>JAZDUA010000107.1:0-1200000 GCA_038098605.1 Gryllus longicercus
CTTCCTCGGCACAGATGTTACACTAACTGCTAGGTACTTATTTATTTATGTCAAAAAACAGTTAAAAACTGTGTGTGACGTGCTATGGAGGAAAGTTAATTTGAAGTTACATTTATGTCCAGAAGCAAAACAAGGAGCCATCTCGGCATTTGCTCGAGGATCAGGGAAACTGAACGAAACCTGATCGAGATGGGGGTCATTGACCCAGAATCTGAAGTATAATACTTGTTACAGGTTCTTTACAATTATACAATCCAAATGATATATAACACATGAAATGTCATTGTTAAAATTAATATTACTTTCCTTTTGGATGCTCGGTATTGTCTCTAATTGTATAGAAACAGATGTGCAGCAGAAAAGATTTTAATAGGGACTTAAACTTTTGTATCGAATTTAATCGTTTAATGTCATCTGGCAAGGTGTTGTAAAATAACGTACATGTCTTATATGGGAATTTTTTGTAGTGAACTGTTACCTGGAGTGTTGTAGTTATAGACAATGGCGTTTGGTGAAAATATATTCCCGCCCTTAAGTAAGTATTTTTGGCAAAAACCACTGATTCATATTTTAAGAGACAAGGTAATGGTAAAATACCTAGATTAATAAAGAGAGGCTTACAAGAATCACGTGGGTGGGATTGGCTTAGTAATATTACAATTAGTTTTTGTAATCTAAAGTCAGAGAGCTATAACTTGTATTTCCCCAGAATATTATGCCATATCTCACGCGGAAATGAACATTCGCGAAATGTACACAACGAGCAGTATGGAGGCTGACTGAATTTGAAAGAATTCTGAAAGCATAGCATAAAGAACTTAATTTTGTGTTCAATTAATTTGCATGGACGTTCCATTTAATGTTTGACTGAATTGAAAGACCTAAAAATTTTGTGACCTGAAAAATGAAATAATTTGTTACCTTGCAAACGCGTGTCGCAGAATATAAACTGTGGAAACAACGCATTATCCTGTATAGGGATGGAAAGTGCATCTCATTTATTTTGGATTAAAATAATAAATACAAGGTGGGCTTAGGATACTTTTGCTCTTTACAACAGTAGTTTTCATTATTTTTATTATTTCAAGTGTTACCTATATATTATTTCAAGTGTTCATGTATTCACAATTGGTTGTAACACAATGAAACAGATCATTGAACTTAATTGTATGTAATGAAAGTATTGCAGCTGATGAACTACCTCTTCAAAATGTCTTTTCAATGAATGGATAATATTCTGTGAATAACTTCTTACCTGATTGTCCTTAATAAAAGGAGAAAATCGGGCAAGAGCCACTTGTTGCAGGTCTTACGAGGTGTAACAACTTTCTTCGTAGTTTTCGAAGCGTCTGACAAATTGATTCAGCTCAGAGCCAGCCAGTATCGCCGCTGTTGATGCATCGACTCTTGCCAGGAGATCCTATGATTCGAGTCCAGAAGCTGGCGGATTTTCGACACTATTTAGTTAAGTTGAATTCAGCCGCAGCCCGGAGAAGAATTTTTGAGGTCGTCTGCTCTGAACAATACTTTTCCGTCGTTTCTCCGATCATTACCTTGCCTATGCCGGAGCACAACCCTAAACAACGGGCCAGGGTCGCGCGCGATCTTTTCTTTCTCTTCCTCCTCTATCCTTCCCCTTGGGTACACTAACACACAATCACTACACCACCGTACATTTCAGGAGGCCAATCGAGAACATAGCTCCTCCTGCCGGAACTCGCCATCCAACATAGCCACCTCCCTTGATAAAACATCCACTACACTAACGGGACTATCTCAGCAGCTGACATGCCCGGAAACGCCAATCAAAGCTTCTGACCGTCCATATGCTTTTACATTACACTATTTTTTGGAATGGAAGCACTAGTGACATGTAAAAATGTAGATCAAATGTAACGAAGACATTTTGAATAACATTTTATTGAATATTAAAAATCAATAAACAAAAACTACTGCTTCACATAGCTTTCACCATTATTTGTTGTTGTTTCCATCTTACTAGTAGTTTCATAATATTTTTAAAAAAAATGTTTTTGATTTACTGATTGTTTCTGGGCTAGTCAATGGCTAAGGCCAGTGATCCCGTAAGTGTAGTGAATATTTTATCGCGGGAGATGAAGGTTAAATCTCCCTCGATAGCGAGATCCGGTGCCGAACAACACATTGGCTTGTGGGCTTTTCTCCTACAAGGTATTGCGGACTAACGGAGCACCGCACTAGTCGGGACACGCTCTAAGCCCCTGACTGGTCTCACGACTTGTACTGTAGTGTATGTAAGTATAAGTGTGTGTAAATAAATGTGAGGATAGAACAAGGAAGAGGAGGGGACATCCGCGTGGTCCGTTTGTGAGGGTAATGAAGATTCCCACCTCTTAATTCGTGGAAAATTTCACGTCACCCAAGTCGTTCTTAAGTGTCAAAAGGTCCGACGGCGCCAGGTCTGGGCTATAGGAGGGATGTTTCAACTATATCCAGTTGGGTAATGGGAGAGGCTCAGAGCATCAACTGATGTCATTGCAGTGCCTTTGACCGGGAGGTCGTAGGTTCGAGTCGCGACAGTGGCATGATTTTCGACACTAGCTTCATACCTAGGTCGAGTTCAACCACTGCCTGGAGGAGAATTCTAGCGGTAAATGTGGCTGCACAGGAAACTGCAAACATAAGCATACATGATCAATGCTTTTGTACAAGCAAACTATGGCGTCTGTAGGAAAATTTTGCGCAGGCAGTTTAATTGTGCAAGCTGCTTGATGCTGGATTGAATATAAATCCTGCATGCTTGGACAAGCCGTATTTGTGCACGAGAAATGCAACGTGTGGAGATGATGCTTGTACAAACAAACGTACCGGGAGATGTGGCTCAGGGCATAACTGATGTCAACTGCAGTGCCTCTGACCGGGAGGTTCTAGGTTCGAGTCCTGACGGTGGCAGGATTTGCAACTTTAGCTAGATAGCTAGGTCGAGTTATCACTGTCTGGAGGAGAATTCTAGCGGCCGGCTGCTCTGATCGGTAGTTTTCCGTGGTTTCTCTCATCAATACCACGTGACTGACCGAGCAGTATCATAACAAACTGGCCACGTACCGCGCGCGATCTTTCCTTCCTCTTACCGTTGTCCTATCCTCACCTCTTACGTACACACACACGTACATGCACTACACTACCACAAATGCCGGGAGACCGGTCGGGAACTTGGATCTTGTCCCGGCTTAAGCGGTGCCCCGCTGGTGAGAGATACCTGGTTAGGAAAACCCCGTTAGCCGAAGGTAGATCGGTGTCGGATTACACGACCTAACGGGGAAGATGATAGCCACATCTCGAGAATAACACACGCACCACACTTACGAGACTAATGACCTTAGCAGTTCACTCACACGAAATTATCAATCAATCCAGTTGCGTAGCAGTTGCTGTATTGCATTGTCATGAACATGAAGGTTAAAGTAGGAAACTCCATTTGGTGTTGAAGGCATGCACGAAAAATGTCACTAGCTAACCGGACACACTTAGCTTCAACGACGCCAGGCGGTGAATAAAGGAACTTCTCTCTCATTTTGGGGTAATAACGATGCGCGTAGTACCACACTTGACCAACACCACCTACACTTTAGTGTAAGTAAATGTAGATGACGTTGAATTCGTCGATAGTCATACATAGCGTCCGATTGCTTTTTGCCTGGTCCAGCAGATGAAATCCGAAAGAGACCCGTGATGTTTGGCTAATGAAAAGAAATCTATACAATGTAAGTTGGAGGAAGAAGTTCTCGGAGATTCTTAATCTGCCAAAAAGTCAAACAAGTGATAGTATCACAGGGAAGTATTATGTATTTCATCTGAATTAAATACCTAAGTGGCGATTTGTTTCAACTTTTTTCTCTTCTATAACTGGTTCTGAATCAATTCTCGGTTCACCTTCAGATCGCAAGACATGATGACAAACGTTAGTGCTCATTCAGGACACAGTAAATCCATGACTGACGCTTGTTTGTTTGTTGGTTGGTTGATTAGTAATTCCGGGCTCGACAACTGTCATTAGTCCCGTAAGTGTAGCGCATGTTTTATCGCTGGAGGTGGCGGCTATAATCCCCTGCTGGATGGCGATATCCGGCGCCGACCTACCGTCCGCAAACGGGGTTTCCCTAACCATGTATCTCCCCCATCAGCGAAGCATCATCCCAGCCGGGACAAGTTCGAAGCTTTCGACCGGTCTCCCGGCATGTGTGGTAGTGTAGTGCTCATAAGTGTGTGTAAGTAAGGGGTAGGATAGGACAAGGAAATGGGAGGAAAGATCGCGCGTGGTCCGTGGCTCGTTTGCTGGGGTAGTGATCAGGCATTCGCTTGGTATTGATCGGAAGAACCACGAAAAACTACCGATCAGAGCAGCCGGCCGCTAGAATTCTCCTCCAGACAGTGATAACTCGACCTAGCTATCTAGCTAAAGTTGCAAATCCTGCCACCGTCAGGACTCGAACCTAGGACCTCCCGGTCAGAGGCACTGCAGTTGACATCAGTTATGCCCTGAGCCACATCTCCCGGTACGTTTGTTTGTACAAGCATCATCTCCACACGTTGCATTTCTCGTGCACAAATACGGCTTGTCCAAGCATGCAGGATTTATATTCAATCCAGCATCAAGCAGCTTGCACAATTAAACTGCCTGCGCAAAATTTTCCTACAGACGCCATAGTTTGCTTCTACAAAAGCATTGATCATGCATGCTTATGTTTGCAGTTTCCTGTGTAGCCACATTTACAGTCTTCATAGTCATGAATGAGAATACTGTGTAGTGAATTCCATAGTTCTTACGACCGGAAGGCATCTTTAAACTTCCTCGAGAGCTTACATTAATAGTAAGCAGCATTAACTGTTCGTCGCTCAAGCAGGAAATATACATGCACCTCTCATTTGCATTGCAGAAAACGGTTGTGATGACATTGCTGGCCAGATGCGGCCCGATGCGGCCAGATGTGGTCACAGGGTCGCGTGCCCTCCCCATCATTTGTTGAACAGTGAAATTTTTCATGTTGAATTGAATACTTTGCATTACAAGCGTGCTTTTTTTATCCTTACTTGGAGGCGATAATCGAGCATCGGAGTCAACAGCTCAGGATTTGGCAACAGGGCATTGTTCACAGGAGGTCTGCAGCCGCTGCTTGACGCTTGAATACGAAGATTTTTCGTAGTACGCGAGAACGTGAGAGGGGGTTGCTTGAGCTTATCTCAGTCACAAGCAAGTTAATTATCTCGACATAAAAAAATAGAGAAACAAGCGAGGTTTCAAAACGTTTTTATCCAAAACAACAATTTTAAAAAGACTAAATACTCGCATGCCCTGTAACAAGTAATGTTCTTCAGCTTTATTGGCAGATATAGCAGTCATTGACTCCCATTTCGATCTGTTTTTCCTCCAGTTTTCCTCATCCATTAAGCAAATGTTGAGATGGTTTCTTATTTCTTGATATATATGTAGTTTCTCAATGCGCACCTTTTGTAGAGCTCTCCTTTCGGAAGAAATAGAGCCGGGAGTATGGGTTGTTATTTTGTTAGCTATACAAAAAAATCAAATCTTACCGATGCAAAAACATTCTCTCTAACTCTGGAGCGAAAACTCCAGTTTTCAATGTCGCTAACTTCGGTTTATTGGAACTTTTATTCATCATTAAGCTATTTATGGTAAAGAGTTGGGGAAAGATTCTGGATCTAAAGAAAACGTGCGCATATTATACTTTGCCCCATACAAGTCTGTTTTTACTGTTCTTTCACGAAAAAGGATACATGGATTCATATTTTTAAATAGGAACCATTGGCATCTGGGGTAAAAGGGCCGAAGCCGCATGAACCCCTCCCCACCATGGGTGCGCCACTGCGTATAACACATGATTAACGTTTTAACTTTTTATTTTTTAGTGTCGCACATTCAATACCGGAACAATAAGAAGTGTTTCGAATTACGATTCTTTGCTGTTTTGATGCCCGATCGCAGTCTTAAAGCCCTTACAAATACAATGCACAGTGCTTACCATTGTTTCTACCAAATAAACTCTTACAAAATGATGCACAGGACAGTTTTGCCCGGCCGTACTTCTTCGTTCCTGCATACAAAATCGGACTGAACATTTGTAGAAAGAAAAATATCAGACTCTAAATCCTTATCGCGCAAAGAGAAGAAATCCAGTAACTTATGCGAAAATACGAGAACGAAAGCGGAATTATTTCGAATATAACCATGGCCGCTTAAAGTCTTCATGTACACAACCTAATTATTTTAAGTTGCTGAGGTGTCCGCCTCATCACCACATGGAAACGGGCTTTCACGACCTGCCAATACAGTGTCTCTCCCAGGGTACACCCCCCTCGGTCGACCAATGACGGGCTACCTTCGAGGCCGACGGTTGACTGGTGCTCCTTTGCCTCCCAGGCGGCTCTACAACACTATCTTACTTCTCTTTCATACTAATTCGCCTAAAAATGTCTCCCTTTCCATTGCTCCCTTGCCCTGCTATAGCACTGTTCTTCCTCTACCAAACCCGTACCACCTGCCTGCTTCCTATTGGTCTTCTTGACGAATGCCTCTCCTCCATATACGACGGCCGCGCTAGCTATTGGGCAGCAGTACGCACTGAGGAAGGCCACAATAAGTTGCTGAAATGTCAGCCACCACGGCAGTTATGCGGTTTGTACCAGACAACCTAGACAAAATTCATACGATGGTGTCCACACAGTTGGCGTTGAGAGATATTTAGCAGGCGTCTATATTTCCCCAATAGTTCCAAGGTGTGCCCTTTCCTCTTTATTAGTCAGTTTTCGTTTTTGAGGGAACTTTTGAATCCATTATTTAATGTTTCACGTCCTATATTAAAAATATATATTCTTGCTAGAACTCAATTCCACCGACATGTTACTCTTTGAAAATGAGTTTACGAACACAATAGCAAGTAATTAATAGTACATCTATACGCAAGCTGGCTTTAGGATCAGTCTGCAAGTACTGGCTAGTTCCGATGGAAGTAGGCACGGGTCACCGTGGCCCTACGTGCACGAAATTTCATTTACAATTGTTTGACATCAAACAAAAAATTAAGAGGGTATGCGTTAGAAAAAATACTTTTCAGGGCACTCTAGTGCACACGTCTCGCCAATACTATCTACATCGGCACAACCTGACAGCAAATATTATACACTAAGTACTGGCAACCAAACATGGGTTACTGGTAGAGGAGGAAAGCATCCCTTATTATGAATGCAAAGCCAAATCCGTCATAGAAAGTAATCAGTTCAAAATGTACTATGACCTTCCAATACATACTGATAAAACGATTCCGGAAAATAAACCAGACATTCTACTACACAACGTACAATAAAATATGGCATTCATTAATGATGTTACACATCCTGCAGATCACATCAATAAAGCAGAAATAGAAAAAAAATCTCAATCCCATTTCAATATCTCATCCATTTCAATATAATATAATATAAAATATCCCATTCAAATCTCATCCCATTTCAATATAATATAAAGAAAAATACAAACTTGAGTCTGTTGAGATAATACCAATTGTAATTACAGCAACTGGTCTTGTTAACAAAAATTTACAGTAGTATTATTTGGAAAAATTAGGTTTTCCTCCTTGTTTACATAAGCAGTCGAATTAATTCTGGAATATAAATAATTATAAATAGTAACTCGCCCCTACCTCTACTCCTACCACTACAAGCAAAAGGAGAGTTCAACAAAACGTGCGCATAGTGAAGCTAGGTTTACGTCCAGAAGCAAAACAATGGGCCATATCAGCATTTGCTCAATGTATCAGGGAAACGGGACAAAAATCTGATCGAGATGAGGATAATTAGCCCGGAAGCTGAGTACATTATTTGTTACAAGCGTATTAGGTCTTTTTCGGCGTTCAGCTTTCGAAACTTCAAGGCGCTCTATTCTCGGTGTCCGCGCTTTTCGCGCGTCAGAACAGAGCAGAAACCGGCGTGATGCATATTGTCCACACGAGCTTAATACATGCATGAATAATGAAATAAAACAAGAAAAGAAATGGATTTCTTTCCGCCCAAGCACAGGTAACATGGATGATGTTTTTTAGTTGTTTTTTTTTCTTTCAATATTTCATGTTAAAAGCAGATTCTTACGCCAAGGTGGGCTAACAGCCTGAATACTAGTCGTTTTCAGAATCTTCTCTGTGAAAAGCTCAGAAAAACGTATTTGCGAATCTTCAGCCCAATATTTACAGCTCTCCCGCAACATAGTTATATTTGAAGCCTTAACACTCCTCACAAAATTATTTCACAAACCCAAAATTCAGACATACTTGAAACCTGCCGAATTGTTCGCACGGTTTTAAATATGTAAAGCTAGGAATGTGGTATGCCTAAAAGCCCCACATACTTGGAATCCCGGGTGAGAAAACCTCGAACCACCGAGATGATGATGATGATGATGATGATAATAATAATAATAAACTTAATCGGTATATAGTATATTTAACTGAACACTGAATCGCTGTCGCCCTGCTTGACGCAACATAGTTGGCGTTTATGCGTTACGCGCTTCTGTTGCAGCGACCCCTACAATCACCACGCCATTATTATATTACACAAATATTATCTAGGAGACCGGAGAGAAAAATAAGAAAGAAGAAAGAAAAGAAAGGAGAAGTGAAAGATAACAAATGCCAGCTCAATAGTCAAACTGTCTGCTCTGTATATAACGTATAAACATAACGAATCATTAATATTGTACATTCTAATTTGAAGTATCTATACAGCGGTGTACCGACACTTGGTAACCAATAAATAAACCTCACTATTTTTAAGAATTTTTAAGAGGATATGTTTTGTGGAAATTGCCGAATCCTAATTATATTTTGCGCCTTGCAAATCGAACATCACAACTTTTTCACATCCGAACTTGTGTTCATCGCCTGGTTATTCCCATCTTTCTTAGTCCACAATATTATGTTCTTGCAGACATTTTCATCCAGTCTCCTCACTATACAACCGTCATCAGGTTCAACTTGTCAACTGTACGTTACATTTGAACCAAGAAACTTCGCCCATCTCTCGGCATCTGAAGTAAATTTATGAATGTGGGCAGGATACGGAAAAAGTAATGGGAAACTTCGACGAGAGAAAATACTGTCACTATTAATAATATACGATATTTTTATGTTCATACTAATTTACATCATTGCATCTTTATATCATATTTGTCCCCAATGGTAGCATGCAAGACTGGATTCTGACCAGAATGTTTCATAATTTTCTTTCGAGGATGCCCCCCTCTTTCCTCCAGGTGGTTTCGTGGCTTCTGGGACCCTGAAGCATATGCCTTCAAGCACATGATCTCTTCTGAAACACGTGAATCACTCATTTCCATGAGTCGAGTACTCCCGAGCCTGCTCATTTGATCAGCGATTCCGGGCACGATCAACTGCTAAGATCATTAGTCCCGTATGCGCAGAAAATGTTTTCTCCTTCGTGAGGTGGCGGTGATCTCCATCCACTGGATAGTGAGGTCCGGAGCTGACCTACCCGTCGGTCAGCGAGGTTTCCCCAACCAGTTACCTCCCACTAGCGGCGCACCGCCCCGGTCGGGACAAGCTCGAAGCTCCCGACCGGTTTCTCGGCATGTGAGATAGTGTAGTGCGTGTTAGTATGTGGGTGTGTAAGTAAGGGGTGATAATAGGACAAGATAGAGTACGGGATGATTCCGCACGATCTGTGGCCCGTATGTTAGGGTACTGACCCGGCATTCGCCTAGCACTGATCGGAGAAACCATGAAAAACTACTGATCAGAGCAGCCGGCCTCTAGAATTCTCCTTTTCTAGATTTCGCCTACTGGAAAGATGCATAGAAGTTATTCAGAAGATCTTCCACTTTCGCTTTCCGTTCTAGGCGCGTGACCTTCACCTGGGCATCTTATAAAACTAACGTTGAAAGAGAAAGAGTACCATAATTCGATGTAATGTAATCGACAGAAATGAATTATCATGATAAATAAGTCCATTACTGAGGAAAGAACTATGAGGCTGAGTCGCATGTTCTACAAATCGGAGACAACGCGGTTTATTATGGGAATCTGCAGGAAAAACAAAGAAAACTTTGTAAAAAATGAAATGTAACGGCTGGCAGATTTTGCTACACGCTTTTAATGTATCTCTGTACTCATTTTAAAATATTTAATACAAAACATCATGCAAAATAAATTTGAAGCAGCTTCCAACCATTCGTTAAAATGCATTTCTTTTGTCGGCTTAGAACATATTTCGAATTTCGAGAGTGATTCTTTGCCATAAGGACTTCATACTGAGCCGAAACTCGTCGTAAATCTGCCTATATTTTGCTTCTATCACCAAAGCAATCTTTTTTATCTTGTAAGTACAAAATGAATGCTGGAGAGGTGGATATATTATTCGTGCTCATAGTTTTGAAACATGCGTAAGTAAAATTAAAAAACTGGATACATACTTTTATGTTTAAGAAAAAATATATACATTGTCATCTTTATTACTACATAATTTACTATTCTCACAGAAATTGAAAGAAAACTTTGCAGCAGCAGGTCATGTGATATATATGTCAATATATTCTATACGATGACGTTATATACATCACATGGCCGGATGTAAAAACACACAACGTTATTGTAGTACCCGTGAAGACTTTTTGTTAAAATATTTAATTTATCGCAGTATTATACGAAAGTATTTATTTTGTTCTTGAGTAGTATGCGTACTACTTTTTGGAAAACCATTGTATTAACCATTGTGTAACATATTTCGCTGCGTAGTCCACTAGTTTCTTATTTCGGCTACCTTAACGTGCTCCACGTGAAGGAATCGATCGACTTCGGACAGGGCATGGGGAGAGATAATGCGACCCCGTTAACGAAATGGTGACTTCTAACCTCAAATATTTTTTAGTTCCCAGTTGACGCTTTGCTATGCATAGCAAAGTTCTTGAGGGGAGGATCCGTCCTTGAGTCTGCCCAATGGATACAAACCGAAATATGTTGTTTAACACTGTTAAAAAAGGTGGGAAATTATTCACAGAATTTTAATGAATGAACTTGAAAAAAATGAATAAACGGAGTCGTCGAGGGATATAATGAGGAATGGCTTCTAAAATACCTGCAAAAAAACAATTAATTATGAAGAATGGTCGCTTAGTGATCAGTAATTCTATTGTTACATGGACGGAAAGTCCTGGCGAACCAAGAACTCTGCTGTTTAAAAAGAATTAACACATTTTATTGGCTGACGTTCGGCTCATTTTATGGGCGTCCAGTCATGCTGGACCTCTTCAGAGCTGTACATTGTTTTACGGTGACTAATTTGTTAAGTTAAATGAACATTATAAGACAAAAAGGTGTTGTTTACAGTTTGAATGCCTTCATTTTCAATTACAGAACTAATCAAAAGTTCCAGACTAAAAAAGCGATTCTACTGAAGACGTATCTGTGATTTAATTCAAAATTTCGCGAAAACTACGAATATGTTTAAAAAACATGAAATAATTCGACATGTTTAACTTACGAAATAAAAAAAATATACTAATGACAGGAGAACTTAAACCTTGTTGCCAAACAGCGAATAGTATATGGAACTATTTAAGCAAGAAAATTTAAGAAAAAAAATAATCTGGAACGGATTTGAAAAAATTTTGACAATGTAGTTCAAATTTATTTTACAGTATCATCAAAAATTAAAAGATCCGGTCTAAATTCGGAAGTATCAATTTTGGAAAAACTCATGGATGGATGCTCGAGTTGTTTGCACAAATGAAGTGTTGCACGTCTTTATTACTTTATATATATATATATATATATATATATATATATATATATATATATATATATATATATATATATATCCCGAAATCACCGAAGCCACCTACTTTTAAGAACTAATTTTGGCACATAAATAGTTTCCTTTTTAATAAACTGTTTATGAAATATCCTATATATAAATTTTTTAGTTGAAACGCTGAGTGACATCAATACAGCCCCTACGTGACACCAGCTACTGTAGAAAACCCATTTATCTACGCCACTGCTTCATCCCTTAGGGGCCTGTACGGAATATTCTGTCTTTCATTCCGTTTTGAGTGATTCCTATCAGTCGCATCCGGTGAATGAATGTGGAGAATGCTACTAAATCAATTGAATGAAGCAGATTCGGTAACAACGTGCTGATATGATTTTCACTCAATGGAGCATGTAGACGTTTATGCGATTCGTTCCTTTAACTTTACAGCTTTGAGGGAGCATGGTGAGCCATTAGTTGTCGGTTAAAAGTTGAAATAAAAAATAGGTAATATTATATACATTGATTCAACATAACAATCCTCTATCATATTTAGGTTTACACAAATTCATATGTCCGGTGACACTAATAAAATCACGCTGAATCTTCTGAGATCTTGAAAATAACAATATTATGACTCTGAACATATCGCTGAATTGTTAAACATATGTAATTATCATTCGATCATTATCTTCTCAAACTTAAAATTCATGACAAGAACGACATCACGTCCTTGTACAGTATTTCAAACAATTGAGAACAACTATTAAAACTCTATTTGGAGTATATATCTCTTTCCGAAGCCCGCTAATGGCATTAATATTTTATGGCATCGTCAATCAGCGTTTGACGCTAATTATGGTTGAACCGTCGATGTAAAGAATCGCATTGAATGATACATGCGATTTTTTTCTCGAGCGCGTTGCAATGAAGGCTGCTCCTAATGACCTTGACAATTCGAATCCTAGAAGAGCACCAATTTTACTTTCTCGTCGTACTACGTACTTACGTGGTAAAGATAAAATATTAATAATGTGAGGCAAAACCCGGCGATTTTCGACGAACTTATACACACAGGTCTTGGTATCGAAAAAGTGGATAAATATAGTTCTTACATGTAGTAAATTACTTCCTCTAACACGAGTAGTCAGATATAAATTTTTGTGGGTCCTTGATTCTAAAAAAAATTGATTGACGGCAAAACGTCTTATCTGTTAGTATGTGGCCAACGCTAGTGCCTAAACCCTTAGGTGGTTTTATTTTTTCTTTCAAAATTGATATATTCCCCCATCGATATGGCCGAACTCGAGGCCTAGCGAGTTGGAAACGGATAGTTCGATATAAGGGGAGGTGTACGTTACAAAATCCTTAACATTTTCACAATTTTCTCATGGGTCCGAATCTTTTTTACTAAACTGTTTCCTAGGGTAAAGCGAAGGGCGTTTAAAAAATGACGCAGAACTAATTTTCGTTAAACTCTAAATTTTCGAAACTTGCAAAAGTTAGAAATAATGGGAGAAAGTATGCACTATTACACCATCAGTCGAGCGACTATTAAGAAATTAATTTTACAAAATCATCGTCTTCCCCACGATGTCCAGAGCACTGTCAAACTGGGACCCGAGAATGCAAGAAAATACTTCTTCCACTCTTCCTTACAAAACCACAGACATTGGAATAAAATCAGAGCCGCCAAGTCACAAATATCCACACACTTTCCACGGAAGCTTTCGATTGAGCCGTGTCACACTGTATACCCACACATGCATACACAAACACGGACACAAACTCAAACACGTCCACGCATAAACTAAACGAAGTAGAAAAGTGTGGGACTGTTCCGACCTGGATCCGTATTCAAAAGTTTTTTCTTATCGCAAAATACGCGGGTAATAAAAATTAGAAGAGCTTGTAGTATTTCATCTTGTTTCTAGACAGCTAATCATTACACCATTACAACAATCACAATGGAAATAATATTCTCAATAACTGAAAAACGTGACAAAATGTTTCTACTACCAAATAATTCGTGCGTACACTAAGATTTTTTTGTACGTTGAATAGTTTGAAAGTACAATTGTGTACAGAAAGTGTATTTAAATACGATACTCGTGATAAATTTAAAGGAACCATCAGCAGATTCATCCTTCGCGCATGCTTGTATATCATAAGAAAACCGCCAGTTACCTTTGTTCGGACAGTAAACCCAGGAAGCTTATAATCCACCGAAGATCATTTTCTAGTAGTAAGGTATTCTGCAAAAACTTAGAAGAATTTTGATTTATAATAGAGGAGATAATTCACATTTCGAAAAGTAGCTTATTCTTTCTATAACTAATTACCATTTATAAACGATTCTATGGTCAGTGCTACAAGGGATGGATTATCACAACAATCTTTAGGACGGCCGTGTATCAGCTGCCTGCTACACTTAATTCTAGTGTAGTACGGCGACAATATATCTTGCACATCGCATTTCATAATTTTTCCCTCCAGGAAAATGTCACTTATCTGCAAATGTGAAGCAGGTTATTGAGAAAAATGTCTCTTCCCCTACCCCTACAAAATTAGTATCAATAATGATGAACTAAATAGTAATCATTCAGAAAGAATCTTCTTCGCCTATTTTCGTTACATCGAAATCTAATTAATGACACTGCATACGTAATATCCAGAAACCTCGTAAATGTCCTGGAAAGTGGAATTGCCAGAAAAAAATATCAGAAACTCTCCTGAAAATTGTCATTAATACAGAAATTTGGCTTTTGCACATTCATATATTTGTGTTCATAGTTTTACTGCATTGCTCAAGATCGGAAAAAGCATGAAAGCAAATACGAATTCTCGCACATATCAGCACGTTTTCTTGGTGCGTTCATTTTCTCGCTGGTCTTTTCAACTGGGAACGTACTATTATCTAAGGTAGCATTGACGTAAAGAGCTCAAGAAAACATGCACATGTTGCACTTCTCTCCATTTATCAGTTTTGACGTTCAATGTATAAATAAATAAAACTAGAAGTTTATTGGCACACCAAATGTACGTGCGTAGGTCGTTGAACAATATGCTTAATTCCAAATATTTATGTTAAAAACAGTCCAGATTTACAATTAGGAAGTTCAGATTACAAAACTGTCCCTCAACTGTAAGCTAAACAATGCAAATATATTTGAACTTAAAAGCAAAGGTTATCACTATTTTTTAAATTATTTTCATCATGCATTGAATAAAAAATTCATTAAATTTTGTTCTATGTTAAAACCAACGATCTTAAATTCGTGAAAAGGAAAGTCTTCTCATTGAAAAGCGAGAGAAAAAGTTATGAAAATTCAGCAAATATATACTACTACTACGTACACTTATTTAACAAAAACAAAAATGTCTGAATAAGAATATATCTTAACATCTGAACTCCACAGATATACTATATCACACCTATCCCAACACTCAAAATTTTGCTTGCTTCCATTACATTTCTTTCCATATCACATACGTACAGTGGCACACCAGGGAAGGGCGATTGGGAGTGGTTCAGGGGGTCCTGGGGTTCCCCCCGGCTTCCCCCGTCCCCCAAGCCAATGATACACAATAAAAAATAAAGCTTTTACTAATTTTCTAAACTAATGAAAGTCATTCAATATATCAAATGGTTATATTATAAATATTAATTATTTGTCGACAAATTAAAATATATTACACATTCAGCAAAAAATGAAAAATCAGATGAACTCTATATCATCAAGTCAGTTGAACTCTATATCTGTAGCTCTCTCCACCCACCCTACGACAAAAATTCTGGATGCGCCTTTGCACATATACAAACTAAACTCCTGTCAAATTTAAAAAAAAATGTGACAAAATATTTTTTGAAGAACACTTAATCATAATTTTAAATTTTCATCAATATATTGGATTACAAAGCCTAAAAAATATTGCAAAAACTCATTAAAATATTGTTTTATACATTCAGAACATAAAAATGTTAACACATTTCATTTGTGTTTTGTGCGATTTCTGTATAATCCAGAACTCAAGATACATGTACATGAATTCTTTTATGCCTTTTTATTATATCATTGTACTTCTGTACAGGTTTTAGAAATTCTTTAAACATTTAAATACCAGAGTGATGTTGCTGAAAATGTGACAACTCCTAGGCATCATATAATTAGAGAGAATTCTGGACAATGAATGTAATATTAAATTTACATGTATTTCCATGGCTAAGAAACTGCAAGAGTCAATAGTATTGATACTTCCTGAACATAGGAATCGAATTCATTCGTACAACATCCAAAGTGCAGAAACACAACACAAAAGAAAAATATAATTTTAAATTAAATTAAAAAGTTGAATTATTATTTTTCTGTAAAGAATCATTTGCATATAATTATTTTATTCTATTATTTTAATGGCAATTATTATCTTTTCCCTACAAAATATATGTAAGTATGTATACTTTTATTAATTCTACCAATTCAAAATTTCAAATGCAGGATGCACATAACTCCAAGCACACATCACCTTTAAGTACACAATGTGCCACAATCAAGCCATTCATTCATAATATAAAATTAGTTCTTATAGTTTTCCAATAACGAAGGATAAAATAATTTCTATGCCATTTCAAAACAATTTATCAAAATAATAGAAAATTAAAAGTAACTTCCTAAAGTAATAATGTATGAATTGCTCTTGCTACAAACAGTTTACTTCTGTGTGCAAGTGCTACCATATTTACACAAACTTATAGCTTGACCTTTGATTTGTTTTTATGAATGTCATTAAATGTATTATTTATGATATTGCATACTCTGTTTCACAGAACCTAACAACCAATCAACTTCAGTTAATTTATGAAGTTTTAAACACTTACCAAAAATTGTCAGTTAAAAGTCACTTGAACTCTAACAATCTTGGATGAATAATATGTCAAATTTTCTACAAATGACCAAATTACATGCACTATATAAGATCTGTGAATTATCATGACAGTTCATCAACACTCTGACTATTGATTTGTTTCCATGCTTGGATGCCTGTAGATATCTATGAAGGAGAAACAACCTTCCAAGTAATGACTACTGTTGAAGTGATTTACTGCCTGATTAATCATGCAATATTTATATCATACACTAATGAGAGCAAAAGAGTAAAATTGCATACCTTCAGGAAAAAAACACTTTACCTCTATCCACCAATATTCATGCATTGTGCTAAGCAACAATATAATACTGAGAACTTATACATGTTAACTTATAATTTTGTAATTATATTTTAACTTCATTTTCAACATATATATGCAATGAATTCAAGAATAGGAACAGATTTACCAATTTCTTCTGATAATCACTATCGAAATTACAGGAAAGCAAGCTGGCACACACACACAAATAAAATATTATTCTATGAACTGTTGAAAGATTAATTTGTTTGCAGTTACAACTAAGAAAACCAAGGCCATTTACACACATTACATGGAGAGAGCATAATTTCATTTTTTAAATCATTAATTTTGTTGTTGTTGTTCTAAATGTAAAACGTTGAATGAAGTGTGCATTAGTGAAGTACAGAAATTTTTGGTAGTCTTCAAGAGATTTATAACAATATACACCCACAGCATTTAAATAAATGGATAACCTTTTTATAAAATTTTACAGCAAATACTCTACATTATGTCATTCTTTCTCTAATTAAGTTTAGAGCAATATTAATCGATAACTTTTGTTGAAAATTCTTCTATAAAATTATTAAGAATTCCTTTGTCAATATGAAATTTCCTTTAGTTGTTCAATAAATTTGAAATTTCAATACAGATCAGCAATGAAATATCTTGGAGCTCTCTACAAGAGTATTACACGTTTTTAACAGAATGTACACATGACATTAAATTCAAGGAAAACGTAAACAAAGATAATAAATGAAATTTACAAAAATTTCCCAATTAATAACCAGTCATTAAACACTTACTTTTTATTACAGATAACATAAAGGGTATTGAACTTTTATTTAATTAAATATAACTGAAAGAGTGAGACCACTGCTGTCATAATATTGAGATTCTCACATCCTTCAAAATACTCTAACCTTTTAACAGTATTCAACTCGTGATTACAGAAAAGAAAAAGAAAGGAAAAAAAAAAAAGAAGAAAAAACAAAACAAAACAAAACAAAAAAGAAAGCGGTAGAACTCTGGCAAAGAATTTTATGAAGAAGCCCTTCGCTACACAGAAGTTTTTAAAAAATTTAATTGTAACAATGAATAGGCACCTTTTACTTTGTAATTATATGCTATTGCATTCCAGAACACAATAGACACTAATTTGTTTTCCTTATATTTTTCCTCAGAAACACATTCCAAGACATCCACTCAATGTAATTAATTCTTAAAAATTAATGATTTAATTATCAATTTAGTTCACACTCACTCACCCTCCCCAAAAAACGTTCTTATGACACATCATATCGAATAATTTTTGTAGCTCAAGATACAGCAAAACAAATGAAATTCCATCAATAAAATGAGAGCGCAACACAATTTATTAATAAAATAATTTTTTAGAGCAATACTGGGCTATCATGATGTGGTTTCAACGTTAGAAAGCATCAATGCCTCTCAGTTATTTTACAAGAATTTAAATAAAATAATTCATGAAAGACCAAATTTTTAATTATATGAACAATTTGTCACTGTTATATTACTAGAATGCATTATGAAAATCTTACTGGACAAAAAACACCATTATTATGTCAACAGTCAGGTCTTTTCATTTTATAAATATTAATATGTACTCTATAGCGAGTCACTGTTGTATTTACAAGATTAACAAAAATAATAGCCCTACAATTCCTTGATATGCACACTTCAACAACTTTCAAATTAAATTTTCTTTGTACATCAACAATGCATGTTGTCACATGTCACTTCATTCATTCATTCAAAATTCAACTGTCTCATACCTGATAGGTACTTTTTCATTGGTAAAAGAAGAAACGAGGCATGTTTTTTTAAGACTAGATTCAATGTAAACAATATAGGTTAAGTTCATCACATTGTAAATCTCATCTCTAGTAAGCAAGGAAGATTAACAATCTCTCAACCTGTAATGTCATTTTGTTATCAGGGAATGAAATGATAAATGCAGACACTTTGAAATTAAAGAACAAGCATGCAAAGTGATGTCAATAAGTGCACTGATTATCACAAATGTGACAAAGCAAAAATGTAAACAAAAAAAAATTGGTTCAAAAGAAACTTCAAATATCGACAACACTTGGTGCCAAAATGTTTAAATCCAGTATATTCACAAAGCAAAACTCTCCAAGCACAGTGTAAAAGTAATCAAGGTCACATACATGGCACAGCAATTTTGCCTTTGTTTAACAATCAAACATTCACTATTCCTCACTCGTGATCAAATATGAGAATCCCACCAGTAGACACACACTGAGTAAAAATCTGCTTACGAGATTCGACGAGCGAGCGGCGGGCATGGCACGACGCTACAGCGGAGATGAGAGAGGGTTTCTTTGTTCCGCAGAACGCGGAACCTCTATGCGAGGTCCGTGTTTACACTCCCGTTTCCGCGCCGCATTTACAAAATCAAAGCCTTCTCTAATTGTCAGCGATAATCTACATTTTTTCTGCGAGCAGCGAGACGGAATTCTATGAGAATCAGACACACTGTACCAAGATGAACATCTGATGACTGATAAAAAAGCAAAAGTTTTCTTTACCTTTTGAAGCAGCAACACCGATTCTCTAACAACACTACACGCACATTACTCACAACTCTTCGAATGCTATTCACGCATCAGATTGGCACAACGTGACGATGCGGCGATTCAGGCGATTGCGTATCAAACAACCTTGGGGCCTCGGGGCCACGATCAGCCTGGCGAAGGATCAGCTGTTTGCTCGACCCTGGGAATGGCGGATGGGAATTACAAGGGAGACAAGTTGTCACGTATATTGGAACCACTTGGCAAGTTCAATGTGCATTTGGAGCACCAGCTTACCTCAAGTTTATTTCTATTGGGGTGTATCATGCCGTAATGTCGCGGTACCACGTCTAATTAAGGTGAATCGTCAAAATACTAGAAGTCAACAAAGGATCGAAATCCCAGCTGAAACTATTTCCGAGGTCTTCAACTTCTAAACGCGCTTGTGATTGGGCCGACCGCAAGGAAGTCCGTATCTTTTCGATGAATCTTTTCCCGCAAAATACGTACGACGAAGACATCATCGGAACAAAAGTACAAAGGAATTTTGCGGTCGTTCGAACGAAGATGTTTACCAAATGGGATCCCCGTTCTGACACGTTTGAGTAGGCCTTAGCGATAGTGGGGAAAATGACAAGTGCAGGTCCTCGGCCAATCAGCTTGTCCCTTGGTAACGACAGAGCATATGATTGGCGCACACTCACCCAAACAAAAACAAACCTCATACCACTATATGACGTCACACACGAGGTCGATGGACAGCTGGCGATCAATGACAGGAGGTACTTGACAAGTTAAAAATATTTCTCCAGGAAATCCTAAAGTGATGGTTAAGAACCGTTTAATATTGTAGTCAGTTTGTAATATTGCTGCTTAATAACTTTTAAGTATTGTTGAATTAACATTTTATCCCCGAGTTGTTTGTTTGTACAAAATTGCGTCGTTTGGCGAAACTAAACTACCACCCTTTTGTCTTTGCCTTAAAGCTGGTAGCTCTAAGAATGTTACATTTGTGGGAAATGTCATTTCGCCCTCTCGTGTTCTTACGATATTATATTGTTCAGTTTTAACCTCAACATATCAGCGAATTCTTTGTCTAAAGATCCATGCTGTATTCCCAGTTTGCGTGTTATGCGATGAAAGAAAGCAACTTCATTATAAATTATTACAAAAAATATAAAAAAAATACGCACGCCATTTTGTAATGAATCATTTAATTATTTTATCTTGTGCCTGTTTTTCTCAAGTAAACAGTTCGCATAGTTCCGGGATGTGGCTTCCCGGTAATGTTAGCTTCCGATCAATTCCAGCGGTGACTTTGACACTTGGCAAAATCAGAGATGGACAAGAATGACAATCCCTAAAAGTAATATGTTATATATTAAATTAACTGCAGGCGTTATACATGCATGAACGGCATACAGCACTACGTTTTTACGGCGATTTGAAGACTCCCTTAGGTTTGAGCTCGTGCAAATTATAAATTATTGGCAGCTCAGTTAAAATAAGACATCATTTTCAGGTATTTGCTATCAGATAAGAGCAGTTAAAAAAACGCAAGATCCATAGTACTACCATAGCGTAGCTCTTTATTTCTTCAAAGATTTTGTTAGACTAGTTTTCTTGAATTGCAATTGGTTTCATACAATTCTGTAAGAGAATATTCACATTCATGTTTAAATGTGCTTTAAGCGTTGCTTTAATAGCAACAATATTATGATTCTACAAAGCATCAGCAGTATTCTTTTGATAAATACGTGCTCTCAGATAGTAAAAATATCATAATTTTTATTTACACTACGGAATTACTCCAAGATGACGAAGATTTAAATAACGTTTCATGTTAAAGTGGCTCAGGGCTTAAGTTGATGTCATTGCAGTGCCTCTGACCGGGAAGTCCGAGTTCGAGTCCGGACAGTGGTAGCATTTTTCGACACTAGCTACAGAGCTAGGTCGGATTCAACTATTGCCTAGAGGAGAATTCTAGTGGACATGCTGCCCTGATCTGAGTCTTTCTATGATTTCTCCGATTAACTCTAGGCGAATGCAGGAGCAATACCTTAACGAACGAGACACGGGCCGCGAGCTATCTTATATTTCTTGTCCTTACCTCCCCACTTACCTAAGCTTTCACTTGCGGGCACTACACCACCTCACATGTTGGGAGCTTAGAGCTTGTTTCGTCTGGGGCGGCGCCCCGCTGGTGGGAGGAACCTGGCTGGGGAAAACCTCGCAAGTAGATGTGTAGTTCAGCGCCAGATCTCGCCATCCAGCGGGGAAAGATCACTGCCACCACCCGCGATAAAAAACCTGCACTGCACTTACGGGAACAATGTCTTTAGCTCTTGACGCTCCCGGAAACATGAATCCTTTTTTTATGACCAGCGTCACAACATGAGATATTCTTATAAAACGAAGAAAAAAGTATTTTTTCTATTTTCCCTTCTTTTTTGTTGATTGAATGGGTCAAAATCGGATATGAACGCCTGAAAAAATCTTCGAAACATCTTTACCATCTACAGAAAATCGCACAAAAATATTAAAGTCAATATTCTAAGGCGTAATGTGATTAAACATTTTTAGCTTATTTGAGGAGCTAAAAAACACGTTTCTCATTTGTACGAAGTACGCCGTGAAAATTGATTCAAATCCTGCGAAAAACTGTTTTTCTCAATTACGATTTTCAACATAAAAAATGTTTATCCCCGGGGACGCTTCTGCCAATCTTATTACACTACCACCTCCGCGAAATCTCAAAGACATTTAAAACATCTAACTCAACATTTAAAATTTTTTTTAAAGTTTGGATGGTAAGGAGATGGTAGTGATTGTACAAAATATCATGGAAACGGCAATTTTACCTTCTTTTGCAGGACATGTGAATAAAACTTAATTTGGATAAGAATAAAATATAAAATTGCACACAAAAACAGATAATTGTTCTTTAAACACTGGAAAATAAATACTTAAAAAGTAGCCAAAATATTCCCTATAAAATGGTATATCATCCAGTGAAAACTCCATCGAAATCTGTATAACTGTTCCCGCGATTAGCACCGACAGACGGACGGACGGACGGACGGATCGAACGACGGACGGACGGATCGACAGAGGTAGAATCAGAAACATTTCTTTACGCATATACACGAACCTCCATAAGCAGGGCCCTTGTAGTAATATTTCCAGTATTTTAGGCATGTAACAAATTAATTGAGACAAACATCTCGACATTGACAAAACATACAGAAATTGTTGAAAAGCAGGAAAATATAAATAAAAGCATTAATATAGCATAACTACCAAGCCAATAAACTCAATGCAATTTGAACTAAAAGCAAACAAATCATTAATAACGTTACCAACTCAGATTTGAAAATTTTCATTATGAGTTTATTTAACGAAAAAGGTAAGATTAAAAGACATGCATTTACACACGCATGCACACACGCACGTGCAAACACACAAAAACACAGACACATACACGCACACACAAACACAAACATGTTGGGAAGAAATGGGTTTTGTATTTGTCATTTTGTTGTTTTCAATTTGCATGTTCATGCAAAATGAAAACAGTAAACTGACGAATACAAAATTTAAAGAAGTACAAAAATGAATAATCTTTAACCCTCTGATAACCAATTTTTGTTACATTATTAACCACAGGATTCTTCCCCATTCGTCAATACAGTTTTTATCGGTTTTGACGGAATAAGTAATAAATAAATAAATAAATAAATAAATAAATAAATAAATAAATAAATAAATAAATAAATAAATAAATAAATAAATAAATAAATAAATAAATAAATAAATAAATAAATAAATAAATAAATAAATAAATAAATAAATAAATAAATAAATAAATAAATAAATAAATAAATAAATAAATAAATAAATAAATAAATAAATAAATAAATAAATAAATAAATAAATAAATAAATAAATAAATAAATAAATAAATAATCCTCACGGACCTATCACAATTGTGAATAGTGCAATATCTTACTACTAATTATACTCAAGTCGTTTCAAATCAATTCTCGGAGATCTCAATAAGTAATTTCTATATTCAACTTACATAACAAGTATTATATGGAGATGAATATATTATTATCTTAACAAGGATCAGTGTGGTGTGTCTCAAAACAGTCGAGAAACGAATAAAATAACACATTTTATCACTACAATTATCATTTCATATTCATTTGGATAATTGAGATAAATACAGCAAATTCAGAAATCAGTGGATTTGAAAAAAGAAAGTAAAGTTGACAACTGGTGCACGACACGCTATAAATCCTTTTTAGAATCAAAAGATGGAATGTAAAAAGAAGTTGTGTTTTGTTGCGTAGTAAATTGCTTAAAGAACGAGAGACACATTAACGTTCTATGAATAGTTTGTTTGCAAAAAAAATTTTAAAAAAATAAAAATTGGGAGAGAAAATCTAAAGGTTGGCTGTGATTGCACTTTTCTTGGTTATTAGAGAGTTACACACTGGAACAAACAATTACATTAAAACCAAATATTTAATCTGGATGTTGAACTTACGATGTACGATGTCGGGAGTGGACAGAGTAAGTCCTTCGCTCCAGACTCAAAGAATGACAAGTTTTTTTCAAGCGAAGTGCTATTTACTGACTGAATCTACAGCGCGATGTGCGTCGCCTTGCGTAGGGGTGCGAACCTGGCGACCTAATGGTACCGCCTTTTCACAATTCTTGCCGGCCACCTTAACGGCGAGAGCTCCGTCCGGGAACAATATTCAGGTCCGTAAAGTTGGACTAGCAAAGATTTCAAAAATACTAGACATTTGTCTAAATATTTGTTGCTATTTTTGTAGCTAATTTATTTCGCAAAAAAGTCGCTCTTCCTGTAATTCTGATATCCAACTTCTGCTAATTTCATATCAAGTTAGCCCGACAATTACAAGAAAATCAAGATATTACGTAGATAAATAAAACAGAATTACATGTGTGGGAAATTGTCGCTTTCTGGTTGCCCCAAAGAACATTCTTCGCTGTAAATCAATTTGCGGGAATGCGAAATTTCGCCAAATAGGTGGTATTAGGATGCCAGAACTTTAAGGATCTCAAATATTCTCCCAGAGCTTCACGCTGCTCTTGCCTGCATCCCGGTTTCTGCACTGCACCTAGTAGCGGGGTGCAGCACATGAGGCGGTTGAACATTCCTCGCATGCACACACCCATATGCTGAAGAACGCAATACATACGAAAATGTTCAAGTTGGGCAAGCACTCTTATTATACAGTGAGTACCAAAAAAATAAACACACACTCCAAGCAAATGAAAAACTGTCTTACCAAGCTGAATTCACGTAAACAGAAAATGATGAACACAAATCATCTTAGACTTTTATAGGTACAGTCGTTACCACAGATGCTCCAAATGCCTACTATTGGTGTCAATACACCGATAAGTCACCGAAATAGTAATCACAAAAGAGGATGTGCAAGAGACAGTAAAACTCTGAAAAGAAGAGCACCAAGTAGTGTTGGAATTAGGATTGAATTATTGAAATATGGGGGTAAAATGTCGGAAAGTCAGCTAACTATATTATTTAATATAATCATCAAGAGAGGCAGAACACCATCAGAATGGAAAACCAGCACGACCATATCAATCTTTTTTTTTTAAAAAAAAAAAAAGGAGTGAACAATAACCCAGAGAAGTAGAGGTATTACATTACTGAATAGCCTCCTAGGTGGGCGAGTGGTTATCTTACTGGCCTCTGAATCCCAAGTGCGGGTTCGATCACGGCCGAAGTGCGCGGATTTTCCAAGGGCGGAAAATCCACAACAGCCATGTCACTCTTGTGGCATGTAAAAGAAACCTCGCTGATGCCCGGCAAAATTAAATCCCTCCGACAACGTACCGTCCGTCCTAATGAGATCCCAATTTCTCCCAAACTGACAGTTCGGATATAGTTAACTGAGACCGACATCTGGCCGCGAAAGAGAGAATCAAATTCCAGGCGCATTTAGGGGACCACCGCGAGATGCGCCTGCTCGATAAAGGTCCCCAGACCCGCGTCAGAGGTAGGCTTCCAAGGAAACCTGGATCGGCAACTCGGGTGCGGAATACTGTCTAAGTACAGTCTCCCCGCTAACAATCCTGTACGCTAAATAAATAATTATTGAATACAACTAAAAAATTGTTTCAAATAGTTATATTAGAAGAAAATACAATCATTTCTGCAGATAATTGAAGACATGAATAAGAGTATCATCACGAAAGTGCAAGTAAGTAATATAGTAGCAGACGATATCATTTGTGCAGTGGGTGTTGGACAAGAGGATTCTGTTAGTCCTGCTTTTTAATGTGGTTATGGGTAAGATAATAGCGTAAAATAAATGCTAGGATATGAAAGGGAAAGTAAAAGAATCCCAATAGTGAGTTGTGCAGACGATGCAGTACCATTGGCAAATTCAGAAGTCGATTTACAAAGACCTCTCCACACGCTATCGAAAACTGTAGAACAATACCACATGATTTTATCAACTGATAAAACAAAATCAAATGTAATTTCAAAGGATCCAAAAAAGTGTAAATTGATGGTAGATAATCCAACAAGTCATTAAAACCACATTTTAGAAGTGAAAATTTCAAGCACGAGGGACACTTATAATGAAGGTAAACAGCAGTAATTAAAGGAACTAGACTATCGGGATATCTGAAATTTGTAACCTGGAGAAATAAGTATCTTAATATAAAAAGTAAAGTAAAAATACCCCAAAACATAGAAAGACCAGTTCTGACTTACAGAGCAGAGACGTAAGCCGATACCAGAAGAATTAAAATGGAACGATGATCTTCGGAAATGAGCACTTTAAGGGAAAAACAGGAAAAACAAGATGGGATCGAATAAATAATCAAGATGTAAGGAATGCATGTCTAGTGACAGTTAAATTCATTAGAACAAGAAGAAAAAGTTGGGATGGATACGTTTCCAGGGCAGACAATAGTATGCTGATTAGAATAGCAAGAGATTCAAGACACGTAGGTTAGAGGGATACAGTAAAATTTAAGAAAAGATAGATCAAAAGCTGAGAATCGACATCTCCCGACTCATCATGAAGGTCAAGTGTGCAGAATAACAGGTTCCATCAGTAAAGAGAAGAAGATTTTGGCCAATTAGCTCCTATTTGTCATCCATTCACTATGCAGTTCGGGCAGCTACCCCGTTCGCCCCTCCCTCCCCCTTCACCACGTACTAAAAACCCGGGGCATGGGCGTAGGTCCACCATCTACCACCTTTTGCTGAAGTTCAGGAGGCGTGTCAGAGTGCAGGTTTGAGTTATCCTGTTTGCGATCGAAAATCGTATTATGGCTGCTGGCTAATGCACACGGGAGGTTTATCTGAAAGAGAAGTAGGAATGAAGAAGGAGTAGCATGTAATTGGCAAATTTATTTCCGAAATGGCGACTCGTCGATAGTATTTCGAAACAGATTCTGAGGTTAAAAATCTTGAAATCTTGAATGTTGCGTATTTCGACAAAACAAATGAGCTAACCGTGGGCCACCCAGGCAGAATAATTCTGAAGAGTGGGAATGCCATAAATAAGAATTCATTCTCTTGCTTCCCTGATGTCATTTCAATAAACATAGGCCTATAAGTTTGACATCAGTCGTATGCAAACAGATGGAACACATAATCGTGGAGTATATTAGACGAGTTTGGAATAAAACTGATTGGCTATTTCAAAATCAACACGGTTTTCGTCCTGGGTATTCGTGCGACAGCCAGACAATTGCTTTTTGTCAGGACATAGCAGATTCATTAGACGAAGGGAGTAGGGTCGACGCAATAATATTAGATTTTTCTAAGGCATTTGATCTTGTTCCACATGGCCATTTAATTTCCAAATTGTCAGAAACGGGAATAGATCATCGAATAATCCTGTGGATAAAAGAATTTCTTACGGGGCGCACTCAAACAGTCAGAATAGGAGACAAATATTCATCGAAAGCCGATGTAACCTCGGGGGTCCCCCAGGGGAGTGTGTTAGGGCCTTTGCTATTCTTAGCGTTTATTAATGACATTGCAACTGGATTAAAATCAAAAGTTAGACTATTCGCCGACGATTGCATAATATATAGGAGTATTGGCTCGTCTGAGGACGAAAATGTTTTACAGAGCGATCTTATCTGTTTATGGAACTGGGCGTGCACAAATAAGATGGAATTAAATCCGGAATAGAGTAAATTCATTTGCTTTACCAAGTCTCGCTCGAACGTACGCTCCAGTTATGAACTAGGAACTAACGTTATACCACGGGTAAAAAACTGTAAGTATTTGGGTTTGGTCCTGCGAAGCGACTTAGGTTGGTCGGATCATATTAACAATACGGTTAAAAAATCCTGGAGAGCGCTGCACTTTGTAATGCGTATTCTAAAAAATAGTAGTCCAAATGCCTGATCCCTAGCATATACTACACTTGTTCGTCCAATTTTAGAATACGGAGCGGCATGCTGGGACCCGTACAGAAAAGGGCAAATCGATGCGTTAGATAAAATTCAAAAACGGGCCTCAAAGTTTGTAAATCACGGGCGCGTTGGTGACGAACGAGAAGAATGGGAGTCCTTATCTAAGAGAAGGGAACGGGCGCGTTTATGCGTAATGTATAAGACATACACAGGGAACACAGCATGGGCAGATATCGGTAAAAGATTACAGAAATCAGATTATAAAAGCAGAGGAGACCATCCTTGGAAAATACGATGTAGAAAGCAAAGAACTGATGTAGGCAAGTTCTCCTTTGTGAATCGCACTATAGTAGATTGGAATAAACTACCTGCAGAAGCACTAGAGGCTCTTCCTTCTAATGTAGCCAAATTTAAAAATATGCTTCATTCCATCTAAATCATCTCGAATAATACTGACTGAGACATTTATCTTTATTATTATTATTATTATTATTATTATTATTATTATTAGTAGTAGTAGTAGTAGTAGTAATATTATTATTACTTTTATTATTATTGTTATTGTTAATATTATTATTGCTTTTATTATTATTAATATTACTATTACTTTTATTATTATTGTCATAATTATTATCGTCATGGCCCTTATACAGTGAAGTGATGTGAAGTGTAGTGAAGCGGAGTGCAGTGTAGTGTAGTGTAGTGTGGTGAAGTGTTATGTAAACTAGAAGTGAATTTAGAGTTATCTAGAAATAAATTGGAACTGTTATATCGACCCCCTAATTCTAATAGTAAACCCAATTGTAAATGTTGAAAATGTTTAGTAATTCTAATTTTAATTGTTATCATGTTTGCCACCGAGCATTAGCTCAAAGCGAACTTTAATAAATCTATCTATCTATCTATCTAACATTGCGATTTACTTAGGTTAAATTATAAAGATTAAAAATCAAGGTGAGTATACAACAGTCACAAGTTTGAATAAAAATGTAAATTATTTAGTATCGAATCATTGCTATAAAGCGATTTTGTATTCAGTTTCATAACAAAAACGTTTCAGTGTAGTTTGCAAACAATAACCTTTTCAATATACTTTGTTTCACCGTGGTAAGGTATTCGTACTGGGAAGGAGTTTACTTTATATTGAATTAAGAAGCAAAGAGAACGGTGTATCATGACTGTATTGTTATTCGACTCCACAACCTTCAATTATCATCTACGATTTCTAATCAAAGTGGTTTGGAAAGAATGTTTATTTATACACACACGCAAAGAAATGAACATCGCATGGAAAATACCGTCAAAATTAAACCGCTGCAATCGGTGTAATTGCTGTAATCTCTGAATGCTTTTGAGAACTAGAAAGTATTGCTAATCAACGCAAATTCCACCGTAAATTAATGGATAACTCTCGAATATCATGCAGTGGTAATACGAAACTCTCAACATTATCCTGAAGATAACTAAACCACGAGTTTGTTAACCAGGGCTCTTAACCGAAAGTGGTAATACAAGCCCTTAGATGTGTAAACGAAAAACGATACATTTTTGTTTATTACGTTTACTATTATTGTGTTTCTCCATTTTGAAATTAATATAAAAATCGCTGAACTTATTTTATTTTATAAAGCATTCAAGGCTTTCACGGCCGGAGTCAATATTATTCATGTCTTCCGGGCTGATGGGCCGTGGTCCAATTGACTTTGAACTGCCAATGGATGGCATAACATATTTTATTTTGTTAATACTAACAACTAGAACCAAATTGGAAGACAAAATTTGTAAAACAAATTTGTAAAATTGGAAGACGAAATTTGCATATTTTCAACCGTTATTGTAATTTGAAGGCACTCTTATGGTGTTATAATAACAGTACCGTGTTGTTTCTTTTGACCATTTTGAACAAAGAGATGAATATTACTCTCCATACTTTATTTTGTTATTACTTATTAGCATTACTTATTATTTCTTGCCAAATTTGAGGTGTAAATATAAAACAAGACATTTTTTAAAAGTTTGGTGGCGTTTTAATTGTATTTATATAACAATATCGCGTTTCGACGTTTGACCCTTCTAGAATAAGATGTAAATACTACTGGACTATTTTGCTTTCTTCATGGCATCACCTCTTGCGAAATTAGAGAACAAACCAATAAAAGGCAATTTTTAAAAATTTATTGCGGGTAAAATCAATTTTATGTCGTTTAAAAAAAGGATGTTGTGGTGCTATGTGTGACCATTTTCGACTAAGAATTACGTATTACTGAACACATTTTTTGATAATGTAACTACTGACAAATCAGAGGGAAAATACAACAGCACTGTTTAAGGTCAAGGTGACTCACTGAAAGTATTTTTGAAGGTAATATAGTCTCTGATAATTTAACAGCGAAGTAAAAGTAAGTTTTGAAGGAAATATCAGAAACTGATTGGAACAATAGAAACATTTTTTTGCTATCCGCCGACTATTTATAATCAGTAACACATACAACAACCAAAGTTTAACAAAAATCATATTTTGAAATTGCGGAAATAGAAACAGTACAAGCTGTACAAATATTCTAACTAATTTTGTGTTGTAACCAGAAGAATTTGAGAGTTATTTGCAACCAAATTCTTCTACAGCAATATATTTGAAACTGGTCACTTTGTAACAATTACAAGTACAGTCTTGCTAAGTAAATGTTAACCAACAGAATCTTTATAAAAGGCAACAATATCGTTCATATAGGAAACAAAATTTGTACTAGATCTTTTAAAAATAAACTTTTGAACAGCGATCAGACTACATTTTTGACATTAGCGAACACATTTTTGTTACGACTGAGGTAATAAAAACATAGCTGCAACAACAAAGTGAACATAATCTATTTCTAGATAAAGAAACGAATTAACATTTCTAAACACTTAACCAATTAATTTCATTTGAACTCGTGCTCACGTTGGTGACATTGTTACTCACTAAACAATATAAAACACTGATTTACAATTAGGATGAGTGAATTGGGGAAAGAGATGTCTGTTGTGGAAATAAATTATTGGTGGAACATTTCTTTGCAGAATTGGCCTTCCTTGAGCGAGTATTGCACGAACAAATCTTTACAAGAAGAGATATCTACAGAAGCACAGAGTTTAAAGACATACAGCATTAATGGCACGGGTAACACATTCACATAAGATACATACTCGCATTCATCGAGACCTAAGAACTCGACACCGTCCGCTTGGAACCAGTGAACACTCTTGGGTTGGTAGATTCGTGATCGTAAAAGCAGGTTACCAATACGATCTGCAAGGGGAGGCGTGGTACGAAATTGCCGCTGAAGCAGAATGTGGAAAGTAAACATATTTTTCAAAAATAATGCCACTAAAACGTATACACCCGAGCAGTGAAAAACGTGTGTTCTCGCTGAAAGCCATTATTTGAAGTGGCTTAACAATTTACCAGATTTTTTGCTTACCTTCACCCCTCTGTTACAAGTATTTTTGCTGGTAGAACTGTTCTGGCGAGCTCTCTAATTGAGAAAATTGCAAAAAAATATCATTTCAAAAGAACAGTATTGAAAATATAGATATTTGTCTTTAATAGAATCTGTTTTAAAAAATCATATCTTCAAAAACAGTCAGGTACAATTTTTTGAAAACATGACATGTTCTTACGTAATTTTTGATTGAAGTTAATTCAAATTAAAAACGTATTTTCTCAGAAATGGCTCCATTTTTTTACTTAAATGTTTTTCCCTTATAGAGCAAAGTACGCTTAAAAATTGCACAGGTCTCATTTTGATTAAACTCTCTGAGGTTACTAAAATTTGAAAAGTTAGAAATAATGCAAGAAAGAAAGTGCTGGTGAAGCACCTATAGTTTCCATAATAAAATCCTTGTAAAAATACGTCTTTGAAGAGAGAGTCATGTAAAATAAAAAAATAAACTAGTCATTTTCGCATATTTTTTGTTTCAAATAAAGACAATTTTTAAAATATTCAGAAAAACCTATCCAGATTTGTTGTTAAATGTTTGCTCGAATAGAGCAAAGAACGGTTATTACAAGATCACAAGACCCTAAATTTGCACAAGACAAGTTTTGCTGGAACTGGGACGCTTAGAAAAAGGAAGGAGAGATATCTATGTCTCCTCACATGACTAACTTCATGTGACTTGGTCACTATTCCACTCCCCGCCATATAATGCCTGTGGGTGGTTCCGCGGAGAGCATAGAGGAGAAGGGAGGTACGGTTTTAGTGAGTCAAAGTCTCATACCCTGGGTAGTACGGGCTATCCAGTGTCATTTGAAGAATTCCATCTACCCTCATAAAAAATAAACACGCAGACAGACGGATACACACACACACATAGACAGAGACACGCGCAGACAGAGATACACACACGCAGACAGACTTTAGATTTATTTAGTCAAAAACACAGTAAAAACTGTATGTGACGTATGGGGGAGAAGATTATCTGCGCACGTTTTCTTGAGTTCCAGAATCCCTTCCCGTCATTTTAACTATAAATAGTTGAAAGATGAGTAAAAATTAAAACTAAATAAACAAAAATACATTTTAAAAATCGCAAGATTAGCAATATTTGAAAAAATAGACATTTTCGTTTCCGAGCAATAGGAAATTTATTTGTATCGGTGAATGAATTGCAAGTGTGATTTTTCTGCATTGCTAACAAAATAGTAACTCGCCCATACATCTACTCTTACCATTACAAGCAAAAGGAGAGTTGAACAAAACGTGTGCATACGAGTGAAGCAATATTTACGTCCAGAAGCAAAACAAGTGGCCATCTCAGCATTTGTTCAATGGATCAGGGAAACTGGACAAAAAACTGATCGAAATGGGGGTCATTGACCCGGAAGCTGAAGTACATTATTTGTTACAAACATATTAAGTCTTTTAAAAAATTGTACAATACAAATATAAACTAATTCATTATATATCATTGTTATGTTAAAAAAATAATTTTTCTTTTTGATAATCAGTATAGTCTCTAATTGTATAGAATCTGTTATGCAGCAAAAATATTTTACTTTTAACTTAAATTTGTGAACCGATTTCATTTTTTAAATGTCATCTGGCAGTGCGTTGTAAAGTAACGTACATGTATTTTATGTGGATTTCTGATAGTGAGCTGTTGATACTGACACTTGATGAACGTGATTTTTACGACGTGTGTTGTAATTATAAATATCAGTATTGCACGAAAATATGTTCCCACCGTTAAGTAAGTCACTTTTGACAAATATTACAGATTCGTAAATATATAGGCAAGGCAGCGGTAAGATTCCAAGCTCAATTAAGAGAGGCTTGCAAGGGAAACGCGGATGGCATTTTTTCATTATTCGAATATTTTTTTTCGCATTCTAAAGGTCTGAGTACTACATGATGAGTTTCCCCAGAATTTTATACCATATCTCAGACGGGAATGTACATTAGCAAAATACACGCAACGAGCTGCATGAAGGCTGACAGAATTTGAAAGAATTCTGAATGCGTAACATAATGAACTTAAATTAGTGTTTAATTTTGTTATATGTACATTCCATTTGCGGTTTGACTGAATTCAATTTGAGACACGCGCAGACAGAGACACGCGCAGACAGAGGCACGCGCGTAGACAGACACACGCGTAGACAGAGACACGCGCAGAGACATGCGCAGACAGAGACATGCTCAAACAGACACACTTTTATATTGAATTGACCTTTCGGTATCGTAGATTCTGACTACACGAGTGGAAGGTGTAGTTTATTACAAATATGATGAATTTTTATCCACTGTTTCGTTACCAAGACCCTTTAACAGGAGTTTTTCTTTCAAGAAATCTCCGATTTCCGCTGCAGCATTGCAATACTTTCTCCTTATTATGTAAGAACGTAGTAAGGTGAAAGAGAAAAAATAAATGTTATTTAGTGTAAGGGCATTCGTACAAAATAACATTTCATGCTGGAAATGGCTGGCACACTGTGTTGTTCTGAAAATTGGACTGGCGGATCGCATTGCGTAGTCTCCGAGGGATACGTTGCTGCGTTGAGCGTTGCTAAGGCAACTCACATCAACACCCAGGCTGAGCGGGGAGCTAAGGTATCGTCCGCGGCTCCCACTGTCGTCGACTGAGCGCCCTGCTCTCGCCACCGTCCGGCCTTTCTCTCTCTCGACTGGCCAGCTCCTACAAGTCAGCAATCGCTGCAACTCTCCCGTGTTATGAACATACTGTGGAGTAAGTAAGGACGTATTGATAAAGTGATATGAATGAAAACAAGAGTAGGAATTCGAGTAAGAATCGAACACTAAAAGTTGCTGACGATTTCGAAGCAGTCGATTGAAGACTTAGCAAGGTATGTACGTAGCATTTAGCAATTTAGTGTCATGGTGTAAAAAGTTAAGTTGGCGTATAGACAAAATTAAGATATTATCAGACATACATCTGGCGGGCGATAGTTAATTAAAAATAAGTTTCATATAAACAGACTTTTTTGTAATACATTTTTCTGAATTTTTGTACGTAGGGGTGTGAAGGGTAAAATATTTTTTAATCCTGGAAGAGCAAATGGAGTGAATCAAGTATTCAACATTAATGTTTAAATAGTTGACGTTAAATAAAATGTCTCCTTTTAAATTTTCTACAATTTATCATGTTTTTTATTTTATTTTTAATTGTTTTTGTAAATTTAATTTGTTGCGTCTTTTACTCAACACGTTTCTTTAGCTTTTTCGTGCATTGAGTGTATATACATTGGAGTAACCCTCCTTTAAGTTATCTGTCTTTGCGTCGTAACATCGCAGTCAGTCGATGCCTATTAGCCCTTGGGGCAATTTTGATTATTTTACGATTGCATACGTTTAATCGTCGGATAAGTTGTGAAAATACAAAGTAAGACGAACATTATGTACGATTTTTACCTTATGCCGGAAACGTCGAAACATCGAAAATAAGCTCTTTAGATAATTTTAAGCATATTTTGTCTATTAAATTCCTCGAATATTCCGAATGGCTGAGCCGCAATAAGCACTCTAAAGTTGGTTAATAAAATACTTTCTATGCAAAAATTTGTATTTCAGAAGCACATAAACATTCCAGAAACATGTAAATTGTTTATTATTTAGAAAATAATATATTTGTACAGAAAGAAAAATAATACAGAAATAAAAAAGGCATTCAAATTGTATAAATTGGGTGCTTTTTTATTGCTGAGTTAATTTTTCTTTGAGCAAATACATTAATTTGTTTTGAAATAATAAACAATTTACATGCTCCTGGAGTATTTGGATGTTTCTGCAATGCAAGTTTTGCATGGAAAATTATCAAACCAACTTTTCAGTGCGTATTGCGTCTCAGCCACTCGGAATATCCAAGGAGTTTATTTGACGAAATATGCTTAAAATTGACTTAGGAATTTAATTTCGTAGTTTCGACGTTTCCTGCATAGGGTGCAGGAAACACTGAAAGGTATTTATTTTAATACAGTAAAAACAATCCAGAAGTTTTAGAACTCCTGGGCAGTCTACGACAAGTTAAGTTGCAAGTCTGAATTTACGGAATTTCATAACAAAACCTAAAATAACTGAGAGTTAATGAGAAACTAGAGAAAAATTATAAACAGAAACTGAAAACAGGGATACTCCGTTAGAAGGATAAAGTACTATAGGTTATGCTGTAGTAATAAAAAGGCAGAAAATATAGTTTTCATTGAGCAGCTCGTAATCAGCTTCCTGAGCCCATTACAGCAGCACTAGACTTTTGTATTCGTATTTCACTGCCATTTCATTCGAATAGCTCTCCCCTTACTATCATAATTCTAGGTCAACGCCATAAATAGGACCTGTAGCAGCAATTGAATCGTGACCTTGCTAGCGACAAGCTGACCACAAGTTTATGGTTTATATTACTAATAAATCGAGCGATTGATAAATGCAGCGTCGTTCGTCAGTGGAGGGAGGATAGTGATGAAAAAGCTCAAACTGTACTCAAACTGAACTCAAATGAAACCGATTTCTTTCTGTCATTTTATTTCCAATTTTTCTTTTTGGTGAAATGTGGAATGCTTAATTTTTTGAGAGGAAGAATACTTTCGTAAGGCTATGCACATCTAAGAAGTTTATTACTTTAAGCCAAAGTTCTCCACAAAATTCCAGATATTTGCTATTATTGTAACGGTGATGATAACAAATAGTAAGTTATTTTACACTGCTGGTTATAAACAAAAAACACACAAAAATGTTACTGTGGAATGGATATCTGTCTAGAGTAGAAATTGTCGGTGCACAAGAGAAGTTGTATATCTTAATATTTGTTTTTTGCCTTGCTGAACGGTTTCTTCCTTAGAGGCCTCCTTTATTTGGAGACCAAAGAAGAAGTGCTTTATTCTATTTGCCGACTGTGTTATTAACCATCTTAACGTAATTTTTAACAGTAAAGATATATTATTTTTTAATATACTTCTTCATTGAACTAAAAAAGTACATTTTTTTAGACGAATTGCTTGTCTTGTGTTCAGCCGATACATCTATTTTTCTTTAATATACTGACATTAAATAACGAGAATAAAATCCCAAGTACCCGGTACATAACAACAAAAATGATACAAATTATAATAACTCTGAAACTGGCTATGAATCTATTGTTCACTTTTACAGATGATGACTACAACGACGACGATGCGGATAACTGGTGCTAGTGGCGGCGATGGTGGGAGTGGTGAGGATGGCAGCTGGCGACGACCTTCTGGCCCTCGTCCATCCATTGGCGGAGTATCGGCCGTATCTGTGGTGTCTCTATACTCAGAGGAGGCTTTGAGGCCTGAAGGTAAGACTAAGTGGTACGAGTAGGTTATTTTATTTCACATGAATATTTCCCTTTGCTTGCCACGCTTGCTTCGCGAGCCCAGAATTTTCACTGCTTAGGATAAAGAAAGGATTAAGATAAACTGAAGTTACTGATTTTTTTAATATTTGTTATTTAGTTGAAATGCATGACCACATTTTCTCCTTGACAATAATGTCAAGGGTCATTCTTAACTTGTTAGTAGAGAAAATATAACAGCTTCATCAATATACTGCGTTAGAAATGGATCAGTAGATTAGACAAATTTTCAACTCAAATTGACAACGGTTTGGAAATGCTTACGTTTTAAAATATCTTTCTTACTCCAACATTTTTCAGGAAATAACTTGCTCGATTTCTTGAGCTGGAATATTTAGTCATTATTAGGAGCATGCACTCTTTTGTATGCTCCAGAAAAGTATGAATGTTAAGAATTTATCCCTTACAAAATATCTTCACTTGCAGATATGGATAACGCGACGTTGTCCGCTGCTGTGGATGAACTTCGCGACAAAACCCGTTTCTTGGCGATCGAAAATGAATGGATGCTGTTGTTCCTGATACAGAATGCTGACGCAGATGCAGGTATGAAAGCGAGATATTAGTACGAGATCTCACTTCGAGAAACGCGTTTAGAGAGCTGAACGAAATTCTATTAAAACGCTTAATAAAATTAGGCATGTATTGGGCACGTTTGTATTGAATCATTTTCAAAAATTTATTATTTATGTAATCTGACTCAACTTTGTGGAACTAATCCACTTATAGAATTACTTCATAGATAAATTATAGAAGATTTTTTCTATTGACGTAACGTTTGATATAGGACCTATAGATTTTAATTTTGTTTTCAGGGAAATTAAATACTTTTAATTTAGAACAAGAGAAATTTTAAAAATTGTAAGACACGAATAATTAGAAAATAATATTTAATCCGGAAATCTCCTGAAGAGTCTACAAGATTGAACTTTTAATTCTGTTCACTAGAAAGTTTTTTATTTCAATTTAGCCATGTCAGTGGAAATTGTATATCCCATGCGTGGAAAAAACGAGTGGACGTGTGCATGCGGAAAGTTTTCCACGTCTTTGTCTTCGAAAAATCGGTATACTGTAATTATTTAGAGGAAAATGAAGTAATTTAATTTTTAGTAATTATTTTACAGATTTCACAAATGAGAGTGATGTAAGAGGATATTCATAAACAAATGTATAGCCTTAGTATTCATGAACGATGGTTAAGTAAAACTGAAGAATTGTACGGTTCTTAAAACTAGTCTCTTCGTATGGTTACTTTAAACTGTGAAAAACTCGTTGAAATCATTTTCTAATTTTGATTTTTGCGCAGTGAAAAGTTTTCGGATGGTGCAAGTAAAATTACATTTTATACGTTACTGTAGAGGGAAAGCGCGATTGATGGATAAAGAGATGTACTCACTGTGAGTTCATCAGTAAGGATATCTTACGTTCCGTAAAGACAGTCGAATATAATTAAAACTGAACGAAATTAAATAGCAAAAGGAATGGTGTTTTACAATTGAGAAAAGAAATGTATTATACGAGGACGTGGGAATAAATTAAAATAAAAATGTGAATAATAAGAATCAATAAAAAAATAATGATCTTTTTCTGTTACTGAGTTAACTGTACATTTCATTTTTATCTTCTATTATTTGGTATGACACAGAAGCGGCATATTAACCTAAAGTTTTCATTAGTTTACGAGTATTTAAATGTGGAAAATCATTATCTGATCTTTAAAATGAAAAACATTATTTTCAGTAAATCCCTACACACTGTTGCATAAATGGAGAGGATGATTTATAATCAAAAAGAAACAAAATAATACTAACGTACAAATGCAAAATAAATTATTTCAGTGCGCCCACACGGAAATCTGTTGACTTCTTCCGTATCCTGTTCAGTCAATGCAACTTACCTGCGCAATTGTACCGGAAAACTGAAGTTGTAATATGTTCCTAGTAATCTCCATTCATCTAACCACGTAAGTGCGCCAGCACCGATACGTTACTGAAAGTCTAATAGCACAACTTCATTGATACTTGTCACAGCATCGTGCACATGTGCAGCAACATCTTTCACATTATACACTGGCATACAAAAGACTTCTTGTTTAAAGTAGCCGTAGCCTGAAGAATATTCAAAGGCGTGAAATCAGGAGACCACGCAGGCCAATTGACAGGACCCCCCCACACACACACCAAATCCAACAAATTGGAAAACAGGGTCGTGATGCCTTTGTTTCCTCCGAGATTCATAATCATAGTTTTACGGTTCATGATTCATCCACTGATTCTGTTATTAAAAGAAGACACGTTTTAATCGGTTTACCAACGGTAATCGCTCGGTAATGTTAGATTTGAAAATCAATTAGTTTAGCGACATATTTACTGCTCTTCGAATGCCTCGGAATGTGGAATGCGGTGTGCGTTAGCCGAGGAGCGACAGTGTTGGACCTTGTACGTGAATGCGTATGTGTGTGTGTGGGGGGGGGGAGAGGTGTGTGTTCGTCTAATTAAAACTCTTAATGTAATGGATTTTAGCACATTTTCCATTAACTTTCAGTCCAACTTTCTTCAGAGCAATATTAGCTGATTCCCAAAATGTACTCATACTTGTAGTGGTGCTACAACGGCACACACTTTCTCGTATTATTTGTAACGGCTATGCAATATTTACTACTAAACGCACTATAAAAAGTAAGTTCAACCTGCAAACAGTTTTCTCCGCGGTGAGATTCGACGTCAGGTTCGGTCCATGGAGTTAATTTCCTACGCTCTTTACCGCTACTCCATACAGAAGCTCGCTCGAACTTACTTTTGCCGCCGCTTAAAAAATTAATGGGCTCTCCCATTATTTCTAACTTATGCAATTTTCGAAAAATCAAAGGGTTAATCGAAAATGAGAACTGCGCCAATTTATTAAGCATTCTTTGCTCTACCATAAAAAACAAATAAATTTCGAAGTGATTTTGAGGAAATGTTTTTTATAAATTGCTTTAACTTCAATCAGAAATTTTCGAAAAATTCTATGTGACCCTACTTCCAAGATCTAACTTCCAAGATGTAACTTTAGATAACATATTTTATTCCGAAAATAATCCATATTTTCATCTATGTAGTTGTATTAAGACACCGACATTTTTTCAACTTTTGTAATTTTCGAAAAATAAAGTATTCAAGGAAAATGAGACCAGGACTATTTTTTAAATAATCATTAATACTCTCAGATGTCAATGTTTAATAAAAAAATTGAATGTGAGAAAACTTTGTAAATATTGAGGATTCATGTAAAAAAGTTCTAAAAATAAAAATATCCGTTTCAAACTCGCAGAAGCTTGAGTTCGTCTACATCAACGGAGGAATATCAGTTTCGGAGAAAATTGTGAGAGCGGTTTAGGCTCTAGCATTGACAGAGATACAGACAAATGGACCCACAAACACGGACAGACAGAGAAACGGACCTAAGGACAGACGGACGTTTTGTCGTCAATTGAATTTTAGGTATCAGGGACTTACATAACATGGATTCTGACTACACAACGTGTTAGAGGAAGAAATTTAGTACTATATGTAGGAACAAGATTTATCGCATTTCTTTGTTGCTAGATTCATATAATAAGTGTTTTTCTGCCAAAAAGTCGCCAATTTCTGTCACACGCTACAATACTTTCTCGTTACTTCTTATTGTAGTATAGCGAGAAAATAAAAATGTAGTTCCGAAAAATATTATATTTTTCCTTTCCGAAAGAACGTTGTTTGTGAATCCTCTCGTATATGTGAGAATTATTGAAATAGGGCGCAAACGCGCTAACACCTCACTTCTTCGTCAATGCCACGTCATCAATGCTTCCTGCGCTTACTTCAATATGGTAACTAGCGAGATAGCAGTGCATAAACATACGTGAATGTTTCATTACTTATTACCTCTGAAAAATTATTTGAAGTGTTTGCTACGCCTCGCGACCTCGCGATAACGTATCATAGCGCAATAGCGCGACATTTGAAGTTTTAAACGTTTTTGGGAAAAAGTTCAGAGAACAATCTGTTAAAATTATAATGAAGCGTAGTACCAAGAAATTACTGCCAAAATCTAGCAATTAGAAAGTCTAAAAAAGTGTAAAGACAAAACATGTTGTTCGGAACACGCAGGTAGTGATGCCACAGTTTTTCCGCACGGTCTGAGACATTATGTATTAGGGACTACTTTTCAATTTTCTCATTGTCTTATGACTATTTCACGACTGTTTACGAAACAATTTGTTTGAATATGGTTACGTTTGTTTGAATATGCTACACAAAATTATTTGATGATGTTCTCATATTGATCGATTATGCATTTTACTCTAACTTATTTAAAATACAAATCGTGTATTATTTTGCTAGTCATCATCGTATCTATTGATGAACGGACATCTCCCTACTGAGCAGAAACCCAAATGAGAAACCAACTTAATGAGCGCAAAGCACATCAGCTCAATATGTTGGTGAAGATATGCTTTTTTTCCTGGAGCGTTTCAGTACGTCGTGCTCTAAATTGCGCTTGACTGTTCTAACAATGAGTGTAGAGTTGTTATACTTGTTTGTTGGTTCTTTAGCACAACAGCTCTTTACGACCTACCAGCAGCATCCCGGCGTTGCGGTGATGGGTTATGGGGTACGTGTGGTTAGCACATAGCAATCCATACGCTGTATTTCTGGTATTCTCAACCTGAGAACTGAGCTTTCTCATCGCCACACAGCAACATATATTGGGACATTGCAAGGGATACAACAGATTCTGGGTCAATTAATTTTTGCCGCAATCAGGAATCGAACCCGGGGTTGTGCGGTGGAAAGCGAGCACGCTAACCAACGAATCACCGAGGGCTTGTTATACTTAAAACTCATTATTTTCTAAAAAAATGTTTGAGTTATCAAATCGCTATTTCATGGAATTAAAAATATTAACTACGGTATATTTGTTTCTGAAAAAAAATTGTCTTGGAGCCGTTTGATTTTGATTTGTTTGATTTTGCCATTGGTTCTGTCTCCCCAGCCACCTCCAGTACCCGATCTACAGGTTTCCTTTTGACAGACGATTTCAAATCTCCAAGCAAACGCGCGCATGAACAGCATGAACATTGCAAAACCCAAGAAGCGCGTATAGGCGGGCTCCAAGTGCGTCGCCCTCGGGAGCGACCTACCTGCGTGTAGAGACAGTTGCATTCGCCGAGCGTGTAGGAGGCGGTGCGGTGCCGCAGGCGGAACATGGTGTTGCAGGGGTGCTGCGGCAGCAGATGCAGCGCGTGGGCGAGCGGGTGACGGAGGCGCTGGCGCGCGGGCTGCACCGCTCCGCGTCTGCGTCGCGACGCCCCAGCTTCGCGGCGGGTGAGTCCCTGTGCCACGCGGACGCTCCCGCGGACGCGCCGAGCGACAGGGCGTTTGCGAGACGGCAAATACTAAGTCGTCGTTGCTAAGAGATACTCAGGGTCATGGTTGTTGGTCAAGTTGCAGAAATGAAGCAACCTAGTGCTAATGGGTTGTCAAAGTTTTGCAATTTTCTAATTCCGTCTTCAGTGCTCTGAAATACAACAAGAACAAACACAATGACGTGTTATAATCTTAAATAACTACGATAATAATTATTCTGTGTTTGGCAAACTAGATTATAAAGTTTTTTCCTGCGATATGACCAGTACCCATAAATATGAGCTAATGGTAATTGCTGTGAAGGGTACTACTGTGTAATTCTTAAGCTTTTTTGTCAATTGTAAAACAGTTGGGCGGCAGCGGCGACAATCGCTATCATTGGAGCGACGGGTTGTGAGTTCAATCCCGAGTAAGATATGGATATATTTAAATTATGATTGGGACGTGATAGGCAATGGAAACCCACCACATATTAAATAATGTATCCAAATATAAACTCATTTTTTTAGCGTTGTAGGGCATCAAATCTGTTGAAAGACTGCAAACTATGAGACTCTGAAAAAATGAATTAAAGAAAATACGTTTTCATCTAGCGGTCAGGGCATAATCTGATAATACATTGTGAATTATGGAATTTTTGTATTTTCTAAAGGATTAATTAAAAACTTCTGGAACTGTTTTATGAAATTTTAATTGTTTTTTGAAACCAAATAAACGAAATAATAAAGAATGTGCTTCAATATCACATACATTTTTTGTAAATAGCATAGCGCAACTTACGCCCTTTTCCAAAAAGGTCCTTTTTAAAGAGCTGTCTTCTACAGAATACCATAAGGCAAAAGTATCTCAATTTTGTAGTTTTGAATTGTTAACTTTATGGAACTTTCAAAAACACAGTGTTCGCCAGAAATAAGTCCAGCACCAAATTTTTTAATCTTCTGATTCATACAAAGGGAAAATTTAAAGAAAAAATTGGAGCCGTTTTTGAGAAAAATGTTTAAAAACTTTTTAAATTGTCTATTTTTCAGGCAAAAATACACGAAAATTCTTATATTTTCGAAAACTTGTCTACTGCGCGATTTTAACGAAAATGCGATCTGCATCATTCTCTTCATCGTCATTTACGCTATCCGAGGATAAAGTTTAATAAATAGAGCAATTTTTAAGAAAATTTTGAAAATCATGCTTGATACCATCAAAAAATCAAAATATCCGTTTCAAACTCACAGGACTTGGCGTTCATTTAAATCGATCGGGGAATATCAATTTTGTGAGCGGAAGAGGGTGGTGCCGAAGAGAGGGAGGCGGAAAAGGGTGGGCGGATCTGGATAGTTGGGATAGGTGGGCCGAGAACGTTCTGCTGGAAAGCAGCATATAGAAAAACTAATGGCAGTACATGGTGCACATACCGATTCTAATAAATAAAATAGATGAACATTGCATTTTAGTGATTTTAATAAACTGGATATGCTACAACAGCACACATTTTCTCGCTTTGTTTGTATTATAATATTAGTTGAACCTGCAAAGATGTTTGCCTAAGCTTAGATGCAAACTTGAGAGCATGACTCCGCGATGAAATCACTATCCGATTCACTATACACGCTGATTGAGCATAAGCAAGTTGAAATTTTGCAATTCTTAAAATTTTAGATATTTGAATAAAAATATTATATATCATATTATTAATAATAATTTGGTATATACGAGAAAAATATTAAAGAAAAGATTTGGAACCATTTTTAAGAATATCTTGTTTACGTGTTTTAAAACTTGTTTTAATTTAGCTAGAAATTATGGACAAACTACCCATATTTGGAAAAAATGTACTTAGCATTAATGAATTACTGAATTTGAACAGCTTTCATATTTAAAAGAATCTTTCTTCTAATGTATTTGCAGAAGTTATGGATAAAGTTATAAACTGGTGCAATTTACAAAAAACAGAAACTTTATTGAGATGCAGACCCGAGCCAAATTTTATAAGATTACTGTGTTCTATCTGAAGAAAAGATTGAAAAAAATATTCGAAAACTATCAAACTATCGGCAACTAAAATTTATTGTTAATTATTTGCAATCTTATCGAATTAATAGGTAATTTTTATGTAAACAAATTTATGTGCCTGTCTGATATCAAGCACGCACACACATTTGCTATTTTATATCCAATATGTTAAAAATTCAGGAAAATCCATTGTTAAAGGATTGCTAAATTTTTAATTAATCGTCAATTTAAAAAAAATGGTTATTCGGGCTTGATATCAAGGTAACTTTGGTAACGATACAACAAAAAACATAAAAATTAATTGATATATAATTGCCATTTTCTCTAAATATTTGTATTTTTTTAAGTGTTTTTTTCGCGTAATGCTTACATATATCCTTGAGTGATGACAGAAGAAGAAAGTGAAATGTTATTACAATTAATGTTTTAATTAAAAAGTAATGTGATCAATTCGAATAACGGCAATCAATTAATTTTACCACTTTTCAGTTATTATCTGCCATCATTGAAGGTTATGAGACGTCAAGCCAGCATGGTACATTTTCTTAAATAAAATGTATTAATTCGAAAAACGTAGCAATTAATTAACTATTACTTCTTTTTTCAAGCTTTGAAACAAAAAACAAAAACAAAACAAGAATGTCTACTGTCTTGACATCACGCCAGCACAACAACTTATTTAAAAAAATAAATCGCTGTTGCACTGGCTTGTATGATCCAACTACGAGTATATGTAGCTTACAAAAGTGCGAGGTACAGGAGACGAAGGCGTAAAGCAAAAGACAAGGGCGTGGAATATGAAGAGTAATCTCATGAATGTGTACTCTGGTCCAAATGTTACGGGATGGGGTGCTGGAGGGAACGGGTCTCGGGAATGAGGCGTGTCAGGAACGGGTAATGCTGGGCCCGGGAAATTCTATATACAAGTTCTCTGATGTCAGTTACCTGGAATGAAGGGTCCCATCGAAACAGTGCGACAGATCTGGTAACTACGAAAAGCTGATTACAATGGGTTATAATCTGCCGAGAGAGAAAGCAATCACCAACCCGGTTGAGGCTGCTGGCAATTCAAGCGTTCGCCTTCTACCGCCTTTCTTTGCAAACTGATCTTCTGAATACGTACGCGTATGACGACTTAAGACTGCGGCTTGCTGGCTAGTGACGAATTACCATGTGACCGTTCAAGATCGATTGCGGATTCATTCGACGAAGGATATTCGGGTATCATCAGTCACAATTAAATGTTCCTTTCGAATCTACCAGGAACACGGTTTTTAATATTAAATCTTATCTTTATTATTCTTCGGCCTTCAGCCAATCTGTATACAAACGAGACAAGCGTAGCAGGAGACGTATTCACTGCCAGGCTGTTAGCCGTAAATGTACCGAGAAGCTTATCGCGGGTTTAATACGACACAAGGATCTCTTTACTTCCCCAGTTACTATTTATGACATCTATGACGTTATCTTCATGCCGCCACTTACCCCTTGCACTTCGAAAGTTGTCTAGATCAACGCAATTGATCTGGGTGACGTAACTTACACTTGAACTTGAAACAAAACGTACATTTTACTACAATCGTGACAATGAATTTATCCCGTCCTCGACAAGGCTGTTTGGTGTTTGAACAACAAAGAGCCCTGTATTTTCCTTGACAGATTTTTTCTTCTTCTTTGACTCATCGTAGCTCTGCGGAATAGGTCATGGATCTCCAGTTGCCTGCCGTATGATTTAATGGATTGTGTAATCTCTATTGGCTACGCCCCTTTGACTCCCAAGCAATTTATTCAAAGAACGCTGATGTTTTAGTGTGCTATTTATACCGTACGATATTGAGGAGCAATTAGACTATGCGGCATTAAAAGGTTAACAGCTGATAGCGAGAAGCGGGGGAAAATGTAACTGGATTTCAAGGACCTGCATAATAGCAGAGGTTTGTAACGCGATGAATACAGCTCCTTATATTGTATGAAAGTTTTGATAATCCTTATATTGTCGGTGCACAATCAGTGACACCTAGAAAAAATCCTAAATTTTTAGTGAAGAAATATGTTTAGTAAAATTGTCATGGCGATAGTTAGACAGAATATGAAGTAAGCACACACAGGCATATTTAATTTTTAAAATTATTACGGACAAATGGAAAACTAATACATTTGTATCACTGATAAAATTAATTAGTTTCCTTTTTGGTCAGTCTAGCCTCTCTGTGTAGAAAATTTATGCACAGAAAAGATACTTGGCATATAGACTTTTGTATAGTTTTTTTAATGTCATCTGGCATTGTGTAGTAAAAACGTACATGTATGTGTGAACGTTTTGTAGTGAAATGTAATACTTATAGTCACCTGAGGAATATTGATAAATTGGCGTTTCCGGGCGCGCGCGCGCCAACTGCTAAGGTAATTAGTCCCGTAAGTGAAGTGAATGTTTTTATCCCTGAAAGTGGTGATAATCATCCCCTCGAGAGGGAACGGCTTAGGTTGCTTAGGCCATCAACTGATGTCACTGCAGTTCCTCTGACCACGGGGTCCTCGGGTTCGAGTCTCTGTGGCAGGATTTTCTATACTAGCTACATGTATGTATGCATGTACTTTGGCACAACAACTAAGGCCTACCAGCAGCATCCCGACCTTTGCGGCCATGGATTATGGGGTACGTGTGGATAGCATATACCCATCCCTACGCTGTATTTTTGGTATTCTCTACCTGAGAAGTGAGCTCAAACGCTGTCGGGATGAGAAATCCAGTGGCCGGCTGCTGTGGTCGGTAGTTTTCCGTGGTTTCACCAATGAACACCAGGCGAATGTCGGAGCAGTACCCTAACAAACGGGCCACGGATCGCGCGCAATTTTTCCTTTCTAATATGTCCTATCCTTACACACACTTACGCTTACATGCACTACATTACTACATATGCCGGGAGACCAGTCGCGAGCTTAGAGCTTGTCCCGGCTGAGGCTGTGCCCCACTGGTAGGAAATACCTGCTTGGTGAGATATACCTTGAGCGCTATCTCACTGGTGGGAGATACTTGGTTGGGGAAAACTCGCAAATCGACGGGTAAGGCGATGGCGGATCAGACAGAGCACCCAGCGGGGGGAGATCACAGCCACCTCCCGCGACAAAAACATGGACTCCACTTAGGGATTAATGCCTTTAGCAGTGGACGCCCCCGGAAGCATCAATCAAACCAGCTAGATGGCGGGATCCAGAGACGATCTACACGTCGGCTCGCGAGATTTTCCGCAACCGGGTATATCACACCAGCGGGGTACCGCTCGAGTCTGGACAAGCTCTAAGCTCCCGGCATGTGTGGTAGTGTTGTACATGTAAGTGTAAGTAAGGGATGAGGCTAGGTCAAGGAAAAGATAATCAAGGAATTGGAAGGAAAGTTCGCGCTCGGTACGTGGTCCGTTTGTTGGGCAACTCCGGCATTCGCCTGGTGTTGATCGGAGAAACCACAAAAATCTACCTGTCAGAGAAGCCTGCCGCTAGAAGTCTCCTCCAGACAGTGGCTGAATTCGACTCCGCTACATATATAAAATTGTCAAAAATTCTGCCATGTTGGGAGTGGAACCCTAGGCCCTTCTGGTCAGGGGCACTGTACTGACTTCTATTGATGTCCTATACTGGTTAGTCAATAAAAAGCCACCTTTATTTTCTGAACGGTTAAAGATATTGAGATGCAATTTTCACCAAATGATTGAGTCATAAGGACTGTTCAATTGTAATTATTTGTTTTTTGATAGTCGTGATTTGATATTGATCTGAATTCGTAGTTTTAAATGAAACACTTTACCGTTTTTACACAATAATATAGTTCTTAAGATGAGAAATTCAGCAATACTGCACATGTTGGTATTTGATGAATAAATAATTTGGCGGCGATGGTGTAACGGTTAGCGTACCGGACTGTTAGCCGTGGATTTTTAAGGGCGAAAAAATCCTTCGTACGCCTTTCTTCGGAGGGGAAGTAAAGCCCGCTGCCCCATGTTAGTAGATTTACTTGCATGTAAAAGATCCTCAAGCCTAAATGACGCCTCTGAGCTAAATTAAAATCGCCTGTTTCTCGCCCAAGAAATACCTCCTTTCTCTTCTAGTAGATGAAAGGAGCGTAGTGAAATTTGCGTGGTCAGACGGAAGAGCGGGCCTGATGGCCCGAGTCTCGCCACGTAAAATAAGGCAAATTCAATTCAATTCAAAATAAAAACATTAATGAATTTTAAAATCCGGCGTTATATCAGGTTCGAAAGTTCACGGTGCGGCTGCATTTCTAAATGTTTCCACGGCCTCTATGTTCGCCTTCTCAAAACGCAGCCGATTAAGACGTCTAGCGCATGATGCGACCTCTAAACGACAATCGACACAGCAGTACACAAAGTATAATTGAGGCTGTCTAGAAATCGCGAAAGATACGTTTGTCGCATGCGCAGAGTGAATGACGTAGAGCGTGCAGAGCAGAGATTTGCGGGGCGGCGTTTCTGCAGGTAATTGACGCAATAGATACTTTTGCATTGCAGTTGACGTAATGACGTTTTGTTTTACTAATTGTTTAAGGCAAGTTCACAAGGATGTATTGAAGAAATTTGATGGTTACATAAAAATATATTTAGAGTTCATATCTTTATTACTGAAGAAGTTGCATATCAGTTGAATGCGCTCTTGCATGGATTAACCGCGATATTTAGAGTGAAGCAGAGAAAAGTTTTTCTGTATTTTTTGCTGCCGAAATTATTAAAAGAGAAGACAACGGGCTCGCCGTGCTAATTGACGCACAACGATTTCAAAAAAATGAGCCACATAATGTTTATTGTGGAATGTATTTCGCAAGACTTACGTTACCAAACATTATTCAAGTGTGTCCCTTTTCAAGATCGAGAATTTTTTAACCTCTCTGATGAATGACGCTGTTAATTGAAACACACAGGCATTCACTACCCTTGTCATTTTGATTGATTTTTTTTTTACGAAATGTTAACTTAGTATCTTGAATTATTGAAACGTACGTTTGTTGAAAGAGAAATTGGAGCGATGGGGTTGCCAAGGTCTCTGCAGTGCCCTGTGAGGAACGTCCGTGTACCTGCTTTTCATATGACGCCAGATTTCATACTCTTTTGTGCTGTTAAATGTTCAACAAATTCCAAACACGTGGTATAGATGAATTTATCTGTTCAAGATCATTCTGTTCGTTTAAACAGTACACTATTTAATGTAAAAAAACTAAAATAGACCAATATTTGAATTTGCGGTACTTAATTATTGCAAATGGAAAATAATAAAATGTCAGTCTTCATAATGCAAATTAGTAGTTTTCTTTACTATATATTAATCCGATCCTCCGAAAAATCTGATTATGGCTTTCTGTCGTGTATCGTATCGTTAATTATGGAGACTTTAACGTATTGATTATACGGACCAAAATACAGTAAAATATCCTTTCCTGCTCTTTCGTACAACCGTGGATTCATTACAAAGAGTATTATAGAAAAGAGAAACGCGGGTTCTCCGCAACCATGGGAGCCCAGTGCATTAATTATCTAAGTCGGTTCCCATTATTGCACAGGAGGGGTGGCTCCGACTAATGCTCTGGAGGTTGCGGCGCAGGTTGTCTCCCACCAGTTGCTTCCTCCGCCCCACGCACCACAGGTGAGTTCTCCTTGCTTGGAGAAGAATGTAAGTAAACTGAAGTATGGATATGATTCACGCGAGACATTTTTATGGAAACCGCCAAATACAAAGATCAATAAAAAAAATGAAATTTGAAAAACGTGTCAAAATGTACGGTTTTTAAATTTTCTTTTTCTTTTTAACTTTTCAGTGGCTTTGGTGGCAAGAAAAATACGAGTATATTGTTTCTTGCTTATGCTGTCTCTCTTTTTCTCCGAAAATAAAAATCATGTATCCTAAAATTCAACTATAATAATTTATATAATTTTCTAATTAATACTAAAATAACAATGAAACACCTTTATTTAATAATAATAATAATAATAATATTAATAATAATAATAATAATAATAATAATAATAATAATAATAATAATAATGTCGATCAGATGACCGAGATCACTAAGGCAGTAGTGCCGTGTGGTTTCGGACCAGAAAATCGCGGGTTCGAGTCCCGCCTCGGCCATGGATGTATTAACGTATGTCTGTATGAGTGTGTCGTTTTTTCACCACTCATTATCATCATTTCATCTTCCATACCACCAGAGCTAACAACCCCGGGGAATAAAAATCGGACTCAGCTAAATGCTGGTTCCCAATTAAAAAGTTACATGCAACTGCCACCGTGATACTGAGCCACCGTTAATGCAGGATGCATGCGTACGTGGTCCTAATCGGCCGATTCGCGAGTAAAAAATCAGATTATTAAAATATCTGATTTGCACAAAACCCCTCCAATGTAAACGGACTGGTCGGCTTCCCCGTGCGGAAGCTGCAGCGCGCGGCGCGGCGCGGCGTGGCGCGTGGTTGCAGGGCTTGCTGTCGCCGTGGCCGCCGCCGCCGCTGCCGTCGGCTGCGTCGCGGGCGTCGTCGCGCCGGCCGTCGGGCGCCGGGTCGAGCGCGGGGGCGTCGTGCGTGTCGCGCGCAGCCTCCCCCGCGTCGCACTCGGCCGCCGCCTCCCTCTCCCTGTCCGCGCTGCAGCTCTCCGACTTCGAGCGCTCCGGCCTCCGGTGAGCACGCGCAGAGGGGCACCGCGCGCTTCGCGGGGGACTGCCGGGGTTAGCCGTATTTTTTAAAAAAATATATTTTTTGGTTTATTATACCATATTTAAATTTTAATTAAAAAAGTTATGTTTGTGGAGTGATTCTCCTTGTACTTAGTCGGTCATGCATGAAGTCATAAATCACTGCCTTTTATCCCTAACGATCCGGGGTTCAGTACCCTTGGTGTCCGGGTTTCCCAGACGATCACCCAACCAAGGACCCGCGATATCTGGAGCTGCTTAACTTCCGTGACCTCAGACCCGTGAGCTTAGTTAAGTTCAGCGAAAGGCGCGAGATAATTGCTATGTTTCGTATATTTGCTAAAACAATTTGCCAGGTTTTAGGGTATAACGGTATAAAAAGGTATACTAAAGAAAAATCTGAAAAAAAAGTTCATAGATTCATGAGTTTTGAATCCCACTTTTCACAAAAATTCGATTGAATATTTCTCTATAACCAAACAAAAATCCTTATTTGCCAACAGGCCAAAACAAAAGTTCAATTTTAGAAAAATAAGAGCCACCTCCTGGGTAATGAGATCCATGTACTGGTAAATTTTTTCCCGTTTACAACTCAAAAATTAAACCATCATTTAAATCAATTAAACCAATTTTTTTCCTATACGCTTAAGGATAAATTGCAGAAATAAACTTGCGATTTGCTATATTATTATACTTTACAAAAATCATTACATTTGAAGAGAGGATTTTGATTATTCCTGAAAAGTTTTGCTTTTGATCGTGAAAAGAGTAATTTTTAGGAGAATTTGCTTGCTTACTTGCATAGAAATGTTTTTGAATCACTGGGACCTAAAATGACAAACATTTATCTTTCTATAAATTTTAATCTTGTAGAATCTAAATTTATGTGCATATCAAGATCGCTTTGCGGGCGAGTAGCATTGCTTAGCGCTACCTATTCTTTTTACTTCGTCTGCAATTGGAAGTTCTACAATATCTAGTATATTGAAGTCTGGCAGAGCCGTTGCGAAAAGAGCTACGAAGCATCGTAGAGGGAGGGCCGGGGGACTCTCGGTGTGCGATTTTGCATAGTGAGTGACCAGCATCTCGATTCATCAGCGGCGACGGTTCGGCTCGTGTTGATAGGATCTAGCACTCGTCACGTCCCGCGAAATAACATCCTCTCCATGTGTGGAATGCTGAAATGCCGGCGACCGATCAGTCATTTTAAAGTAGGCCCAATTTGAATTTTTTGTGTGGAAGGAACATGCTTTCTTGCAGACCAAGCAATAATAATAATGAATGATAATCGAACACCAATGAATTTTAAAGTCATATTTCATTTCGAATTTATCGCATTGAATGCATTTTAGTCTTGCTATAAAACCAAGGATTTCTAAAACAATTTCAATATTACCATGAGGGCGTCCACGAGATTTATTGGAGAAAATAGGAAAATGTGCTTGTTTTTGAGCGTTATAAAACAACCCCCCCACGATAGTAACCCCTCTCCCCTTCCGACAATGCAGAAAAATAGACTGGGACTCAGAATAAATCTAGCGACGACCACGGAAAAGTGCCACGCCTCGCAACTGGATTCTGTTTATAATAATTTATTTTACTAAACCCGAGGGAACATGGAAATACAATAAAGGAAAATAGAGATGAAAATCGTCTGGGCTGGGTTCTGGCCGAGGTTCCGTGCTCGGTGTAGTCGCAGCTGTTGAGCTGAGAGCAGCAGCTGTTCTGCGCTCAAAATGGCGCTGCATGTGTTGCCGATTTTGGACTCTGTTGTAAACAAAGGCCTTTCATAACGCGCGAGGGAACGTGCGAGCGCGAGAGTCTCAGGTGCCGAGTATTTCTGTCATGTGGTTTCCATGTTTACACAACTGTATGTGGTCTCTTTTTTTATTGGTCCCTTTATCGTCCGAACTCTCAGAAAATCATATCTCCAACTAGTGGTGTTTCAACATCGAATTTTCTCGTATTATTAGTAAAATCTACTTAATATTTTAATATTGGAACTTTTATCCTACTAACGCGTCAGTCATCATCACAAAAAAATCTTAACAAAATCGAATGCAATAGGTTCGAAAAAGATACATACACATATTTATTTTTTGAAAACTCAAACGTTGAAATGAAAATTGCATCCTGCGGTGTATCTATATTATTAATTTTCAATGCGCGCAGAAATTAAAAGAAAATTATGCAGCCTCTGGCTATGTGAGTTGTGTGCATGGTTTCGTAAGGTATCCCGTAACTTAGGAAAATTCCAAAAACAGTTTCGATTTTGACTAAAAAAATATTTGATTCATCCGTTTTCATACTGCACGTGCCGACTGAACTCACATACACGGTGCGTCACTGTTTATCACACAGCTGTCATGCAAGGCTTCGAGGAGGATCCTGTCCGCCATTAAGTATTTACTATTCACGTGTTGCATTAGGGAATACAACTTTTTGACATTCTTTTGATGTCAAAAACTGTTCTGTGTATTCACTACAATATGTTATGGAAATATTCATGAAGGCAGTGTTTGGCAACATAATTAACTTATTGCAGAGAAATATACGAGAGAATTTTATTTGTTTTTCGTGGGCAGTGAGCGTGCTTTTTTAGAAAATCATTTTTAGTGTTTGTTCAACAACATTTTTGCTGCTAAAGGTAAATTAGTTGCGTTATGTTCTTACAAAACGTTTGAAGGAAATACAAAACGAAAATTTACGCTGGCTGGGATTCGCACCAGAGCGCTGTGGATGACAAGTCAAGACTCATTCCGGCGTGATTTAACCGCGTGACGAAACCCTCCATTCATAATGCTGTAATGCATTCTTAGTACTGCAGTAATTTTGAGATGCCAAAGAATTACTCAGAACATAATATTACATAAAACTCGAGATGCATACCTGCTTGCTTTAATTGTAGATTTTGCAATTTTTTAATGTTTAGAGTGTTCAGTGAAAAAGGAGACCTATGCCTTTATTAGCGTCCTTTGCGGTATACGAGAAAAATATAGAAAAAATGGAAAAGAAGGTTTTTAAACAAATTTTTGTTACAAAATTGGTTGTGATTTTGGTAGTGATTTCAAGCAAAAATTACGGGAAAATACTAATTTTTCCACAAAATTGTTCAAGACATTATTTAAAGATTTAATGTTTTACAACAGATTTCATTGAAGAAGAAATCTCTGCCATCAATATTGTGCAAGAAAATAGATATTGCAATATCTATTTTCTTCTTCTTCTTCTTCTTCTTCTTCGAACTTTTGAAAATTATTTGAAAACTTAGCTGAATATAGGCAACGCCATTTTTATAAGCGTACTTTGCTCTATTTGTAGAACAAATTGAAGAAAAAAATGTGAAGGAGTTTTTGAGAAATTGCTTGAGCTAATTGCTCAAAAATTGTGTTTATTTCATGCGAAATTGGTAAAAAAAACTACTCATATTTTTGAGGAATTGAACATGACCACAAGATTTATTTCAAGATCTGTCATTGTAATACAAATTTCATTAAGACAAAACTTTTTCTTAGTATAGTTGTAGGAAGACGCCTAAAACATTTTGAACATTTGTAATTTTCGATATTTCGGGGGGTTCAACAAAAATGTGACACGCGCCATTTTTTTAAACGTCACTTTTCTATGCGAGGATAAAAATGAATAAAAAATTTGGAGCTATTGTTAGTAAGTAATTTTCTACATACAGGAAAAATATTTATCAACCTATTCAAAATCAGGCCCCTAAAATTCGAGTTTCTCTGATGAAAATTGTTGTTTTCCGCTGCAGCAATACAATAATTTCTCTTTACTACGTAAGTAAGTAAAAGGCGAGAAAGGAAAAAAATCTATGTTTAGTGATGTGGATAAGAGGGCGTCAAAAAATCTGAAACAAGGATATACAGAGATTTAATATTGCAAATTTGGTTAATAAATAATGTGTGGGAGAAAGACTGAAAATCTGAAGGTTTTGTGACATTTTCACAATTCAATAAATTGATTATTTGGAAAGAGTTACCATTGTTGAATTGTCAATTCCTGACCTTAATTTCTCGACACGTTATTTCCTAGTATTATTTCGGCAGAAGCTGGTGGATAGAGGCTGATTTACTTATTTGGAGGCTTTCGTTTTCCTTTTATCCCTCCTACATTTCCCCTTCGCGAGTAGCTAGCCATGTGTCACTAGCTCGAGAGCTTAAGCCATTTTTTAAGAGAAGTAATGTGTCTAGAAAACCCGAGGAGTGTGTTTGTTTGTTTGTTTGTGTGTGTGTATGTGTGCAGCTGGTTCATCGCCTCGGGGCCCATTTATCTCAAAGGGGGTCCATGAGTTAAAGTGGTCCATGCTTCTGAATGCATTCCATAATTTTTATTACAATTTTAAAATATATTTACTTCATTTAATATTTATTGTACCTTATTCAGTTTTCGAAATTAAAAATTAGGCGCTTGTCACATTGTATTATGTCACATTTTGAAATACTACGAATGGGAAAAGCTCACTAAGAACCATTGTGAACAGTTGAGCGTCGAAGAATACACAAGTCGTATTTAATTTTTTTATAAGGATCCCACATATTATCTTATTTGCATCGGAGTCCCGATTTTCCCTCTGCTCTGACGACCAGGCCTAGACTACACTACTGTTTAAGAAGATAAAAATATGTAAAAATTATTGTGACGTTAATATTAATAATTAAACAAGTATCCTTATTTCTTTTTGACATTAAATTCAACTTTTGTTCAAAAAATTCTTTATTGTCTATTCACAACATTGTGCATGTTATTTACAAACATCTTCAGGTGTATACAAATTAATATACTGTAGCGGTACAGGATTCTCAAGACAAATTAAGTTAAGTAAACCAGACCTAAGGAATTTTTACTGAGAGAAAAAACATACGGCGTCACGCGCGCAGCCCCCCTTCTAATAACAGCCACGACCCCCCGGCCCATTTCGGATTTTTATGACACCCCACCCAACGGCCGGTGTCATAAGGTTAATTGAAAAGCGCCCAGACGCAGCCACATCTGGAAAATCTTTGGAACGCCTGTCGTCGTGAACGGGGAAACCCAAAACGATAATTCTGTAGCCAGGGGCCCCCTTCACAGACATGGCCTATTTTCGAGACGGAACAATGGGACACTGTATTCCGACAGAAACACAGAGAGTGGAAAATTCCTTTGCTCCCCCCGTCGCTATTGGCCGAATATAGTGTACAACGCCATCACCTTTAGCCAATAGCGACGCGATCACTGTAGGGAGCAGGAGCATATGAGGAAAAAGGGTGGGGGTAAAAGTTAACCTCATGCGTTTTTGACTTACAAAATTTGAGTGGGTAGAGAAACTTCTCTGGGGTGGGAGCCCTCGCGGAGAGAGGCGAGTGCGCCTCTGAAAGCACTTGTAAAATTTTAACTTGGTTGAGAAACTTCTCTGGGGTGGGAGCCAGTCGCGGAAAGAGGCGAGTGCGCCTCTGAAGGATTTCGCAACTTTCTGAATTTGTGCCTGAGAACAATTCTCATGAGAATCGGAGGAACACATTGTTGTGTGCTCCGCACCTGCGATCGGGAGCGATATTCCCGGTTATCTACAAGCTCCGCCGGAGACGCCGCCAGACGCCGCCAGACGCCAGCCGCCCCCTGCTGACGCCACCAGACACTGCCAGACTCTGCCGCAGACGCCGCGAGCCGCTGCGGGCCGACCAGCTGTGAGGGCGTGACCGAGAGCGCGCGCCTCTCGCCACATTCCAGCGAAGGCCACGCCGCCCCCACAAGCTTCGCCGCGCCCGCCCTTTTGACACGAAGCTGCCAGGCAATGTATCTGGGGGCTATTCACCTCTGTAGAATTTTGTCAACGCGGTGCCGCGCCAAGGCACATCGAATGGTCAATTTTTATTATTGTAATTTTAGTTATAATAATTTTGTACTCTTCTCTAGATGTAAGCTTTCCTGTAACTTTTAATCTTTATTTTTTTCTTTCATAAACTCTCTTCTTTCTTTTATTTTATAAATGTAACTTCCCTGGTACAAATCTGTCCAGGAATAAAAGTAGTTTTTTCACCAGTAATCAAAGTGCTTATTTCGAATTTCCATTGAATCTAATTAACAATTCCTTCCATCACCGACTGAGCTACAACCGGGCCGCTAACCGCGCATTGCCTAGATGTGCGGAGGTGTTACAATTGGCTTTCCCACCGTGGGGCTCGATGGCCTAATAATTGGCGTTTTCCACGAGCAGCTGTAAAATTGAATTTCACTATTTTTTTGTTTATAAATGGATGGAAGGACATTGTTACGAAAGAAACAATTTGTGGACTGGTGATGATGTAATTTATTATTGTATTTTGTGTGTGAGTGTTATTGTGTTGTGCCTCGTGTGTTGTAACTATCGTGCGCGCGCTTCACGCGAAACAGCCAAAATGCTGGACGAATCAGGTGTCGATGTGTCAGGAGATGGTAGCTCAGGGGAACAATCACCGCCCGAGATTACCCTCAATGACATCATGCAATTCCTCACGAGACAAAATTCAGTAAATTCAGAAAATAACAAAAAACATTCAGAAAGTATAGAAAAACTCACGAAACAAATTTCGGAGATTAACGAGAAACATTCTGAAAGTATCGAAATCCTCACGAAACATTCACAAAGATTTGACCGGCTGGACAGCTGCTTAGCTGACCACGCTGCAAAATTCCAAAAATTAGAAGTAAAATTTAATTGTGAGATTGGAACATTGCAGAACCATCTCGAGGGTAGATGCGGGGAAATTGAAAATAGTGTAGGAAACCTGGGTAAAGAACTAGAAAGTTCGAGGGCTGAAGTAAAATCGCGTCTTGGGAATATTCAGTCAGAAATTAGCCAGAAGCTCCAGGCATGTGACAGCAAAGTAGAAGCATGCTGCGAATCAGTTACCGGAAAGATTGTCGAGGTAAGGACAGAAATAAACGGTAAATTTACTAGAATCGAATCCAAACTTGACACGGAAGTCAGCCAAATTCATGATAAATTTGAAAAATTAGGCGCTATTGACGGGGAAAATATCAGAGAAAGGGAAGAAAAACTAAAGAAGGAAATTGGCCAAAATTTAAAACAATTAGTGAAAGAGGGAATAGAGAAGGAAAAGGAAAACAATCCGACGGTAAATTCGCCAGGCGGATCAAGTCTTAGATTCTCGTGGGCTCCCCCGCAGAATCTGTGTTTCTGGGGCAAACAGGATGAAAATCCAAAGGTTTTCCTAGACCGAGCAGAAAATTACATGGATTTGACGAAGGCGGTACCGCCTGATTTAAAGACCAAATTCATGCAGGAACTACTACGCGGAAATGCAGCACATTGGCTTACTGCACTTTCACCATTTCCGCAAACGTACGAGGAATTCCGTACCAAATTTCTTGCGCGTTTTTGGAACGAACAACGGCGATACGAGGTAGAGAGAAAGATCTTAGAAACAAAATGGGATAAAAGATCCAATCAATCTTACCTCGATTACGCCATGGAAAAAATTTCCGCTGTCAAATTGTGTGACCCCTCCATTAATGAAAAGAAAATTATCTGGCTCCTAACTGCGCATTTTCCTACTTATGTGCAAAATTTAATTAGCAGTGTAGGATGTGACGATCTCGACCGTTTCCAAGAGCTGCTCGCTCAATTCGACAGGACACGGGCAATTTCTTATGAGGAAAACTATGACCGAAACCAAGGGAACGGCCAGAACCGGCAACCGTGGCGTCGCGATGATGGGAATTTCCCCCTTTTTGTGTTTGGACTTATCCTTAATTTTTTATGAATGTCTATAATATTTTATTAAAAATGTGCTCAATTTAACATGTTATGACATGAACATATTTATTATTTATTATTGTATACCCCTGAAGATGCACACGCGAAACGTTGTGCATTGACAAGACATTTTTGAAAATCATTCATTGATTTTCAAAAAAGAAAAAGGTACTCGTGTTTAATTGCTATTGAAGTGGTGCATGACCACATACGTAGTAGGAAGATCCAGAAGAAATACTCAATAGGGTTTTTGATAATCACACGATCATCCTACCTGGGGCATTCAATGATATACTTGATAGAGAAACGAAATTTCAAAAAATTGCGCAATTCGTTGGTCATCGTAGAATAATCCGCAATCGAGTGAGCCAGATTTATTGGCTTTAAATTGACGTGTCTTATGTACACTGGTATCTTAAGGTGAAAGAAACATTCAACGAGACCTCACACTTGAACATTTGTCAAATAATTCTCGCTATAGAGAGAAATGAAGATGTCACATTCCATTAACACACAGACACACACACACACACACACACTACGCGCGCTAAATTTCGGGTTGTGTAAGATAGTAATTCATTCCACAAGCGCGAGACAGAAGCAGCTCCAGCATAACGATCTTACTGTCAAACTTGTGATTGTCTGCCCTACGAGGATTGACGTTCACACAATGAAATTTGTCGAGGCTCGATGAAAATCAATAAAGGTCAAACGAAGCCAGAATTTCTGCGTGAGCGAGGGATATGATACACTAGTAAAGCTATAACAGCACGTGCTTTCTCCGATTCTTTGTAAAAATTGCAGTTTTCGGAAGTTCAAAGAGTTCAACAAAAATCGGACCTCCACCTTTTTAGGATTTTACTTCGCACTATCCACAAAAAAATTAAGAACAAATTTGGTGCTTATTTTTGAGAAAATATTGTTTAAAATTTGTCTTCATTACATGCAATATTACGCAAAATCTACTCATATATTGAAAACATTTTATATGATATCATTTAAATATCTATTTTTAGAACACATTTTAAGAAAAAAAAATATTTATTTTCAATATTATTGTTGGAGGAATACGCCGAAGAAATTTGTAACTTGCAAATTTCCAATATTCAGAGTTTTCAGCGAAAATCGTATCTGCGCCATTTTTATAAGCGTAAATTGCACTATTCTAGAATATATCTACAGAAAAAATATGGAGCCATTTGTGAGAAAATTTTTAAAATGTAGTTGTAGCTTCATGTGAATAATCCCCCAAAATCAAAATACCCATTTCAAATTTAAGGTTAAGGTTAATTAAAGTTAATTTTTCATATTCTTCACTACTTATTACTATTTGATGTTTATTTTCTTACTAAATTCTCCCTTATATAAACATCTTTGCTTAGTGACAGGAATATGTATGAATGGCAAATTCTTACTTTGTTTTCGTTTTGTATTGGGTAATTAAATAATGCAGTTATTTGTTATATTAAACAATAATGTGAAATAAATTCACAAGTCTATATAAATTAACAATTCTCGCGTACGGACAGAGCGCTTTTAAGAGACAAGAATATTTGTCATTTAAATCTTCTAACCTGAACGTAGAAAGTTGATGCTTTTATATGACTATTAAGTAAACAGGATTACAAAATCAAGATACGTTTGATTCATTTTTTAAATTTTGCTCTCTATTGAGAATTTAAAATCGGACTGACGAATTATTTTATTTTAATGGAGCATTTCTTTTCTTTAAAGAGAAAATGAAAATTCATATAGCTAAATTAGTGACAATAACTATCAAGTAACTTCTCCCAAAGACTGCCATGGTCAATTTTTACAACCTCGACTTTTAAATGTCGCGTCAATTTTCCTGGAGGCAGTGATCGCGAGCTCTGGAAATCGTGTTACCTTGCCAACGACCTTGACATGCCTGATTTAATGGATTATCATTATCGTTGGAATGATGAAAATGGGCAGAATGAAGCAATGTAAAAAGAGCATATATATGCAGAAGTGAAAAACAAAACATCGCGATGAGCGACCACAGATATTGAGTTCGCACCTTGCAAACCGTAAATTAGCATTGTGGATACAACCCATCCGCCCCCTCGTCTCTGCCACTGGTGATGATCTGAGAGGAGATATTAAACGCGAGCTTAACTCCTCATTTTAATCTACTTCACTGAACTCCCCAATTCAGTACGTAAAAATGTTGTAAGATGTAGTTTTGTCAATCATGAATTCACAGAAATCGCTCACAATCATTTGAGAAGTATCCACGTTGAATAGATATGTTGATACATGTAAATATAGACATTTGTACAATTGTAACAAATTTGTCCAACATAAAGAGGTGTTCAAGATTTATTTCTCTAATTTCTCTTAATATTGCTGTAGTTAACTTTCATGAATGCAGATCAATTCACATGAAACTATTTGTTTTTCAAAATATTTCATTTTCGAACTCTAAAAATGATTAACAAAAATTTCATTGTAATCGGTTTGATTTGCGTGGTATTTACTACACGATCATATTAGTCAGTTTAGGAATTCGTTTTCGGAGAGGACCACAAACTCACTGATATTAAACATATCAAATAAATTGTAGACACCTTGCCAGTCATGACCTCCCAACACGAGTGTTGGTGTTTCATACAGTGGCTCACATTAATATTCGGACGGCTACAGATACTGAAGGCGTTTCTTGTTTGATTGTTAATTTTTCGCGGAAATTGCGTGCGCGGAAATTATATATGAGGAAATGCGAATGAACTGTGACTTTATTGTTAGGAAACATAATAATACAAAGGAAATATTTCTGATGCACAACATACGTTTAAAAAACACGGATTTATGCACGAATATGCAAGAATACGAAGTCACTTTAATATTCGGACATGTAGTGGAAAATGTCCTGTTTCCCCCTCGCCACTCTCCTACATAGCGCGATAGGCGCACCATTCCCTACCCACGACAAAGGAAACTATGCAGTCAGTCGCTGTAAATATTTCCGCCTGTAAACACTTCTTGCAATGGGGCGCAAGGGAAAGAACTCGAAGTTCGAGCAGAGGCAGCTTGTGGTTTTCCACCACGCAAAGGGACGGTCCTGCCGGGAGATCGCATATCTTTTACTCATGAGAAAGAGCACGGTGCACGATATCATTAAGAGATTTGAGAAAGAAGACAGAATGGAATCTAAACCGCAACAAGGACAACGTAAGAAGACCCGTGAAAGAGAGCAGCGTGCAATTTTGAGGGAAGTACGAGAAAATCTGAAGGTGAGTGCCATCCAGCTGGCAGGGGAACTGCTCAAAGTGTCAGGAACATCTGTGCACCCCGAAACAGTGAGCAGAGTAATTAGGAATGCCGTATATCACGGCAGAGCGGCCAGGAAGAAACCCTTCATTGGTGCTGGGAATAGAGCTAAACGACTTCAGTTTGCAAAGCAATATGTGACGAAATCACGGAGTGGTGGCGTGAAGTAATTTTTGTAGATGAGAAAAAGTTTAATATTTTTGGCAGTGACGGCAGGAAAATGAAATGGCGCAAACCAAATACAGAATTTCATTCTAAAAACGTAGTGTCAAGTGTGAAACACGGAGGTGGACACATAATGGTGTGGAGTTGCATATCAGCTGCTGGCGTGGGAGAGCTGGTGTTTATTAAAGACACAATGGACAAACATCAGTATCTCAACGTACTGAAAGAGAATTTACACAAATCTGCTAACACACTGGGCATCAGGAATTCGTTTAAATTTTATCAAGATAACAACCCGAATCATATTTAGTGAGGTAATGGTTGTTGTACAATTGTCCAATAGTGCTGGAAACGCCGACTACTCAGTCTCCTGACCTCAATCCAATCGAGAATGTATGGCATGAATTGGAATGCACAGTCAGGAGAATCTCAATCAAGAAAAAATGGGCACAAATTGAACAACTGTACCTGAGGAGGATTATTGGTTCAATGCCAAAGCGGTTGCAGCAAGCCATTGACAACAATGGTTATACTACAAATGTATTAATTTTATTTTCGTTTACTTATTTAATCATTTATATATTTTTTCCATTTCGTCCGAATATTACTGTGGCTAATGAATCCAGAAAATTTTATTTTGTTTTCTTTTTTATTGAATGCTTCAACTACATTCGGCATTTTTGTTTTGTTTATTTTGTTATCCGTTAATAAAGGAAAAATTATGTTTCACTTTCTTGCTTATATCGTCGCTTTCCTACAACCGTCAAATATAGCAGAACTTACGATTTCTGGAGTATAACTGGGTGTCCGAATATTAAAGTGAGCCACTGTATTCTTTTTTATTTCTGTTTTATTTGTTTATTATTTTGAATCCGGTCTTGGTAACCGATTGCCAAATCATTGTGCGTGTCTCCATTTACCTGAGGAACTCTGGTTTCATATAGAAACGTTGGAACTCGACAAAACCTGCTCAGATTATTTCATTTTTCTCCCCCATACGTCACACACTCTTTTTTCTTTTTCTTTTTACTAAAAATAAATTAACCTATTGCACGACATTTGAGGTGGTTGTTGAACTAGGTCAGTTTCAGTTGTGTTTGCCATTCTTAAGTAGCAACTCCAGCCCAATCTCTGATGCGGTGCTTTTCTTGCCACGATTAATTTTCCGAAAGTATCCAAGTGATATCCAAAGTTTCTTTAACAGTTCCCACAATCGCGATACGGCATGACGTGGATTTTTGCGCCGGTCTCGACCGGTTTTGAACCGGTTTTGACATAAATGTAGCTTTAACATGCGCACGTTTTGTTGAGCTTTCCTTTAACAAGTTGTGGTAGGAGTAGAGACGGGCTATAGGTTACTATTTTATTCTATCTATCTAATCTATCGATTTAGCGGTTTTTTACAGCCTTGGCCGTTTTCAGCATCCCAATTTCCATGCTTCTTTATCCCATATATCGTTTTCCTCCATTTCTCTTTTTTATATGGCTTCAGTTATTGCCATGTTCCTCGTTCTTCTCGGTCTTCTCCGATCTTCTTCGATTTGGTATCCACTCCCAAACTTTTTGTGGAAGTCTATCCGATTTCAACCTTCTCATATGTCCATACCATTTTAGTTGTTTCATTTCGATTGTTTCGTTCAAGGTTTATTGCACTTCATTTTATTTCTTATTTCATTATTTCTTATTTTGTCTAACAGAGAAAGTTTACAACATCTACACCAGAACATGATTTCTGTTGATTGAATTTTGTCTTTCAAATTTTTTGTTAGTGTTCAGACTTCTGCCCCATAGAGTGTGGTAGTCTCTATGAAGGAGCTATATATGCGTTTATTTGTCTTCATTGAAATAATTGAGTTCCATAGCACTGGATTCAACTGGCTTATGGCTAGTTTTCCTCTCATATTTTTATTTTTCACATCCTTTTCGTCTCTACCATCTGCTGTTAGTGTGACTCTCAAATACTGTGTATTACCATGCATTACCTTGTATTACCTTGTATTGCCTTGTATTGCCTTGTATTGCCTTGTATTGCCTTGTATTGCCTTGTATTGCCTTGTATTGCCTTGTATTGCCTTTTATTGCCTTGTATTGCCTGCCTTGTATTGCATTGTATTACCTTGTATTACCTTGTATTACCTTGTATTACCTTGTATTACCTTGTATTACCTTGTATTACCTTGTATTACCTTGTATTACCTTATATTACCTTGTATTACCTTGTATTACCTTATATTACCTTGTATTACCTTGTATTACCTTGTATTACCTTGTATTACCTTGTGTATTACCTTATTATATTGTGTATTACCTTTAATTATTCCTATACCAGTCATGGTGCAATACTCAATCATGGGGCATACTCTTTCCATTCCCCATTTTCCATACTCTTCTACTAATTTTCTGAACATATAAGTTACATCATCTTCATCTTCAGCCATTATCTGCCATCGTCTGCAAATAGTAGACTAAACAATGTTTCATCACCTATTTTCACACCCATGCATCTGCACTTTTTTCCATTCTTTTAGGGATTTATCAATGCATATCTTAAACAGGATTGGAGATATACAACAGCCTTGCCGTAATCCTTTATTTACTCGGAAGTTGTCTGATAGACATTTTCCCACTTTTACTTGCCTTGCCTTTTGTTATCTTTATAAAGTTGATTGACTGCATTTATGTATGTTGTTGATATTCCTTTCTCTTCCATTGCCCCCTATACTTCTTTTACTGGTACATTATCATAAGCCTTTTTGTGATAAATGAAAGTTATGTGAAGTTCTCTTCCTCGCTCAATTGTTTTTTCCATCAGTTGTTTGAGACAGAAAATATTGTCAATACAGGATCTTCCTGGTCTAAACCCACTTTGCTCTTCTGAGTCTGATGTTTGCATTTCAATTCTATTCTTTAGCACACGTCTATACAGTCTAACCAAAGATGAAGTCACACTTATCCCTCTATAATTATTACAATATTTTTTACAGCCGTTTTGGTAAATTGAATTTATATAGGCTAATTTCCATATTTCAGGTATTTTATCTCCTTTTAAAATGCCATTGAAAATTTCAGTAATTAATTCCAAACCTACAATAGGATAATGTTTAACCAGAATAGTTAATATAGAATCCAGAAGTACAGTCAGTTTCTCTAAAACCATATCTTTTTGTGCAACACTTGAATCGTCTGTTGGAGCATAAATTCCTATAATAAATACATTGCGTCCTCTTCGTAAAAGATCGAGACATGCTATTCTCTCATCACTTACTTCCCAGCTATGAGTATTTTTCTCCAATTTTTATGTACAGCTACGGACACTCCTGCTCTTGCTCGCATTTCTTTTCCCACTTCACTAAAAAAGTGATCATAATTTCTTTTCCTTTCATTTCCATTTCCCTTGTTTTTTGTTTCACTCAACACTATGAAATCCATGTCAAAATCCTCTACTGCGTAAAAATTTCCTTTACTTTAGTGCTTAAACCTTGAATATTCCAGCGTCCAAAATTCATAGACCATTTTCCTTGCTTTTGTCGACGTCGTGAGTTAATACGAGGCTCATTTCCATTGAGAGTTTGAGCGGCTTTATATATATTCCGACTATGGGGTGCTGGCCTCATGCCTCAACCCCCTTCCAGTAGGACCGGGTAATTTTCTTTTAGGGTTTTTCTCCCTTAGATTGAGTGTCTTCCAAGACTCCGGAATTCAATCTACCCCTATTTGAAGCACTTCTGCTTCTGAACAGGAAAAAGGGAATGGTAAGGATTCACCTAAGGTTAGGAAATGGAAGCCTCCGAGCTACTCAATCTACCCATTGGCTCCCGGGGTTCAGGAATGAATTTTAGGTAACAATTTTAGGGTCATTACTGACCCTAAGGAACGGGCGTGTATGGCGCGGTGTGCAACGGTCAGTGTAGGTACTCTCCAAAAGACGCCGTAAAAAGGCTCTCGTCATTTCGATAGAAATCATTCCAACACTTTTCGATGACTAACACTCTGAAGATGGAATAGTGATGTGTTCAACTTCGTGAATTTCCGCCAAAATTCGTGAGAGCAAAAGAATCTACGTATATTGTACTTTGTGCAACAGTGCGCCCCTTGAAGTGTTAATAATTTATTGGTAAGCAAAATACAAAACATCCGGAAATGGAGATACATACGTCACTATGGAAATAAGCTCTTCAATTATAGTAACTCATTCGTACGTACCTCATTTATGATTTACACACTTCGGAAAGATCAAATCAAGAAATTTGGAAAAATAGATCTTCGGTTAGTAAATATGAGAATGTTTAGTCGCCCACTGCATTGGTGGAGATCGGACTATCTTAAAGGTAACCAACAGTCAACAGTCAACAACTAAATATAGGAACAACGAGAAGCCATATGTGTACACATTATTTATTGGAGCCACTGTTGGGAAAAAATATGAGAAATTTGGTTTCGAGAGGTAACGTATGATCGTTTTTGAATCCGTACCGCCCGTTAGCAAACATTTCTGTTCAAATCGTTCTGACGCTTTCGCCAATTTCTGTCGTTTTCGGCCAGCTGAGATGTCTCGGTGCAATTCTTACCATTGCAGTGACTAATCTGGAGGTCCGAGGGTTCGAGATCCAACGTTGGAGGTCTTTTGACACAAGTAACTAGATAACTGGATGATCTTCCAGGTGATTTTCCTGGGTGCTGTGTGAAGGAGAATTCTAGCGGATGGTTGCTCCCATCAGGAACAGTTTTACGTTGTTTCTCCGATCATTACTAAGTGACTGACGGAGCAGTAGGTTAACAAGAGGGCCACAAGCCGCATGCGATCTTATCCTCATGACCCTCATCCTTGATCCTCATCTCTCTTACATTAGCACACTTGCACTTACATGCATAACACTACCAGACACAACAGGGGATTCGGGGGTTTAGAGCCTAGGGACTTTCAACACAGCGTAGCGACAGCAATAGCAATCTTCTGAGTATGCACAGATGCTCAAATCTGGTTCTAAAAAGTCGAGATATTGCTGTCGGTTGCTGAACTTCGGTACGCCGTACGGTACGCCGCACTTCGACTCTCCTGCTCCGGCTGTGCAGGTACTGCGATGGCCGCCGTGTAGATAGGCGCCGGCTCTCACGTTCCACTGGCTGGGGATCACCTCCTGGGACGTAACATGCTCTGTGTTGATAAATTATTTCGTGTTTCCACCGCGTCAACTGCTTTGGTTATTAGATAGAGATATTTATTATTTCTGCAGGTAGGTTTACACAACCTGGTGACAGAACACTATAACAATGATAATAATAATAATAATAATTAATAATAATAATAATAATAATGAAGATAACAACAAAGGCAATAATAACAATAATAGATTTAACTGCACAGATATTTTAACTAATAAATACACGACTTTTTAAATTCACTGCACCCCACAACACTCCAATGCAAATACTACTTTGAATATAATTATATATTATTAAAGCAATGCATTAATAGAAATTATCACAATACTAATGACAATAACAACAAAAGTAAATAATAAAATTAATAAAGTTATAAATAATAATATAAATAATTTTATAATGTATAATAAATACATTTAAATGATAAATTAGTTCCGTAAGTATAGCACACTTTCTCACGGGAGGTGGCGGTGTTCTTCAGAAGCTGGATGGAGAGATACGGTGCCGACTTACATGCCTACTTGCTGGGATTTCTCCGTCCAGATATCTCCCACCAGCGGGACTCCTCAACATCCAGGCAAGCTCTATGTTCGCGAGTGGTCTCCGACATTTGTGGTAGTGTAGTGCATGTAAGTGTGTGTGTAAGTAAGGGGGAGAGAATAGGACAAGGAAGAGGAAGGATAGATAACGCGCAGTCCGTGACCCCTTTGCAAGGGTACTACTCCGGCATTCACCTGGTATTGACTGAAGAAAGTACGAAAATCTACCCACCAGAGGAGCTGGCCCCTAGAATTCTCCTCCAGAAAGCAGCTGGATTCTACAGTACACTTCGCTAAGTAGCTAGTGTAGAAATTCCTGCCACCGGAACTCGAACCTTAGGACTTCCAAGTCAGAGGCACTGCAGGGACATCAAGGGATGCCCTGAGCCACCTCAGCCGGTTCATGCCCTGGACTTCTGAGACCAATGTCCAAGACAATTGACGCGCCCAGAACGATAACTCAAATAAATCTGACCGATGGTTGTGCGAGGCCGTGCGTGCACGCGTGCGCAGGCTGAGCACGGCGGCGAAGAGCGAGCTGGCGCAGCGGCAGCTGGACGACGGGTGGCGCGCCCTGCGCGGGCTGGAGGCGGGCGCGCGGCGGCGCGAGCAGGCGCTGCGCGGGGGCGCCGAGGCGGCCGCCGCCACCACGCGGGAGCTGCGCGACGCTCGCCGGGCGCTGGAGCGCGCCGTCGCCACGCAGCCGCCCGCCGCTGCCTCCAAGGACGCCCGCGCCTCGCGGCCCACCAGGACCGGCCGCGCCGCCACCGCTGCCGCCGCCGCCAGTCGCGGCAACGCGGAGAACTTCCTTAGGTAGCCACCGTGGTCGCAGAGTCGATAATATACAGAATGGAAACTTTCCTGCATTCCGCGCGCCAGTGTGTTGTGTTCGCCACATTGAAACGGAGTAAACGGGAAAAATCCAAACATCTGTAATTCTAATTTCCAAAACCCCCAGAAATTGAAAAAAAACTCTGCAGCCTTTTCAGGTCTCTATGGTGTTGTTAGATAACAAGGAAAATACAAAACCAATGGAATAGTTTCCATTTTAATTGAAAAAAGCAAATAATTGTTTATATAGTTTGGTTTATTCTCATTCTGGACGTACTGAAAAAATTCTCATCTTCACTGTATCATTACTTACAACCCAGCTGATGTCATGCGATTGCACTGCTACAAGAAAGACGCCGCTCGCAATTAAAATTTTACTATTTACGGGTTGCTTTAAGGTACAGCAACTTTTTTCTTTCTTACCTGCTACGTACTTACGTACTAAAGAGTAAGTTATGTAATGGTGTAGCGAGAAATAGTTATTTTTCGTCAGGAAATTTAATTGTGCGGTCCTGATATCGAAAAGGTGGTTCCTATATACATAGTAAATTACTTCCTTTAACACGTGAATTAAGAATCGACGTGTTGTGGGAACTTTATACCAAAAAATTGGTTGATGGCAAAACGTCCGTCCGTCCCTCCGACATCCCATTAACTCACCCGGAAGCTGAAGGGAGAAACCTCCGCACGACTCCGTGTAGGGCGGCGGCGACGATTCTGACTTCTAAAGGGGAAGTAACAACGCCATATCCCGCGATGAACCATTCACTACACTGATGGGTATAATAACTATAGATGTTGACGTACCCGGGAACATCAATCAGACTTACGAAACTAATAACTATTTAATTCAATGTTTGTGTGGTGAGACTCAGGCCATCAGGCAAGCTCTTCCGTCTGACCATATAACTTTCACTGCGCTTCTTTAACCGACTAGTGGAGAAAGGAGGTATTAAAGGGACAATAAAACAGGCGATTTACTAGCTATTTGTAAAGGGCTTGAGGGTCCAAATCTACAACACGGACAGTCGGCATTACATCCCCTCCGAAGGCGACATACGAAGAATTTTTTCTCCCTTAAACATTCTGGGCTTCGATCGAGTTCGATGTGGAATCCGCGAACTTTCGTATAACAGTCCGATGAGCCAACCGTTACGCCACCGAAGCCGACTATAATCGTTGTCGCACCCGAAAACACTAAATACACTTCGATTAAAACAGTGTGCCTTCAAGAACACGAGCCCAAAAAAGAGGGCTCATCCAATCGGGAGCATCAACACCAAAAAATTAAGACGTAATGAAGCTCGCGATTGGATGACAATGCCCCCCTCTCCTGCCAGCTCGTGACCTTGAAGGGACAGTTTTAATCGGTGTGTAATGAATGAATCAATCAATCAGTCAATCAAAAGAAAGCGTGGACTGGACGTGCGCTGCGCGCGGTGCAGGTTCATGGCCGAGTGGCAGCGCGCGGCCGAGCGGCAGATCCGTAAGCTGGCGATGCGCGCGGCGGGGCTGCGCGGGCAGCTGGCACGGGCGCGCGTGCGCCTGCGCCAGAAGGACGCCGAGGGCGAGGGCGAGGCGCCCACGGCCGTCGACTTCGAGAAGCTGCGCATCGACAACGAGGAGGCGCGCCGCACGCTGGGCCGCAAGGAGCGCCAGATCGCCGAGGTGAAGCGCATCCAAGGTACGCCGTTGAAGATGAATTTTATTTGCCAATGAAGATGTGGGAAATCTCATAAACGGGTTCTTATAAGTAATTTTGAACATCGCGTCCATCATTCGTAGACAACTCATCGTGTACTAATATTAAGGAGGTATTTGAAATCTCTTTCGCTGCGTCAGAATGTATACCTGCCAAACGCCAGTGCAGGAAATGTTGTCTACCTCTTTTGTTTTCCGTTTCAAAATGAAACGTAATTAAAAATATTTTGTTTCTGAACGTAGCGAGATAGGAAAACAAAACTGATTCGCGTTGTCGTGGAACTAAAGGAAAACTCGGTTTTAACACCGAACTGAGTATAAAAACACCTTCTACTGCTGTCTAATGCGCTAAAATTGTGATCGACAACAGTGCCTCCTGCAGCTGCTGCATCCCGGCAGCAGGCCTTAATTGAACAATGTGACCGAAGAGTTCTATTTTCGTTTCGCTTACAATTGAAGAGGGGTCCAAATAGACACCTTTTTACTAATGAACATATGAAGGAAAATTTCTTATAACCAAGTTGCACATATGAAATTTTTCACCACTTGATCATTGTCAAAAAGTGATTATCTTCTACACCTCAAGGTGCTCTAGAAGATAGTAACATTTATTCCGAAGCATCCAGTGTAGTTACGATTCCTTGTATATCCTAGTCTAAAAGAGGTGTGTCGCATGGTCTTCCGCTGCGCAGCCGACTGCACGCGCCAGCTGCGCCTGAAGCGGCAGGCGGCCCAGGAGCGGCGCGCCGCTCAGCTGCTGCTGCGCCACGCCGAGGAGGTGTGCGCGCGGGGCCGGCGCGTGGTGGACGCGCACGCACGCGCCGCGCAGGCCGAGCTCAGCCGCCTGGCCCGCTGCGTCGCCACGCTGCGCCACCTGCGCCAGTGCTACACGGTACGCCTCGCCGCACCGCGCCCTGGTCTTCATTCTTTTGGATTTCCGGGCTCGTCAACTACCTTGATCGTTGCTCTCGCAAGGGTCCCGGGAAGTGATCCTTTCCCGCTGGGATGCGCGTTCCGACGCCAGGCTAAATGTTGGCATGCGGGAATATCCCTCTCCGGGTATCTCCGCCAGCGGAACGCCGCCCCAGCAGAAACAAGCTCTAAGCTCACGACTGGTCTCTAGACATCTGTGGCAGTGCAGCATGTGTCTAAGGGGAGAGGAGGGACACGTGCGGAAGGAAAGATCGCGCGCGGTGCGAGGTTCGTTTGTTAAGCTGGTGTTTAGCTCGTCACATATCACCTGGTACTGGTCGGAGGAACCAAGGTAAACTACCAATCAGAGCTGCCGACCACTAGAATTTTCATTCTAAAAGAGGATGAAAACGATCCAACTATCTAGCCAACTATCTAGAAAATCCGCCTATGCCAGGACTCCAGACCTAAGTTCTGCCAGATAGAAATGCTTCAGTGTCATCTGTAAATTTCTCCATGGACCACGCTCGGTGGTCGAGAATGCAAGGGAACAACGTGTACAATTCACCTCGCACTCAGAAATGGATCTAGAAAATACTTTCGGGGAGAGGGATCCCCACAAACATTTTTGAATTTTTTTAGCTGCAGGGATCTACTAACATTTTAGTCATTCTGTCAGTTTTAGTAATATGTATTCTGCATCTGTCAACAAAAGGAACAACATTCGCCTGCCGCTGTGGCATGGGCACTTTCGAGAGCAAGGAGCAGGAGTGTAATTTTCTTAATGAAACCGGCATAAATTGAACCAAGTACTACTACCGACGTTTTCAAATTATTGGTCTTGAGATTTTATTGTTTAATCTCAGAAATCATCGCAATTGAGAACAGTTTTATTTGTTTAGTGGGTAAATATTATTTTTGGTGGATCTCATAATTTTTCCACATGGAATAATCATGAACGTCGGAGCACCATGTCATGAGGCCAAGAGAATCAGATATTTTTGGTAACAAAATAAGTTAAATATTCTACTCTGGCTTAAAAATAGTCAAGACATGAATCCGATAAAAAAATTATATGCAATACTTAAAAATAAAATAAAGAAAGATAAAGCAAGTCTGCATTAATTCGGAAATATGCCTCAGGTCACTGAAAGAACAAATTCTCGGGAAAGTTAATATAAGAGTAGGGGCGGATTTTGATTACCTAAAACATTGTCAAAAATGATCAATAAAATGCTTTTAAAATGCTTTAAAAATGCCCTAAAAACAGAAAAATGACGTAAAAATTTTAATCAAAACCGCTTCCCACGAACAACTCAAGTTGTTGGATATGTTACTTATGTAACTGACGATTCTTCCTTTTGTTCAAGAGGTCAGCTTTCAAACTTTGGGTTGGGACTGTTCTTTAAAAGAAAATCTCAGCATTTATTTATCGCAAAGTCGACCGAACTGACAATGGAGCCGAGAAACGTCACAGGAACCTTAGATTTCATAGTACTTACAATGGCTGTCATCACAATATATAAGAAAATCGAATTGGCAACTCAGGAATTCTGTGGTAAACGTTTCTTGTGCCTTGTAAATATTGTTTTAAGGAAGTACCAATAAAATGATATTAAAATCAATGAAATCAGCGAAAAATGCAGTAAAAGCGATGTAAAAAAAATACTCGGTAGTCGAAATCGACGAAAAATTTCAAAAAATGACACTTAAAATAGGCCATTTCGTTTTGTCATAATACAAATTGAATTTCTGTTCTAAAGCATTGTTCGAAGTGAAAAGAAATTATTGACATTTCATTAAAATCCGCCCCTAATATAAAATATTCCAAAAATAATGTACGTATGTAACATGTATTCCAAAAATAATGTACGTACGTAACATGCCCACAAAATAATTGTAGATATATAAAAAATGATGTTCTCCCTTGCAAGTTACAAAAAGACAAATCTAATATCGCCATAAAATATTTGGTCTAATAATTTGATCACTTCCGTATTTTTCACCAAGAATTTACCAATGATGTACTCACCATTACGAGACAGCAATGAACATGAACTTTGAGACAAGGCAACTGCTTGAAATCAAAACAGGACATCGTCACTTATATAATCAAAATCCGTAGAGTAATATATTCTAGAGATAAAAACACTCTCAAGATCATTTTATAGCAGTGTAATGTGTGACCAGACCCCACACTACGTACAATGTAATAGATTGACCTACGGGGAATACTTCAGTCGTCTGCAAGTTGCAAAGCTGAACGATGTGTGTGTGGTCGCCTATCTCTTTTGATAACAAAAACATATTACACGAGTGCCTAACAATTCTGAGGGCACGCACGAGTTACATACTAAGAGTTACAACTACTAATCACACGCAGAGAGAATAGATAGCCGAAAATTGTGTGCCAGATTGTGCTATATGCTTATCGTGATTGCATGAAAATTCTTTCCTTCTTGTTCAAAGCAGTTTTTATAAGATCTTTCATAAACAGCCTATCTAGTGGAACATAGAAAACTTATCAAACGACTATTGTACAGGAAATTCCACGATCTACTGAAATTGGTAGTAACCTCATGATCCATTTCCGTATCTTTATCTTATAAAAATCTAAACAATTTTTCTCCAAAAACCACATAGAGGGACATACATATGTCACGGATAATCTCCTAATGTACTTCCTGAATTAGCTGGTTAATTTTCACATTATCCAAAATGTGTGGATAAAGTCCGAAATATGAATAGCTTCGCAGCAACTTCGAGCTATAACAAGAAGAACTGTACATTCGCCAACACAGGTTAGCTATAGTAGGTGAAGTACGTTACGGTGACGGGGAAAGCTGATAATGTCATAAAAAAGGATTAGATTCTTAGTAGGACGTCTCTAAGGCTAGTGTGAGACATGGTGCGAATGTTTGTGTTCTATTGTCAGTCTAAAATTTCTATTTACACGATACCCCCTAACCAAATGTAAACTAGCTACATACCTCAGTTCACGTTTCGCTACCCATTTCTAAATTGGGTCAGACCTTCGGCCTTTGGCCTTCGCCCCTCTAAAAAAAGGTTTAAGATGTGCAACGCATCTATTTCAACGCAATTTTGTCACAATACTTCTTGAGAGCTCACATGACGTCTCACACATGGGGCTATCACCTTACTTTCGCCATTGCCCTAAGGATAAGATCATTGAACCGGCGAAGTCCGAAATACACTGACGGAAAAAGTATTGCAACACCGGGAAGGGCACGATCAATTAATTAGGTGATAAGGGACGTTAGGGATGGGGGTCGTAGAAGCTATAACATTTCACGGATAACTGACACCCGGTGACGCAACGGCACCGTGACGTTCTGATCGGACGTGCCATATACTCCGCGGCTTGAAAAGACGCTGTCTACTGCAATAAGGTCTTTTTTTATATATAAATTTATTTTTATTTTGGTAGACATTACATTGTTCAGTTTACATGTTAACTGTGCAAATGATTGATGATCTTAACCTATCTTATACTAACTTACATTAACTTAAAATTATACATTACAATTTATATAAAACAATATACTGGGAGAGGAAGCAGGTAGCACCTCAGATTAGTATTATTCCAAGTTTGCGAATATATTATAAAATGAATGGAGGGGAAATCTGTTGTTAATTCTCGTTCGATAATTGGGGGCTTTGCCTAGTTTATAGAAGGATGTTGCTTGAATTAGGGGAAGATTAGTGTAAAAGTTATGTGCAAGATAGGCTATTTGGTTTTTTATTGTGTTTATGTTTAAATCATTGTGTAGTTGATTGTTGGTGATGAACCATGGTGCTTTTGTAATTAATCTTAAAAATTTATTTTGGATAACTTGTATTTTGTATAGGTTGGAATTAGCTGCATTGGTCCAGATGGGACAAGCATAGAGTAATGTCGGCCGGATTATTGTTTTGTAGAGTAATAGAGCATTGGATTTGGAGAGTTGGCTATGTTGATTCAGTAATGGTCGGAGTTGAATTAGTTTAATTTTGGCTTGATGAGTTTTTACCTCTATATGTTGCTTCCAGTTGAGTCGGGTATCGAAGTTTAAGCCCAAATATTTAATTGTTTTATTAGTTGGTGTCCAATTGATGATGTCGTTATTTATGAAGAATGGAAGAGGGTGAGTAAAAGGTCTTAATGTAAATATTTTTGCTACAGATTTTGTTGGGTTTAACTTTATTTTCCAGACATTAGCCCAGTTTGCTATTAAATTTATGTGATTCTGAAACTGTGTTTGAAGAGTTGTTAAAGAATTTCCTGAGATATACAGTGCAGTGTCATCGGCAAATTGAGCGGTGTTTATATGTGCTGTAGTAGGAATATCTGCTGTGTATAAATTGAACAACGTGGGGGAAAGTGGTGAACCTTGGGGAACCCCAGCAGCAATTTTCCTTGGGTTGGAACAGTGGTCTTCGACTGAAACTGAAAATGTTCTATTTGTTATGTAGCTAAGGATAATAGATACTAGATATTTAGGTGTGCCTATTGATATTAATTTAAAATAGAGAGCTGGATGCCAAATTCTGTCAAATGCTTGAGAAATATCTATGAATGCAGCGATGGTATGTTGTCCGTTTTGAAATGCAGAGTGAATGTGTTCCGTAAGTCTTAGTAGTTGATGGGTGGTAGAATATTGTGATTTGAAGCCAAACTGGTGCTGTGGAATACTGTTTGTTTTCTTGATATATTTGTTCAATCTGAAGAGTATTAATTTCTCTAAGATTTTAGACATTATAGGAAGCAGGCTGATAGGTCTGTAATTCTCGGCTTTTGAGTGATTCATGCTCGGTTTTGCTATTGGGTGAATGATTGAGTGTTTCCATGTTTGGGGGAAATATCCTGTTCTCAATACTGAGTTGTAAATGTTATTTAGAAAAGCAATAGCTTTTTCTGGTAGGTTTTTTAGGATGATTGTGTTGATCCGATCATGGCCTGGTGCTTTTTTATTTGGCATGTCCTTTATTATTTTTCTTATTTCATTAGGGGATATGAATTGTATTTGATGGGGAACATCATATAGGGGAGCATTGAACATTGTCATTATTTCATCGTGTTTCGGGTCTTTAGGGGTGTTATTGGGGGTGAAAGTGTCAACAAAGTGTGAAGCCAGTACTTCAGCTTTTTCCATTGGGGAGTATTTTTTACCATCACTAGTTGCTAATGGGGGAATGCTTGTTCTTTTTTTTAAGAGTTTGTTAGTAAACTGCCATAGTGAGTTGTTTTTAGTATTTAAGCTATTGATATATGAGTTGTATTGTTCTTGTTTATATCTGTTTAGAACCTTTTTACAAATATTATTTAGCAGGTTTAGTTCTTTTTTTAAAGAGGGAATTCTTAGTGAATTCCAAAGTCTTCTTGTTTTATTTTTTATTCGGATTAAGTTAATTATATTAGTTGGTAGTGGTTTGTGCATTATTTTGTTAACATCTAGGCTTTTTTGGATATGACTGTTGCTAATATTACTAAGTATTATATTGTTGAGGGTCATGATTGCTTGGTTAATTTCTTGGGGAGAGTTCAGGTTGTGAAATGGAGGTATGGATTTATTTATGGAACATTTAAAGTTCTTCCAGTTAATGTGATAAGTATTTAAAGTGGGTGGGGGTGTTGAAGGAGGCTTTTCTACTCGAGTTGAAATTATTACTGGTAAGTGGTCTGAATCTAGTTCATGGTACGTTGTAGAAATGAACTGAGTTTTAATATTAGTAACAGCTATGTCAAGTATATCTGGACTTTTGTTTGAATCATATGGAAAGTAAGTGGGTTCGGTTGGTGATAATATGTTGAAATTCAAGTTCCTTTTTATGTTCTATAAGTATTTGCCAGCTGTATTCGTAGATCGACATCCCCATGAATAGTGTTTAGAGTTTAGATCACCTGCAATTATGAATGGGTTTGGTAGTTGTAATAATGTGTATATGTTGGTATTATTGATTTTTATATTTGGAGATTTGTAAGCAGTTACTATTGTAATTGTCCTATTATTATTATACTTTACATTAATTGCTGCTGTTTCGAGTCCGGGCGTGTGTGGTAGAGTAATCTGGTGATGTGGTATACTGGATTTTATTAGTATTAATACTCCTCCACCTTTCGAGTTTTGTCTGTCTGTTCTGATTGTTATGTATCCCTGAATGAAGAATGAGTTTTCTTGGTTGAGATGAGTTTCTGTGATGCATGCTATATCAATTTTGTTAGCATGTAAGAAGTGTTGTAGTTCGGATCTTTTGTTGATAATGCCATTCGCATTCCAGTTTAATAAAATTATATCTCTATGGTGATCTATAATTGTTGCTAAATGTCATAGCAAATGATTGTTGGATATTCTGAATAATTGTTGGGATTAATGAATTTATAAAATTAATGATGTGATTCGTTATGAATTGAGTGATGTTTTGTATGAATGAGTGACCAATATTGAAATTGTTGTAGTTTCTGTTTGTCTGTTGGTTGTTATGTTGCTGGTGATTTGTGTTTCTTGTGTTTTGTTGGTGGTTGAAATTTGTTGCGTGTGAGAAATTTGGTATGTTGTTGGTTGGAGGTAGTGTTGGAAAATTTGTTGTATTAAATTGCGGGGGATTAGGATTGTTCCTAGGTCTGTCATTAGGATTGTTTCTTTTACTTTCTAATATGTGCAATAAGGTCTAGTCAGGACTTAGCTATGCCACGGCTTCGCAGTCGTTCGTCCTTTAAACAATTGGACCCGTTTTAGAGGGGTCGGATTGTCGGCCAGCGCGAAGCCGGGTGGTTCTTTCGGCGCATTGCTGACCACGTGGGCCGTGAAGCGACGTCGGTGCTACGGTACTGGCGACGTTGGGCAAACGAGCATTCCCATTGCCGTAGACCCACTTCGAGGCGACCGCGGAGCACTGACGAACGTCAAGATCGACGCATCGTGAGGGCGGCGTTGTCAGACCGTATGGCCACCCGTGCCGAGATAGACACATGCGGCCCTCAACGTGTCTCCACGCTTACTTGCTGCAGGATTACAATCGCGCATACCGCTAGCCCGACTGCCATCGTCGGGCTCATCTGGCGTGGTGCAATGGGCGTGTCAGCTGGGAGACGGAATGGCGTGCTGTGGTGTTCAGTGCTGAGAGCCGCTTCTGCCTGAACGCCAGCGATGGTCGTGTGCGTGTCCAGTGTCGCGCAGGCGAGCGCATGTGTCTGGAGTGTGTTCGTCCACGTCACGTAGGGCCTATCCCGAGAGTGATGATGAGGGGTACCATCAGCTACAACGTCTGTTCGTCTTTAGTGTTCGTGGAGGGATCATTGAAGAGCGCTGGATACATCCAGCACGTTGTGCGGTCTGTGCTGATACCCTTCTTGCAACGGAAAGGTGGTGCGCTAATCCAGCAGGACAATGCCCGCCCTCACCCTGCCCGCGCTACGCAACACGCTATCCGCGATGTTCGTCAACTGGCCTGGCCGGCACGCTCGGCGGATTTGTCCCCGATCGAGCATGTGTGTATGATGGGCCAACGCCTGACCCGTAATGCGATTCCCATAATAACTCTGCCTGTTCTACGTGAGGCGGTGCAGGAGGCGTGGAACAGTGCACCGCAGGACTATATTCGCCACCCGTACGATGGAATGCCAGCCCGCATCAGGGCTTGTCGTACTGCCCGCGGCGGGAACACAAATATTGATGTGGCGTTTCCGTTCTTGTTTCTTTCTGTTGCTGATAGTGCGAGTCTCACATGGCTCTGCCCATGTAAGCATGCGTACTATACTGTCTGTATGTGCTGAATCTGTACGGACACCTGCAGTGCTCTGCTCGTGCTCTAGTCAAATTGTTCAATACAAACGGGGTGTTGCAATGTTTTTTGCCGGTGTAATTCATCGTTATTCATACAGCTTTTGTCCACACCACCTGACTAATATGGGAATTAAGTATTACCAACTTAACCCACAGGGACGTTCTCTCGGACATGCAATTCTCTGAATTCTCGAAAATCGGAGAAGTTGCTAATAATGCACGAAAAGATATGCTGTTGAAGCGCCAATTACTGTTTTTTTTCATATGTAAGTAACTGTTGTAATCTGTATTTATTTTATACGATGTTTTTACAGTATCCCTGAAGATATTTAACTTATTTCAGAGTTATACACGAGTATTTTATTTGTTGTTTTCGAACAGTGTGCTTGCTCCTAGTTGGAGAGTCATTTTGTGCTTTTTTGTTCACCATGTTTACTGCTGCAGGTCTCTAGTCTAATGTTACTCATATCCATTATACACACAAATTGACGGAAAATGTGCTCATGATTTCGTTTGATATTCAGGAAGAGAAAAACAATAATGAAAAAGTTTCGATATTGTCTAGAAAATCCAAATACTTGATTATGTTAATCCGGAATTTCTCATTATTGTTGTTACTACTATATTGTCAGAGCTTAGAGCGTCACTGCTTATGACACATCTGATATCATGCGACTAGGCAGAAAGCAGCTTCAGTATTCAAATGTACTGTATCAGAATATTTGAACAGAACAGAACAAGAGAAAAGTTGAGTGGCTAGTCTCTTCAACCAATATTTTTTTGAGAATTGTAGTATTTTCAAGAATGGACTCAAGCCCAAAAATCTAACATCAGACGTTTTCCAAAACCTTTCCACATTACGTTTCTTCCACCACCAGTGTTTCGTCTCCTTAGCAGACTTCATGGCCCCCTGCTATCGTGAAACCTGACCATCGATGCATATCACACTGCCCTCGATGAGGCGCAATGCCGCCTGGGCGAGGATTCTGGAAAGTGAGAGGTGAGTTTTTCGATGTAAATAGTTTTGCTCTCTCGGGCAGTAGAATCGTATGTGCTATGGATATGATACTTCGAGATGTGTACTTTAAATAGGTATTTGTAAAAAACATAATCCTTAAATAATGATTTGACAATTCCAAGTAGAAACTGTCTCGTGTCACAACGAAATGAAAGTTTTAAATCCAGTTTTTCATAGTATCTTTTAGTTACTTTCTGGACATTTCCGAGTTATGATTTTAACAGAATTTGATTCCGAAATTCATTTAGTTTTCAAACCATTATTCTAAGTTTGCCCATGTTTGCCCCATTTTTCGTTAAGTTACTTTGTATATAACGATACATACCTTGTTTTGTTAGTCTTCCTACCTACAATATTATTTTTTATTCTTGGTTCATGATCTGGTACTGAGAGGTCTTTATTAACAAGGAGGGATCTGTGTGTTGTTCTTTAACGCTCTGAAAACAAAGAAGAAAAAATATAGAGAAAGTTTCACCAGTGAAATATCCAGAGATCAAACTAACAAGAAGTGCGTCGCAGGGGGTTAATTGCATCTGACCCAATGATTTTAGAAACGGAATAGAGAAAAATTGTAACAAAGGCATTTGAACCACAAGTTATACCAAAGTTAATGCCTCCAAGTAGAAATTCACTTCGGGTAAAAGAGTCACATGATGAAAGTTCTGATTCTGAGGTTATATAATTAAATATTTCAAAGTTAAACAATTGAATAAGTCATTATTTAATTATGAAAAGTGTTTTTTCATTTCCAAAAATCCCGAAAGAGTCTTAAAAATTCTTTTTGCCAACATTTCCCCTCTCTGGCCTCACTGTGCAGCGGTCTGCCACAGAGTTAACCCCCTCCCCCTCCACCTGCCATACACCAGCTCCCGCCGCAGTGACACACAGACCCTTTCCCTTTACCCGCCTTAGATAGCCACAGAACCTCAGCTCCTGAACATTCATTCTATACTTAATAAAATAACTTCACAGCATAGCTTATTTTTTCTTCAAATTTTTGAGTCGATAATAGCATTTTAAACAGGTGTTCGAACTAAGACTCATATCGGACTATACTTAAGTTACCTTTTAAATTATTCTTGAATATTCAAGACTTTGCTGGTCTTGCAAAAGAGGCTTGCGAAGTACAGAATAGTGATTCAAACACACTCTATAGTGGCTTTTAGAATGAGACACGTCTATTGTACACCGCCGATATACTAACATACGTATTTCAGACATAATATGACATATTCATTAAAAATGTTTGGTTGCCACATGTTTGCCATATCACCGTTTCAATCAAAACAAAATAGGCAATATACCTTAGACTAAATGTCGGGAACCAGAAACGCCTACCGTGGACAATTACACAACAAAAGCTATTAACAATTATACGATAATGACTGATTAATGCTGACTCAATCTTGCCAACTCCATTTCCAATTAGTCTCATGAATATATGATCAATACTCAAATTAGTTTCATTGTCGTAACATTTATAATGATTACAGACTGCCAATACAACCTTACCATATCTCGAATACTACATGCTTATTACGCGTACTGTCACATTATGAAACGATTTACTGGGATTCATTCGTGCCTCCATTTGTTAAGCACGACAGAAGACGCAATAGCGATATATAACTGAACACAATGATCTGCCTTAGTTATTCTCCAATCATTGCAGAACCATAAGGCTTGTAAACCTCATCAAAATATCTCATTAATTAAATTGAAAGTTTGGCAACATTAATCTTTCTTGATTGCGTTTCCCAATTAATTTCGATGTTTGTTTTTACTTTCTAACCTCACATCATTAGAAGAAATAGATTTGTAATCGTGCAGCAGAATTCGGCAATTTTACTACAGAAAAATTCTTATGGTCGGGCCCTTGTAAAGAAACATTTGATGAATCTTGTATGTAGTAAATTACCTCATCTATTACGTTGGGTAGTCAGAATCCTATATTTGTGGATCCTTGATACCGAAAAATCGATTAACGGCAAAATGTCCGTCCGTCCGGTTGTCCGAACGGTCGTCCGGCCTAAACCATACAGACAATTTTCTCCAAATTTCACATTCGCAGTCGATTTTCGCTCTATTCAAAGAAACTACTCCCAATTTTGCATTTATTAACTCAGTATATTACAAAAAAGTCGCCAAATAATGTTCCAAAACGCCCAAACGTTCAACATTGAATTCCTTTACATTCTAGTAAGAAAAGTGAAACTTGGCACACAACATATCAAAATTAACCATTATTAATATCATTATTATGTAATAAAATAATAGTGAAATATAAAATTGATTATTTTGCGAAAAATACCTAAAAATGATATTTTCTGTCTATTTTATTTTTACAGAAAAGTACCTGTTACAAATTAACTAAAATTTCTCATTACCAAGAGCAGGTATTTATTTCCAAAAAAAGTAATTTTGATTATTGAAGGCATACAATTCCCAAACTGTGCTAAGAAGTGCAACGCTGTTCACGAAAGAAGTCAGTGTTCAATAAAAATTTCAGAGTTTTATTGTATACCGTCCTGAGTATTCTAGAAAGAAAATTGACGTTTAGCAAATAATCTCAACATGCCATTGTTTTTGAACGCAAAATTTCGTCCTCTGTCAGACCGTTACTGTGAATATTAACTGTATACTTGATAATTTTAGGGAAAATCTCTCCAATTATGTTATTCATACTTTGTTTACAGAAAAGTACTTTAATGAGTTCATCTAAAACGTATCGCATTATAAATGGCACAATTTAAAGAACCTATAATAGTGGTTTCAATTATCGACATTAGCATACAATGCTTCCAATGAAAGACAAAGTTGGAACACATTGTCATGGCGACGGATTATATTTAACGAACCGAATTCCATAATTTTAAGGCATTCGAATTTTAAGTTGTGCTGTTCAAGCTGTCTTTGCAGACGAACCCACCATCGCAGGTCCTGGCGACGCCGACCCGAGCTGCTTTCAGGGCCGCTCGTGTTACGCCCAAAGAAGCATTGCGACAACTTTTTTCACTCAATCTTCTGTCGTCCTTGGGGAAAGCCACGGATCCCGTTGTAATTCTTCCACTTTTTGTAGGCAGTGAACACGCCATTTACGGATTCTTGAAACTCTTAACTTTTAAGGTTTCGTTTAAAGGGCGATCAGCGAAGAGATCTATTGTATGTGAAGTGGGTAATGTGTAAAGAAGCAACCGTCACAATTTTTGTAATTTCAACGCTTTCTATTCTAAAAGTCACGTATTTAATGCCAGGACGTGGCAGATTTTATAATTTAATCAAAGTAATTTACAAAAGTCTCGTGATCGATGGAGTTCGAGTCCTCAAAAGTATAATAATCTGCTCTTGAATGTTTACTCACAAAAATACGTAACCAAATCATTTTCAAAAATTAAATTCATTTTTGATTTTCATTTTTTAAAACATTTATATAACAAAAATGCAGCATTTTCACATCACCTGAATTAGTGTAAAATTACATGTTTACAGCAAGATAGTACGTTTTTCCAAACATTTGTTTTTACGGACGGAAACTAGACAGCTCTCCTCGCACCCTCCAAGTATCTCGTGGCGTTGAAAGAGTTAAGTTTGTGGATATTTGGTAATGATAAGAGGTTTGCACGTAGCCGCCTGAAAATCCCGTGTTGCATTCAAAGGTAATCTGAATTCAATGCGTGTTTGAAGACGAGACAGGACCTTGAACTTGAAAGTACAAGTACTTTCAAGTACTTGTACAAGTACAAGTACTTTCAAGTTCACTCTTACACGTTTACTATGATAGAATGCAGAACATCTCATTAACACGATAACTTCGTGTCGCAACGAATGAAATACGAGTATTTACCATTATTGTCACTACTACTGATGGCAGTATTTCTCCTCGCTAGACTCATCTGAAGACTGCATGACCGAAGGCAGGTCTTCAATCACGAAACAATCGTATTTTATAGTTCTGTTATTTATTTACTTACTGTGACGCTCTAGTTTCTGCAAGCGGTTCTGAGTTTGCTTTAGTCGACAATATCTCGCTATTAATGCTTCAGTGTAGAGTGCATTAAGACGAAAATAATTTATTACGATAAAAAAAGGTTTAATGAATTCCTTTCACTTCTCCAGTCTAGTGAAGTCGATAAAACAAACAAATATTTTCGAATAATACAATAATAATAATAATAATAATAATAATAATAATAATAATAATAATAATAATAATAATTCGTAACTCGCTTATAAATTTTCCTTTATAAGAAAAGCACGGTACTTACGGGCGTGATTTTCACATTGAACTTCCTGCGACGGAAATCGGCGTGAAGGCACGATTTTCCTAGTGGAACTCCTTGTGGTCCTTGCCATCGTTCAGGGCTCAACATCAACTGCGCTGAAAGAAACGCCGACTTATCGCCCTCTACTACCCCTGCCTTTTCCCCCCTCAATACAGCGCTCCATCATGTCCCGCTATCAACTGTTATTTAGCTTACGCAGGACTTGCCTTTATTTGTATGCATGAATGCATGCATTTGTTTGTTTGTTTGTTTGTTGACATCGATATACAATGTCAATGATTGCGGTATCGGAGAAAGAAGTAAAAATGTATTGTTCTGTGATAGTAAGAGAGTGTCTAATTACTTCGCCTAATTAAAAATTCTGCAAGTATGTTGTAGAAGTTATCTGGTGGTGATTTAGTTGTAGAACAGAAGTATTGTTTCCTGCGAAAATATAGGGATATAATTCATCGATGTTCAAGGTGTACATTGTTCACATTGAAATTAATGATTTATTTGACAAGATGAATCAAGTGATTAGGTAGAGAGAGACGCACAAGAGAGAAGCCAAAAAATGTTAATCACCCGAAGGCGATAAAGCTGTACTTAAGCAACATGTTAAACGTTTAAAAGTGGCTTAAACCTTCTAAACTAAATAAAACTATACTTTTGAACATTACTTGGCAGAGGAATATTTTTTCTTTTAAAATTATACAATACAAATGTTAACAAATTCATGAAATATGATTGTTCAAATACATATTTTTGTATATTATCCTTTTTGATGGTCAATAGAAAGAGTTATACAGCAAAAAGATTTTACTTGGCACTAAAACTTGTGTATCGTATTTAATTCTCTAATGCCGCCTGGAAATGTGTTGTGAAGTAATGCGTGTACTATTGATTCCGACACTGACGAATATGAGGTCTAAGACGTTTGTTGTATTTATAAATATTGGTATTGCATGCAAATATGTTCCCACCCTTCCTAGGACAATGGTAAGATCCCAAGCTCAATGAAAAGAGGTTTCCAGGAATTACGTGGATGGTATTACTATTCGTACAATTGCTTTTTGCAATCTATAAGTTTGGGTGCTATAGGAAGTGCTTCCCCAGAATATTGTGCCTTATCTCAGGTGGGAATATAGTACGTTTGCCAAATGCACGCAACCAGCTGAATAAAGGCTGACTGGATTGCATAGAATTTTGAATGCATAACACAATCAACTTAATTTAGATCTCATTCCATGTATATGGATATTCCATTTGTTTGACTGAATTGAGAGTCTCATTCATTTTGTCTTAACAGCATGTTGCAGTTCGTTCATTGCATGTGATTGTCCTTATGAAATTCAGTTTTTCTTTCAGTAATTAATAATTTGCTATTATAAGACCCATTTGAAACATTTCATATCATAATCATAGTTTCTTTTTTGCAATAAATTTTCATGTCATGTCAACACATAGAATTGATCCTCTGTTCCCAAAAGTCGAGGGCATTCCATTTATGTATAAATGTAAAAGAAAGAGCACAGTTTACGATCGAACTCTGTGAGATCCCCTGCTCAATCAGCATAGAATTGGAAATGTTCTTTCATGCCAGTGCGGTATTTCTACTATTGTGATCGACGTTTAAGATATGAGGATATCTAAGCTAGAGCAATAACACGAATTCCATATGAAGGTAATTTTGAAATCAAAATGTTATGGTCAATGACATCAAACACTTTTGAAAAATCTTAAAATATTACAAGAGGTGCTTCATTTTGATCCCTTGATGAAGCAACATGTGTAGGAAAACGAAACTCGTGGTGCTACAGCGGCATTTTTCGTATTAAATGCAAGAACGGAATGCAAGAAAGCAATACAAATAGGTATACTAAACATTGAAAACTAGAATTTTATTAAATTTCGATTTATATCTATTGAGCTGTTTGTCAGCAAAGAACAGATTCTTTACGCCGTATCGGTACTTTAAATTAAACATCTTAGTCTCAAATCTTACAAGTTTTTATTATCTGTTCTCCATGGCATGGTCCATCAACACACTATTCAAACTTCGACCAACGTTGTCCCAAGCAGTTCGCCAGGGTCGTACTAGTATCCAGTGCCACTTTTCTGTGATAGCAGCACAAATTCTGGCTATACTCAAGAATATTCATCTCCCGGGCTTCTATGGCTAAAGATCATCATTTCTCTCTTCTCTGCAGCGTAGGTAACCAGAAGGTCGATTGGTTCGCGTCTGGAGAGTGGCGGATTTTCGTCTCCATCTACAGAGGCCTCTCGACCACTGCCGCGAGGAGAATTCTAGCGTTCCTCTGATCTGATCCCGTAGTATCCCGTAATGCCTCCTATCAATGCCCGGCGAATGCGGGAACAGTACCTTAAAAACGGATCACGGACCACACGATATTTTCCTTCCTCTCCCTTGTCACAGCCTCTCCCCTTACATTCACACAAACACACACACACACACACTCACACACACATGCTTTGAACCGGGAAACCATTCGGGAGCTTGGGCTTGTCCCTGCCGGAGTGGAGATACATGAAGTGGGAAAACCATGCTAGCCGACTTATGGAGAGGCGCCAGGTCTCACATTTCACCAGAGGGAACATTGCAACTGCCCTGGACATAAAATGCACTACAATCACGGGGCTAATGACCCAAGTAGCTGACGAGCCTAAAAAGAAAAAAAAATACACACTTGCTGTCTAAATAATCAATCAGTCAATCAATCAATAAATCCCACGACCTTGTCTCATGGTGTGTGTGTGTGTGTGTGTGGTGCCCGCAGGCGCCGCCCGTGCTGGAGTACGCCCGCAAGCGCGCCGAGCTGTCGGCGCTGAGCGGCCAGGTGCAGGCGTGGCGGCGGCGCGCGGCCGTCCAGCGCACGGCTCTGCAGGTGGCTCGCTGCACGCTGCGCACGCTCACGGCCTCCCCGCCCGCCCCCGGCCCCGCCCCGGCCCCGGCCCAGGCCCAGGCCCAGGCCCAGGCCTCGGGCCCCGCGCCCCCTCCTGCCCCCGCCCCCGCCCACACCTCCGCTCCCGCCGCGGCGCCCGCCTCCGCCCCCGCCTCCGCCCCCGTCCCCGCGGCTGCCCGAGCGCAACGCGCACGCGCACGCAGCAGCATCCCCGCCGCTTAAGTCGGTCGCGTTGCGGACGCCTTCCCCGAAGAGCCCGGCCCGTTGGAACGGCAGGTTCAGACGAACATTTCAGTCGAATGACAGCGTACGCTTCCGCGGCCTGGCTCTCTTCCTACTTGGCTGTCCGGAAGACGCCGCGCCCTAGGCGCAGATGCCAACGTTTCGGTCTAGGACGATGCGTCTTCCAAACAGCCAAGTAGATACGCGGCATTTCGTGTAAATTGATGTCAGCGTTTCCAACTCATTATTCAGTCATCTCTCCGCCTACAGTCGTGATTTTGTACGGTAGCTATTCGTCCACGGATTGCAGCACGAGTATATCCTACTTGTAGCACAAGTCTGATAGAAACTTATCACACTAACAACTCATTTTCAATTTTGTTAGCTGCCATCTTGTGATTTCAAAGTAACGCACAGGCAGAGTGGATCTTGGTGCGGTCGGAGAAATGTTCGGCCGACTGATTCTGCCTGAAGGTAGTGAGTGGTCACACCGCTTTCAATTGCTTCAGATATGTGTCTAACGTACATTATTAGTGTGTGAAAAATGTAATGGAAGCCAAAAGTTTAAAAGTGCTCGTAGAAAGTTATATATTTTGCTCAGAGGTGTTTGAAAAAATGTCCATGCTAAATAATTCAGAGCTGCCGAATAATTCAAGTTAATTTCAAACTGTTCTGCCGACGTATACTCGCAGTGTTCACAAGAATTCTGCGCTCGAGACACTTTTTTATAAACTATATGAATATGCAAAATTTAACAATCGGAACAGTGGTGTCTTGTGCTTTAAAAATTGAAATACGTATAAAAACAAAATCTACTTCTAATTTGACAGTGGCATTATTTGGAATTTTGTTGTGAATTAAAATCATTGCCGAATCAAAGAACTCCATGCATGTTCAAAATGTATTGATGTGAGTTTATACAGGATGTTTAGAAGCTCCCGTTACAAAAAATACCCTAAATTCTATGTTGTCCTTCACGAAGAATGTCAGACCCGGTTTTTTAAAGGAAAAAAGAAAAAAATTGTCTTTTGTAAAATTGAGGTTAAAAGAGACTTCCGGACGCGCATTCAACCCTGCTACCGCGACGACACCGGCACGGCATGTGCCAATAGGGCTGGGCGTAGCAACGTTTCTTTGTGTTTTCGATGAAGCAGCGAGACAAAAATCACTTGCTGCGCACTAAGCTATTTAATAGCACCAATTGTTTTGTGTATTGTTCATTTAATCTAAAATTCATTTTCTCCGTTTGTTATAACCACGGTATGCAGCGGCGTGACAATGAACGCTGAATACGAACCAAGCCTTAAGAATATTAACAAAATGCATTGAACCCTCGAATTATTTTTTGTATATCTCAGAGTGACAATGTGTTGTGCTTTAGAGAGTCACATACGATAAGTACCTCTGCAATGCCTTCCCTTAATATGTCAGGCTAACAGCTTTGTAGCCAAAATGTTCGCAACGTCTGGGCACACAACCAACGGAGAGGGGGGCGCCGCCATTACCGGATCCCAATAGTGACCCAATAGTACACCTTTGAAAAGGTGAACGAATCAGCCAACTATAGTGATCCACTCAAAACGTCTAGCGAAGGCGCCCGGAACCACTTGTAAAATTGTGTCCAGGCTTTTGTATTTATTTATATGAATATATAATTCGCAGATGTCTTAGGAACAAAATAAGTGACTATTTCGGAATTTGGAGGCAGGGAAGGCAATAGAGGATAAATATACAAAATAAAGTTTTCACATTTTCAATATTTTTAAATTAACATTAATTCCTAATAGAAAGAGAGGCCCATACACATAGGTCATTCAAATTTATACACAAATGATGTAATATCACACATTCAACTTACTGTTGGCTCCATATATATAAAACCTGACCAACTGTTCAATAAGGGAATTATAAAATTGAGCAAAATAAACATTTTTTAGTTTCGGTAGCAATTCATACTTCCGTAATACAACAACATAATGAACCGTAACTTTAGCTACAATTCATTGTCACACAGGGATGATAATTTAAAAACTAACAAGTATACAGTTTTGGCAATATATTGGGAGGCTGAAGTGATTTGCAATGTGCAATGTATAAAATGAGCTTTAAACGGTAAGAGTTGGAAGAAAATAATAATAATAATAATAATAATAATAATAATAATAATCATAGGGGACAAATTGAATTTTCCTAGTTACAGTGTACAAAATATAAACATGGGTAAGTAAGATATTGTCACAAGATCAAAACCCTTTGGCTCGAGATTCAGAGCACTGACATTAACGAATATTCTAAGATTTCTTGAGAGAAAAAAGTACATTGAATTGGGTTTTTGTCGATTTGCTATGTTGCTACGTAGAGTAAACCGTCCATTATCCAGGGAAGGTCCTTGAAAGGAGGTCCGAGAAACACCGAAGCAGAATATGGAAAGGAGGTCCAAGGCACCAGATAGAGCCACTACAAGACAGTGTAATAAAATCACTTGTAAGTACTAAAAAATAAATTGTAGCACACAAACAGGAGTCCAGAGTCACATGGAATAACATGTACCAAAATATGAACATAGCATATAAAATATGGTTTGAATGTTCAAATTATGACCTATAATACAGACTAAACTATTACTAAAATAATGAAAGTGGCACATTAAACCCTAACTGAAGTTGCAAAACCCTTTGGCTCAAGATTCAAAGCATTGAAATTAATCAAATATATTGTAATACATTGATTAGTACATATATACTCTTGTATGATGCAATGTTTACTAAAATCTCCATTATACAGGGAAGGAAAACTATGTAAAATTGAACTCTCCAGATAATAGAGCCACCATAAGAATTTAACATTAATGTTAATAATAAAATCACTTAGAGGACTACCAAAAACAAGACATCATACAAACGAGAGCTCAAATGTGTGGAATTATGTGCACGAAAATGTGAAAATGTATATTAAAAATGTTCAAATTTTGATTTAATATACAAACTAAAGTTTTAGTAAAATAATAAAAATAGCAAAAATGCATTATATGTCATAGCTAGAAGGGCCATGTAACGTAAGTTTTCAGATTAGCCACTGTAATGAACAAGTTTTATACATTTACGTTGCTGGAAGTTCCGTATCTTTTTCACACAATTTACCATTTAAAAATGTGAGTTACAGAGCACAGTTTTAAATTTTTAATTGGGAACCTGTTCCTTTTCTCCTAATATTCCTCGGTACTGGTAAAATCTCCAACAGAGTAAATACTCTGAGACAACATTTAAGCCCACTATAGTTAGTATAGTTAAATCATTATCTTCTACTAAATCCGGTAGACCACTTAAAACTGATCTAAATGCCTTTAATCTTTCATGAATAATTAGCCCGTCTTCGTATTTATTGGAAATATATTGGCTTTCCAGCAACTGATGAAGGGGAAACTCAAATTGCCTTATAACCGTAACACAAGCAAATTCAGGATGCACTTACAAAATAAACGTGCTCTTGAACTGCTTGAATTGGAAACTGCAAATCTACTCAGAAAACCTAGTGTAGATCCTAAAGAGAAACTTGCTCAAAAGCGAGTAAAGGCTCCCAGTGCTCCCCATATTTTCATAACAGTTGCAGATGGTACAATACAACAAATAGAACTTAATAATCACTTCATTACATATCCAAATATTCTTTAGAGCATAGATGATAGATCAATGATACTTAAAATGTTCAGGTTTGGTATCATGCCATCAAGGTAAAATGGGTTTAAGTTTTAAAGAATGGAGTTTTGCCAATGGAGAATCCATTATAACCACTTCTGTGCATTTCAGTCATTTGATCCAGTACTAAAAACTTTTACTGCGTTTCAGAAATGGATACTGCTCAGTGGCGAAATGTATTACGTATTTTTTCTGAGTGGAATATTAGACTGGAGAATGTAACTGTTGTCGCCACTGATACTACAAAACTAATTATTGATGGCGCTGGCCGAGAAGGTATCAAACCATGTCTTGTGCACAGTCCGTGGCGCGACCGTCCGTGCAGGATGATGGTAAAGGATACGTTTATAACGTTCACTCTTGAAAACGCTTCTGGCGCCCTTGCTGTAGCTGTGGTCAGTGCCCGTTTCTGCGTCCTTCAATTTATTTCAGGGATGGTTACAAGAGCATGCTCAGGAAAATTGCAGAATTTTGTACATTGAAAAATAACCAGTAAAAATTACCATTGAATTTATTTTAGTCAGTTCTCGATAAGCATCGGAATTTCATTACATTTTATAATGTACAATTTTTGTAAACTAATTTACATGGAAACTTGTCAAGACCATTCACGGTTGCTTGAGACTTATTAACAGAAATTATACTATAAGGCGGAAGTGTATCACGTTTAATGCCGTATTTATGGAAGTATTCACTCATTCTTCTGAAGTACTTTATTACCTTTAGTTAACACACAACCACTGAAAATTGTGACCATCTAATAACTCATTTAGCCACAGTTTTTTGCCTGAAGCAATCAACCAAATAACGCCTCCAGCTTTACAATCAAGCTACTTCACACACACACACACCAGTACCAACAAATACACAGCAACAGACCCGTATACACGATATTTAACTATCCGTTTAATGAAACACATTCGTCTAAGCAATGTCCCTAACGTCATATCCTTCCCTCGTGTCCTGTAATGGTAGGGGTTTTGTCGACTCAAGTTTTCCTGGTCTTCGAGATTGCGTTGCAGGAAGAAAGTTTAGATTATAGTTGCAGTTGTTGGTCCACAACTAAGTACCTATTGCGCGACACTTAATTTGTTCTTACCTTTTCTGTTTGCAATGTAAATGAAGGATAGGATGTGCTATGTAATGATTTTCATTGTTATAAATTTTCTATGCTCAGCGGATCACTATCGCATGCCACCAACCGGAACTTCAATTAACTTTTTTAAACTGTTTCCCAGTCGCTTTCAGGAGTTCTTCTGCGACATATTACCACGTTCTTACCCAACCTTCTGTTTTGAGCTCATTCAAATTGGATCTAGAAATTTCTACTGCAAATTTTGTATACGTAATATCCCTTCAATAGACTCCCATTACCACGGGTCTAAACCAACGTCAGGAAGATCATTGGAACTTCAATAGAGTTCTTTGATGACCTATCATCGACCCGTTCCAGCTTTATATCATTACTCGACCATTTGTAAAGACTTTTCTAGCTGCACAAATGTCATTATCCCCGTCGTGTTGCCCAGCTTCGTAATTGGTCCTTACAGAGTTGTCCGTAAAGGGACAAGAAATATTAGACTTAAACGTCGACCAAGTGACGAATGATTATTTGCAAAACCGGCTATCGGCCCACACAGCAGTAGCTACATAAGCTACGGCCGCACAGCTGGACGGTAAACCTAGTTCCAGTCCTACTCCAGGTGGCCACAGCCCCCCTCGCTCCGGGAGGAATTCGAGATTTTTTCAACTTTCCCCCCGCCAGTAGCCCTGGCGAGGCGGGAGTTTATTGTCATGTTGGGGTACATGCGCCGCAGCTCTTTGGCTTATGCGGCAAGGAAGGGGGCAGTGCTTGTTTACTTACTAACTTATTTCTAACTTAACCTATGGATGAAGACGGCATTTTGGCCGGCAACCTAAGATTTGCACTAAACCGTATTGGTATTTTATTTCATGTTTTATTTGATTTACTTTTCTTGGATTTTTTTTTTCATTCGGTCGCACATTCACACTGGGTTCTATTTACACTTGACACACGCAATTTCACACGACACTATATACACCCTAAAACACTATTTACACTATTTACACTGCACTGTGCGCCACGGCGCCGACTTTGCTCCAAGCGAGGTTCCACCTCCTGCATAGCCACCATTTCTGCGGGGCAAGAGGGGAGTGATGTGGTGGCGTAGGCTGACACCAAAACGCCCAACAGGTTGCACAGGATCCGAATGTGCACCACGGCGTACTCTGCCCTGTGCCTAACCCCTCGTTTCCGGTGGCGTCACTCTGTAGGACGAATTTACGACTTAATGTCTCTTACGGGTGATACAGTACAGATTTCTAGGTGAAGGATTTTTTTTTCACCAGTTTTTCTTCATTCACACATTTCATTCCATTATGTACGCGAGGCATTTTCATACGTGTCTTTATTCTTGCGTACTATACATCTGCCACCATCCTCCGAAATATATGTGGAATATTTAATTAAGTAGGCCACCCACCCGAAAAAAAATCAGTGTAAGTAAGTCAGCATTCCACCCCTCACAAATCAACCAGCCCACACGACAAAACAACCCCCCACCAATTCGATAAAACAATCCTTAGATCAGCAACAAATAACTATGTACTTACATATTCAACCAACACAAGCTTCCAAGCAACCCCACAGCTTTCCCGCTAAACCAATTGTAATTCCCATTCACCAAACTGCTAATGACCCGTTTACCCCACCCAGAACTCACGCATACCGCTTCACAAAAAGCAAGCTATTTAGAACCTAACCCTCAAAACTAGGGCTACATTTTCATCTCTCCCCATGGTCCCTGCGAATATTTGCCAATAAGTCATCCGTTTTTCCACTGCCATCTGCCTGCAGGGTCATGCGCTCGAACCCAGGGCGACAGAGAGAAGTACTGGGCCGCCCACCTCATCTCCGTCGCTTACCACGGGGTATGACCCCCTAGTCCGCTTGTGCACTACCACAAGGACTCAGTGGAGCAGGGTCGGTCCAGGAGGAGAGCTGCCTGAGGCGCTGGGAAGGTGGGAGACAAAACACGGAATTAATAATAATAATATAATAATATTTTTATTTGGCTACAATTGGCTGATTGCCAGGTGGTAGCCATAACCCTACAGTTTTACAATATATGAGCATTTACAATTCAAGAACAATTTACCATATAAAAACATTTGACAATACACTCCTTTCGAGCATATACACTCAATATATAAACATACACAGACCTGTATACATATATACACCCATACACACATATATATATACATATATATACATATATATACACATACATACATACACATACATGCACACATACATACATACACACACATACATACACACACATACATACATACACATTCATATACATGAATGCTCACTCTCACGTTCACACATAACACGAACACACACACACTTGCCCTACATATTATACATGCCTACTTTTAAATGAAGTACATATATTTAGTTACACCTAGTAAACATGCACATATATACATATACATAAAATTAACCAGTTACACAATTTGTTTTTTAAATATAAACACAATGTGGATTTTTAAAGTTAGCTCTTTAAGCATTTAGATTTGCTTCCCACCTACTGTCGCACTTCACTTCACTACATTACACTACACTACACTACACTACACTTTCACTACATCTTTCTTTGGTTATGCCATATAACTAATTAAAGTGGCTTTCCACTGCACTGCACTGCACTACACTACACTACACTTTATAATAATTTACAAATTGTGTATTCTGAACTGTGCGGTAAAATACATCCTCTACAAGTATTTATTTAGTCGTCTTCTAAAAACACCAACAGAGCCAGGAAAAGGCTCTACGACCGCTGCAGGGATTTCATTCCAATTTTTAACCGTACGGTTTACAAATGAATATTTCCCTATGTCGGATCTCTGACATCTACTTTTTATTTTACATTTGTGATCGTTTCTCCCAACTCTTAAAGGGGAGTCCAGTCTTTTCGTTATTTCTGCCCATGCAGGTGACTTACTGTACGCCTTGAAGAGGCAGCACAATCTGGCTTTTTTTCTTCGTACACTGAGGGCCTCTATAGGTTTTGATGGATTTGAACTACTCGAAGATCCCTTATTTATGAATTTGATTGCTTTCTTTTGAATTTTTTCTAACTCTTCAATCTGACCTAATCTGTATGGGTCCCATCCAGCTGATGCGTATTCAAGAATCGGCCTAACTAAAGATGTGTATCCTATTTTTCGACTCTCCATGTTTCCCTTTCTAAGTGTTCTCATTACAAAGTGTAGTGACTTCCACGCTTTTCGGGCAATAGAAGTAACGTGTTCCCCCCATCCCAAGTCTTGGCGTAATATGACACCCAGATACTTACAACACGATACTTGTGGAATGAATACGCCTCCCATTTGGTATTCTAAAGAAACCTTCTTTGCTGATTTCGAAAAGCTTAGTGATTTACTTTTTACGGCATTTATCCTCATTTTATTAATGGTAGCCCAGGAATGAATGTTATTAAGATCGTTTTGAAGTGTGAGGATATCTTCATCCGAATCTATTCGCCGATAAATTATGCAGTCGTCCGCAAATAAGCGCATTACTGACTTAATACAAGATGGCAGATCGTTGATGAATGCCAAAAACAACAGCGGTCCTAAGACACTTCCCTGGGGGACGCCGGACGTAATTAGAGTTTCCTCTGAATATTCATGTCCAACTCGAACTTGTTGAACCCGATTTATCAGGAATTCCCGTATCCATGCTATTACGCGATGGTCAACTCCCGTAGATGCTATTTTCGTAAGTAGTATATCGTGCGAAACAAGATCGAATGCTTTTGAAAAATCTATAACAATTGCGTCTGTTCTCTTACCCGAATCTAAAGTTTCAGCAATATCTTGACACGTTGTAATAATTTGGCTTTCACACGAGAAGGATTTTCGAAATCCATGTTGCCCTTCGTATAACCACCCTAGTTTGTCCCATTCCCGACGCAAGAACTCAGCTACCAGATGTTCCATTTGTTTGCAAATCACTGACGTTAGGCTTACTGGTCTGTAATTGGAAATGCAAGAACGACTTCCGGTTTTAAATATTGGAACCACTATAGCCTTTTTCCAATCGTTAGGCACGCTACAATTATTTATGCTTATTTCAAATAATCGCGTCAAGTATGTAATCATCGGTTCCCCTCCAATTTGTAATAATTCTCCAGCGATACCGTCAAACCCTACGGATTTATTACTTCCTATATTGCGAATTCTTTGTCTAATGAGTCGTGGTTGTACTTGAAATTTTTCTCCTTCATTTGTTCCGAAAGTACTGGGAGTAACCGATCCTAACCCGAATACTGATTGGAAATATGTACTAAAATGGTCGGCTTTTTCTTTATTTGTTAGTACAACTTTCCCGTTTTCGTCTTTAAGTGGCGGAATAGATTCTTTGTTACCCCTTTTTTGTTTTATGTATCTATAAAAATTTCTCCAACTAGATCGCTCGTTTGATAGAATTTTACGGAGATAATTTTCTTGCGCTATACGTTTTTGCTGCATTAATTTGTTACGTAGATCTTTGAAGAGAGTCGCAGTGAAAAGACTTTTCTTGCGATTAGCGTACGCTTTTCTGACCTTTCTTTTTAGTTTTCTGATATTAGCCGTGTAATACGCTGGATCACTATTATCTTTAACTATCTTAGTTGGCACAAACAACTCTCTGCCTATAAACATTATTTGTTTAAATGAGTTCCATATTTCTTCTACGTTTCTACCATGTGATTCCCAAATGCCGTAGTTCCCTAATAAGTATTCCTGAAAACCTTTTGTGTCAGCACGACTGTACTGAAATAATAGTTTTCGTGTGTTTTTCGAGTACCTGGTTCCCTGCCACGCCACCTGCAAAAGCACGCCCTCGTGGTCACTTATACCTGGTGTTGTTTCTTGAGCTATCAACATCTGCTCTGGGCGAACTAAAAATACGTCAAGTACCGCGCTAGCTCTTGTAGGAACATCAACTACCTGAGTTAATCCGTTGTCCCAAACGAGTTCGTTAACGAGGGATTGTCCATAGCTTTTTGTATCTACCACACCTTGCCACGATATATCCGGTAAATTTAGATCTCCACCAATTATGAGTTTTCCTGAAAGTAGCCCCGGATTTCTACTTATTTCTACTAATTTATGTACTGTTGACAAGTTCTCGTTAGGAGCACGATATACCGCAACTATATTTAAGATCGTATTGTTCCCCATTCCCCGTAACTGAACACCTAATATCTCATGTACATCATCTGTCATTATTTCAAAACTGTTCATGTTTTTTCTTACGCAAATGAAAATGCCCCCTCCTATTTTATTTTTACGATCCCGTCTGTATGTAATGAAACTCGAACTAAATATTTCTGCGTTGTTTATCTCCTCTGTGAGCCAAGACTCTGTACCTATTATTACATCAGGCCTATGTGTGTCAATTAACGTTTCAAATTCAACTATTTTCGAGCGGATACTCCTACAATTCACCTGCAGCAGTCGCAGAATACCCTCACCTGTACTGTCGACGTCCCGCACAGCCATTTCATCCCGCGCTGCCGTCTCGTCCCGCGCCGCAGTCTGGTCCCGCGCCCCCGTCTCGTCCCGCGCCGTCGTTTCGTCCCCCTCCGCCGTCTCGTCCCACGCCACCGTCTCGTCCAGCGTCGCAGTCTGGTCCCGCGCCGCCATCTCCTGAGTCACAGTTTCACCCCGCACAGCCGGCGACTCGTCACTCACTACCTCTTCATCCCGTACCGCCGTCTCGTCTTGTGTCGCCATCTCGTTCCTTGCCACCATGACACCTCCCGCCATGTTAGTCACCGCTTTTCTTTCTCAGACAGTACACGGCATGGAGTTGCAGACACGCGAATAAAGCTGTCCTAAACTGACTGCTCCTCTTCGATTTAAGTGGAGTCCGTCGCGACCAAAGTCGAAATCTTGCACCCAGGAGTTGGGGTCAACGAAATTGACCTTATGTGCTTCGGCAACCCAGCTCATTAAATCATTCACGTGGCCGATGCGCCTCCAGGACATGTCTCTGCGTCGTAGAACACCACTTACTACGATAGAAGCGCGTGGAAACTTTGTCTTGGTAACATTGACAAGATCGTAGATTTCTCCCATAATATATTCATTTGATTTTGCTTTTAAATCGTTAGTACCTACGTGAAGCACTATTTTATCGGGAGTTCCAAGGTCATGATTTTCCACAAATCGCTTCAATTGCTCCGTACGGATGCCCGGCAAACATTCCACGCGTAATTTGTTGTCTTGTTTTGCCACGTGTCGCACTATAGAGTCTCCTAATATAAGACAGGAGCCTCTAGCGCTCTCATCTACAGGTTGAGGCACGGATGGAGTGTCAGTTTTATCTCTCAACTCCGTCAGTTGGTCATTAAGGGCTTTATTGGCCACCTTAAGATCTGCGATTTCTCTTCGCGCGGATCTCAGCTCTTCTTCCAGGCGTTGCACATAGTTAACCTTGCATTTGGGACAAACCCATCCCTCAACATTCCCTCTCTTAACGTTGCCACAACTTTTGTGGAACCAATCGCCACAGGATCCGCATCGCCAGCCCGAAGAGAGGTTCTTGCCGCACCCACGACACACGATTCGGATTATTTTTTCACACGCACTAGCCGCACTGGCCACTGGACCGGGATTTTGCTCGATTCCCCCGATCACTAGCAAAATAGCAATCACCGTCGCACTCAACGAGACTGCTCCCAGCGCACCGTCACCGCGCCACGTGGCCGGTCCCTGGTACGCGCGCGCCGCACACGAGGAAAGGCGCCCGGCCCACGCGCCGATGCGCGCCCGGTACTCTTGCAGGTACGAACCCATCCTAATCCGCAGGAGCTCTCGAAAGGAACGTCTGCACCCAACGACCGCCACGACAAGAAGGCCTCGAATTCGCCTGAAACACATACCAACATTGATTGTAAGAATTTACATTGTGGTTTAAATGGTATATTATGAATTTTGCAGCTCTGCGCAACAATCATTGTGGCAGAATCCTACTTCATATTTCAATACCTCCCATTTTGTAAAAGAACGGAATATAAAAATTAGTTATCCCGCATTATTTTATTGAATTGTTATATGAGAGTTATTTGTTCCCGAGAAGTGCGTGCTACTTCTTGGAAAATTAGTTTGGGTAATTTTATTCAGCTGTTTCTGGCTGCTGCAAATCATGAAGTCCGTTCTGAAAACAGCCTAATAAAATTATTGCTGACTGAAAATAAATATATACTTATATTATATTTACGGAAAAAAGACATCCTCTTGACTCCGGTAATTAGAATGGAATCAATTTTGAAAATGTACAATGATTGAAAATGCGTGAAGCTTAAATTTTAATCATTAAAATTTCAGAAGTATGGAGGTATTCCAAGATTAAATTTTAATATTTGCCTTCCGTCTTCTGACAAATAATATTTATTCTTTTAAACTAAGATGAATTGTTCCCTTTAGTAATTGTATGTTGCAATTCTTCTTTCATCAATCAGCCTGTGCATAGTTGTCAAATTAGAATGAGCCCGTTAATAAACGCCCATTTGCCTTTTTGTTTACTACTATTAACTATTCAGAATTGGTTAGTTGTTGATACGTTTTTTACTTTGTAGATCTGTCTTCCTAGTAGAATGGAACACTATAGATACTAATGATCTGACGAAATTAACCTTGCAGCCAAGGTTGTCGGAACAAGAGGCTAGTACTTATACGATGAAATAGTTTTCAGAAAAAACAAGTGGACATGTCTAGCACATGTGAATTAAAAATTATGTTTAATATGGGGAGGTTACGAGTATTATCTAATATTTATTCAAAGGATTTCCATCAACGAAATTTGCTCTAAGTAACGAGTTTTAATTTTAATCTCCGTACGCGAGTCGTCACTATTTTATACATTTTTCGCGTAAACTATTAGTTTTATAAAGTCTATTTTCTTTGTAAGAACACTAAGATTATCAAACTTTATGAGTCACCAATACGATTCCAACTTTCTAAACTTCAGAAATTCAAATTCAAAGCAGCACGGAGTGAAATTAAAACAAATACACATTTAAGAGGGGGTTTACCTCCCAGACATTCCGAGAACACGACGTACTTGTTCACAATATCATGTTCCAGAATCACCCTTTCCCAGTCCCGACCTATCACCAGACGTAAGAAACTGAGGTTCAAGCCTGGAGTTCGGTGGCCGCTGCGCACGCTGAATTGTTGGACAGCTGAAACAGCGAGCGTAGGCTCCTCTCGTGTTCTCCCGCCCAAAGAGTTCTCAATACAAAGACTTTGAAAATGAGCAAATCTGAAAATATTTGACGCGTTAAATCAAGCAGAATGGTGATCTTTGTAATACATGTACTGTGAGTATCATGTTATTATTTCGTATTGTATTTGTAATCTAAATAAACAAAACAAGTCGGGTTATTACACCATTTATAACTCAAGAACGGCTGGACCAATTTTAATTAACTCTAATTTGTTGAATTCATATCCGCCCCGAATAGCAGGATAACTATTAAAATATCGGGAAAATGCTCGAAAAAAGAACAAAGAACAAAACTAAATATTCATGTCAAAAGAAATCCTCAAAACATGGCAGGATTTTTGACACTATATTGTTAAATAACTCCTAAACAAAAGGTTCTAGGACATTTAAAACTAAAATATTTAAGCTAAATGCCTGAAAGCAACGTTTTTCACACCGTAATCTACAGGATAAGATCGTTTTGAACATTCTATTACATTTTTGCTGGTCCGACGTTTTTCGATATTACATCACCTGCTCAGAGACGTGCAGAATCTGAAACTAAATGTGTATGAGAGGGACAGAGAGAGGCAGAGTCAGACACACAGAGATAGTCTGACAGACTGAGACAGAGAGAGAGAGAGAGAGAGAGAGAGAGAGACGGAGAGAGAAAGAGACGGAGAGGGAGACTAAGAGAGGGGGAGACGGAGAGAGAGACTAAGAGAGGGGGAGACGGAGAGAGAAAGAGAGTGAGAGAGAGAGACGGTGAGAGAAAGGGAGAGGGAAGGAGAAAGAGGGAGATAAAGGGCAGAACAGCGTCTGCCGGGTTCCGCTAGTTAATATTAATTAAGGGAAGAACCGTTTCACAGATGTTTTGTTTTTTCTAATAATTTGCATTAACCAATGCAAATGATCAACGGGAATCGGCAGTATATTGTATTCGTTAAAGAAAAAATGTTCGCGTCTCAGAAAACCTTAAAATCTATTAATTTGAACTAAACCCAAGATAAGGAACACAATTCAATGCGTTTATCACTAAATAAATATTGTTATGTTTGACGTCATTCGGCTGCTTTCTTTTCAAATTATTGTTTTATGTAAAATTTGTGTTTTGTAATAAAAATGTAGAATGCCTAGAACAATAGTTTCCCGTCAAGTGAGAAGTGCGAGCTGACATTCGATTATTTCATGCTGATGGGGTCAATGCAGCCGAAATTCAATGACGTATGAGTAACGTAAAACTTTCATCAGGTCAACTTTCAAAGTGCAGCAATGGTGCTGGTCTAAGTTGGCCACAGTGAATATCTTGGAAAAAGTTTAAGGCACCAGAATTCTTTTGCGTCTGGGTGTTGTGTATGGTGGGAGAATTCATTTTGTAGCGTGAAACATTTTTAATTTTTGAAATATTGACCCAATGTTTTCTTTTTATTGGAGGTATATACTTTTTCTCAACCATTTTAAAGCACTCAAAGAGACAAATGAAATGATGTAAGTATTGTTCATATTTGTAAAGAAACTGCTGGGTATGCACTACAGTTTTAAAAGTTATTGTGGACTGTATTCCGCGTGCTAACTCATTACAAGGAATAACTCAGTCATAAAGACGTGCATTTACAAGGTTTATGAATTGGAATTATTGTGATGGGTTGACAATTAATACGCATAAGCAGAGTTCAATGTTAATGTAATTCTCAAAGAGGAATGCTTCTATTGGCAACTGCGAAGTTTAGAATCTCAAACAATTAATCAATATCTATTGCCTTTAAACAATTTTAAGGTTGATGAAATTCTTACAAATTACAACTGAGATACATTGCTACACTATTCCATAATACACTTATAAGTTGAAAATAACATATTTTACAATATTTAAATAAAAGAAAGCTTATTTACAATATTTAAAAGAAAGAAAATTTAAAATTGGCAACTGTTCAGAATATAAGTACTTGAACAATGAATTAAATAAAGTTTCATGGTATTAGAGCCTTACGTAACACAATAAAATATTTCCATCCTTGTAAATATACCTCTTACAGAAGTTACAAAAAGGAGCCTGTGGGAATACAAAACAAGAAACAATTTATTTATTTACGTCAAAAACAGTTAAAAACTGTGTGTGACATGCTATGGGGAGAAGTTAATTTGAAATTACATTTATCAGATGTTAAGACTTGGAAGTACCACAAAATTATCTTGCAAGTAAATCAAATTCAAATTTAAATGGAAGCTACAACGTCTTACCGGACACGGAGCCATGATGAAACAACATAACAACAAATTAAGCCTGTAAAAGAGGTAGCAACTAAGGGAGCAACTATCTACATAGTTATACACTTGACGACAATCCACAATTACTAATATAATTAATATTTATTACTTTAATAATTGACGTATTGAATGACTTTCGTTGGTACAGAAAATTAGGAAAATCTATACTTTTGAATACGTCACATTGGCTTCTGGGGAGAGGCTGAAGTGCGATGAGTCCCACCCCGTACGCATTGAAAACTCGAAGTTTCAATTTTTATTTCTATCTAGTGAACAATATTTAAAGGACGTCCTTTTCGTCTTCCCTACAACCGCTGCGGAAAGGCGCGGAAAACGTGGCTTCTGAGGAAATGTAGAAATAATATTTTATACAATTTCTCTCCGAGTATTAAAAAATGCTTATATCATTGTGTTCGTCTCTCCGAGTATTTTAGAATGATAGAAGAAAAATGTACACTTCTATGTAAAAAAATCAAAGCTGAGCCGTTTTCTCGAAAATGATAAAAGTTGCAAATTAGGAAACGAAACAACTGGGCACGTTATTTCCCCATCACCCACAACAACTTAACGCAAACCACATTCGGATATCTTAATTTGCTTCGAGGATATTCGTTGTTGCCAACATGATCCTCCTTGCATGATCATCCCAATATTTAACAAATTGTTTAAAATATTTCCTGGAAGAAAATAAGTATGACTTAGAATTTGGAATTTTTTACAACAATTATTTTGAAATTATTTTTTATTGATGAATAAAAGAAAAATGTAAAACTTCATAAATATAGCTAATGTTATTGCGAGGACAATGTTTTAGACAATTGCTAAGATGTTTTTCAGTTCTTTTTGTTTTTTTATAGGAATCAAATGCTTATTAAAATGTACATTTAAAAGATGTATGTTTCTAAACTTCCGTCAAATAATTAAAATAACATTATAAATAAATTAGATGGTGCATGTGCACAAGACGCAGCGAGATATGAATCTTGTTTCTGCAATTCAATTACACTGTCGAAAATGTGTGAATGTCAGAGAGCATCAATACCCTGCCCTTGAGGGGAAGAAAAAAAGCTCAAGAAGTGTATGCTTTACTAAGGAATGCAATAATAAATCGTGGTCTATTGTTGATTTACAAAATGCGATGTGCGATTAATTGAGATGTTAAATTCTTTCACTCGCCAACAGTTGCCAGTCCGGATCTGGCTGAAGAGGTGAATGTTTGTTTGCAGTAGGCGCTGCGGAGGCAGTAGTAGAGATCTCACATCATTTACGCTCTGTCTCTTTCTGTGTCAACCTTCAGTCAGGTACCCGACCTCGCGATCTTTATTCACGGCCACTCACCTCTGACGCAGTGTGTTTGTTCTATTAGATCCTTCTTGGGCAAGCCATTCCGTGACGTCAAGCAACTAATTGAAACATTCTTCCGTATTAGTGTCGTCAAATTCAACTGATCAAAGTCAAAGAACTATTTTATTTTAATATAAATATTTCACACACTATTTGAATGGGGAAAAGGTGAAATCTCCTCTTAATAGATAAAAGTAATGTACCGCAAACCTTTGATTTAGAAATATGAATAAGAAAATCAATGTGGATGAGTCATTGTTTCAGGATCCTTTATAATACGCATTTAGTCAAGCGATACGATAATGTTTGACTAGCGTTCCCAAATCGATGGAATAAGAAGTCTCAATATGATACGTGTTATGAGCTTATTAGAGTACTAGTGTTGTAAAGGATGTCCCAGACCAGGTTAAAGAAAACACTGGCATTATAATCTACATGTTATTAATATTTTATGTCTCTACCTTTTTAAAGAAATTTTTCGTTACGAAGATACATGCAATTACTTCTAGGTCTCATACTCTATTATTACTTTATCCTTTTTTCTGCCAGTTCTTCGGGCTTTATGCGTTAATTCGTTTAACAACTTTGAATGACGCGTTGCTGCGCCATGAAACGCTGACGTGAGGTCGCAGGGCGTAGCATTTCATTTCAAATTCCTTTTCAGAGGTACTAAGGAGTGAAATATTAAAAAATGTTTACGAACTGCAGTCTCGCAAAATATCAAATTGATGTAAGCGCAGAAATTTTGACTATGTGGTAGGTTTGGAAAGAAACGACGAGGTGAGGTGTTAACCAATTTGCGTCACATTTCAATGCCTCTGCATTGTTTTTGTAATCAGCTAACATTGCTCCAAAGAGAGTTGGGCACAAATCCTGAAGGACAATGTGCAAAGTAATCAATAAATTAAGAGTTTTAAGTGGACAGACTCACAGCCACAAATACATGCCCACGCTTCAACACTTCCGCTCTTCGCTCTACGCATGCCGCATCGTTAATTGGTGTGCGAGGTCTCCTGATTTAGCACCCTTGGATTATTTTCTCAGGGGTTACTTAAAAAAGTAGTCTACAGAAGTCAGGTGTGTAATGTAGAAAACACGTGTGTACTCTCCTGTGGCATGTATAAATGAAGTTGTGCTACTGGAAGTTCAGAAAAGTCTCACTGCTCGCGCTCTGACGTGCAGTTACATGAATGGAGGTCATACAAACATCTTAGAACATACATTTTTCGATCTAATTGCACAGGTAACCTGCATTTCCTGAACAGGGTGCGGAGAAAATCAACAGATTTCCGAGTGGTTGATGCGAAACTAGTCTATCAAATAAGCAAAGAGGTTTACGTCTTGTCTTCACTAGACAGGCAATGCGTAGGAATACTGTAGTCGTGTAACTTGCATTTGTGTGTTAATAATATTTGTGTTTCTCTTTGCTAATTCATCAGCTTTTTCGTTTCTACCAAGCCTGCGGTGTGAAGGGATTTTTCAAATTCAAATGCTAGTACTAATGCTATGATATGACACGATGGGTTGTTGGGCCGTTTCGGTGCCACATCAAGTAGCCAAATACATAAAAAAGTACAGTTAACTCAGTAACATAAAAATTAATTCTTTATTGAATCATATTATTCACAATGTTAATTTTAATTTATTCCCACATTCTCTAAGAATGCTTTTCCTTTCCCTTACATAAATATCATGTCCTTTGCAATAAAATTTGGTTCAGATTTAATTATGTTCGAGTTTCTTTCTGCATCGTTGGCCTCGCTGAACAACAGTTGATAGTTCTGTCTCGCAGAATAAGGGAATGTAAGTAAGGTCGCTGATGATGAGACCGTGTTATCCTTTCTTTATCCATCACTTGCGCTTTCCCTGTATAATCGGTTACATATTAGTGATTGTAGTTGGGCCTCGAACATCCGAAACCTTTTTCAGTACCCTAAAATCAAAATAATAAAAATGATTTCAACAATGTTTTTGACAGAAGAGAATTGTGGAGGTGACATGAAAGTAAATACTTCTGAACGGGTTTTATAAAAATATGCGTATACAGGTGATTCAGTCCTCGTTGCACACGCAGAACCCTATGATATACTACATTAAGTTATTCATGTGTGAAAAAGAAAATAGTGCAAACCCTATTCAAATTTTTGAAAAAAAATATTTTTTTGTTATTGGTCTTTTTTTTACATAAAGGTAGCTCAAATATTACAATAAATATTGTTTTCTGATGCTATTATTACCTACTTATCTAATGAATATGAAAGGAGATAGAAAAAACTATTATTTAAGTACTATTTAGGATCATTTATTATTAGCATATACAGCCATAATTTCGCTTTTTCATCTCGTGTAACAGGGGCTCTACACGGGTTAAAAATGACCTCTTCTTTCGTGAACGCAAGATCGGCATCTGCACCATATGGCCTTCGTGACGCGCACAACTCTGCCGGGTCGTCCTTTTTTTTCTCCCTCCACGCTTTCGATACGCGGAAGAAAGCTATCATGATCCACAACCTCAGTAGCATAAACAATCTTTTATTAATCCCAAGAAAAAATAGCCCAGCAGATTCAAATACGGAGACCGTGGCGGCCGTGCTATTGGGCCTCCGCACCGTGGCGGCCCATTTTGCATTTGCGCAGGAAATGCCTCGAGAATTTAGAACGACGTACGTCTCTACTGCGCCCATGGTTCATCAGCTGGAAATGGAAAGGTCGAAATCTCTCTGCGCGAAGTGTTCACCAAGTGACTGTGATGCTTTGCCCTCGCGCGCTATTTACCTTGGGCTCGCTTTCGTGCCTTAGCGGATAGTATTAATAATTGAGTTTTCCAGAGAAGTCAAGAGTATCCAATTTTGGCAAATTCAATTTGTACATTACATATAGGATATATCTCTGGCGTATTAGCAATGAGGACTGAATCACCCTGTAGCACGTAAGGTCATCGACTATTAATAAAACCGCCTTGAAAAAAAATTCTCGTATTGCTATTCTTAATATGTTTTTAATTTTTTCCACCTAGTCTTGGACACCCGGTAATGAGTTCGTAATAACACTTTTTCGTGTAAGAAAAAAGTAATGATTTAAACTAATGGGTATCATTACAACCTTAATCCTAAAGAGGGCGCACTGGTGAATTCCGTTCACTATTAGAATTTGGAAATTCTAACTTACGAAGCATCCAACTGCCTGGAATTACGTTCACGAAGCGCAGTAAATTCGGAGCGGGCTATTATGTTTGTCACCAAATTACCCAAAGAATACCTATATATTCAAAAAATTAACAGGGCGTTCTTTGAAGATGTTTCTGATAAACACATTTCATTATGAAAAGATGTATCTTCACAATTGTAGTTGTTCGAAGGCGACGTTTTTTTTTTATTTTATTTTTTTGTAAGTTTTGCAAAATTGGGAATTTCAACGAACATGAGACCTGTGCCATTCTCTTAAGCGCCCTTTTTGCTATCTTAAGACCCAATTTATTGAAAAAAATTTGTATCTTTTAAAGAAAAAAATTGTTTAAAAAAAATTGCCTAAGTTTGACACAAAATTTCGCACAAAATACAAGAGAGGTCAGGTTAAAAAAGCAAGAATTGAAGAAATTAAGGTAATAAAATATTTTCTTAGAAAGTGTACAGGATCCCTTTTAAACATTTTTGCGGGGGCCACGGTCCCCCTATGCGCACGCCGATGTTTGGTTTCTTCAAACCAATCACCGCCATGAACTTCAGATCATCTTCTCACTATCATCGGGGTATGAATCGCGTATTGAGAGACTCCCATTGGGAATGAAACTCATGTCAGTGTGAGAGTGTTAATGACAACATGTCTGGGTGCTTGAGCATAAATAAGTCAAATACTAAAGTTATTTCTATTGTTTTCTTGTTTTTTTCTTTCAATATTCTCTTTTATCGGCTCTAAAACTGGTTTGAGGTCGACCTTGCGTAGTCTTTGACGTCAACACTTTGGTGACCTTAAGTAAAAAAAAAAAACGCCATTATTTTTTAAAGCGAAATATTGAACGTAACACTGCAGTGATGGTGGAATGGAGTATTGCAGAAAAATTACTTTGTTCTGCAACTGTAGAGCCATATGACTGAACGTTGTACTGTCTCTCATGTCTTCAATAAATTACCATACTAAATTGAACACGGTATGACTCACAAGAAGAATCGAAAAGTTTCGCCATGTTGAGTTGTATAAAATGTATTATTATGGGAAGAAACAAGGAAAGGAAGCTATTGATGTAAGAAAGAGTTATCGTATATCTTCAAAAGAATAAAATTTGCAAAATGTATGAAATTAATACAATAAATTTTCAAATGTTTAAATGGTGTAAAGTTTCCTTTTACTTGTCTTTGTTCAGATGCTTCATTAACAGTTTATTTGATTTTAACGTTTGAATATGTATTAATTCAATACATTTTGCACATTATGTTCTTTCGAACATGCAACTCGCACTCCTTACATAAACAACTCCCTTTTCTTCTTTCGTCCCATGGCAACATATTGTATATGACAACATGTGACGACTTTAATCCTTACCTACTTCAGGTGTGTCACCACTCTACGTTTGAAAAACTAGTGATGTTAGAAATGACACAGACTTTCCGTATTAGTTTTCTATTTCCATTGGTCTCGGCGAGGTATTCGGACTAGCCACATACCCTTGCCAGAAGCCATCTATCGTAGCCCAAAGTACAGTGTTTTGAAATTTTCTTAATTTTTCAGCTTCCTAAAAGTAGAATCAAATTATTACTTTAAAAATATTAAAGAACAGTAAAACCTCATCCCAAATCGCAATTTTCTTTGAAAAATTTGGAGCCGGTTTTAAGAAAACGCGTTGCTGTAAATTCGACATTTGAACCTCTTTTCACAGAAAACTATTGAGTTTTCGAAAAACTTCATATGACGTCATTTCTAGCACTTTCAGTCAAAAAATGCAGTAGTTTACAAATTACTGAAAATGTACATATTGAAGGCGTGAGAGGTCTTTAAAAAAAATTACATTGGTGTGATTTTTGAAAAACAAATTAATATAGCAAAATTAATTCTATATCATCTTAAACAGTGTAACTAGCAGTACGTGTTGGAAAAGTTTGAAGAAAAATTTGGAGCCATTTTAGAGAAAATGGTGTTTGAGCGTTTGTGAAAATGCGGAATTTTGGGCTCATTTTTACGGAAAACTGTTCAGTTTTCGGGAAACTTTCTCCCACATAATTAAAACATATGTACTCATAAATACATTAATGTAATTCAGACATATATGTAGCATTCAGACTATCATGATGACACTGCGGAGAGACTCTCCTGGCGCACTGTACCACCCAATGCCTCTTGCAGTGTTGTAGCATCTCTTCATTTTTCAAACTTGATTCCTTGATTGGCGTAATTGATTATTTCGTGTTTCCGGACGCGTCAACCGCTTTGGTCATTAGCCCTGTAAGTTTAATGCATGCGTTTAGCATTGGAGATGGTGATCATTCACGCTGGATGCTGAGATCTAGCGCCGACCTACACGTCAGCAGGCGGGGTTTTCCTCAACCGAGTATCTCCCACTACCGGGGCACCGCCTCAGCCGGGACAAACTCTAAGCTTCTGACTGGCCTCCCAACATGAGTGGTAATGTAGTGCATGTGAATGTACGTGTGTGTAAGAAGGGGTCAGGATAGGACAAGGAATAGATATGGAAGATCGCGCGCCGTCCATAACTCGTTTGTTGAGGCACAGCTCCGGCATTGACTTGATGTTGATCGGAGAAACCACGGAAAATTACCGAGTAGAGAAACCGACTGCAAGGATTCTCCTTCAGACAGCGGTTGAATTCGACCTAGTTATCAAGTTAGTATGGAAAATCCTGCCAACGTCGGGACTCGAACCCTAGAACCCCACGTTAAGGGGCACTGTAGTGACACCTCAGTAATCTTCTTCGACAGCACACTTATTTTCTTCTACTCTGAAAGATCCTTTTCCAGCAATCACAATGTCCTTTATGGATTCCTTGAAGTCTTCGGGCTGGACAAGAACTGCCATTAACGAGTAATCCCCTTAGTAGCACGGTTCCCTCAATTCCTTTCATTAAATATAAATATAACTACCTGGTTATTCTACAACAGCATATATTTTTTCGCATTGTTTCTAACGTTTGGAATTTTGAAAATTCAGAGTTCAATAAAACTTGCGCCATTTTTAAGCATTTTTTCTCTATTGGTTGAAAAATTAAACAAAAATATTTGAGAGGTTTCTGAGAAAAAAGTTTTTTTAAATTGCATAAATATCAAGCACAAATTACGCAAATCTACTAGTTTCTTCAAAATATTTAATGTGACGTTTTTTAAGATATGATTTTTTAGAAAATATTTAAGACAAAATTCTCTATCTTCAATTTGCTTCTTTTCAACGTTAACTTTCTGCAATTTTCTAAAATACAAAGAATTCGCCGAAAATTTAGATTTAGATTTATTTAATCAAAAAACAGTATAAACTGTATGTGACGTAGGGGGGAAAATATTATCTGCGCACGTTTTCTTGACTTCCAGAATCCCTTCCCGTCATTTTAACTATAAATAGTTGAAAGATGAGTAAAAATTTAACATAAGGAAATAAAAATAAATTTTAAAAATCGCAAGATTAGCAATATTTGAAAAATAGTCATTCTCGTTTCCGAGTTATAATAAACTTCTTTGAATTGGTACACGAATTGCAAGTATGATTTTTCTGCATTGCTAACAAAACAGCAACGCGCTTTTACCTCTACTCTTACCATTACAAGCAAAAGGAGAGTTCAACAAAACTTGCGCATAGTGAAGCTACATTTACGTTCAGAAGCAAAACAAGGGGCCATCTCAGCATTTGCTCAATGGATCAGGGAAACTGGACAAAAACCTGATCGAGATGGGGAACATTGACCCGGAAGCTAAAGTACATTATTTGTTACAAACATATTAAGTCTTTTTAAAAAGAATTGTTTGCAGTGTAATGTAAACTAATTCAAAATATATCACTGTTTTGTTAAAATAAACATTCTTTTTCTTCTTGATAATCAGTATAGTCTCTATTTTTATAGAGACAGTTTTGCAGCAGAAGAGATTTTACTTTTAACTTAAATTTTTGAACCGACTTGAATTGTTTAATGTCATCTGGGAGTGCGTTGTAAAGTAACGTACATGTATTGTATATGGATTTCTGATAGTGAGCTGTTGATACTGACACTTGATGAACGTGATTTTTACGACGTGTGTTGTAATTACAAATATCAGTATTGCATGAAAATGTTTTCCCACCGTTAAGTAAGTCACTTCTGACAAATATTACAGATTCGTAAATATATAGGCAAGGCAGTGGGAAGATTCCAAGCTCAATGAAGAGAGGCTTGCAAGGATAACGCGGATGGCATATTTTCATTACTCGAATAATTTTCTTTTGCAATCTAAAGTTCTGAGTACATGATGAGTTTCCCCAGAATTTCGTACCATATATCAGGCGGGAATGTACATTTGTAAAATACACGCAACGAGCTGCATGAAGGCTGACAGAATTTGAAAGAATTCTGAATGCGTAACATAATGAACTTAATTTAGTGTTTAATTTTGTTATATGTATATTCCATTTGAGGTTTGACTGAATTGACAGACCTAGAAATTTTGTAACCTGAACATCAGCTAATTGAAATATTATTGATTTTCAATGGAGCATACGATTGCTGATTTGAAATGCAAAAATGCATTGAAACTTTTCCTTCATTAACTATTAATTTGTTATTACAAAACCAATTTGAAACTTCTAAAATCGTACTATTTATGGTACGTTTATGTATAGCAGAAAGAGGGTGGGACCTAAGATCGAGCCTTGCAAGTCCCCATATTCAATTGGTAAAGAATTGGAAAGATAAGTAAATAATGTCCTTTCGTTCCAGTACGGTATTTCTACTCTTTGAGATCGATGTTTAAGGTACGAGGTTATCCAATCAAGAGCGATACCACGAATTACATAAATAGGTAATTTTGGTAGCAAGATGTTATAGTCAAGAACGTCAAAAGCTTTCGAAAGATCTAAAAATATTCCAATGGGTGCTTCATTAGATGTCCATTGAGGAAGCAATATCTTTAAGGGAAAAAATGGCAGTTTCCGTAGATTTTGATTTTCTAAACCCGTGTTATGAGTCTGAAAACCCTTCGTTTTTCCTGAGACAAGTTTCCATTCGAGTATAGAAAAGCCTCTCTATACTATTTTGGAGAAACCTGTCAAAAGGGAAATTGGTCAGTCATTTTGAATTTCATTTTTGCTCCTTTTTTTAAAAAGTGACTTATTTTTGCTGTTTTGCAAATATCTGGAAATATTCCTGTGCATAAAGAAGCATTGAAAATGTGAGATAACGGGTGTGGCGTCTTTGCCAGGGCAATAAATCACAGACGTGAACGGTTTGTAATTTATTGAGTATTTATTTGACAAAATGCTCCAACACCTGAATACTATGTACAATATTTACAATAAACAATATTGACCCGTTACTAGAAGGAATGTTTCTGGTTACCGCCACCGCTGGCCTGATAATTAGATATCTTATTCGGTGTGATGCACCAGTAGCCTACGTGAGCATACAAGCGAGTATGCCGCAACTCCCGTCTCGACGTAGCACGCCGGCTTCAGTTCCCTGCCTCTGTAGCCTATGCATTGAAACACAACCCACACGACTTCCTACTGACGCCCCCAATAATCAGAAGAAGGAGTTTAGGTCCGGGGTCCGTTTATATTAACTTCTGGGCCGGCTGACGGAACTGCGTCATCTCGCTGTTTCCACCGAAGCGTTTCCACAGCCAGCATGTCTACGGGGTTCACAAGTGGCCACCGACGACACGGCACCCCTTCCCTTCCGCTTCCTAGGTTTGCCATTGTTCAGCCCAGCGTCTCTTCCCGCCAGCTCTGTCCATGAGCATGAAATGCACGTGGCTGATATTTTGTCATGTTTGTACAAGGCGACTGATATGACGCCACACGGGTGTATAAAGGCACACAATTTTTCAATAAACAATCTAGAAATTCACCTAAACCAGGTGAATATTTATTTTTTAGTTTATTGACTATTCGTAAGATTCGTAATAGGACTAGCAACAATTTTTTCCCGCCCTTTGATACATGCGAAGAGAAAAAAATGGACCTGTTTTTTGAAAAACATTTAAACAATGCCTATAATTCACACAAAAATACCCGAAAACTGATTATATATTCCCGAAAAAGATCATGTACAAATATGACCTTTTAGAAGATTTGTCTTTAAAGAACAAAGTTCATTACGAAAAAAACCTCTATCTTCAATATTGTAGTTGTAGGAAGACGTCGAATAAAATTTTGAACTTATGCAATTTTTTAAAAAACAGGAATTTTATCGAAATTGAGACCTGCGCAATTCTCTTACCAGTCCTTTACGCTATCCGAGGACAAAGTTTATCCCAAAATTTGGAGCGTATTTTTGAGAAAAATATGAAAATGTTGAGGCTTCATATAAAGTATCTTCAAAAATCAAAATATCTATTTCAAACTCAGAAGGCCTCGAGTTCCGATAAATCGAATGGGGAATACAATTTTCGAGAAAATCGGCTGAACGGTTTAGGTCCCAGCATTAACCACGGACGGACGGACAGTCGTTTTGTCGAAAATCGATTTTTCAGTATCAAGTGTGCACAAATCTTGGATTCTGTCTTCAAAACTGCAAACATTTACATAGCAACATGATTTATCCACTGTTTCGATACCAGGGCGTGGCAGTAAGCTCTTCTGTTTAAAAATCGCCGGTTTCCGGCGCACGGTCACAATACTTACTCTTCTTACGAAGAAAGCTTCTTATTAAGTACGTAGTAGCTCACAAGACCCATTACCTTGAGGTCGTAGTGATTTATGAATTCGCGGAACTGGGTTATTTTTCCCTTGGAAGTTGTATTTACTATATTTATTACAATCTACGTTGATCAACCAATCTTCAGTGCACTTGTGTTTACGTATATGAATCTGGGACCACTGATTTCAGGTCACCATAACGAAAAATATTTTGAAGAATTGCAAGAAGCAGGGGCGGATTAATATTTTTGCCGCCTGTAGGCACATCAAATTTGCCGCCCCCTGTTTAAAATTAATGTTACATTTTTAATTGTAACGTTTCAGTAACAATTCCTCATTAATTTAAACGTTTTAACTTTAAAAGTAACATTATATTTGCACATTGTTTTCATAAATTAAATAATTTTTTTGGATTAGCTAATTTTGGATATAGACTGTATCTTCATAGCAAGTAACGTTCAACATTATTAACGTTTCAACACTGAAACGTTAACATTAAAAGGAAACTAAAACATGACAACTAGAATTGCAACATGTTTTCTTTCGTCAACGGGCCTTAGTTTCAGATTCATATACTTCTGAAATCATAAGGTATACTCTAATGAAGTAGACAAATAAATAGCTTGTATTAAATATTAATATGATATTTTTAAAATAAAAATATGATTTATGCTGTTATAGTTTTTAGAGAACCTAAATTTGTTTTAGAAAATATCAAGAAAATTTTGCGCCTTTGAAAATTTGCCGCCCTTGAAAATTTGCCGCCGTAGGCACGTGCCTACTGTGCCTATGCGTAAATCCACCTCTGGCAAGAAGTAGATCTATTGTGAAGTATTCAACAATTATAAAGAGTATTCTGTGCTGTTTATTTGGGGTTTGAAAACATCTTTTTATAAGTTGTGATTTTCCACCCATTCTGAAGATTCTATTCTATTAGAAATATTTGTTATTGCTGAAAAAATTAAAAATATAGAAAAATGTAAAATTGAAATGAGAATAAAGTCTTTGGGTTCTAATTCCAAGAGGACCTGAAAAATTTTCCAGTAATCAAAATTCCATTTAGCCAATAAATATTTTCTTAATAAAATTTTACCTAGAAAAGAAAATGAAATGGAAATAGAGATACGAAAGCATATTGACTGCTTATCTAGAAATATGAAGCATAATTTCCACCTTGCATCTGACAAGATAATGTAAAATTATGTTGATAGATATTTGTGAATTTTGTTTCCTTGTGAATAGACAAAAGTTTTTTTACCATTGCACAAAATATAAATTTTATTTTTATTTCTTAACAATGGCAATCATAATTTTGACAGCTGTTGAAAATAGACAAAAAACAGAGGGATCCAGAAATGAGATAATTGAATAACATTACTGCCGTGAAACAAACATATTTAATCAAAAATGACATACAGAATGCATTCCACATAATTAAACCAATAAGTTTTCGATGTCTTTAATACTATATTATAAGTTACATTCAGAAATATACCGCACATCACAAAGAAAATTAAAATAAATTAGACAAGCTTAAGATACCATGTACTTGTATAGGGCAACTTAGGCTTACAATATCATCTTTCAATTATCCATTTACATGTACTAACTCTATAACACAAGTTATTATTTATGACTCTGGTCAAAGATGCACATCATAGACATGTCTTTAAGGTGACAAAAAGTATCTTTGATCAAAGGCATAAACATTACTATCTTATACTCACAGCCCCTTTCAAATGGTGTTTTCAGTTCCAAATCTCATGATAACATGCAACACTTAAAAGAGTTCACAATTAAAAGATGTACTTATATTGAAATACAATTATGAACTACATGGGTTATAGAGACATGGAGCTATCAACTGATTTGGAACTACTCCATTAACATATTTATATGTATCCATTTATATATGTCCATCCATATGTACCAATTCTCTATCACACGCAAGGAAAATAATTATGTAATATTTTTACAAAATGTACTGTAATATATATTATCCTTACAAATAATATATATACAAAGTCAATAATTAAAAGTGGTCTTTATATACACAGATGTGTTAAAAATAAAAAATTGCAAAAATTTATTTCAATTTTTATTTTGGATTGTGCTTATGATGTGCAAGTCACACAAACTATCTCAAGTCCAATTGCTTTTGCTGAAATACTAAACACTGAAATCTACAAAGAAATAGTTTAATATCACCCTTGCTTTAAGTCCAATATCAAATCTAAAACAATTAGATTAAAATAATGGATAAAAAAAATAATAATAAAAAAAAAAAGAATCTGTGAATAAGACCTTGATCCTCTTGGTCATTTAATTATCTACTAGCATTACAAGATAAGAAACAAGAGCATTTTCAACAAAAATGCTACTATCAATCCGATAGTAATAGAGCTAATTACCAAGAGGACTGGAATGATACTGTCTTTTTCGACAATTCCTTAAGAACCTGAGAATATATTATAAAACACTTTATTTAGTGCAAAATTAATTATACTATTAGAATAAAGTTTCTATATGTTTGAAACTAATTGAACATTACAATTTTGTATTAGCAATTAATCACATTCTTTCAGTAATATGAATTTAAATGTGTACTCCACCAACAACACTATTAAAATATTTATGAACACTAACCCTCACTTCATAACCTACTTGCCATTTAGTATCTAAAAGCTTGGAAATCATTATAATTCGACCTGTGGCTCAACAGCATATACAAACTGCTTATGAATATATAAAAATATTAACCCATGTCATGGAATCCTTGCATCAATTCAATTCTCTTTACAGTTTCAATGTTGTTGACTGTTGTGAATAGTGTGTTTCATCATCAATGCTTGTAGACAGCAGGTACTTAATATACACATACACCAATCATGGTATTGCAAATATAACTTATAAATCTCCACTACAGCAGTAATTCAACTTTGTATTCACTTGAAAAAATTGATATTTGAAATTGGTTAAAACTTCCTAAGAAGAAAAGCACTTGCCTAAATAAAATTAGTTTACATAATCTGCAAAAACATACCAGACAAATACTTTGTAAATTTCCAAACAAACAAAATAGTAATTCTCACTCATAGGCCATCTTGATGGCATATTGAATATAAAATTTAAGCAAAGAGTACCATCTTTGGTTTTGAATTCAGTCAAAGTCTCCGAGAAATATATGAGCAAGTCATGATTTGTGGAGTTCAATATCACAGAAAGTTAGAGTGGCAATCTTAGTTTAAAGAATTTATTTGAAAGAAATTCATATCTAGTAAATGTTTGTACATTGTAATAATAACGCATAGAAAATTTCAAATTCCTCCCCTAGCATTTAAACACAATTCTACTGAAAATGATAACATATTTTTTATTATTTCTTTCAAAAAATGTTTCTATGATGTATTCCATAAAGAAACTATTATAATTAATTAATGTGTATATTAACAAGAAAATATGACAAAGGAATTCACTCATATGATCATGGTCAGCAGCAATAAGAGTATGAAACAGCCTATAAGAAAAATAAACCTCTCCCTTCCCAAAAATCACATATAAGCTTAACTGTTTTAGAAACAATTATCATACTAACCCAAATATAAGATGAATATAATTTTTTCCATTTTTCATCTTTAAACAATTTGAAGTAGTCTTATTTTTGCACTAATAACATTTGTGATTTTGCATGTCTCTGAAAAGCTGAACCCCCCAAAATGTAATAGCCTCCAAAAGATGTATTTAAGAGTTTATGGTGTGAGGAACCTAACTCAAGGCCTATGGCCTTGAGACACCTGGATTTAAGGCCCTTAAATGCTCCATTTTTGAGTTATGCTTGATCATCATCCCGAGAAACAAATAATTAATCAGGTCTTTGGTTGCAAATTGCATTTGCACCTACATACTTTTATGTGCATTTTCAACAAAACCTTAATATTTATAAAGTTAAAGTACAATTGATTACCTCTCCACGAAGTTCACTTTTTATTGACAACTCAGTAGTGTAAATTTGATAGGTGTGTTAGATGTAAAAGAGAACTATGCCACAAAAATAATAAACATTATAGTTAAAAATCCACGATATTTACTGGAAGTTTAATTAATGTAGAGTATATAAATACTACTGACATGTACATACTTAATAAATAATTTAGATACACTTCCCCTTCACCATTTCATTTGTTGGAAAATAATTTCTAGTTACAAAAATGTGTGACCTCTTGTATTTTGGTTAATTGTCAACAACTAATTTAAATTTAAAAATCAACAGTCATTTTATATTTGAGGTATCTTCTATTTGAGTAAATTTGGTAAATCAATAAATAAATAATGAAATATACATATTTTAAAAGAAAAGCAACACAGATTAATGAAAGGTAGAAGTGCATGATGTCCTTAGATAAGAAAGAATGAAGGTAATTAAAATACATCACATACCAAAAGAACTGTGAGTAGTAAAAAAAGTATATAGATAAATTAGAATTTTCCTTTCCACTATGAACTCATAAAAATCAAGATGTAAAGTGCAAGTAGATACTGAAAAAAAAAATATTTGTTGGAAATGTAACACTCCCAATATGTTACACTGCTTTCAATATGAGTAACTAAAGAAGTAAGATTGGACTAAAGTAGTATGTAATATGACAAGGAAAAATTAGAATTAATGATAAATTATATTTTAATTAATCATCTGCAACACACCTTTTTGCATGCCTGATGAAGTACGTGCAACACTTTTTGTTAAAAAATCTCTAATTGTCAGTCATTCTTCATGACATTATTATAAATGCTAAACATTGTTTCTAACATATCCAGTAAGGAGCCATCCATAAATTTTGTATTGCAAATTTGGACTATTTTGAAAACCCTTTCTTTCCTCTATAACACACCTGTAACATGCGCTTCAACCCTCCCTGAATAATTACGCAACGCTTGCGTCAACATCTCCCCCCTCATTACAAGAAGTAAAAATAAATTTTATCTCAGTACAAACTAATTGTATTGAGTTTATTTATGTTATATTTTCAAATTTATGATAACTAAAGTCTGAATTAATTGGTGATGTAGACTACCCTTAACAATAAGATTGAAAACAAATGTTGTGTAGAGGAAGGATGCTCAGATTTGCAAATTTCTGATCACAAGCCACGCACTTATCATCGTGGTTGGCACATGGGCAAGAGTCTACTGTATCAATTTTATTGGATTCTAGAATATACGATAGATCACTTTTAAATATTTTGTTCATAATCTTATAGATTCAATTAAAAAATTATGAAAAAAATACTTCCATGTATTGCAACAATTTACACATAATAACTTTAATTTATATATATATATATATATATATATATATATATATATATATATATATATATATATATATATATATCTATCTCTCAGAAACTATGTTTCACATCCAAAATGACAATTATCATATGAAATTATTTCAGTTTCAACCAAAACCAACTCAATTATTTCACATCAACTAAAACTTGACTAAATAGCACACCTTAAAAAAAATCACGTTTTTAGTATAGTCATATAAGGAGAAGTCAGAATAGGAAAATGAAAAGTTGTAGTGCACATGCCACACATATGCATCTGTTCTTGAATTACTGATGGTAACAACCAAATAAGAGAATGTAAGGTCATAGTGCACATTACACCTCTGCTATCTTGTATCTTCTTTATAGAATGCAGCATGCTTTTGAGGAGGGAGGTACAGGCTCAGCAGGCATCAAAGCCTCACTGTCAGCAGCTAGAGGCTCCCAAGCCTCTTCGCCTGCCTCCGGTGTTAATTCTCAGCTATCTGCCTTATTCCCTTCTTCAACTTCCACTGGATCTTCATTGGGAGATTCTGCAGGTGCAGATGGTTGCACAATAGCAAATTCATCTTCCAGGGGTGGAACTTCACCAAACATCCATTCGAGAATGCGTCTCCGTAGAGCTACGTTGGGCAGCAGGCGTGATGATGATAGAGGAACATTTGTCATCGGTGATGAGAATCGTCTACCCAGCAACCACTCTGATAATGCAGCTCGTTCATATGTAAATCCATCTACACAAACATTAAACCTATGTTAATATACTTGCTACATTCAAAGTAAAATGCTGGAAAGGAGTTAAAAAAAGGACATCTTTTCATTTTACACAACTAAATAAAATCTAGATCTGAACGGTCTCGTTGAGTGATGGTTATAACTTTGACAACAAAGGAAGAGAAAAACAGCACACAATGCTTGACTATAGTTCATTAACGGGTAATAAACAACCACCACTAAATTTTTGAAATCACAAGTATTAATTTGAACAGAATCTGTTTAAACTTTCATGAACAAAATTGCCTATTAACCAATATTAAATACTGATCTTCTAAAACAATAAATTTTAGAATCAGAAATAAAAGCATTAAAATATCAAAGCATTCCTTGAATTTCTGATGAAGAAAATAAAACCATGAAAGTAAAATACTGCAGTGGAAATTCCACATAACTGAATTTTTGAATTTATGATATCCTAATTATTTAGACTTGTAATCCAGTGAGGTGATCGAACAAATATTATTCAAATATAAAACACGTTATAAAACATTGTAAACAGAACTGTTTTAGGTAGGTGTTGAAAATAGGATGAAAACCTGATGAAATATTTAGAAAGAGTAACTATAATAAGGAATCTTTTGTAGGCATCTTGTTTTTGTCTGATATTTGAACGAACACTCTGTATTAAATTAAAATCTGAATAAAAAGAAAATTATAAACAATTTTTTACTGAACAAAATGAATAATCCTTTAATCTCTTAAATGTCTGATTGAAAATAGAAATATTGTGAAAAACAATGTATTGAAGATTTGATTCTCTTATTTTCATCGTCTGTTTCTAATTTTGAGGTTCCTTTGACAGCAAAGTGACATCATAGATATTTGCCGACTGCATGCTGCATCCTTCCCATTTATTGTCCAATTTAAAAAAATAATATATCTTCTCATGTAGTTACACAAATCTTAGACAATATAACATAGATGTATTTGAAGTTAATTTCCTCTATAATGTTAATAGGTGAAGTGTATAAATAACCGAGGTTGATGATTTTAATTTACTAGATAAGCAGCATTCACTGGCTTCCTGGTTTCGTCATCACCATCTGATCTGATACAAAGAATAATTCTTTGACAAGTTTAGCAACACATGAGTAGCTGGAAAAGCTGTAACATTTCTCTCTCCAAGTAACCTAGCTCCATTGAGTACACAAATGGCATGGCTTGCTTGAACTCCTTTGTACTTGAATATTGACTGCCATGCAAAAGGTAAGAATGACACAACTTGCCTTTTATTTTACATGAATTTAAATCAATAAAACCTTGAAATGTTTAAATTGAAGAAAATGAAAATGCATCGAAGATGGTAGAATGCTGAACTATGAGTAGGTGCTCATTGATGTTGGTCTTTCTGTGACCTACTCATTTAGTATCCCTTATGTATTGGTTTCTTTTGTTATAATGACAGTGACTTCTAACTTCTAGTTTTGGCATTTTCTTCTAATCTGAATGACATAAAATGGCTACTCTTTACCTACTGAGTATGTTATCCTTACCCGTATATTACATTGTTAAGTAATTGTTTTACTTGTGCAAATGCGAATTCATTCATTTTGTGTTTCATATTTGATAAATATCCAGTCTTATATGTTATCAGACCTTGTATATTTTTAAACTATTTTAACTGAAGGAAATGCACAGCACAAGTTGAAAACGTAACATGAACTGGTCATAAATATGCGATTTCGTACATAATAGAGTTGCAAATATCATACGTATGCTGTTTTATTCAATGTATGGCTAATTTTGATATAGTGAATTACTAGATTATAATTTTTTACAAGATATAACATTTGGCATATATTTTCTTTTACTATTTTTACTGAATTATTTTTATACACACAATATCAACGACATATTTTTTCCTATTTCATTGATTGCTATTCATCTTCTTTTACTCTTTAATTTTTGATATTTTAAAATTATTATGTTTATTGCATTTTAAGCTAGATATCATAATGATGGCTAAGACTTACATAGTGAAACAAATCTTGATAAAAACAACAAGAAACTCTGTTATTTATTCATTCTCTCTTTCAAGTCTATGTAATATTTTCTCAATTGCAAGATATGTGCCCTGTTTACCCTGTTTTAAATAAATTTGAGACAATGAACATTTGTACTTTGAAGGAATAAAGACTTTTCCATTCTCTTATTCAACAACTGAAGACACACACTATGACACTTCTGTTAACTCACCGGAACAAATTACTGGGTCTCGCATCACTTCATGTGTGATAGGACAGAGAAATTCAGGAGGTGGCTCTTCATCAGGTAAAGCATCACTAAAAGATCCTGTAGCTTCAGCATGCTTCAACCAATGTATCAACTGCACAATATGTTCTTCCAATTCAATGTCATCCTCATTTACAGCACCATCAACAGCTGCAGCTATATCCACATCCTCAACAGATGCCTCTCCAGCTTCACATCCTGAAGGTTCAATGACAAGGATATTATATACTTTAAGTACACATGTGAAAATCACTTGTCCATTTTGATGTTTTTCATTTCTTTACAATATTAAGTCATATTTATGCTATTCTTTTAATTAGTGAAATTGCTAAAGTACTGGAGTCTGGGTTTACTAATTTATCAATTATTTCATTCTTTAATTGTCACAGAACTGAGAAAATGTACAGAAAAAATCCATCTATGAACCTGATTATTTTTTGTTTCTTAAAAGCAGTATTACATATCAAAGTGTGAGGGAAGGAAACTGGTTTTTATCTCCCATCTTGCAAAAGATATTGAGTATACAAATATATCAGAATTTATTTCAACTTTATTTACATTGAAATACAGTTTTCAGGCTCAAGTTTATCTTGAATATCAAAGATATTCAGTCCAATCAAAATTAAATGATTACTCAATTGAATGAAAAAAATGACTTTGTAACACATTTGAGTGAATATCAGGCAGAAAAAAATTTTAAGAAGAAAAGGTGTGACTTGACTAGACTGTATTTAAAATGGAATATTATGAATGAAAGTTGTTGGATTTCTCTCAAGAATAAATGTAATTAATGAGTGCTTTCTGAATTGCAAAGGCTATTTTAAAGACAACAAAAATTTGACACTGTACATTGAATTTTGCCCTGAGGAAGGTCACAGAATGGCAGTTGAAATGTTGGCTCCTGTACTTAGGATGTGGAGTCTTCCAGATAGCCAAGTAATTACAGTCATTCACTGAATCTTCACTATTCTTGAGCTGAAACACTCTTTACAATTCCTGAGTTAAAAGAAGACTTCCCTTTTCATAAAATACGTGAAAACCATCTAAGCTGATATAAATTATATTAAAAATACTAAAGAGCACTAAACAAATGGAGAGAGAAAGAATCAGTCTTCACTGATAATATATGAATTGGGAATTAAATGTAATTTAACACAAGGAGGATTCGATCTCATTTGTTCCCTTGCATAGAAAACAAATGATAATTTGAGGACAGATAGGTGTGCCAATCATTTTAAAATATCAAGGAGCAAAACTGTGGAGAGGCAAAAACAAAAGGAACACATTTTCTGAAATATTTGTGAAATAGATATAGGATGACTTGTTCAATAATTTTTTTTTTATTAGCCAACTAAGATCCCATTAAGGGCAAAGACCTTCTCCCATTTTGCAGGGAATTTCTTATACTCAATGAAGGGATAGGGTGATTATGAGGGGTGAAAGGATGAACACAAATACAACCCTGCCCAATGCGGAACAGGAAACAGTGATTCTTCGGCCTGAGATCGCTATGGCACTATGGCCTTATTGATCTTGGCCAGTTGGATCAGCTAAATAACATTAAAAGACAGTTATGAGTACTGCAGGAAAAATGGTGCTCTTTGTAGTAATTTCTTCTTCCAACACACATTTATAAACAGGTATAACACTAAAATACTTTTTAGTATTATTTGTATTGCTGTTATATGACAACTAATAATCTGCAACCCATTTTATAAAAACTACAATAGAAATTTAATTCAAAATAGCACCAACTGAAAACATATAGTATATTACCACTGTTTTATTTTTAGAACAGTAATAAATTAGATATCAACCTCAATTAATTCATTGCAAAACAAAATCTATAACAGTTTCAACTGTGTAAAAACTGAAATATACATATCAAAATTCAATAGTTAGCATTATTAGTACGACTATTTAATAAAATGTTCAAGAAAATTGTAGTAATAAGTTTAGTACTGATTATAGTTGTATAACAATGAAAATTTTCTATTATTAAGCATTAAAACTTTTTTTATTAGTATCATCAAGAGTGATGCTGCAAGTTCAGTAACACATTTGTTTGAATGTATTTTCCACAAAAGTTCAATGTCAATTATTACTAATTTCACTAATATTTTTTTAAAAAAGACTGCATAGTTTTAGGTTATAATATGTTAAATGTCTTAGTGCTTAAGCAAGATGTGCTTAAACCTCACGTTTCCATGGGAAGGGTGGGAACTAAATCATAATTTATGTAATAATTAAAAAATATCAAAGACAGAATGAAAGACAAGAATATATCTTTAATCGAAGTGAATAACCTGATAAGTAACTTTTTCCTGAAAATAAGTACCCTACTGGATTCTCCTAATAATTCTCTACATTTATGAATATTCATTTAAGATAAATTCCTTGCATTCCATAAATTCTTTATGAGCAAAGAGCACAATTATTCATGACCAACTTAATTTCATAAAAGCATAATCTCCAACAAGATAAGATGAGTTGTCAGATTGTAACAATGATTTGTGATCATTGATCAAAATCCAAATCAATTGAATCATAAAAATGAAACAATTTCAAATCCAGCTAATAGAAGAACCAAGGTTTAAATTCGATCCTAAAAAAAAAAAAAAAAAAGTAATCAAACAAGCAAAAATTATAACAAATGATAAGTACATTGCAAATGCACGTAATAAAACAAAAGCCATGTGGGACATTATTAAAAAGACTACAGCACCAACTAATAATAACAAAAAAAAACATAGAGCTCCACTACAAAAACGAAACTGTACAAGACCCACAAGAAATAGCTGATATATTCAATGAACACTTTTCACAAATTAGTAATAAGTTAATCTCTCAACACTCTCTAAACAATAAAACACACCAAACAAACACTAATATTACACAAATTGTAAATTCCATATTTTTATATGAAACCACCCCCTCTGAAATTTTTAAAATTATTGGACAAATGGAGAATAAATTCTCAGCAGGCATGGACAACATTCCAGATTTTCTTATTAAACACAGTGCTCCATGTATAGTGCAACCACTCTCTCACATCTGCAATTACTCTCTAAAATCAGGCATATTTCCAGATATATTCAAAACAGCAAAAATTAAACCATTGTTTAAAAAGGGCAATAGTTATGACCCAATGAACTACAGGCCTATTTCCCTGTTATCAGGATTTTCAAAAATTCTGGAAAGACTTTTCAATGATAGACTCAAACAGTTTCTCAATGCAAATAATGTCCTTACAAATGCACAACATGGCTTCAGGAGTAATAGATCGACAGACACGCCATCTTCTCCTTCTTAAATGACATACTTGTTGCACTAAATCAGAAGGAAATTCCCATTGGCCTTTTCTTAGATTTGTCAAAAGTCTTTGACATCATTGACCATCATATACTTTTAAGAAAACTAGAAATGCTAGGGATTCGAGGCATTGCAGGCCAATGGATCAAATCATATTTATCAAACCGTAGACAAATAGTTGCCCTCCAACACTAAAGAAAACAAAATCTCCTCATACTACTCCTGTCCTCAAATAATAAATTGTGGAGTCCCGCAAGGATCCATCCTTGGGCCAATACTATTCCTTATATACATAAATGACATGCTTTTGGCTTTAAGCAACAACAAAATAATTTTGTTTGCAGATGACACAAACATCATCATCAAAGCAAAAACACAACAATCATTAGAAAAAGAAACTCACAAAACTTTGCAAGCACTAGTAAAATGGTTTCAAGACAACAAACTCATCATAAACACCAGCAAGACAGTCTCTCTAAATTTCATGAATCCTCTATCTAAAGAAACACTCTCACAGCATTTGCTCATAAACAATAACCCTGTAACGATATCTCATGAAACTACCTTCCTCGGACTAACAATTCAAGAAAACCTAAAATGGAACACTCACATCTCAAATCTTAACAAGAAGCTCAGCAAATCTTGCTATGCCCTATACACCCTCAGGTCAAGCTCCAACATTGAGACACTTTGAACAATGTATTTTGCAAATGTGCACTCACACCTAAAATATGGAATAATATTCTGGGGAAATGCCCCTGAAAGCACTCGCACGTTTATTATCCAAAAAAGGATACTGCGAACAATGACCAGCACTCATAAGCTGGAGTCTTGCAAACCCTTGTTTAATAAACTAAGGATTCTTCCTCTACCATGCATGTACATATTTGAAATAGTGGTCTTCACAAAGAAAATTCTCATGGAAAACAAAGACACTTTTACTTTAAATTCTGATGTACATAACTACAACACCTGTCAAAAGGATAACCTACACGTTCCCCACTCTGAAACTACACTTTATCAAAAAAGTACCCTAATAGAGGGCATTACACTTTACAACAAACTAGGCAATGATATCAAAGACATGAACACAATTCATACATTTAAAAGTAAATTGAAAGCTTTCCTGCTTAACAACATGTTCTACAGTGTAAAGGAATTTTCAAATTACAACATTTCCCTTAAAAAATATAAATAAATAAGAATTTCTTATCCCATTAGACTTTCTGTTTCATGTGAACTGTTTCAAACTGAAGCAAAGAAAAAAGAACTGCATATCACATCCTGTAAAATTGAAGGAGAATAGAAGAAGAAAAAAACTGGTCAAAACTTGCCTCCTCACCATTTCAAGTTATAAATATAGAATGTACTACTATTGTTAAATTTGATGTAGTTGCAAACATAATTGATATGTATTATTAATGTAATTATTATTATTAATGTAATTATTATCAATATAATTATTATAAGTAGTAGCATTAAAATAACATATTGAAATGTTAATTATTAGCAGATAATTTATCTACTGTATAATATCTTAATCTAACTGTAACAAGTATTGTATTTCTAGGTCAATGACCCCATCTCGATCAGGTTTTGTTCAGTTTCCCTGGTCCTTTGAGCAAATGCTGAGATGGCCCCTTGTTTGCTCCTGAACAGTAATATAACTTCGCTCTCTCCACCCAAGGCATCATATTGACTCGTCATACACGATTGTAATTGTATATGTGACTCAATAAATATTATTATTATCATTATTATTATTATTAAAGATCGTATCATTTGCAAATAAGCAACAAAATTCTGGACAATAAAAACCACGTGTTTGCAATTCAAAAACTACTCATAATCTGAAAGTGGTTGGCAAGTTGGCAATTTTGAAATATGTTTGGAACTGGTGTTACAATAGCAACTACTTTCTCACATTATTTGTAACTTTTGCAATTTTCAATCCCCCCCCCCCCCCCCCCAGCATTTTCAAAAAGAAAGCTTAATAAAAGAATTTGGGGCCTATTTTAGGAAAATTTTCAATATATTGTTATGTATAAGCTTCATGTAAAGGACCCCTGAAAATCAAAATATCTGTTTCAAACTTGGGTGCATGGGCAGGAAGGCAGGTAGGAGTTTTACCATCAATGAATTTTTTGATATGAAGTACCCACAAAACATGGATTCCGACCACACAATGTGCTAGAGGCAATCTTCTTCTTCTGCACTTCATAGATGAGGCTTGAGCCTGTTTCATCTTCACAAGTTTTCCTTCCGTCATTTTTTTGTTTTCCCACATCTCTTCTTCCATGTGGTAGATAGAGTAAAGCTAATTTAGGTAGTCTTGTATTATTCATCTTTTGCGTATGATGATACCAGTTGTTTCGGTAATATAGTAATTTTGTTCCCAATTCCTTTGGCATGTGGTTTTTGCCAAATCATCTTGTTATGAATATGATCTTCCATGCAGCCTAGCTTTCTCCTCAAAAACTTCATTTCAGCGGCCTGTATTCTACTTAATTTTCTTGTTGTTGGTACCCCACTCTCGCTGCTGAACAGAAGAATTGGAAGAGCAATAATTTTATAAAACTTTATTCTTGTATCTTGTCTTATTTTTTAATGTATTATATATAGTACCACAAATTCTTTGGAACCTTGCCAATTTAATGTTAATGTCTTTATTGGTATCTTGATCGACTTGACAATCTAAATAGCTGAAACTGGAAACTTTCTCTAAAATTATCTTATCCTGAATAACTTTTGTCCAAATTATTTCAACCTAAATAATTTTTGCCCCAATTATTTTATTCAAAATAATTTTTGATCGTATTAGATGTTTTCCCTAAAATGCCATCACCTTTGTTTTTTCTTTCGATATTTCAACATCGTATTTTTTAACATAAATAATTTAAGTGGAATAATGCATATTGTAAATCATCTTCTGTTTTCTGGAATATTAAAGCATCATCTGCATAGAGTAAAATATTTTCTTGCGATATCTTAATACCATTGTAAATTATTTGCTTCCAATTTTGGATAATGTCACCAATATAAATATTAAAAAGTGTCGGTGAGACTAGGCATTCTTGTTGCACTCCTCTGTTTATCAATATTTTATTGGTTTCATATATTTCTACTTTATTTACAATAATAAAGTTTTTATACATACTCTTTATTGCTTCTACTAACTTTTGAGGATAGCCATTATTTTCCATTATAGACCAGAGTTTCACTCTATTTACATTATTGAAGGCTTTTACAAAATCTATGAAAGCTGTACGTGTCTGTTGATTGAATTCCTTTCTTTTTTCTATTATTTGTTGCAGTCAATCTTAGTTTTCTGAAACCGTTCTGTTCTTCACCAATGAGAGTTTCCGAGATACATTTTAGCCTTTTATTTAATATTCTAGCAAATAATTTATATACTGAACTTTAAATGCAGATTCCTCTGCAATTTTTACAATCTTTGCTATACCTTTCTTGAATATGAATGTTACTTTAGCACTTTTCCATAATTATGGTGTTTTACTAGTTTGCCCACAATAATTCACAATGTGTTGCAGTTGCCAGTGGAGCATCATCCCACCATATTTTAATAGTTCTTCCATTAGGTTGTCTGTTCCTGTTGCTTTCTTATTTTTAAGTTCTTTCAAAGCCTCTTGGATCTCATTTCACGGTATGGGATTGACTTCACTGTATAGTGCTTCACATATTTCTTCTTGTGGTTTATTATACCATATGTTTCTACAGTGTCCAGTCTGTCTTATCAATTACATCTATTCTCACTGTATCTTTTTTTTCTTTGTTCAGATGTTTGAGAATCTTATAAGCAAAACGTTGTCTTCCATGCATGTCATTTTCTATTTGGCTAGTAAATGTATTCCATGCTTGTTGTTGGGCTGGTCGAATACCTTTTTTTGCTAAATTACATTTCTCCTTGTATCTTTCTTTACTCTCCTTGGTATTTTGTTGAAGGTGCAGAAGAGAGGCGGTTTGTTTGTTTGTTTCTTACTATGTTTTCAATCTCACTTTTCCAAATTTTCGGACCCTTTTTACTCCTTACTTTCTTCTTTCTTCCCGTAGCTTCTCTTGCCGCATTTTCAATGCAGTTTTGCACATTACTCTATTCTTTCTCTATATTGTTCTCATTTGGTGTTTCTAATAACTGTTTCTGCAATCTAGTTTGGTACAGCATTTTCATACTCTCGTCTTGCAGAAGATGCACTTTGTTTACTTCTTCAGAAATATTGTTTGAATGTCTCGTAGGCCTCTACCTTTTGCAGAGATTGAATTTGCTAATTAATATGTAGTGATCAGAACCTATATCACATCCCCGATAAACTTGCACATCTTTTATTTGTGATTTCAATTTTTCATTTATTAGAAAAATAATCAATTATTGTCTTGTATCCTTATGCACACCAAGTATATTTATTTACATCTCTTTTTCTGAATAAAGTATTGGAGATCTTTAAATTGTTTGTGCTGGCAAATTGTATAAGTTCATTTCCATTATTGCTTAGTTTATTTTCCCCAAATGACCCAAGTATTCCAGGTATCAGTGTCATACCTACTCTCGCACTTAAGTCACCACATACGATGAGATGGTCATTATTATTGGTTTTATCAATAATAGCAGTGAGAGGCAGTAATTTACTATATTTAGGAACAAGATTTATTCACTTTTTTGATACCAGGACCTTACAATACAAGTTTTACTTTCCAAAAATATTGTCAATAATTGCCACGTATTACAGTACTTTCTCTTTACTATGTAAGTATGTAGTTAGATAAGAAAGTAAAAATGCAAGAAGCAAGAAAAAAAAGCAAATGCAAGAATGGAAATGGTTAACTCTCAAATAAATCGTCCCAACAATAGCTGATGAATTGACAAGCAGTACTGCAGTACAAACAATGATTTGCTTTTACCATTCCTATATAGAACATGTAGATAGTAACAGAATATAAACACAAATAAAAACCAAAAATAAATAAGAACCTAAAAATAAACAACTTAATAAAAGAGAAAAAGAAATATAAGCATGAGCAGCCTAAATCAAGAGAGGGTGGGGTAACTACGTTTCCGGGCTCCTCTGGCCCCCTTTTCCAATAAACTTTATTTACATAAGATGTATTTTACTACAAAATAAACATAACATATTACAAGGAGAAAGAAATTGTAACTTAAATGATGCAATTTATTAAAACAATTTTTGATTTTAAAGTTGTCAGATGGTTTAAATAGACTCTTTTCCAACTTATGTGTATCAATTCTCTGAATTATTACCATAAAAAAGGGGAAAATAAGGAATTGAATATATTTATGGAAAAAATGTTTCATTACATAGGGCTATGGAGCCCTTTCGAAATTTTTCAGACCTCCTCCAAAAGCATTATAAAGCAATTCTAAATTCAAACACATCTTGGGAAAACAAGATGAATTAGATAGAGCAACTTTCAAAGATTGTAAGGGGAATAAGGAATGAGAAAATCAATAGCAAAAACAATATCAATGTGAATGCAATGAAAATAACATCAGAGAATGAAAATTGTGATTTATCATAAATTAGAAAACAGGTAATAAGTTTCATGTACTTCAGTAACAACCTGGATCTACAAAATGAAGATTTTAAAATGAAACTGGCTAGGAGTAAACAAAATGAATGGCTGCATCACAAGACATTTAAAAACATGACCACAGAAAAACATTACATTAAACAAAATGGAATCTAAACTAACAATGCTGTATGGCAGTGAGGTATGAGTGCTAGTAAGGAGGCAAATATTGTAAGCAGCCCAAATGAGATATTTTAGACAAATATTAAAAGTGACTAGAAGAGATAAAATTAGAAATCCTAACTTATAGACATAAAGACAAACAGACATGTAAAACAGATACCAAAATACAGACTGAAGGGTGGCAGGGAAGGTGGAAGGTCAAAACAATGGCAAGATCACAAACATCTTAGTGACATAGGAAAACACTAATTCAAAAGGAACAGGCCATACAACTTTAAGTATTAATGATTGATGATGATTTTGATGGAGATAAGTTAGTTATATCTGACAAAGGCTACAGTCAGTCACTTTAAAACAAATTGAATTATGAATTACAGATAATTATACTTATAAAATACACATATACTATTATACATGATTGTTTGGCATAAAAATAACTGGATTATATCTTCCATTACTACAAAAGAGCATAAGCTTATTCGTGAAAAATAAAATTAAAAGACAAGGCAGTGAACTACTATTGAATGTTCAAGATAAGATATGGGTGGATATCACTCTGGCAGATAAGATAATATTGCATCACACATATATAAGTGTAGCACTTGCTACGTATATATATATGTGTGATGTAAGATATTCGTATATAGATTCGTAGCAAGTGCTGCAAACATTGTGAAGAATACCACTCTTTTGCTATTTAAAATGACAAAAGGTGTAAATAATTGTGTCAGATAGCAAAGGAAGTATTGGCATTTTAAGGCCACAATTCTATGACTTGCAGGAGCTATTATAAATTATGTATGTATACTTTTATTGTATTTATTGCAAAATCTGTTTTGTAAATAACTGGAGATACTCACCTTGAAGTTTTGCTAAAACATCTTGCACAGGACATGTGATTAATTCAACTCCATATACACGTGCAACTCGAGCCTGTCCTCCAAGGCGAGGCATTCCCCACTCACGTAACCACTGATCAACATCTTCAGGGCTCCAATCTACAACCTGCATCCAATGCAAACTCCTTAAGTCTTCTTTACGAAATTAATTTTAGATCAAATATTGAAATTCTAAACACTATGAAAAACAATTCAGAATTATTTTATGAAAGAAAAAATTCAATTATCTTCCAGGTGTCATTTAATCTTACAATTTTCTCAGAAACAGTGGATTAGCTATAGATATCCAGAATTGTTTAATCAAGAGGAATTTAACTTTTTTTATAATTTCTAGATTTGAATAGTTTTAAGAAAAATTAGACATACTAATCTTAATATCATGAAGTTTAAATATACAAATAAAATACACTAAAATGTATTGTTTCATTTCTCCATTTTGTCATGAAAGGGTTGAGGTATAACCTTTAATTTATATATACCTACTTCATATATACTGGACTTCAACTTGAATAGTCCATCTGATGATTGAAGTTGCTTTTGACTGATTTTCTCTCTCTCTCTTTCTTTCATTCATTCTCTCTCTTTCTTTCATTCATTCTCTCTCTTTCTTTCTTTCATTCTCTCTCTTTCTTTCTTTCATTCTCTCTCTTTCTTTCTTTCATTCTCTCTCTTTCTTTCTTTCATTCTCTCTCTTTCTTTCTTTCATTCTCTCTCTTTCTTTCATTCTCTCTCTTTCTTTCATTCTCTCTCTTTCTTTCTCTCTTTCATTCTCTCTCTTTCTTTCTCTCTTTCATTCTCTCTCTTTCTTTCTTTCTTTCATTCTCTCTCTTTCTTTCTTTCTTTCATTCTCTCTCTTTCTTTCTTTCTTTCTTTCATTCTCTCTCTTTCTTTCTTTCTTTCTTTCATTCTCTCTCTTTCTTTCTTTCTTTCTTTCATTCTCTCTCTTTCTTTCTTTCTTTCATTCTCTCTCTTTCTTTCTTTCTTTCATTCTCTCTCTTTCTTTCTTTCTTTCATTCTCTCTCTTTCTTTCTTTCTTTCATTCTCTCTCTTTCTTTCTTTCTTTCATTCTCTCTCTTTCTTTCTTTCTTTCATTCTCTCTCTTTCTTTCTTTCTTTCATTCTCTCTCTTTCTTTCTTTCTTTCATTCTCTCTCTTTCTTTCTTTCTTTCTTTCATTCTCTCTCTTTCTTTCTTTCTTTCTTTCATTCTCTCTCTTTCTTTCTTTCTTTCTTTCATTCTCTCTCTTTCTTTCTTTCTTTCTTTCATTCTCTCTCTTTCTTTCTTTCTTTCTTTCATTCTCTCTCTTTCTTTCTTTCTTTCTTTCATTCTCTCTCTTTCTTTCTTTCTTTCTTTCATTCTCTCTCTTTCTTTCTTTCTTTCTTTCATTCTCTCTCTTTCTTTCTTTCTTTCATTCTCTCTCTTTCTTTCTTTCTTTCTTTCTTTCATTCTCTCTCTTTCTTTCTTTCTTTCTTTCATTCTCTCTCTTTCTTTCTTTCTTTCATTCTCTCTCTTTCTTTCTTTCTTTCTTTCATTCTCTCTCTTTCTTTCTTTCTTTCTTTCATTCTCTCTCTTTCTTTCTTTCTTTCTTTCATTCTCTCTCTTTCTTTCTTTCTTTCTTTCATTCTCTCTCTTTCTTTCTTTCTTTCTTTCATTCTCTCTCTTTCTTTCTTTCATTCTCTCTCTTTCTTTCTTTCTTTCATTCTCTCTCTTTCTTTCTTTCTTTCATTCTCTCTCTTTCTTTCTTTCATTCTCTCTCTTTCTTTCTTTCATTCTCTCTCTCTCTTTCTTTCTTTCATTCTCTCTCTCTCTTTCTTTCTTTCATTCTCTCTCTCTCTTTCTTTCATTCATTCTCTCTCTCTTTCTTTCATTCATTCTCTCTCTCTCTTTCTTTCATTCATTCTCTCTCTCTCTTTCTTTCATTCATTCTCTCTCTCTCTTTCTTTCATTCATTCTCTCTCTCTCTTTCTTTCATTCATTCTCTCTCTCTCTTTCTTTCATTCATTCTCTCATTCTCTCTTTCTTTCTTTCATTCTCTCATTCTCTCTTTCTTTCTTTCATTCTCTCATTCTCTCTTTCTTTCTTTCATTCTCTCATTCTCTCTTTCTTTCTTTCATTCTCTCATTCTCTCTTTCTTTCTTTCATTCTCTCTTTCTTTCTTTCATTCTCTCTCTTTCTTTCTTTCATTCTCTCTCTTTCTTTCTTTCAATTACTACATGTAAATAAGTTGGGCCAATTTAGAAATTCCACATTTTTACTTCTAATTTGTAAAAATATATTTCATTTTTCTGATATTTAATATAAGCATTTTACAAATGTATTTCAATAAATCAATTATTTTAATACTTGTGAATTAAGAAAGTAAGACAAACAGATAATCGTTTAAGTGTTAAAAAGTCAAATAATGAGAAAATGAAATGTAGAGAAAATTGTCAATAATAATGCCTTTTTACATCCGACAGTCAAAACAATGCGTCAATTGCAAATTATTATGTTTCAGTCAGAGGAGAAAAATGTCTCCTCTTCTCTATCCTTCCATCCTTTCAGAAAATCTCAGCATTAAATATTGCCTTTTTAATTTTTAGAGATAGGTATTGGATACTTTGAGTGTTGACTCAGTGATTTAATCACTAAAAAATTAATTAGCAACTATTCAATTGACAACTAACGTAACTTTTGACTCCACTCTGTCGTAAAAGCACAATTTTGGCACATGGAAATTCATTTACAGCTTAGGAACCTTATAAAATAAATTGAAAAATAATTTTCACAAACGAGATATGAAATGTACAACATATTAAATACAATACAAAAAAAACAACAATATAATACAACATAGTACATGCTGCAGAATGTAAAACACAGAAGTGTATTTGATTCACATGGAAAGGAAATGACAGCACACAAATGAAAAATTAATACACATGAATCAAATAAGTTACAAGACCCAAATGAGGGAAAATTTTGGAAGATGTTAATAAATACGTAAACAAAAGGAATAGGCATTGAGTAATCTACTCAGATACATGTTATTCCTTTTTCATTTAATTTATTTATTTTTTGTACAAATCATTTACATAAAACAGCAATGAAGGGTTCATAACATGAAGTCATACCACCAAAACTTCACATGTGGAATTATCACTCACAATTACTTTGATTTTGTACTACAGTAAAATCTAAGCTGGAATCGATCAGGACAAAAAACATTACCAGGGATATGATTCTCAACGTGAAACAGGGAGATGCATGAACAGAAGGCATGCCCATACACCTTCCTACGTTCAGAGCGCTGGAGTGATGTATTACCCCTATGGCCTACGCCTTGTCAGAGAAACAACCCCAAGTTTGACATTATGCTGAAAACTGATGGCCCTCTCCTTCACTACACGGCTCCTATGACTAAATTGCATGTCACAGGGACAGAGAATTTAAAATAGACTTTCAAATGCATTCTTTTCATTAAAAATATCCCTGTCTCTCTGCCAATTGCATTAAATTTTATAGCTTTATAGCTTTATAGCGTTTTATAGCTTTTTTCCCCATGTGACATGAAAAACCGTTCCATTTCCACATTGGCCAGGTTCTGTTTTTTGCTGTGTAAAATGCTATTTACCTTCACCAGAGAAATTGTCCTGTTTAAGGTAAGTTTCTGGATTGTACAGTTTCCAGTTTAGATAGATTTTACTGTAGTATATAAATTTTGCAAATTTTTGTTTTTTCTACGCTCTTGCCTTTTATTTCAACATTCATTATCAAGACAAATTGTTAAAGAAATGCATAAATATTAAAAATCCTAGAAGAATATATGAGCAAAGTTTGTTCCAGTAAGAGTAGTGGGAATAGTAAGAGAAGACGTATCTTCAAAGCCATCATAAAAGTCCGGAATTTCCTATTAAAGAACAAGTGTTAAGACTGATGGCAATATTTTCTCCTCTTAATGTAAAATATGGACTTTCCCTTCAATGTGAAGTTTGGAAGAATGTTTTGTCAGTTCTGTCACTCCAGTTTAACTGAAATCAATCTGAACCCATCAATGGCATACCACAGTTTTTCATGCGTAGGTGATCTACACGTCATCAGACAGGGTAAAGGTACATATTCAAAATAGCTGCCCATATCTTTAGAAAATGTTATTAATAGAAAAATGGAGAATATTTTCTTCAGGTCTTATTGTTACTTACACGCTTTGTGTGAGATTTTGATCCATCAGGGCCTGTCAGCTGAAAAACAAGGTGAGCAGGCAACTGCCAAACCATCACAACTTTATCTAAAGATCCTGTTGCTAGCAATGAACAGTCTGGAGAAAAGGCTACAGATGTCAGCAAACTAGTGTGGCCTTCCAGGACATGAAGACACTCTCCAGAATACTGTAAATAATAGAAGAGCATAACATTATAATGTAACAAAGCTGAAATTCAAAATGTTATTGACAACACTACAAGGCAACACATATGCTTTGGTGAAACAGTTGAGTAGAAATTTAAGGTATTATTAAGCTATAAGTTAAAGATCTGAATAGCTCTCGGTGGCTCGTTAGCATGCTTGCTTTCCACAGCGCAATACCGGGATTGATTCCCGTCCAGAGAAAAAATTAATTGTGCGCTTTCCTTGCAAGGTCCCAGTATCTGTTGCTGTGTGACTACGAGAAAGCTCAGTTCTCAAGTTGAGAACACCAGAAATACAGCATAGGGATGGCTAGGTGCTAATGTATCCCTTAACACATGGCCACAAGGCCAGGATGCTGTTGGTATGCCTTAGCTTGTAAAGAGCTGTTGTACCTAAGTACATACGTACGTACATACATACATGTTAAAGATCTGAACTCCACAAATGCACAATACACAAAACTTACAATAAATTGTCCAAAAATATTGAAATAGAGAAGCTTATTACAAGTTTGGTGCACATATACAATGTTTTTGTGATTAAGTTGTACATATTTTTGTCACAAATTTGAGTAAAATTTCAATTTCATATTATACTCTGTGCCATGAAAATAAATAAAATAAAATTATATAGGGAAGCCTAATGTCATGCAAACATGAGTATAGACTTAAAAAGAACTGTGCCCTTTATTAATTTCTAAGGCAGATACAAATATAGCTGCTCATTAAAGGCAACAATACAAAATATTTTCAAAGAGATGATGATGAAAATGCAAACATTTTTACAAGGACTTACAGTGAAAATCTGTTTATACGTTTCTCACTTATACGTTTCTTTTGGTAGGTCCCGGATACACTTCTATAATTCCCATGCTAAATTATTTGTTATGTGTACTACGTTTATACATTTTTCACACTTATACGTTCATTATAAAAGTCCCTTTACAACCGTATAACGTTCAAATAATCCAGGTGAGGCGCGGGGCGAACTGCGCCGAGTACTTGTATCGACGTTGCACGCTCCAGAGCGCTTCTGCGGAGCGACGTGTCGCTCGGCCTCTAAGGCGACTTCCCGCCAATGAAACTTGTAATATAGAAGCTCAACTCGGCCTAGCTGAGGGGTCAACACTGCGCGAGCCCGCGGAATGGTAGGGCAATGTCGGCTCCCGAGACACATCCGACGGTGGAACTTCGAAAAATTTCAGAGTTGGGTACGTACGGGAGCTCTCGGAAGATCTCAGGAGGCGACGGCTAGCTCCGAGAGAAGGCCAGAGGCGCCCCCCCCCCCCCCAGGAGAGAGTAAGGTTGTAGATGACCAAGAAGAAGTGAAGTTTGTGAACTGGCTGTTCCAATCTCCGAAGGCTCTTTTGCTCGCCATAATTATCATACGAGATCCTTTCGGTAGCTCCATGGCGCAAGAAGCCAACGAAATCGATCGCTTTTCCGCTTCGCGCAGCGGGTATCGCCAGGCGGTGGCCGTCGTGAACTTCCTGTCGCCCAGTACGTTGCTCCACGGAACAACACAGTACGTTGCTCCACGGAATCTCAAGTAACACCAAGCGTGAAACCGAAGCAACCAGCCGCGGGTCGCCGCTGCCGGTTGTAGCCCACGCAGGACTCTACCTACGTTTCCGTAGTGAAACTGAGTCGCACAAAGGCATCAGTAAAGTCCCCATTGCGTGACCGCTACTTCCACCTCAGGGGAGACTTCGATGATGCCCTTCCACCGACGATGTTTTTTCCAAGCTGACCAACATGTAATTTGTGGCTCCGAGGCTGTAAGTTTAAATCGAAGTATAGTTCGTCTTCTAACTGGTTTTGCATCCGCGATATTAAACGAAAGAGTGGTACGAAAAGGCAACCCCTTTCAATATCAGATAAAATAAAATTTTTAAACGTTGTTAGGGAGTGGCAATAAAAAGGTAGATACTGCTAAAGAACGGGGAAAATATGGATGTAAAAATATTGTATCTTTATTTTGCTCATAATCATCAATTTCAGTTATGCGTATTTCTCACATATACATTTTCCCCCTTCCTTCTGTCCCTCGAAAAACGTGTAAGCGGAGTTCTACTATATATCCAAAGTACCATCTACTTTTTACGGCTTACCAGTAATTACAGTTTTGCCTTGGCCTATCTGCACGACGTCAGTCTTTCTCGTTCAAAGGAGCACATGTCAGAACCCAAGATCGCTCCGGACAATAGGCATGAACAATAGACATTACACTTAGGTGCGTGTTTTAAGAAAAATCAAAGCCGATCTCTGCAATTGTTATGCATTTTACCAGAGTTTTTGCCGATAATTAAACAAAAATTCGATATCTTGAAACACACAGTAAATCAATTAATAATTCGATATCTTGAAACACACAGTAAATCAATTAATAATTTATTTATTTTTATTTATTACAGAGAATGGCTACTGTGCTAGCGCTGGAACACTCACGGAGCAGCCCTAAGGACGGGGTCAGGATAGGGGAGGAAGGATGCGCACGTTCTGTAGCCTGTCTTCAAGAGTGCTTCGGCTTTCGACTGGAAGCGATCAGGGATCAGTTGGCCTATAAATACGATTCCAGTAGCCACAAACTCACGGACGCTAACCACATCACGCACATTTTCAGTACCTGGTGGGGTTCGGACCCGGGACCTCCCGATCACCAGTACGTTTGAGCCGTACGGGGCTGCCTTCACTACCCAAGTACCATTCTAGCCAATTTTTGCGATTTAATGATTTTAATGTTTTTCAGTAAAAAGTAGTGATTTTTCAGTACCACAAATTCTTTGTGGTCACATATTGAATGTCATTTTATTTGAAATATTTTAAGTACATCCATCACTTTAGTTTTAGTTTCAGTCAGGAGAGAGAGAATAAACATTTAAATAATTTACCATACATTCCTGGTCTGTCAAAAGCAATTTCACATCAAAAGAAAATACCAGATAAACATAAAAGATGATATAAAGGTTTTAAGCACTTTGAATAGCATGACACAGGAATTAAAAGGCTGCGGCCTTGTCTGTGGACTATAATTTTACTAGTATGCATACTTTCTGCATGTAATATTATATATATATATATATATATATATATATATATATATATATATATATATATATATATATATATATAATCTACACGATTCTTTTTCCACGAGAACTACGTAAATAATTACGTAAACAAATTATGTTGACTCTCACATTAAATAATCAATGGAGGAGAGGCAAGGAAAATATATAAATATTACTTTGTACGTATTAATATTTCAATAGAGATATTCTTCAATGTTCAGACTGATACGAAAGTTTACAAGTACAATAAATGCGCTGTTGTTTAGCGCTGAAACCGATTCTCATACGCCTTTCAGTTCCCTTTATGTTGGGTTTTGAAAAATTGTTACGAAGGTAGTCCTTTTGTTAACATAAACAAAATATGAACGAAATACATTTGCCAAGTACTGCGAATTATTAGCGAATTTGCAAATGAGCGAAAGCGAAGAGCTTCCGCCAATGCGGAAAAGGGTAGCGAAGTGTCAATTGTGGCAAGATTACCTTTGGCAGTATCGTGTAAAAAGAAATTAACGGCGGACACAGTGGAACTTGGAACCACACAAACTGTCTCTTACTAGTCTCGAAAACTTCTCACCAGCATTTCCATTGATTCTTGTTTATCATATATTTGCCATTCGTCAACGTAACGTACGTACTTCACCTAACCCTAGTCACCTCGTGTTGTCCAATGTGAACTTTATCCGGTATAAGTCCCAAACTTTGACCAGGGAATATTCCAAACTTTTCCTGTTTCGAACTTTATCCACCTATTTTGGATGACGTAAACATTTTTTAGATAAACACTTCATCTATAACACAAAAAGTATAGGAAAAATATCTAATAGTATTTTCAAGTATTCGTCAAGTATTGTATTTATTTATACTTCATCAGACGAGCTGAATACCCGGCGTTGCCTATGAATGTACGGGTATTACCACCAGGCTGGAATTTACGACAAATGCATATTTAATTCCTTTAGGAGGCTGTAGAAAATAAATGTAAATGTTTATGAATCGTGAAGAAATAAATCTACCGAAAGCATCTAATAGTGTCTAAAATGTCCCAAAAGGGCGGCTCATGCCTATTTTAATTTTTTTTTGTCTAAAGCAAGAAATTTTGAAGAATTATCTTATTTTAATTACTCAGCTTTTAAATTTGTTATACTGAAACGCAAATACTCTCCCGAATTTACCGAAACGCAAATAGTCCCTGATCAAATACGCAATCAACAACGCACCGAAATGTCACCCAACACACCGAACATAAGGAGCAAGCCAATGTAAAGGCGATGTTTCACACTCGTCTCCGATCAGCATTCACTTAGGCTATTGCACCCAATCCCGGGGCAGCTGAGCTATTGACAGGTTGAGAATGAAAATTGTGAAAGAAAGAAGGAAAGAAAGAAAGAAAGAAGGAAAGAAAGAAAGAAGGAAAGAAAGAAAGAAGGAAAGAAGGAAAGAAAGAAAGAAGGAAAGAAAGAAGGAAAGAAAGAAAGAAGGAAAGAAAGAAGGAAAGAAAGAAAGAAGGAAAGAAAGAAGGAAAGAAAGAAAGAAGGAAAGAAGGAAAGAAAGAAGGAAAGAAAGAAAGAAGGAAAGAAAGAAAGAAAGAAAGAAAGAAGGAAAGAAAGAAAGAAGGAAAGAAAGAAAGAAGGAAAGAAAGAAAGAAGGAAAGAAAGAAAGAAGGAAAGAAAGAAAGAAGGAAAGAAAGAAAGAAGGAAAGAAAGAAAGAAGGAAAGAAAGAAAGAAGGAAAGAAAGAAAGAAGGAAAGAAAGAAAGAAGGAAAGAAAGAAAGAAGGAAAGAAAGAAAGAAGGAAAGAAAGAAAGAAGGAAAGAAAGAAAGAAGGAAAGAAAGAAAGAAGGAAAGAAAGAAAGAAGGAAAGAAAGAAAGAAGGAAAGAAAGAAAGAAGGAAAGAAAGAAAAAAGGAAAGAAAGAAAGAAGGAAAGAAAGAAAGAAGGAAAGAAAGAAAGAAGGAAAGAAAGAAAGAAGGAAAGAAAGAAAGAAGGAAAGAAAGAAGGAAAGAAAGAAAGAAGGAAAGAAAGAAAAAAGGAAAGAAAGAAAGAAGGAAAGAAAGAAAGAAGGAAAGAAAGAAAGAAGGAAAGAAAGAAAGAAGGAAAGAAAGAAAGAAGGAAAGAAAGAAAGGAGGAAAGAAAGAAAGAAGGAAAGAAAGAAAGGAGGAAAGAAAGAAAGAAGGAAAGAAAGAAAGAAGGAAAGAAAGAAAGGAGGAAAGAAAGAAAGAAGGAAAGAAAGAAAGAAGGAAAGAAAGAAAGAAGGAAAGAAAGAAAGAAGGAAAGAAAGAAAGAAGGAAACAAAGAAAGAAGGAAAGAAAGAAAGAAGGAAGGAAAGAAAGAAAGAAGGAAAGAAAGAAAGAAGGAAAGAAAGAAAGAAGGAAAGAAAGAAAGAAGGAAAGAAAGAAGGAAAGAAAGAAAGAAGGAAAGAAAGAAAGAAGGAAAGAAAGAAGGAAAGAAAGAAAGAAGGAAAGAAAGAAAGAAGGAAAGAAAGAAGGAAAGAAAGAAAGAAGGAAAGAAAGAAGGAAAGAAAGAAAGAAGGAAAGAAAGAAAGAAAGAATTGAAAATGAATGAAATAATGATTGTAGTCACTCTCATTAACGTAAAAAAAGTAAAAGTTCCTTCACAATAAAAAGTGATCAATTATAGATGTCGAAACAACTTTTCATGTCTAATGTTTCTTAAATGCGCGGTTTAACCATTTTGTAACCTATTTTAAATGCCTAAAATTCCGAGTTCTAATTATCACAATCATCTACTAAACAGCCCTACCCGTGTCGTCTACTGTGCTCGCGCAGTTACAATTTTCCACAATGTGCATTGCGGGTTGCATATTTAATTGGCTTGTAAATCGTAATCCCCTACCCACCCGTTGGGAGATCTATGGGGTCTTGTCACCGCAGTATTTTTCCCATTAATAACGTATACCGAGTATGAAATGACATTGTTCCTGAGATTAAGAGTTAAGCTGGAACATATCGGATCCATTTTATTATGCATTACGATTTTCCGCATATGCGACAGAAAAGTCTTTCCGCGAAGTTTTCTTTAAAATTGATTTCAGTGAATTTTTTCACAAGATTTAATATTGAAGAGTCATAGAGAAAACTCCGAAAACACACAGTTTTTTTTCGCGTCGCCTGGAGTTAGCACAGGATCTCAGAGGTCGAAAACTTGGGAGTTTGAACTATCACCTGAATAGATACGACTTACCAAAAGAAAAAGGTTTTATGAAATTTCGCGAGGTAAGATGTACTTATCGACGAAACTATTAACTTGAAAAGCGGTTAGAATTTTATTAAATATTGATTGCCGTTCGATCGCGTTGGCTCGCTCAGGGTCAGGCGGAACAGACTTGGGTTCAGATCGGTGATGGCCATAAACCGCCTACATTTTGTTAATGTTTTGTTTCGCTAGATGCTAGAGGAGTAGGGGGGTCGATGGCAATACTAACAAATTAAATCTAAAGGTTTTGGCAAAAATCGCAGATTTTTTTAAACACTGTCCTTCAAGGCTCTACTTCACAGTGGCATTATGCCACGGTATTTCGTGTCCTAGGTCGTGCCGCATGATTGCGATCGTAGTTATGCTAGAACTGCTATACGTTCGCGATCATGCGACATCTAGCAGGCCGACTGAGAAAGACCCGAAAAACAGTGACATAGTGCCACCGTGCAGTAGGGCCTTGAGGGGCCAGAGTTAGAAAAATCGCAGTACAGTTTGCGGGTGCAACAAGTTTCTATGGCATGGCAGCGACAATTTCTTGTCATTAAATTAAATTTTTTGTTGGCCTCGTTCATATAGTATTTGCGGAGTCTTGTCAATAGGTAATTTGCCAAAAAATAGAAACTTGTTTGTTTATGCTAACGTTTGAATTTGTATTTAAACTTCATCAGGGTTAAGTAAATAATGTAAATGTCAAATCAATCATATTTGATGTTCTAGTACTAACCCATTGTCACATTCTAAATAAATGTCAACATAATATTAAATCATAGAGCCTTATACTTGTTCTTCGGGCTAATAAATCGTGACATGTAGATCAGCATGCATACCAGCCACAGTTGGAAACGAAGCACCTAGAAAAATCTATTTCGTTTGGGCCTCGGCCTATCAGCGCGGAAAACAACATTATATGACGTCAGCCGTGAAAGCCTACATTGTTGACTGAGCCTTTTTATTAGATGTTATTACCACGCTCATTGTTATCATTTCTTCATTATTGAAGTGTTGGCAAAGCAGAGTTATGTAACAACAGTACGAATGTTGTGAGAATTAACAAAATAAAAACAAAAACCTGAATCATGAAAAGGAGGGACAGAACAATGAACGATACTTGATATTGAAATAAATGTTTATGAAACTATGGGGGTTAAATACTATTCAGATAGATTTGTACTATTAAAATTTAGCTACAATAAGTTAGTTTTAGTAAGTAATTTCAGTAAACACCCTTCCCTTTATTTCTATTTACTTGAGCTGCAAGGCAGTAACATAAGGCTGAACACGAAAATGAACGAATAATAACTCCCACATCCACAAGGCTACTGAGGAGGGGAGAATATTCCTCTAAATCAAGTAGAGATGCCGGAGCTTGAGGAACACGCACAGTTTTGTAGATGATGTGATGTAGTTCTATGAACTGTCAAATTCTAAATGAATGCAAACTTTACGTACATTCATGAAGATTGATTGATTGTTAGTGATTCTGGGCGCGTCAACTACTAATGGTCATTAGTCCCGTAAACGTAGTGCATGTTCTTTCCTCGGGAGGTTGCGGTGGTCTCCCCTCCGTATGGCGAGATACGGCGGCGACCTACCGTAGGCTAGCGAGGTTTTCCCCAACCAGACATCTCCCACCAGCGGGGCACGGACCCAGCCGGGACAAGCTCTAAGTTTCCGACCGGTATCCCGGCATGTGTGGTAGTGTAGTGCATGTTAGTGTAAGTGTGTGTAAAGGGTAAGGATTGGACAAGGAAGCGCTAGGAAAGATAGAGCGCAGTCCGTGGCCCGTTTGTTAGAATACTGCTCCGACATTCGCCTGGTGTTGATCGGAAAGACCACGGAAAACTAGCGATTAGAGCAGCCGGTCGCTAGAATTCTCCTCCAGACAGCGGTTAGATTCGACCCAGCTAGTATGTAGTAGCTACTTCGATAATTCTCCACTGTCGGCACGGGACTCGAACCCTCGGATCTTCCAGTCAGAGACACTGCGGTGGCAAAAGGTGTTTGTTGCCCTGAGCTTTCTCAGTCGGTATCAACTACGCTGGCAAGGAAGAGGGCGGGGCGGCCGGGCCAGCGGAGCTGGAAGCGACGCGTCTCGGGCGCACTCACCACGCTCCAGAGGCGCGTGGCGCGGTCCATGGCGGCGGACGCGAGCAGCTCGCCGGCGCCGGGGCAGAAGCGCACGCACGCCACCGAGCCCGAGTGGCCGTCGAGCAGGCGCCAGGGCGTGGCCGCCGTCACCGCCAGCACGCCGCCGTCGAAGCGCGCGCGCACGCGCCACAGCCGCACCGCCTCGTCGTTGCCGCCCGACGCCAGCAGGTAGCAGTGGCCGTCCTTGCCCTTGCCTCTGGCCTCCTTGTCCTCGTCGGCCGCGTCCAGCCGGCACTTCCCTGCGACCGATTCGCCGCTCTTACGCACTTGGCAAACTGAAGGGATGTTGTAGAGTGCGCACGAGACCCAACGCTCGCGTTTTCAATGTTCGTCGAGTGTACAGACATCTCGTGCGAACTCTACTTCACGACCGCTAGTAAACACCCAGTAAGATGTTGACGGGAATTATACGTTTTTAAAAATTGTATTTGGCGTCAATACTAGTTAAAAACTGTGGACGTAGGAGAAGTACAATCTGTACACGTTGAAATAAAATTATAAATAAGTGGCTTGTCGACGTTCTCGAGTTCATTACTTTTATCATCTGGATTGATGGAACAGAACAACAAAGTGTGTCATTAAACATTACAACAATCATAATAACAACACACATCAATAAAACTATTTTCTATAACAATGTGAAAACATTTTTTTAACGACAACCAAAACAAAACATACCTTACCATATTGTAAATATATTTTTAATGATACACCGTATTGTTTTGTACCGTCGGCCCTGATGATGATGTAATACATTTCTAAATGTTGGCAAGAGAGTAAATTGTTATTTTATTTAACAGAAAAATTGCCGTCAACATCATACTGGGGCTAAAACTAGCGCTGTTCAATTGAGGTGAACCAGACACTACCATCAAGCAAAAAGGATTTAAAAAATGGGCGAAAAAAAGGCTAGATAAAAATCGATTCACGGGTCTACCTGGAAAAGCAATCTTGCACATTACAACATTAAAAAAATGTTACATTAAATGTACACGACACTTCAGCAATACATAAACAAATCCTCAAAACGATTATCAACTTACCGAAGACTGTTTCTGATTTTTTTCTAAATTCTAAATTTTAGAAGATCTAGTAAATCGTGTAACGTACATGATACGCTGAAATTTAAGGATTATTTTGCAATCTCGCGTCACGCAATTTTCAAAGATCATTGGAATCGTTTCGTAACGTCACTATCTCAATGCCAGACTAATCAGTGAAGCAGTGGTCGCGCATCTCCCGATATCACCACTTTTAATTTTTGTATAATGAAGATTCACCAAGGATCACTTTTTGCACCTTTATTTTGGTATGACACTGGCGGAATTGCATGGACACATCACTGTAGCCTTTGCAAAAATGATTCTCACAAGCTAGTATGAGTTTGACAGGAGCTTGATTATAGAGTTGATGAGGTAGGTAGGGCGTGGATCGTACATACAGAATTCACAATATGTAAGAAAAAACGGTGTTCGGTTTTTCATGTCGTGCGTGGTAACTCTAATGACCTACGTTTCATTAAACGTCTCTGAAATCGGGAATATAATTTTGACTTGCCCTAAAGGAATTGAACGTCTGTCAGAAACTTAATCGAAAAAAAATATCCTATTTTCCTCAACAATTCAAAATTACATTCGCGATCAATACTACCACAAATCAAGGTTTCAATTATGTTTCCATGGATATGCGCCAAACACCATTCCAACATTTTCCTGGTAAAATAAAAAATCGTAAAACAGCACACAAGTGGAAAGAACTTCATGTATTGATCATAGCTTGCAAATAATTGATTTAATTTTCCAAGGAGCAAGGTTAAAAATAATCAATTGACAGGATTGGAGTGCCTATATAAAAAAGACGAATGATGAATAAATTAACTGCTTTTGCATTTGTGGACTTTCCAATGAACAAAATTCTGCAAATACATCCGGTTACATAAGAATAACATTCTGGGTAATCTATGTAAGCAAAATCAGATTATACAACCTTAATAAGATAAATAGAAAGAAGGTGAAGTGAGTACAATTATGCAAAATTCAGAATTATTTTCCAGAATGAAATTTTCTGACAAGGTGAATGCCTTTTGTTTTCTTAAGTATATTTGAATTTCCAAAAATTGAAAGTAACGACTGCGGAAATATTTAAAAAAATTATATATTCCTGAGTTTATTTTGATGTTGATTTTGTGATAGTTATTTGAAAGTGAAGGTAAACGATAAAGAGTGCAATTTCGCTCATAGAAATAAATTTTACTTTCTCGCGGTTAAGAAGAAACTTCTCAAGAAGAGAAAGTTATGTAATGTTGCGCGAAAAAACGGTTAATTTTAGGCAGAACAATTTTTGCGTCAGGCCTCTCCTAACGAAAAAAAAAGAAGGATAAATCAATTTGCTAAATTTCGGGAAAAAATATCTAACACGTGGTGAAGCAAGAATCCATGTTTTATGGATCCTTGATACAGAAAAATCGAAAAAGTCTGACTGCCGTCTGTCGGTGAACAAAGCTAGCGGCTAAACCGTTCAGCCTATTTTCTCCAAAATTGATATATCCCAATCGATTCGGCTGATGTGGCGGCTCCTTGAATTTGAAACCTATATTTTAATTTGGGAGGGGGGGTACTTTACATGAAGCCCCTGGGACATTTTCAAAACGTTAAAAAAAAACGTTCCATTGACTTAGATTAAATTTTGTGATTGGTTAGTCTTAAGAATGTTTAAGAAAGTAATGCAGGTCTCATGTTGGTTGAAAACCCCGATTTTTCGAAAATTGATTATATATATATTTATTATGGAGAGTAGGATTTCTTATTTAGTTTCAATTATAAGTTTTGTATAGAATTTTTAAATTATTTTTGTTAATAAATTCATCATTGGAAACCGATTGCATAAGATAAGATACATAGCAACTCCAATGACTAATTTCATGGGAAATAATAGACTCTGCATTTTATAATAATCCTTTGTTTTTCAATGACTATAAAATTGTTTAACTTTTTATCTTTGATATTTAAATCCTTATATAGTAATCGAGAAACTTGTGTCTGACCTTTAGCCACTCACGGTTAGACCATTCCCGATACACCAATAAACAAATGGGGTGTCATCTGATCACATTTCCTGATGGAGGTTTTTTTAGCAGATCCATCCAAACAATTTTAAGAAACTTCATAGAGAAGTTTTGCGCAGTTTTTACAACTAACATTTGTTTGGAGTAACTTACGGCTCTTACAGAAATGACCAACAGCTCATTCGAATCACTTCGACAAGACAAATTGTTTGGCACAATTCTTAGCCGATCCTCTGTAGGATATTCTGAAAGAATTCTAAAAACAAAAAGAAGGGAAAAAAAACGAGTGTGAGCCGCATGATTGGTAAAATACTTCTCTGACATTCGTCTGGTATTGAGAATAGAAACTAAGGAAAACCCTCATCAGGGCAGCCGACTTCAGAATTCTCCACCAGATACCGGCTGAATTCGTCCCGGCTATCTGGCTAGTGTGGAAAATCTGCAACTGTCGGAACCCTTAACACTAGAACCTTGTGAGTGCTCTTTGCAGTTTTGGAACGGGCATGCGTACCACCTGGGATAAGTGGGCCTTTATGGCTTATCTCTTAGCGAGCAGCTTAAGAAGACAAATGAGTTGTGTCGCAGAGACTGATCATGTTTTTTCCTGCTGCCAATCTCTCTTTCCTGATTCAGATGCCTTTCTGAACATTCCAGCTTTGTGGCAGATGTTTTTGATACATGGTGAATCTAATAACAAGAATTGAAATGAATAAAATTTAGAATTACACTTCTGTTTTAAGGTTTCAATTACAGTTGTTTTGAGAAAATTCAAGTCGTCTTATGTCGATGCGGGCCTTCCTCATTGGAAGATACAAATATTTCAGAAACCACAATGTAATGACAAAATTACCAAGGAAATTTAAAAAAAAAATGCTCCAGTCACTTGATAAATGAGTACCAAGTTTCAGTAGTCAAAATTTAAGCTACCAAGGAACGAACTGAGATGTAAGTTTGCGGTAAGTTTACAAATGTTACTAAAGTAAAGTTAAGAAATAAGCTATGCTTCTGTACTTTCTCATGTGTTTTTTGCCCTGGTTTTCTTTCTTTTCAGAGAATGTATATTTAAATATATTTATAGACTTCCCTAATTTTTCAGAGGGCATCTGTTTAATTCAAACTGCTGAGGAGGCTAATAAGATTATCTTCCCAGCACACAAGAAATTCATTACATTACCGTGAATAAGGCAAGTTGGTCGCTTTCGATAATACATTTTTAACCATTTATTTAAGTAATATATTCTTTATTCATTTGAATTTGAATATGTTATCAAGATTCTGTTTTAAATTGAGATGTAATTGCATTCCGATTTGGTAGTTTTGTTAATTGTCTGTTCTTTTCTTTTGAGAAAAAGAAGATAAACCCTAAAAAGTTTTTTTAGTCAAATCACATATAAACACTAGAAGGATAGCTCCTGGCGAATGTGTCAAAGATAGAGTAGTATATGTCGCTAAATTCACTCATGGTTTGGTTCCATGATAATGAGACGTGTACAACAAGACAGCCATTACCACAAAAGGAGAACAAAATCTGTCCTAAGGAAAGGTCAATATTGGGAGGAGCTTAATATTGTGTGGAGATTCGAAATAATGTTTTAGTCACCAATTGTTTTACTAGTAAGTCATTATTCTGAGATTGATTTAATTAGATGAAACACACCACATTGTAAGGAAGGAACAGTTACTTCTACCACTCGACAAAATCTCCCATTTCTGAGGAGAAAAATGAAACGTTAAACCTTCGACTACCGAGAGGGGTAACTTGTTTACCCGAACTTATATTTTTTCACTTTTTATTTCCTAATTCGTTTATAATTTCGATATCTTGTATAGTTATTTTTTAGTTATCTACCTGAAAATTCTTATTGCAACATTTGGCTTTTATTCTTTTCACGGCTTGCTTTTGTGGTTCCTTAATACTCTTGGTATTGTTTTCATAATAAAATTGGAGGTTATATTTACAGCAGGGGTTTGGGAGAGTGTTGTTGTGAATCCGTCTTAGAATTTTACTATAATAGGGATGTAGTGTGCAAGGCCTCAAGGGACACAACTAAAATCTTTAATATGGTTGCGGGCCATATTTACATCACTTTTGCGTATCCACGCCTGACTTCCCCATATTGTTGATCTCGGCAGTTTGCCCTGCTACTCTGAAATGTGGGCAATGGAACCATGCATGGTATCAAGGCGTACCATGCAATTCTTCTCGCCCGAGATGGGTGCAAAGGACATTCACGTTTGACTAATAACCTTTCGAGGGCCACAATGAATGGCGGTTGGACAACCCTGTACTACAGTATTCACATTAAAATCACCAGAAGGTCAGGCTAATGTTCTTTTAAACCAAACAATATTACTGCACATATAAAAAAGTTAACACTACTATTTAATTCCCATGGAGAAACTTCATAACAACACTACATATTCGACAGATGCAAACAGAACTGAATAGTTGAACGGTTAAATGGCAAAAGCATAACATTTTGGTCAGACGAATCGTTCTGAGTATCAACAGCAGTTTCTTACGATGCTAATTGTAAAAAAATCAAAAAACTAGAATATGCTTACCTGGCATACCCTCTGATGGCGAGAAATCCACAGTAAGTGCCCCTAAATCATGAGCTGCCTCTAACACAAATAATCCTTGTGCAGACGGTGGGGATAATGCCCACATTCTGATACTGCCATCTGCACTGCAAGATACCAGTAGTTGTGAATCGGGCGAGATGGTCAATCCAGCCACAGCATCTGTATGACCTTCAGCTGACCTGTCACACCCACACATTTTTCAGTGGTTAAAAATTACAGCAATCGGGTAACCTAGACCAACTATAGATAAACTCAAGAGTCCCGGACCAAGTGAAAAAAATTCACCCCAATTTGTGTACGGAATATTTTACGAAACAACATCACAGCAATCATTTCTCATGGTCACTGACTTTTAGCACTGGCACCAAATCATCTTTGCCATTTGGAATTTGTACTGCCTATATTATGTGTACTCAAACTTTAGCCCCGAAGGGTTTTTTGTAAGAAAAAAACCTGACAATGAAGCTCAGGGAATTATCACCTGTGACTGATTATGGCAGCGACAGCAAAATTTCTCACGCGTATCATTGCTGCCTGTTTTTGAGCACCCCAAAAAATTTTTGGAACTGAGTAAACCAGTATCATACTTATGGGCGAATTACATCAGAAAAAAGTAAAATATCCCCTTTTGTTAAAAAGTTGCAATTTTTTAAACATTTAGCCAATTTAATGATTCGTTTTTCTTTTTGAAATAAATGTTTCATTCTTTCAACGTCTAAACATATATTAAGTTCATAGATAGCTTTTAAATTCATACTTTTTTCTTCAAATTAATAACACTCTTGTTCTGTGACGGCAAGGGCACTGTAAAGGAGCATATATTTTAACGTAAACAGTTATAAAGAAGTGCATTTCCATATTTCAGGAAAAAAAATCATCTATTCTGGATGAAAATTGTGGAAAGTATGATACTTCAAATTTGGTCCAACTTTTTCCTTGGACGAGGGAGGGTCTTTTTGCTTGAAGAATAAGTATGTTTAGGAAATTGGAAATTTGGAGTACACCGTTTATTTAAATTCTCTTTAGATTTGCAGCACATCTTCAAAGAAAACTGGCATATCGAAACGCTAATATATTTTATTCAGTAGTACATACAACAATTTCAGTCTTCCACTGTATTGGAATACTGGTATGGATGGTATCTGATAAATTGGTATGCACACACAAATCTATTTCTATCTGGGGCCATGTTCTCATCTACATAATTGTATTTCAATATCGTCGATGCACAAGCAAAGACACACGAGTATCTTCGAAATATCAACAAAGAAAGTGTAATTTTTCAGAAAAAACAACAACAAATATTTTATTCTGAGAGAGGAGACGTTTATATTTCGACTGAAGAAAAAACTTTATACTATATATCATCTGTGAATTTTATCTAGTTTTTTCTAGTAACAATACTAATAAAATTCTAAACTCAATTCTTCACCCAATAAAAAAATACCATTTTCATTACTTTACATTACCGACAAAATCTGGATAGACACCATATCCAGTGGCGAGTTGCTTTAACATCACAAGAAGACTAGCGGGCTGGCGGATCCCTTAATTAAGGGGAAGGGGCGGGGAGAGGCGGGGGGGGGGGGGAATTCGAGCAGAGGGACTCTGATCGACTTTTCTTTCGCGCCAACGACATCCGGGCACCCGCAGGGAGTCCACTACTCACAGCAGCATCTCGCCGGAGTGCAGGCTCCACACGTCCACCTTCTCGTCGTCGCCGGCCGTCGCCAGCAGGTGGCCGTCGGGCGAGATGCGCAGCGTGCGCAGGGCCCCGCCGCCGGCGCACTGCAGCGGCGAGTCGGCGCGCTCCCCCGCCTGCGCACACGCCGCAAACCGACTTCAGGCTGAGGCAGCGGTCATCTCCCCGGGAGGACGTTCAAAATGCCGGGTAGGGATGAATGAGAGGCGGAGTTAGACATGAACTCGAGGGGGAAGGGGATTTCAGTTCGGTACAGGACGAATCATCAGGGCGGGTCAGAAATGAATTCGAAGAGGGAGAAGGTAATTTCAGTTCGGTAGGAAACGAATCAGGGGCAGATGTTTACAAGTACCAATAAACTACAAGGGTGTGGGGTATGGTGAGGCGTGCTATTAGATAGTTGAAATGCGTTTGCTTTCAAAACCAATTAATTCCATTTGAGAACATTTGACGAGAAACAAAATCTTCTGGCGAGTACAGTTTAATATGAAGGGGATATATTTTCGTCACATTTTAGATGAGAATAAGCTGGATATGAATTATTCCCTTCGTCAGGTAGTGCATGAATTCAAAGATATTGTAGCGATACAGATTTCATCACGCAATTAAAATATAATAATCCGGACCAGAGGCTAGTGCGCCATACTGGGAGAATAAACAGACGGCGTCAGACGCCCACCCACCGCTTTAGTGACCGTCCCTTGCGCCCCCGGCCCATTACGGAAATCTTTATTTGGGCCAGTGTTAAGAGCTTAACTGAGCAGCACTCGGAAGCAAGAGCATCTGGTAAATCTCAAGATCGCCCGCTCGTTTTCGAGCGGAAACCCAAATCGATAATTCCTTCACCGGACAGCCCTTGCGCAGGCATGCCCGATGTTCTAGAAGGAATAAGAACAACACTGTATGCCCACAGTCGCACAAAGAGTGGAAGTTTCCAATGCTTTTCTCGTCGCGATTGGTTGAAATTAATGTACTGCGCCAGTACCTTTGGCCAATAGCGACGTGACTTTTCTAAGGAGCTGGAGCACACAAGAGAAAGAGGGTGGGGGTAAAAGTTGACCTAATACAATTTCAACTTACAAAATTCAGAAGGGATTTGAGCGTTGGGCTGCCAGGAGCAGGGAGAGAAACTTCTCTGGGGGGAGCTTTTCGTCGGTCAGAGGCAAGTGCGCCTCTGCCGTACTTAGAAAAATTTCAGTGTGGGCTATTGTAAAAGGGCCGAGTAGAGTGGGCCGAGTAGAGTGGGCAGAGATACTTCTCTGATGCGGGAATCGGTCGTGGAGAGAAGCGAATGTTTCTCTGAAAGATTCCTAATTTCTCCAAAGTTGTAACTGAGAATCATCACGAGTATCGGAGGAATCCATGATTGACTGCTACGCTATCGAAATTGAGAGCGAATCCTGGTCGCTACCGAGTACTACCAGACAGCACTGCCAGACGCCGCCGACGCCGCCCCCAAGGTGACGTCACCAGACGACTGGCCAGCTGACGTGCGCGCCTGAGAGGGTGTCAGGGCATCGCCCCCGGCCGCGCCTCTTGAAGGTCGCTGTCGCCTCCCTGGTCTCCGCCGGGTCCGTTCCGGACTCACAAGAGAATTTGTTTTTCAAGGCAGTATAACCCAGGGCATTCACCCCTGTGAGATTTATGTAAAGCGGTGCCGCGCATAGGCACATTAAATTGTCAATCTGACTCCATTGTATTGTTAACTGTAATAAGTGTGTATTCTTGCTAGTTATAAGTTTTACTGTGATTTCTAACATCTAATTTTCTTTTCTTTCCAATTAATCTCTTCATTTTCTTTCTCATTTAATTTAATATTGTAACTTCCCTGGTGCATTAATTTTATCGCCCAGGAATAAAAGTAATTTTTACCAGTGATCACAGTGTTTGTTTCGTACTGCCATTGTATCTGTCAGACAATTCCTTCCATCACCGACTGAGCTAACGACAGGGCCGCTAACCGGGTTCACAGGTACCTGGTAGTGTTACTAAATATATATATATATATATATATATATATATATATATATATATATATATATATACATACATACATATATACATACATATAAATAACTTTTGGCAAATAATAAATTCAGCTAGTGTTGATACATAATGCCGCCTTTCAACTATCCAATAGGACGTCTCACCATACTGCACATCCCTGTGGTTCTTGAAGCTATTAAACTTCACTGCAGATTATATTATGAAATTCACTCGTCAATCTTTACTCGACGTACACATGCTAGGAACCAAAATTTCTAGTTTCAAATTTTACCAACCAAGAATATTTGTATCTTTACTCGCACTTCAACCTAGTATGTAGGCATAGTAAAATATTCGATGCAAGGATACTAGAGACCAAGAAAAATGTCCACGGAGTATAATTTCTCCCCATCTCTCACAGTTTTCATCGTCATGATATATAAATCGATAGCAAACGCCTCAGATGCGCCCCCTCACTCGCGTGGCGAACCTGAATGTCCCAAAGCAGGGCCTCGCCATCCAAGGAGCAGGTGGCCAGCTGAGGGGAGGGGCCGGGGGCAAACTCGGCCGCCAGCACGGAGTAGCGATGGCCCTCCAGCGGGGAGCAATCGGCCTCTGCGAAACGGCTAGTTGCGTTCTCACGCACCCACAGGCGCACCATCTTATCCCTGGGAACACATCAGACAGTCAGGGTCAGTTTCAGGTATTACGGAGCACCAATCACAAAATAACAGTCCGCGCCCCTAAAAAAAAATCCTTCAAATTTACTGAAAACATAAAAGAACCATCATTATAATAAAATACTTTTTGTACAACTAAAATAAGAATTAACCAATTGCTTAGAGAATTTAACATCTCTACATTACATTTTTAAATTTAAATAAATTTTTAATTTCTTGTCCCGAACTGCAATCCACGTTTAGTTTCATATAGACTACTCAAATAATTATTTTACAGATATAAACATAATTTAACTCTGTTTTCGAACATTTAACGACTTTTTTCCGGGGTGCTGGGCACGATGTCCCAAGAAACAGCTTATTTTTCGTGTAGGTAAATTCAACACTGACGACAGTGAATACTCGGATATACGAACAAGCCATACTTTTGTGAGACTTCTGGAGGATTTTTAGTGTATTTATTCAGGGAGCGTAAACTACTTAGATCAGGTCCTGTAAGCATAGTATGCTTGATATATCCCGGGAAATGGCGGCAGAGTATTTAAGAGATCGTTATTAAATTTTTGAAGAAAGCTGAGCATCATCTGTAAAACGAATATTACACTACCCAAGAACGAGTCGTGATCCTCTGGCAGAATACGACTGAAACGCTGTATACCAATCACGTACGTTGATCAATTTCCCTTTGCCCTGGGGGAAGGATAAATTATGATAGGGACGAATATTATAGATTCGCAGTAAGTATTATCTCATCCCTAGAGTTCAGAAGCAATAGAACAGATTACGGGGATTCCCTACAACAGAACCTCTAGGAGTGAAATACTAATTCTTACGTTTGTCATATTTACATTTGATTACTAATATGAATAGGTGTATCATTGTGTGGCATAATTGAATGGATGAAAACCCGAACGGTATGACATTTTATAAATTCTGGAGAAAACGTGTTTATTTCAGGCTATATTTCAGTGGCAATGCATTTTCGTGTTTTTAATGAACAATTGAAATGCCGTGGTTTTAATGATGAAACAAAGTACCACGACTTTCCAGTGATAATGACTTAGATATACATATTTATCAGAATTTATATTATGTCGCTTACATCATTCTGGCTTTCACCTATTCAATTATACAACTGTTTTCTTCAAATCGGAGCTAATTTATAAACAACAAATAATACATTTTCTTACCCGTTACTTACGTCCCAATCACCTACTATCAGTGTTGCATAACGTAAAATTGAAAGAGACATTTCTACACGAAATCGTTATTCACGACGAATGAAGAAGACAAACTAGGAGTACACATGTGTATATGTACGTACGTATATATGTATATTTGTATATATGTATCTACGAATATATGTGAGGCCGACGTTTCGCCTGACATGTCGCAGGCGAAACGTCGGCCTCTCAGCCAACGACGCGGCGTCTCCCGGATAGCGAAGAATTTATGGAATCGAGCCGCGGAAGCTAACGTGTGCATCCCCACGCCGTATTCCGGTCTCCTCAACCTGAGAAGGGAATTTTCTCATCGTCACACAGCAACATATATTGGGACATTGCAAGGAAAACGCACACTATAGTCTTGGCTCCACCGGAAATCGAACCCGAGGCCGCGTAGTGGAAAGCGAGCACGCTGACCAAGAGCTAGACATGAGCAGGAGTACACATACTTTCTCGTATTACTGAAAATAGTTATGCAATATTGAAATATTGTCATTTCTGCCATACTAAAAACTCATATATAACATGAGAAGTCCAATTCAACCCATTTAAACGAAGCGCCTGTAGTGCATATCTGCATTATTTCAATAGCCAGGAACAGTAGTCATTTCTAACATTTACAAATGAAACAAACATGAATAAATTTAACTCTTTCTGTATTTGCAGTATATTATACAGAAAATAAAGATTAACATTTCACATAAGCTTGACTTGATTACATCGAAATGAGCTAACAATTTATGAACAATCAGAGATCAAAACTTTTTTAAGTAAAAGAAATATATTTGTTAGTTCTACGTTAAATATATTACCTTCCTTAAATCTATTTCTTTTTGGAAGACTTTTGTCTTTATCATACGATCATCACGACTAGCAACAATGAGAAGCATTTCAATATAATTTGAAACTCCATTACTGGCATCTTGCGAACTGACAGCGAAGTCCAGGAAATTCGAATTTTCAATTTCGATTATTTTCCAATTTTAGAAAATACAGAGAGTTTGCCGGAAATATGAAGAGCACCACGTTTTTTACCATCCTTTAATACATACGAAGAGAAAATTTAAAGAAAAAATTGAAGCCGATTTTTGGGGAAAAATGTTTTAAAAATTAAAAATTGCCTTTATTTAGGCCAAAATTATGGCAAAACTACTTAAACTTTGGAAAAATAGTACTTTATCTTATTTCAAAACGTATCTTTAAAGAACAGATTTCAATAAGGAAAAAATATCTATTTTCAATATTTTAGTTGTAGGAAAAAGGCGGGAAAAAGGCGCACAAAATTAACTTTTGCAACTTTGGAAAATCAGGTTTTTCAACGAAAATGAGATTTGCACCATTCTCTTAAGCGTCCTTTACGTCATCCACCAACACAATTAAATAAAAACATTCGGTCATTTTTTTTAAAGTTTTACAAAATTTTCAGGAGCTTTATGTACAGTACCCCGAAAATTAAAATATCAGTTTCAAATTCAAGGGGCCGCAACAACAGCCAGATTGATTGGGGAATATCAATTTTGGAGAAAATTGGTGTAACAGTTTATATGTTAGCGTTGACCATAAACGGACAGACACACATTGTGCTGTTAATTCGATTTTTTTTTTACAAAATATGTATTAGAGAAGGCGTGTTAGATGAAGAAATTTAATTTATATAGCAACAGGAGTTATCCACATTTTCGTTACCAGTGTCCGGCAATAAGAGTTTTTTTTTGTTGATAATTGCCGTTTTCCATCGCAGGATTACAATACTTTCTCTTCTTACATTCGTAAGGGCGAAAAAGTAAAAAGAACGAATAGAAACACTTTTGATCTAAACACAACAATATCGTTGTGTGTTGCTAATGTTTTGCAATATCTTAACCAGCATTTAATTTCATCTCGCACATACGTAGCATTGTTTACTGATGTTTATCATTGTATTAGTGCACGTATCACATTATTTATCAGTGCCTTAATGAACATTTCGACGAAGAGAATAGAGATTAAGTAAACTCCATAGCTAAAGAAGGGTTATACATACACACTGACATTAGAGAAAATACTATGTGAGAGCATCTGTAAGTTGTGTGCGATCCAATGAGCAAAGTTTTAACTCAAGAGCAAAGTAATAAACACGTGGGATGGTTAATAAGATCATTGGTATTGTTTCAAATAACATTAATTTCAGTTCACTATGAAATGATAGTCAGCCCACGAAAAAACACCATTGTTGTGTTTTCCATTATTTCCCATTTTCTTCACAATTCGTATATAGCAAATCTATGAGCATGCAGCCTTCATTGTCGGTTAAAGTTACGTGTCGATGAAACAAATCAATGACGGAGCACTCCTGCAAAGCAAACCTAACACTGATGTGGTATTAGTCCAATTTTAAGAACACAAACAGCAAGTCGATATTCAGGGGACGTGACACTACGTTTGCAATGCTTGGAACTGATGAGCTTTATATTACAGGACAGACCAGTGATACTAATGCATAGTCAACAAAATAAATGACACGACTTTGACACTACAGAGGAATGTAATAACAGCGTATGTATTTGGGTTGTGACGAGCTTTCCATAGCAAACTAGCGCGCGCAAACACCGACAGGGGACGCGAAATCGATAAAGGCAACACGCGGACAAAGATTTTAACATCTGACATTGGTGCCATAACAAGAGCTGAATTACCGAGAATTTTTAAATAAGTAGCATTTCTTTTGACGAGAAAGGGCGATTTAAATTCAATCAATACAATATTTATTTTCTGCATGTAATTGTTATTATAGCATTTTCCCTTGTGTGGCAGAGAAAAGGCGCGAGATTCCCATGTTACCACATGAGAAAAAGCTTTTCCTGATGCAAGAACAATGAAAAGAAATTGTACACAATTTCGTGTATATAATTAAGAAGGATACTATCAAGATAACTAATAACAAAATCTAAGAATAAAATATAGAAACATGCTACTTCTCATCCCTTCTCTTTCAGAAATGGTTCATTGAGATTTACCTACGACGGACTTCTTCGGCGTAATCCAGTAGCAGCCTTAACTAGTGTAAGTGATCAGAAACACTATTATTAGAAATCATATTTGTAAACTGTAAAGATCCCTGATACCGTTCTTGTAGAGCAGGCATGTCAAGGTAACAGACTCTTAAGATCACGGGCAATGCGTCAAGAGAATTTGCAGCAAGAGTTTAATATAAGGGATGTTGTACAAATAGCTCGGGGAGGCGGTACGTCACTACTTACCTGGAACATAACAAGACTCCTGGAGAATTCAACTGACAATTATTGCCACAAAAGCGATATTAATTCCCATGTCCTCCACTAAAGAAATGGAAATTATTCATTAAAGTGAAATACTCCGTCACATTTGAAATTGCCAATTGGGAGTAAAATTATACATTTTGAATCTACAGGATCTTGATAATGGAATCGCGTTTACTTCACTGTGCAATAACTGCATTAATTCCCTACATTCTGATTAGGAGATTTAATGAAAAAAGATCGGGAAAAATGGATCAGGGCATCAACTGATGTCGCTGCAGTGCCTCTGACCAGGAGGTTCACGACCCGCCGGTGGCAGGATTTTCGATACTAGCTAGATAGCTAGGTGGAATTCAGTCGCTGTCTAGAGGATTCTAGAGGCCGGCTTCTCTCATCGGTAGTTTTCGTGGTTTCTCTGATCAATACTAGACGAGTGCTGAAGCAGTACCCCAATAAACGAACCACGGACCGCGCGCGATCTTTCCTTACTCTTCCTTGCCCTATCCTCACCCCTTACTACAATTACAAGCACTACACTATCATACATGCTAGGAGAGCTGTCGGGAGCTTCGAGCTTATCCCGGCTGGGGCGGTGCCCCGCTGGTGGGATACCTGGATGGAGAAAACCCCGCTAGCCGACAGCCCCGCTAACCATCCCTCGGGGAAGATCACCCCCACCTCTCGAGGAAAGAAGCATGCACAACACTTACGAGACTAATGACCGTAGATGTTTAAGCGCCCAGAATCACTATCCAATTAACAAAAATATGAATGTTAAGAGAGTCCATTCTCTAGTCTTAAAAGAGCTATTCGTCCGAAAGAGAGACTTGCTAACTTATTTCACTTTATTGCTATATACAGTAACAATAACAAACCTTTCACAAAAAACAGGTAAAGAATTTACCATTCAAACATATTTTGGTTCCTTGGCAGAATATTTATTCAAGGAGAACATAAAAAGAAAATAAACTCAAAATAAAGTACTAAGTAGTAATGCATATAAACATAATTCAAATCTCGGTTATTTGAGAGAAATCATCAGGCAAACCTATTTTCGTATGAAGCCACCACTCTTCATGATACTTTGCTTCAGCATCTGGGGGTACACCCCTTTCTAGGTTTGGAGGGGAAATGAGAGCGGAGTCAGAGGTAATTGCCCCCGCCCGGACGAGCGTCAGACCGTTACAGACTGTTCGACTCCGACCTCTAAGCACGAACGCACGCGCACAGACAATCACGCACATCCATACATGCATCTGATCATACATGCATCTGAACGACCACCAAGATTTTAGAAGAGATGTTGCATGTGACAATCACTGTAATCCCCCTCCCCCGCAGTGGAAAGTCGAAAAGCGGTTCCGTGGGGCGGGTGGTAAACGGAGGTCGTTACATGCTGGGCTGCCCGGTATCTTTGGAAGATTTACTACCAACCCCCGTAAAAAACAAAACACGCCAGCGTTTGTCATTACATTTCTTTGAACAACAACATTTAAATTTCGTTTTAATTCAATCGAACGAGCTACAATAGTCAATTCACTTTAGTGAACTTGTTCGCAAATATTTCCCTTCCAATGCTACCTCAGGTCACAGATGAGATGACAGAGGCAATGTTCCAAATAATTCTGAACTGTTTTGGTGAATTCTGTCTGCTATAAATATTTCCTAGCGAACATAATATGTGAGCTAAGAATATCTGAGACACATCTAAGAATATCAAGCAGCTGTCGTACAGGGTTTTACCTAAACCGAAGACAAGCAGGAAAAGGAACAGTTTGCACATAGCAAACAAGTGCTAACAGTTATCAACATTTCATTGAGATAGGAAACTCCGCGGCAACAGGAAGTGGCCCTCTATGGAATATGCAGCACGTTGCAAGCAAATGCATCTGCATAAAGGAAATGGTATATAAGTCGTGGCTCGTAGACGGCATTATTGTCATCCCATAATGCCCATTCCAAAATGATATTTAAATGGAGAACATTATTTATTGTACATTACGTATTATTATTTATTGCACAACATTAATTTTCAGGGAGATAGAATGATGACTGTAGATCCGAAACAAAACTTATCATAGTCGTCGTCGGATCTCCAGGGTAAGGCGTTTCTTTTCATAAGACGATAACGGAAGATTTGGTAGAAAACGTGATAAATAAAAGACATGTTAATGAGCTTAATCCTCTCCCAAATTAGGCAAGTAATACGTTACATTTTCCGGTGGAAATTTGAACAGTTTGAAGAGAGGGGATGCTTCGTGAATAAGAATATCTGCTAGAGGAGGCAAGGCTATGCCTTTCCCGACAGTATCTTATGTTTGTTGTGTTATAACAGTACATATTTTCGCTGCCCAATCACAGAGAATAAAAGCACCACCTTTTTATATCAAACTTCTTTCTGACTGACATGAGTCATATCATGACAGCGACACCCCTAGGAGCAGCTTTCCAATGATGCAATCTACTTTTGTACACCCAACTCCTATTGAAGAAATTTCAGGAGCAAAGTCGCAGATTGCACCAGCTGAGGACTGCACGACACTGAGAACATATATTCCGCGCAAGTGACTATCTGATCGTATCAAGAAACAGAGGGGGTAGAGTAATGGCATGAAGACTCTTGGCATCAAATGCCGAGAACTGTAGCCGAATCACTAAACCAAGATCCGTGAAGTCACGGATGTTAAGCAACTCAAGACACCGCAGGTCCCTGGATGGGTAACCGTCAGGGTACCCTGGGGATCTAACGGCGCCAAGCCTCTGGTTGAAGGTATAAAAGGCAATTGCTGACTACGACAGACAATGACTGAGTGGGTTAACGGAAGCTTACTCCACGTTAGACGCTAGTACGTGGCAAGAGAATGTCGTTAGGAAGAAAAGTAACAGAAAAAAGCTTTTAAAAAATGCAAATGAGCGTATAGGAAATTCTTACTTATTAAGCGATGGATCACTTTTAAAAATACTCTTTCCTAGGTAAAAATTCTGAAATCCACAGTTTTTTTTGATATGCAACATACACTGCGACAAAAATAATGAGCCAAAATCAAGTTTGAATGATTAAAAACAGTTTTGACTATTAAAATTATCTTAACACTTTTAGAAGTAATTTGGCTGCAAGTGTCGATTGTGGTTTACTTTGTTCCGGGTTCGTCTTTTGTCCTTTTTTCGACAGCTTGTGCCTGTCAACGCCATATAAACCAGGTACTGAATGGAATAGCATTGTACTTACCAGGAAGTTTACATATAAACAAAGATAAAAATGCACTTTAGAAAATGTCAACTTTCGAAAAATCGTTAAATTTTGACATTATTTCCTTTGGAAGAAAATTGTCGGTAGTTTTCGAGCCTACTAGCAATTTATAGAACAAAATGAAATCCATAACAAGATTTGACATTATTATTTTGTTTCTGTTGAAGGCTAGTTGGTTGATTGATTTATTGATGTTTTGGGCAAGAATTAGTTCCGTTATGGGGATTCGTTCCCTTGGTGGCGGTGTCAAGCGCTGCTGAATAGAGAGATCTATATCTGCTGTCGGCTTGCGGGGCACTTCCTCTCCAGGTAGCGCCCCAACGGGGCACCCACCACTGCCGGGAAAAACTCTTGCTCTCCGACATGTGTGATAGGGTTGTGTGTGTAGGTGTGAAAGTGTGTACGCGCGCGCGCGGTAGTCGGCTGTATTTTTTATTCTTTTCAGACTGCATGTTTGCTTAAAAGGTACGCGAGAGTGAATCCAATGCGTCACCCGCCTCGCCCGCGAGAGAAACGTCGTTTGACTTCAGACTCTCACTCAATGGAAATAAAATACCTTTGGATGCAACAGGGGAGTATATATGGAGTATAACGTGAGAAACTTATAAGCGGTTTTTTTCACACACGGAAAGAAAATACCAATAACTTATTCACGAGACTCCGGACATACCATATTGTCTCGTATCAACGGGATTCTCTGATATGATTCTCTCGCGTTATCTACAATCTATGCAGTGTTCTGATAACACAGAGCAACAAATTTGAACTTTGTATCTTGCAGCGAGATGAAATATGTGTTCTTTACTAAATCACATACGCTGATTGAGAAAATGAAATTATAAATGTTCCATCGCCTACCATTTTTTCTGGAAAAACTACTTCACATTTACTACTTACGAGAAACTTGGAAACATCAGTATCCGTACAAGAGGAATCTGTAGTTTATTACATACAGATCATGTTACAAAAATGGTTTGTATTAAATTTTTGCGTAATTAATTGTTTATATTACAAAACATTAAATTAAAACCGTACGAGTACGTTATTAAATCTAACAAGTTGGAACTTTTCCTGCAAACTTTCATTTGTGGGTGGATGATGCAACTTCTTGTAGAAATATCCAGCTGTAAAAGATTTTGTGACTAAATTCTCTTTTATCGACTTTCCATGGCATCGATATCTTGATGAATTCGCACACCATGTTCGTCACTCACATCTCCAATATTAGGTGGGAAGAAATCAAAATGGTAAAGATTCCCTTTCAATTTCCTATTGGCCTAAGCACTATCCACTTGTACAAAGCCCAACGAGCGGTCCCTAGGGAACGTCGGAGGAGAAACGAACAATATAACCCTCGTGACTGAAACACTAAACAGCTCTGACACAATCGTCTGACGCAACAAAGACTCACCTAATGACGTTTTCAAGGAAACACGTAACTGGCGCAGACGAACAGCAAGAAAAAACAGACTTAACCGTGACATCGGCCCAGAAACTGAAAGAGTGGGAAACGCAGGACAAAACCAGGTGAGTAGACCAGAAAATTACACGAGGACCATATCATTCGCGTAGAGATGTGCCAAAAAGTCGCAAAATCTGAAGTTAAAAGATGCGCTGCACGAAGCCAAATTAAAATGAACATGACTGCTACATTGATAAAACTGATTTGATAATACATTAAAATTTAAAAAAATAAAATAAAAAATAAAAAAAAACTCGTGCGAGTGAAAGCTCGCAACGCAACACGATGCTACATCGTACAACGTGAGGTGAAAAATGAACTAGTAAAAGACAGTAAACATGCAATAAACCCATTACTTAAAGTGAAATAGACTCGAGTGCGTTCGGGTCATTTTCGAGGGTGGTGTGGGAAGGATATCCCAAAATGTCTTAAGAACTTGAACCAAGTATCACGAGTGCACTGAATTTCGGGACGCAGCTGCCAGACCACACTTGAGCCACACTTTCACCAGTCGGCGGGGCATCCTCCTCGCCGCTACGGCCGTGCCCCACGACTTCCCTGGGAGGCAGTCCAGAAAAGATCCATTAAAAAACGAAGTACCGTAATGGGTATATGCCACCCATCAGGAGCGTTAATGAATGATTGATCGATTTTTAGTACTTTCGGGCGCATCCACTGGCATGGTCACTAGTGTCATAAGTGAAAAGCATCCTCGTATATACGGATGGGGTAGTGTTTCTCCCCTACTAAAACGTACGATTCGTCAACGACCTACACGCCCGGCGATGTTTCATCCGCCCCTTTGCGATGTTTCATCCGCCAAGTAATTCCTTCAGCAGGGCACCACTCTAGTCAAGACAAGCTCTACGCTGCCGACTAGTTTCCTAACACATGTGGCAGTGTAGTAAATGAAAGTGTGTCTGTGTGTATGGGAAGAGGAGGGCACAGGGATGAAGGAACAACGCGCGCGGTCCGTGGCCTTTTTATTCAGGTACTGTTCCGGCAACCTCCTGGTAGTGATCCGAGAAACCACGGAAAACTACCGATCATAGCAGCCGGTCACTAGAATTCTTCTCCAGATAAAGGCTGGATTCGACCCAGCTATCAAGCTGATGTCAAAAATCCACCATTATCAGGAAAATCATCATAATCGTCAAAAATAGTTTTTTTCCAAATTAAAGTTATACATCTAGACCAATATACACTGAAAAACAGTTTCCAACAATAAGTACAATCTTTCTTCATAGTACTGTGGTAATAAAGAATTATGTTAATTATATAGGAGGATTTCTACGACAACCAATACATCAGCTACCGGGGTTTCCCGCGCCAGGTCTCGATCTCACCTAATATGACATCACCAATGAATCTAAATTTCTTGACAATTAAGATACCGTTTACTTTTTAAGAGAAAAGCTGAATATCATGGTGCAAATGTCACCAATAATTCATTTTGAAGAATACATGATATGAATAAGTTTTTGAGGCCTGCAAAATACGTGGTCAAATCAATTCTTATTTATGGCACAAGTTATGTGTTTTATGGATTGGTTTGTGAACAATCACAAGCAGTTACATTCTCCTCCGAATCCGGTATGGTCACCAGAAGAAGCTGAATGTCTTCAATGGATTGCGTGCACAACTTAGAATCGCATTGCAGCACAAGCAAAGCCGTTGTTAATTTATTCACTGACAACAGAAACTCAATCTTTATAAAAACTTTTTTGAAAATATGAGGGACATTTGAAATATATATTTTTCTAGTACGTTTTAATGAGCAAACTTGAGCCATGACTACTGGCGAGATCTCTTTGCTTTTCCTCGTGTCGAAACTATCAGAAACGTGTTTGTTAATTTCCTGGCAGAGTTAAAACACATTGGCTCAGTTGACTCAGCACATCCTTTTAAATAGATATCACCGAGATGGCCCGACTCCAATCTGCAGACATCCCTTCGGCTGACACTCTCACGGTTGAAGTGACATGTGCGTACGATCTAATCGTGTTTTTTTTCAATATTACCCAATGATTAAACTTTTGGAAGCAAAAGAAATTAAGGCAACGTATCGTAAAACAAGCATTACTGTCAACTGCATCACATTTACAAGAAATAATAATTTCCACTATTTTTTCATGATAAGCAAACTTCTGCCAAAAATTCGCCGATTTTCGCACACAACTTTCTCTTCTTACGAAGTACATTCGTTAAAGTAATAGGTAGATGAAGATGAAAGACGAAGAAAGGGAAAGAAAAAAGGAAAATGGCAGATGAGGGAGAAACACTACGAGGGAGAAACACTACGAGGAAGAAACACTACGAGGAAGAAACACTACGAGGAAGAAACACTACGAGGAAGAAACACTACGAGGAAGAAACACTACGAGGAAGAAACACTACGAGGAAGAAACACTACGAGGAAGAAACACTACGAGGAAGAAACACTACGAGGAAGAAACACTACGAGGAAGAAACACTACGAGGAAGAAACACTAAGAGGAAGAATCACGAAGAGGAAGAAACACTAAGAGGAAGAAACACTAAGAGGAAGAAACACTAAGAGGAAGAAACACTAAGAGGAAGAAACACTAAGAGGAAGAAACACTAAGAGGAAGAAACACTAAGAGGAAGAAACACTAAGAGGAAGAAACACTAAGAGGAAGAAACACTAAGAGGAAGAAACACTAAGAGGAAGAAACACTAAGAGGAAGAAACACTAAGAGGAAGAAACACTAAGAGGAAGACAAGTCAATGAAAAGAGCGAAATGCGACCAGCGTAGCAGTGTTCCTACGCGCGAGTGGGCCATGTGGCCGGCCGCGGAGCTCACCCGTGCGCGGACGCGAGCATGCGCCCGCGGGGGCCGAAGGAGAGCCCGTTGACGGCGCCGGCGTCGGGCGGCTGCAGGCGCTGCAAGAGCGACGGCGCCGCGCCCACCTCGGCCTCGGCGTGCGCCAGCAGCGCGCGCTCCTGGCCGGCGTGCGCCAGGGTCGGCGGCGGCAGGCGGGCGGCCGCGGGGGCCGGCGCCGGCGGCGGCCGCCGCTCGCCCAGCAGCGCCCACACGCGCACCTTCTGGTCGTAGGAGCCCGTGGCCAGCAGCGTGCCGCAGCGCGATGCCGCCACGGCGAACACGAAGCGCGTGTGGCCGCGCACCACCGACAGGCACGCGCCGCTCGACACCTGCGCACACAGGGAAGCGCACCGCCTTCATTGTGCGTTGCGTAAGCTTGTTCGGGGGTATTCTACATTTTACTTGATCGGGCATCAACTGATGTCACTGAAGTGCCTCGGGCCGGGAGGTTTCAGCACTAGCTATAGAGCTAGGTCGAGTTCAGTCTGGAACAGACTTCTAGCGGTAGGCTGCTCTAACTGATAATTTTCCTTAATTTGCCCGATCAACACCAAGCGAATGCAGGTGTTATTCAAACATACACGATTTGAATATTTTAATTAAAAATGACGTATGTTTATGTTTGTGATAATTCATAATTTAATTAAAACGTATTCTCTTCTATCTGAAGTTATTATAAAAGTTAAGGTTTTAGAAAACTGACACCTTTCTTAATTGACATTCATTTTTATTATAGATTTGAAAATTACTATTAAATTTTCCCAGTCATTTATATTTTCTACCTAATCATTGTAAGCATTAATTTTAACATATGTTTTTAATGAAAGTATTTCGACAATTCCACACTAGCATCAGGCCTGCCAAAACCATGTCCCTAGAGCCACCGCCCTGGGCTGTCGCGGGCTCACGGGTTGTCACTGGGGTATTTCAAGTTCAACCCTTGCAGCCAAGTTCAACCCTTGCAGCCAAGTTCAACCCTTGCAGCCAAGTTCAACCCTTGCAGCCAAGTTCAACCCTTGCAGCCAAGTTCAACCCTTGCAGCCAAGTTCAACCCTTGCAGCCAAGTTCAACCCTTGCAGCCAAGTTCAACCCTTGCAGCCAAGTTCAACCCTTGCAGCCAAGTTCAACCCTTGCAGCCAAGTTCAACCCTTGCAGCCAAGTTCAACCCTTGCAGCCAAGTTCAACCCTTGCAGCCAAGTTCAACCCTTGCAGCCAAGTTCAACCCTTGCAGCCAAGTTCAACCCTTGCAGCCAAGTTCAACCCTTGCAGCCAAGTTCAACCCTTGCAGCCAAGTTCAACCCTTGCAGCCAAGTTCAACCCTTGCAGCCAAGTTCAACCCTTGCAGCCAAGTTCAACCCTTGCAGCCAAGTTCAACCCTTGCAGCCAAGTTCAACCCTTGCAGCCAAGTTCAACCCTTGCAGCCAAGTTCAACCCTTGCAGCCAAGTTCAACCCTTGCAGCCAAGTTCAACCCTTGCAGCCAAGTTCAACCCTTGCAGCCAAGTTCAACCCTTGCAGCCAAGTTCAACCCTTGCAGCCAAGTTCAACCCTTGCAGCCAAGTTCAACCCTTGCAGCCAAGTTCAACCCTTGCAGCCAAGTTCAACCCTTGCAGCCAAGTTCAACCCTTGCAGCCAAGTTCAACCCTTGCAGCCAAGTTCAACCCTTGCAGCCAAGTTCAACCCTTGCAGCCAAGTTCAACCCTTGCAGCCAAGTTCAACCCTTGCAGCCAAGTTCAACCCTTGCAGCCAAGTTCAACCCTTGCAGCCAAGTTCAACCCTTGCAGCCAAGTTCAACCCTTGCGGCCAAGTTCAACCCTTGCGGCCAAGTTCAACCCTTGCGGCCAAGTTCAACCCTTGAAGCCAAGTTCAACCCTTGAAGCCTAGTTCAACCCTTGAAGCCAAGTTCAACCCTTGAAGCCAAGTTCAACCCTTGAAGCCAAGTTCAACCCTTGAAGCCAAGTTCAACCCTTGAAGCCAAGTTCAACCCTTGAAGCCAAGTTCAACCCTTGAAGCCAAGTTCAACCCTTGAAGCCAAGTTCAACCCTTGAAGCCAAGTTCAACCCTTGAAGCCAAGTTCAACCCTTGAAGCCAAGTTCAACCCTTGAAGTCAAATTCGTCGACGGGAAAGCCGCAGCCGTCTGCCCACCGCGACGGGTCGTCTCGAAATATCATAGAGAAATAAAAACACGTCTTGATTTCGTAATACTAATTAATATTTCAAAATTATTGTTTTTAGACAACGAAGACATTCTCCTTGTTTTGCTGGTTTCGTTTACGGGATTTTCAGTACAATCTCTTTCATCTTGTTTTTCAAAAACACAGAGCAAACATCCCTAGAATCGAAACAGAAGTGACACCGTTTCGATTTCCTTACGACGCAGAGGGCCATCAGCGGAGGAAAAAGGGGAGAAGGATATGAGAGGAAGAGGCCCTGGCGATGCCTCGGACATTTTCCGGGCCACGAGGCCCTAAACCTTGCACAGGCCTCATTTAGCTACTCTATTGCATCCAACAATGCTAAAAGCATTTATTGTATTAGAACAATTTGCAGTAAGCATGTATTGCTGTTTAAGATTTCTCCGAATGATACTACACTCTAAAGCAATGTTTCTGACACAATAGCATCTGTTGCACATGCGACGTACGCACATGGTGATTCTCTTGTCTGCTCCACCCGAGATATGCTCTCCTCTTTTGATGCTCGGTTGAGCGAGAACATATTACAATAGCAGGAACGAATATATCGATAGTAAAATTGCCTTCACAGTGCGTCACTAATAGTATTTCGTACAGGTTTAAATACGATAGTGTTTTCGAGTAGAGTAGTCCAGGACTCGTTTGTAGTACCTAGTAATTACAATGTCAATCACCCATGTCTACTGAATTTATATTTCACTCAATATTAATTCGCCATGAAGCATATTTGAATCCATCGTTAAGAGGTTAATGAGGTCTATTGGAAAGTAATTTATTTCATAGAAGATTTAATTGACTTCCATACCAGATGAAAATAATATATCAAAAATAGCTTCAAGCAATCCTTCCAAACAGTCGACAGATAGGAGATAATAGACCACAATAGTTTATTTCTAATAAATCCATACTCAAAGCACGCCAGGAACATAATTCGTGCAACCGTCGCATGACTCTTGTCTGCCCGCAACGGACAATTGGTACGAAGAAACAAAGCACAGATTTCACCTATGTAGATAAGCACGGTATGCCCCACATCAGCCAGAATTAGTGCCTTATGGAGTTTTTACAGCCTTATTGTGGCTTCAAAAGAGAGGGAAAATATTTTTCAAACTAGTAAGCATTACGGTAAATATGTGAGGTACTTGTGAAGGACAAAATGAACGCACGTAATATTCATCTCTTCGGCGATTCATGACAAATTAATGCGAGTTTTTTTATTTCACTGCATCTAACATTCATTCTCTTCATTCAGATCTATAATCTCGACAAACGCAACTGGGCGTATCATGCTGCAAAACTAATATATTCACATACAGCCTACTCTGGATACGTTAAAATCAGATATATTAACTTTCTTTATTATTTCACCCAAGATGCAAAGTCCTGGGTGAGCTGCTCCGGCGCACCTATTTTTCCTCGTTCTGAGCAGTACCCTGTACGAACCACGTGACCAAAACATGGACACTTCGGTTAAAAAGCCAGGCCAGGCGCTGGCCGTCCTGTTGCATTGCAAGCGAGAAGTATAAAGAAACATTTTGAAAGTGACAATTTTCAAGTGTGACCAAACACAAATATGAATTTGAAATTAAAGGTGCTATATAAAAAAAATTAAAAAGCACTTCATATATCTATTTCAATGACTTGTAACTAGGAGTTAAGTTTTGTATGCGGCTGACACAAGCTGGTGCATGAAGCTCATTGGCCGAATAGGATGCGCAATAGTTAACCATAACTTTGAATCATGAGTGAACCAAGTGAACCGAAGTCACTGGTCCCGATCCACCTACATTACCAACAAACACTAGATTATTCAGTTATAGTGAGCTCTCTACAACATCTATATATAAATACCGTGGTGCTAGCAGATAACTTGTGGTAATCCATAATGTGATATCGGAAATAATTGTCCACAATTTATATTAATTAAATTGATATTAGTATCATGTTATTTCTTAATTTTCCTCCTCCTTTCTAGAGACCCACTGAAGACTGGGAAAAGGGTTTACCCAAAAGTTGACTTTGGGAATGTTATAATTAATAAACACTGTGATTGTTGTGGACGATTCTGTCAAGCACGAAAACTTAACTGACGCCTATTGCGAGATGGAAATTAGTGAAACCCCATCTGGCTAGGATATTGTAAACGCTGCGAAAGGTCCATCCAGAACAGAAAAAATCGAGTGTAATGACAAAGAGGATTCAAATGAAGAATGTGTTCCAACAGCGAAAGAGTTATTCAAGTATATCAAGACTGTACCAAAGAAAATGTTTGGTGTGTGAAATTATTATTATTATTATTATTATTATTATTATTATTATTATTATTATTATTATTATTATTATTATTATTTGTAATAGAATTTTGTCGCGAAAGCGCAGACATTGGAGAAATATCTGCAAAAAGTATTTATTAAAACTTGTTCACAGCACACTAATACAAAATATTTTAAAGAATGAATGAATGCATCGAAATTTCGATTTCGCAGTGTTAGTTACTAAACCACCGGAAAAATAAAATCCATAGTCGAGAAAAAACTAAATTATTTTTGCATTGTCGGTTGTAATGAACCTCTGATCTACTAGACCAAAAATGTTAATCCTGAGAGATTTACTATAACTGAGGTAGACTGTATTTGCTACAGGCACCATACAAATATAAACAGGAACTCAATCACAACTACTGAATGAATGTCATATTTTAGGAGAATTCGTCGAAGATGTCAGAAAAAAGTTTATATCCACGTTTCAGCTCTGCGGCATCGTCTGTTCAAATTAGCAATGCTGAGTTCGCGTGCGTATTTTTTGCACACGATCTTGCGGAGCTGCGTCTGGAATTAGCCAAGGGGAGGAATATGAGAATGGGTATTTTTAGCGCAGGTGGATTGCTTGACATTCCTGACTCCAGGGAATGACAGTGGATTACGGGAACTGCAGTAGAGAAGCGGAAGACGTCTTACATTTTTTAAAGAAAACTTATTTCAATTTAGCGTTGCCAGTGCGTGTCATAAGAATTTTACGCACTTTCTCTATGTGGTCTATGTAGACAATGTAATTTCTATATAGACGATTTAATATTTCACATAAAAAATCTAAAAAAAGTTTCATTCATTGACAAGGATAGTAGTACTTCTATATATTTGCATTTTTCGGATTCAGCAAGTTAATTAAAATATATAAAGACATTACAGACGTTTCGTCAGTCAGATTTAAAGACATCTTAAAAATGATGGCAACTCGTTGCAATAATTACAGTAATAAGGAACTAAAAAAAAGGGAATGAAAAGACAAATGATGTGAAAATTTTGCATTATGAATGAAAACTCAAATAATAATACACAATAATGAAACAGCCCCTTTATATAACATACAACTTGAAAAGACTTTAAAGTTATTTATTAAATACTCAACGATTAAACAGAATTTCAGAGAAAAACAATATATAAGTATGACAAAAATCAACGCAAATTTTTAAGCACGATACATCACTATCTACTTAATGATTTACTTATGAATCTGTGGTTGATTTTTTACGTCAGACATTAGGAATTTTTGGTTTTTCTAAAATTCTACCTTTTCTGTTCTACCTTTCTATATTTTGCAAATATGCCGCTGCGTAAAAGTATTGCGTAGGCACCAGGTCACAAGTCGCCAATCTTCCCTTCCAACTCAAAACATATAGAATACCTTCGTTTTCACAGATTACGCGATGCACGTTTTCTGCTCTTGTAGTGCAGACGTAGACCGTAGAACTTCATGCGAAAACGCACATCGCTAGTCGTAATGGCTAAGTGACATTTCGGTAATATTAGTATTTCGATTTTCTCCCATCGAGAAAATTTACGACTATTCCGCATCTGAAATTAACATCAATAGCGTTTAACACATCTGATACACCTGAACCAGAGCGGTGTATGTCAAAAATTTATCAATTTTTCTTACCACTTCTCTTTATTGGTCAATTACAAGTTGAGACTTATCAATCACAAGAAGCGGAGTGCATCAGGAGAGCCCGTGAAATCCTTCTTTTAGTTTCATTACAAAATTAAGTTTAATTGCAGCACATGTGATTAATCAAGTCGTAACCATCCTCGTTAACATGGGAAAGGCAGTATGACACTTCACAGCGTTTCGTATTTTTTGTAAATTTCCCATAAACCTATTTTCTACCAATTGTTTGGACAGAATGAGCGATTGATAGTCTTTTTAGGAGCTTTTCTACACTCCACGGTGCATTTTAGATCCTAAAAAACACGTTTTTTTTAAATTTAAAATGCTTTGGAAGGATCCCCCAAAAAATGGTTAGTACACCCCCCAAGATACCGAGACCTCACCTCGACTGTCACCTCACATGCCCGGAATGGTGGACAGAAAGACTAACCGTGAGTTACGGACAGGTTAACGCAGTTTACCCCATTACTAGATGCCAAATATCCCGAGACCTGCACAAGCAATTATTATTGACCATTCGCTGATCAGTATAACAATATATTACGAGTAGTTCAATCACCATCTGAATGGATTCGACTGGTCTAGGGGAAATAGCGCAGAAGAAAACGACTGCATGTTACAATTATATAAAAAGGAATCTGGATAACATCACTTTTCAAATTAATAATTGATGCATACGTATGCATAGAGAAGCTATTTAAATTGTCCCCCCTCCTAAAATTATAGGGCTACATTTCTACCGAGAAGAGGTCAAAGAAAAAAAACGATCGTGAAATGTAACTAGCAAATGTGTGGGGACACTTGTGTTACGTAGCCTCATTTCTAGGCCGCCTGAATTATCCCCAGCTACGATGGATCCGATTAACATCGTATAACGTAAACGCTCGATACTTTTGGAGACAGCTGTGTGCGGGCTGCCGTCCGGCGACAGCGATCGAAGCCATTGGTGCGTCCGGTGCAAAACAAATTCAATTAGTGGTTCAACGTGTGGCGGATATTAAAGGGTCAACTTGATTACACCGACGGCAAAACAAGCTTGAAATAATTAACGCAAAGTACACACTTGAGGCTCATGACAGAAATGGTACGTACGACTTATCTCGAGAGGCGAGGATGCAGCTCAACGGCCCATTTGTACACTCTACGAAACCCATGCTGCATCAATACGATGCTATGATACACATGATATACAAAATAATGTTGTATGGTATTCAATAACTAAAATGTTACATTAGAGATCCAATATTCAGGGTTTGTAACTAGCGGCTCCACATTTTGGAAAAATGTACACAAACATCAGATCATTCTATTTCAACTCTTTCTTCCTAAGGATAATTTTTCCAGCACTATATGAAACCATACCAATTCCTTACCCAATTTTAATATCAGCAATTTCACTGATCTATATTAAAATTGCAAATATTCAAGATCGTTTTGTAAAGGTAAAATCTAAAGCTCAAGAAAACGTGCTCTTATTACACTTCTCTCCCATAGTTCGTCGCACATTTCTAACCGATTTCAATGTCCAATCAATAAATAAATAAAATGAAGGTTGATCCCGGCTACAATACAGGCGACAGTTACGTACGTTTTGTCTATACGTTTCTAGCTTAGTAACTAAATGGATAGTACTTGTAAATAAAATATCGATCTCTATTTCTACTCGTATCGGGGCAACCTGAGTTCTTATGAGTTAGAAACTGTCGTCCAGCATTAGTCATACATTCTCAATACTCTTCATGAACCTTATTATAGTGAGGAGATAAACCTACCATTAGAACAGTTTATGAATGGCGCAGGAACATATTTTCATCGCTTTGGTTTCACAAACCCTTGCGCGATTTCAACGACTGCGTGACAGGACAGCAAAGGTAAGTGAGGGTTTATAGTGTGACGTCAGCGTTTGATGGAAGTGACGTCAATGAGAGGGGAAAATGAAAGATAGAAATGATCAATAAATAAGTCATTCAAAGTGGTCACGACTACGAACAAAATTCGAATTTGAGAAAAGACTGGAATGGCGGTATCGCTATAATATAAGAATAACATAAAATCAATACCCATTTCCCCACAATCAATTTTAAATTATACATCAAAGGCAATGTCTGAACTGCTTTCGAAAGAACAAAAAATACAAGCCACAGAACGGCCAACATGGTATAAAATGCACAAATGTATGTATCAATCTCCTTTACATCTACAATTAAACTTTCCGTAATAGCACTATTAGCAGTCAAAAACGACAATGTCGGCTTTACTACGAATTATCAATGTCTATATTCGATAAAAAAAAGTCTCTGGATAATACTTGTAAAACAGTTTTGGAAGGATGCTTCTCAAAAGAAGACTAGACCAATTAAGGGAATAAATTCTCTAAATGAAAATAAGTACCCTGCTTCAAAGTTAAAAAGTATCATTTTCTTTTATTTCTTTTTTAATCAAATAACTGAGCTATTTCATGCTTTCATCGAGTATAATTTTCATTTTTACCAATAAAGTAAATACTTGTCTATGTAAATTTAAAGACGATATTACGTCAATCTTTTGAGCAGTGTTTTAAAGGTAAAATATATAATTTGATTAGAAAGAAAACAACTTCTGACGACTGAACAAATGTCAAACAACTGGCAACAACAACTTTGAAACCAGAAAACGCTGATCCAATTTTCCCAGATCTCTCGGGACTATCTCTAGAGACCTAACGGAACATCTGACCACCCTAGGTTTTAACGATACAACTGCAACAGAGTGCACTGCCTGGGCACCGCTCACAACTTCGGGTATCTCTTAGAAGCGTCGCGGGTTCCAATCGCACCTTGTAAGGATACTTGTGCGCTTGTATGTGTCTGTACTCTACGGCTAATTATCCAAGTATTAAAAAAAGGGAATAGCATAAATCATTCCACCGCCAGTTCCAGTTCGAGTGACAGTCGTTTACAAGACTTCCATTAACTTAAACGACATAAACATAACTTTTTCTAACTGTTCTGAAAATATTACGCAAGGCGGAATATAGATCACCGCACACGTAGCGGAGTGAGTAGAGCAACAACTGGAGAGAGCCGAGAACGTTTAGAAGAAGGGAAAAAGTAAGAGATTCTTTAAGGCGAATGCGCACAATGTGAGTTTGTAAGGACAATTAGTGAGTATTGATGCAGGGTGCGTCAAGTATCAAGTCCATAAGTCCCTTAAGTGAAGTGCTTGTTATATGTCTGTGTTCCACTTTCACGGGGCCGTGAACCCCCCCCCACACACACACACACACACCAGGGCGTCCCTCAGCTGGGCACCTTCCCAGCCGGAGCAAACACTGAGCTGCCGACTAGTCTCCCGATATGTGTAGTAGTATAGTATAGATCGTGCGTTTATATAAAAATACAGAAGGAGACCAGGAGGAGAAAGGAAAATATTGAGGCCCGTCGCACGTTTGTTATGGTACTAATTAATACATTCGCCTCGTATGAATCGCAGAAATCACGGAAAACTATCACTGGAAGCTAGAATTCTCCTGAAGACCGTGGTTGAATTCAACCCCTCTACCTAGCCCCTGTCGAAAATCCGCCTGCGCTAGACTCGGTCCCTAGGATCTCCCGGTCGACGAAGCGGTATAGGCAGCGTCGTTGCCGTTAAACGACCACCCGGGAAGCTCCGCCTTCCGACGTCACACCAGGCGCGCACTTCAGTTACAGACTAATGCAGCGAGTAGTCGCCGCGCCCAGAAGGAGTAAGTTCGTCGTGGCGCTGGGGAGCTCTCACCTGCCAGATGCGCGCCGTCTTGTCCAGCGAGGCCGAGAGCAGCAGCGAGCCCGCGCGGGCGAAGCGCACCGAGGTGACGGCCGAGCCGTGGCCCAGGAGCGCGTGGTGGGGCTCGGCGGGGGCCACCTCGGCGCGCACCTCGCTCCCGCAGCCGCCGCACGCGGGGCTGCGCACGTCCCACAGGCGCACCGCGTTGTCGTTGCCGCCCGTCGCCGCCAGGTAGCGGTGGTACAGGCGCTTGCCGCCGCCGGGGCCGCTCGCCTCCGCCTCGTCCTCGGGCTCGGATTCAGACTCTGCAAGGAACGCATTTACGAGGTGGTTGCCTTTTCTCGTTATCTTTTCTCGGGCTCGGTGCCGTTGGTATCCGAGGATTCCAGACGGTCACCCGTCCAGAGATTCTCCGTCTTTCGAGCTGCTTAATGTGCGTGATTAAGCAATTCGGCTACCGAGGCCGACCAATTTCCATGGAAATTCCTTTAACTCGAAAAATAAACTTTCCACCAACTGAAATGTAGCTAGATGACAGACAAAAATGTTCCTTGATTTTTTTTGTAGTTTTACAGATACTTCTAAAAATATTTTAATGTTTTCTTTTTTTATTTATTGCGGAACATTCCGTACGACTAAGCTAAGTTAGGTTAGACTTCCCGCCGAACAGCGCTGCATACTGCTAAAAGCAAGGGCGCAGGGCGGTGAGAGTATAGGAATGCGGACTTACTCTTTCTGCCTCAAATTATAAAAATGAATACTTTGCGCTTCGTCATAATATAGTGCATATTGAAAAAATAAGATTTTCTACCCGCGAACACTGCGTAACGCATCACCGCAGGATACACCGACGCTGCTGTCTTTCCTAAATTAACTGATATCGCTAAAAACCTGTAGTTCATCACTGGAACTTGTCGACAAAATGGCTACATTTTTTGCTTAATACAATATAAAAGACGTTAGTGGAATGTTTATGAGGATGAAATTAATCATATTGTATTTGCTAACTTATTTTGTCCAAAAAAGTCGCCATTAAACGCCACTGCGGATAACTTCAGATTTTCACTGTCAGTTCATGCGTAATGGCAAACTGACAATCTATATTAGGATGTCCCAGAAAAAGAATCGAAATGCCAATTATCAATGTAGGCAACATAAAAGATGACTAACTGAAGTCTAGCCATGGGGCTAGGCTACTATATCTACGAACTCAAAAGCCAATAGCAGCCATTACAATAGCCATACAGAAGATGTATATGGGGCAATCCTTACTCTAGTATTGCAGCAATATACTTTATGATCGCTCGTATGGGACAACAATCTTATCAATTTTGCCAATTGTAAAATGAAAATATTTTTGGAGAAATCCGTACCACTGATTTTCGCATCATTTCAAATAGTGGTATTTTGGGGGTATTGGGCTTTACGAAAAGCTTCTGTCCGAAGTCGATAAAAATAACATTCATCACACGAAAATACAAAAACTGTTCAGTGATAGCTCCCGTATTTTTTTTTAAAAAAAAAAAAAAAAAAAACCCTCCTTTCATCAAGGAGTCATTAACCTACAACATACGCCAGAGCCAGGGGAAAATAAGCATCTACAGTAGACTACTGTAAGCGAAAAACAAATACATTCTCCGCCGATGGCGGAAGTCTAAAATAACCTTCCCGATTCCTAAAACACACACACAAAAACTCTATATAACTCGGACAAAGCATGGTTGGTTTTTGTACTACAAGTAATAAACTAGTAAGCAGTCTCTGCGAGACGTACTATGTTCTAATGACCAAGAACAATGACAGCTCGACACAATAGTTCAGAGAATATCGACTATCCCCATCTCTGCTATCATCGCCATTACCGTCAAATTAAAGCTATCTTGATTAGACGTTGGGGAACATGAAAAAAAGAATAATTACCAAATCACTACAGCAGAGACATGATAATCCCTTAATAGGCGGAAGTGTATAACTACAAGGATCTAAGAAGGGTTCAAATCAAACCGTATTTCTAATAACGGACACACAACACAAAGAAAGATACTTACGGCGGAAATATAAATGTCATATACTGGGACTCAATATTTTTGCAGTCTGAGCGAATCATTCTGAAAAACATACTGACAGCGTTGAAATAAAGTAAATCTTGATATATTAATAAGTTGCAACAGATTAGAAATTTTTGTTTGAATTTTCCATCTTATACAATAATTTATAAATATTTCAATGAGCATGTTTCTCACTTTTCAGCTGAGGAGTGTTCCTTTCGTCGTACACTAGTCCTGGCATGTCTAATTGGCAGCCAGCAATTATTAGCATGGCCACGAAAGACGAATAAATCTGTCGCTATAATTCTATAACTAATACGAATAATAAACGAAGAAACAAAAAACAAACAACAAATATTTATTGATAGATTAGATTCAATTGGAATTGCAATAAGAAACTCAAAATTACATTTAAAATATTAACAATGAAAATAATAAGAATAGTAAGGTAATGAATTGCTGAAATGTCCTACATAAATAATACAAATTTGAAACTCTTCAAATTTAATTGCGCAATTTATTTCTATTGAATTGATCTAAAGACCAACAATGCATCAACAGATTATAGACAAATAATGCTGGTTGTTCATTATTGTATGGGTTCATTCTTTAGGTTATGCTTTAGGGTATTGGTTTCATTAGTATAGATTTTCCTTAACGCACTGATTTTTTAAATTACATTAACTCACACGAACTCTCGGATACGCCTAGAGTATAACTGGATTCCCTAATCCTTTGAGATGTAACACTGAGGAGGATTCGGGTCAAATCTCCTCTGTCACCCGATAAATTTAAAAGAATTCAATACATTCGTCGAAAGTTAAATTCTTTCAAACTGTTAATCTTTTAAAAAGAACATAGTTTTAAAAGTTACTTCATAAAAAACCGATAAGTATATTAAAAATTAATGAACGCAACTAAATCAATAGCTGAAAGGAAGATCATTAAAACGTTCTCAATGATCCGCGAGTAGAAGATAAAAAGCTGATTGGTGTAAAACCTATCAGAAAGCCGATAAAACTAGGCCTATTTTGCCACGAAGTTGCTAACAAAAGCGTTAATAAACGATAAAGTATAAGAGGAAAGGGAAGAAGAAAGAAAAAGCTATGAATGTTTCATGATGTGAAAAATGGAAGTAATAAACAGACGAAAAAAGAACAGAATCGCAGACGATGAGACCTTTCAGTCGAAACGCGTCGTAAGACCGATACACCAATAAGAGGAAGAAGGCGAATAAGAAATGGAAGATGAGTAAAAAGTAATAGAGGAAGAACAAAAAGAAAAAAATGAAAAAAGAAGATAAAGAAGAGGGTAAACAAGCAGAGGAAACGGAATGTATATCTCCCCCTGTTGAAGTCCGCAGAGAAATTGCTCAATTAATTAAAAAATGCCGGCACAGTAGACGCAACACGACCCAATGGACGAGAGGACTCCTCGCCCCCATGAACAATCACGCTCCCACAGTCCACATGCCATTCGCAAGCAACAAAAGCAAGCAGGTTGGCGTACGCACCGACGAGCAGCTGCTGGGGCGAGACGTCGCCGGCGAGCACGCCCAGGTCGTGGGCGGCCTCGACGCGCGCCAGGGGCGTCTCGAGGGGGCCCGTGTTGCCCGACAGCGTGGAGGCGTGGCGCGGCGACGACGTCAGCGAGCGCTGCTGGCGGGACGGCGACGACGGCGACGGCTCGTCCGCCAGGGCCCACACGCGCAGCGCGCCGTTGGAGCAGCCGGACAGTAGCAGGCGGCCGTCGGGCGTGGGCGCCAGCGCGTGCACCGCCCCCTCGTGCGCCCACACGCACCTGCGCACAACATGCGACGCTGGCGCTTCACATCCATTGATTGGTTGAAGCTTCCGGGCACGACAACTGCTGCGGTCATTGCTCCTGTTAGTGTAGTGAATGTCTTATTGCGGGAGGTGGCGGTGTTCCTCCCCGCTGAACGAAAAGTTTCGGCTTCAACCTGAAAGTCAGCTTCCGGAGGATTCCTTCTCCAAGTATCTCCCTTAGCGGGGCACCACCCTTGGTATCTCCCCTCCGTGGAGCAAGCTACAAGCTTCCGACTGGTCTTCTGACATGTGTGGTAGTGTAGTAGTGCATGTAAGTAGGTGCGTATGTATGTGTGTGTGTGTGCAGGGCGAGGATAAGACAAGGTTGAAAAGGGAAAGATCTCGTGCGGTCCATTTGTTAGGTTACTGCTCCTGCATTCGCCTGGTATTGATCGGAGAAACCACAGAAAACTAGCCATCAGAGTAGTCGGTCGCATTAATTCTTAATTAGCAGCTGAATTCGATCTACATATGTAGCTAGTATATAAAATCCGCCACCGCACCGTCTCGTGACTCGAATCCCACAACCTCCCAGCCGGAGTCACTACAGAGAGAATCAGCGGCAGTGTTCGCTCTGAATTGGCTTCGGCAGCGCAGCGAAATATATTATCAATTTTCAGCTCAATCATTAGTGACTTCGTAAGTCAGGTTTCATTGAACTCATTTTTGAAAAGTCGTTGGAATCCTCCCCATCCTCCACAGTCTGACGAGGCTCATTGGCCCGTATCTACGTCTTCGGTACGTTGTACTGGCGAGGCACCCTGTAGACCCCTCACCAGCCCTATCACTCCTCAGTCTATTATATAATGACGCAGAAATAGAGTTATAATTCTTAGTGATCTTTGACTTGGTACGCTCCCCATCTCCCCAATGGTAAGATCTCGTTAACTCTAAAGTGATGCGCCTCTCTGGAAAATACGCCGACGCGACCAGCTTCCAAGGGGGCTCTTTACATCGTGCAAGTGGAGAAGAAGAGCCAAGGCCGAGGAAGGAAATAGTGTATGAAGTCCGTGGCCCTCTTGTCACGTTACTGCTCCGACATTCGCCTGGTACTGATCGAAGAAATCACGGAGAACGACAGATAAGAATTTTCCTCCAGTTAGTGCTTAGTGTCACGGAGCTATAGAGCAAGTTTAATTACTCTGCCCCTTAAGGCCATACTTCACGGTAGCATTATATCGCTGTATTTCGCGTCTTCCTCAATCGTACCGCTAAACGTCGCATGATCGCGACCGTATCCAGCACTGCTATACAATCGCGATCATGCGACATCTAGCGGTACGACCGAGAGAGACGCGTAAAAGAGTGACATAACGCCACCGTGAAGTAGGGTCTTCAGAGACAGAGGTATAAAAACCGCACTACAGAGTGCAATATCCGACTTGGAACCCCAGGAACTGTCGGTCAAGGAAACTACGGAGGCAACGGTGAGGGCGGCCACTGAGCTGACTCACCTGGTGAGCGTGCGGCGCAGCAGGTTCCACACGCGAATGGCGCCGTCGTCGCCGGCGGTGAGCACGGCGCTGCTGTCGGGCGCGAAGCGGCACACGCGCACGGCGCCGGCCGTCGCCGGCACGAACGTGTGGATGCGCCCGCCCGTCTGCGAAAACCCACGCACTCACAACACAGCCGCGGGCCTTCGTGTTTGCTTTGCGCACACCGGACGGGGGAAGTATCTATTTATCGAACGTCAAAAACATTTAAAAACTGTTGCGTACTATAGGGAGAAGTGCTATCTGTGAACGGTTTCGTGAGCTCTGGGGTTTCTATCCTATCTCATTTACATGTCAAGTTCAGTAAGATAGGGAGCTAACCCACAAAATTCAAAATATTGATTTTCGAACATGTTCGATTATGAACACATTGAATTTGTCAACTTGATATTTTACAATTTGCGGGTTAGCTCCTTCTCTCACTGGATCGCTATGGAAATATTCGCTCCCGTGTAATAAAAAACTATTTGCAAAGGCATGTGAGGGATTACTTTTCGCTCTTGTCCCTACTGCTCCACGTGAAGGAATCTACTTTCTGTCGCAAGAAAATGGAGAGTGATTATTTGAATATTTACATTCCCAACAGAGCTTAAGAAAACGTTTACCGATGTGAAGCTACATTATAGGGCCCTCTACAGGCCAGCGCTAAGAAATATAGAGCTCCCACTGTGGATAGGGTGGCCTTATATTTTTTTTTTCAAAAAAACATTGTTACTAAAAGCTTATAAATTAATTTAAACTATTTACAAACGTTACACATTTTTGAAAATATATTAACATTTTAAATTATACATTATATATTTAAAATGTAGACAAAATGTTTTAAAATTATATTTATATGTTGGTATACGTTTTATTTATTATTCTAATAATATTTCTTAAAATTTACCAGGTTATAGCTTTATTTTCTTATTAATTTTCATTAATTATGTTCAACAATAACATTAAGTGGGGATCACATCGTTTGGTTATGCGTAGGGCCCCTAAAAATTTTAATCCAACCCAGCTTGCGCGTACCAGTCTATAAACAAGCGTGTGATTTGGCAATTTTCTACAAGGGCGGCCGGACTGACGACTTGAGTGAAGCGAAGAGTTCGCTAACTCAAGTACAGTCGGCATGCTCTTTGGAAAGTTTGCTTTCCCAATTTATTGGTTTGGACTCCTTGCTTTGTAAATTTCAAAGGCAGAAAGTCATATATGAGCTACCAGTGCATGTATTGTGACTGACACACACATGGTAATACTTTACCAGCAGGGGACATCACACTTCACATCATAAAAGTTTTCTTTTACCTATGAAGAAATATGTTTAGAAAATAGTTTTTAATACTACAAAAATCGTGAAGAGAGCTCACAAGACAACCGGTATAGAAAGTAAAGCACTGTTTTCCCCACGAAATAAGCGGCTCCACGCAGATTAAGACAATTCTCAAGAAAAAGAAAAAAATTGCCGAGGACACGGGACCCTATACTATGCAGTAAGTAACTTTGCACAGTAAAAAATCTAAAACAGTAAACCCTGTGTAACAAGGTGGAAATTGACAGATACTTTAAAAACAAATTCTAATAGACACACCAATAGTTCAATTGCAAATACGTTCAATGACATTTTGCCAATGTCAATTTATAAAATAACGCATCATTTCTATAGCATGCCATTGCAACATAGCATAGCGAGAGACGAGTCTACTGAAAAATACATGGCAATTAAAATCGCATTTATTCATAAGATATGCAATGCAGTTCAGGCATGCATTATAGCCTACAAGAGCGCGCCACACACGAAGCACTGTCAGACAAAAATCCTCAAACACAGGTGGATAATGGGATTACATTCGCCACTCAACCAAAAACCACTCGTGTCCCAGGGGTCAAGTTGATAACCCACGACTTAAGATATTGATGTCTTACCAAGCCAAATGTTCTTCTGAGGTAAGGTACAGTAAGGTAAAAGGTCTGTTAGAAAAGTTACCTGAGTTTCATTGTTTAAAAATTAACAATTTTGCAAAATCGTTAGTGTTACTGTAATCGAGGGATATACGGCCAGACAATACGCTATTAATGAGAACTTTTTCCACCTGTGATAGTGAAACTTGATGGAATATAACCACAAACGCGCTCCTACGTCACCCGCAACGAATTATAGGAAATATGATGCATGTTGGACAGGAAATCTCTCCATGCGACAACACACAGGTAACTAGTGGTGTTAAAACAGTACGTACTTTCATGCCCGTACATTTACGCAAAATTACGCGAAAAGTACACAAATTTTCAAAAATTTGCACCGGCCATATTTCAAAATCTATCTTTGAGGAACATATTTCACTAAGGGGAAAAATCTTTTTTTCATAATTGTAGCAGTAGGAACACGATTAATTTTTTTTTAATTTTTGCAATTTTCAAAACAGTGTTGGTAACAAACAAAGGGCTTTATGTAAAGTACCACAGAATTAAAATATCGGTTTAAAATTCAATATGTCGCGACATCAGCGAAGTCGATTTAAGAATATCAATTTTGGAGAAAATCGGCAGAACGGTTTAGCCGCCAGCCATGGTGAAAATAACATAGTGGTTATTTCCACCATGCCACTAGAGTTGTTCACGGATGGACGGTTCACGAATGGACTCACAGGCAGTTTTGCCGTCATTCAATTTTTCGATATCGAGGACCCACAAAACATGGATTCTGGCTACACCACGTGTTAGAACTTTTTTTCCCTAAATTTAGCAACTGTATTTATCCCCTTTTTCGTTACCAGGGACTTGTAATAAGAGTCTTTCTGCCGAAATTTTTCAGTTTCATCGCGCAGCGTTACAAAACGTTTTGTCTATAGCGTAAGCGGTAGTGAGAAAGTACAAATATACCTACGCGAACCTTCGATCCGAGCTCGCTAGTGTGCACACGTGCCTTAGCGACCTCGCTAGTGCACACATGCCTTAGTGATCACGAGCCCGAAAAAAAAAAAAGAAAAAAAAAAACACCAAGATTTATTCATGAAGCAACGAACCGTGGGGAAATTCCCGAACGAAAATAGCGAATTTGTTTCTGTCAACGAGTTCTAAGTAACTATGAATTGCCTTATAATTTTTCGACAACTGCTCTTAAAGGACTTTCTTTCTCTTTCTTTCTTTCTTTCAAGTATATCAAGGTTATCATAATCGTATCTCCCTTCTCCATACATAAATAATATTATACAAATTCGATGAATAAATGTCGACATCGTCGCCATTACACGAATTTAGCTCATTCACCCCGACGACAACATCACTTTAATTACCGTTCAAGTCCATTTGGTATATCGGGCAAGTTGCAGGTTTCAATCGGCGAATACGTCGCGTGCACGCAATTGTTTTTCGATAACAAGTCTAAATAATGTTCAAATCGTCATTGAGACAGATAAAGGCCGACCATCTGCTCTCGTGATCTAGAATGCACGAAATATCGAGCGAATAACGACACTTCAGGGACATCGAGTAGCGTCCGTTTGCCCTTCAGGCTGTTGTTTTGGTGTCGCAAGAGGCGCGACGCGCGAGCACCGCGTGGAAGGAAGGAAGGAAGGAAATCAGGTGACCTGGAAAGTGTTTTACATCATGCGGGGAGCTTACATAGCGTGTGAACGCGGACTCTGGTATATCTTTCCACGTTCTTTGCTGAAATACGAAAGCAGAGTTTGCCAAGGGGAACCCTTTTCCTAGAAAATGGATGTGTGAATACAGGGTATGAAATATAAATTATGCGACGATTTCTAACAACCAATTTGGGGATACTTTACATGAAGCCCTCCGGACATTTTCAAAATTTTCTCAAAAAATGTAGAGTAAATATACACTTATAAACGTGGCGTAGGCCCGATTTTCACCGTTAACTCTGAATTTTTGTAAATTTCAAAAGGATGATTTTTTATGTCTACAACTAGAGAATTGAAGAGAGAGATTTTTCCATCAAATAAAATTTGTTCTCCATAGCAAGCTTTTCATTAAGGTCGTGTAATTTTTTGTTTTGAAAATTTTAGGAGTTTTCGTGCAATTCAAAAAAATTACGAAAACAAGATTTTCTCAAAAATTGCTCCAAATTTTTCTTTGAACTTTTGGTAAGGATAGTGCTACATGCACTCTTATAAGATGACATCAACGCCCTTTTCTATTCTTTTTTTTCTTCAAAAAATACAAAAATGTAATTTTTTGTCTTGTTTCTCATGTCGTTAATATTTATACTGGCGGCAATTTGTTCACAATATTGTTTTTATGAATATCTGTGCTTTAAATAATGCCAAAGTTTCTCGAAAACTCAACAGTTTTCTGACAAAAATAGCTCAAAGCTCCGCATTTCCAAACGCGCTCAAACACCATTTTCTCAAAACAGCTCAAGATTTTTTCTTCAAACATTTCGAACTGATAGTGCTGATTGCATTCTTTAATATGACGTAAATGACATAAAAAATTGTGTATTTTTTTTAAATAGCACAAATGTTTTAGTAAGATCTCTCAAGCCGTTGATATTTCCGCTTACAATTATTACAATTTAGGAAACCGAAAAATGAAGAAAATATCCCAATAAATGTACTTTGAGCGGCGATAGATGGCAGCTGACAATAGTACGTGGCAAGTCCAAGTAGCTAGCCGAGACCAAAGGAAATAGAAAACTAATTCGGGAAAGTCTGTGCCATTCTGTAGCACAAATTTTACACTCCAAAGCACTGATTTCGCGAAAAATCGAACTATTTTTACTTCTGTGTTTGGAGTGGATAGAGTGTAAACATATGTCCAGGAACTTGAGATACGTGTGAGGTACACAACGGGATATTTAAGAATTTTTTTACTTTGCGCACCTAATTTCCGGTGTCCGAAGGTTATCTTATCAGAGAAACTCGAGGTTAGTAACGGTACAGCTAATCTCTTATCGCAGGCCCGATCTTCACCGGTTTGCCCGCTTGGCAATTGGGTTGGGACATCGTTTTAGAGGTAAAATAATGATAGACCGTAGGCCATATCTCACCTACACATAACTCACTAAGGAAAGTCGACGGTTTTGTAGCTTTTGTACTTTTGGAGTGCAAATTAACACTCAATACTAAATCATAAATATTTAGAACGAAAAAAATAGTTCACAGGTAAAGGCGTTGGGGAAATGCAAACGCATATATGCAACCCACAACACAATACGCCGCAACACACTAAAGAATTTTGCATAACTCGGAAACAATGCAACCTAGATCCTTATGATTGGGTTGGCCTAAAGGAACACGAAAAAAACATTACTCGTGTTTCTTTAACGCGGGTTCTTATTCTGTAATTTACAAAATGAGACCTTTTTGTGAGTTCTATTACATTGTTCGCAGGTTTCTTCCCTTCGTAGCACTAGGACGAAACGTTTGAAATTTGATTCCAATTTAAAGCTATTTTTTCGTTGTAAATAATGATGTAAAGTGTCAATTTTTGGAGGTTGCGAGAATATTATCTTACCAAATTCTCCTTTATATAAACATATTTGCCAAGTGACAGGAATATTTTCATGTGGCGAATTCTAGCCTTTTTCGTTTTGTTATGTTATTAAATAATTAAGTTATTTATTGTATTTAGTAATAAAGTGAAATATATTAATATGCCACTATAAGTTAACTATTCTCACTTACGGACGGCGCATTTAACAGACAAGAATATTTGTCTCTTAAACCTTCTAACCTGAACGTAGAAAGTTCATGCTCTTGTATCGCTCCTAAGTACACAATAAAACTAAATCAAGTTTCTTTTCATTTATTTTTTTTAAAATTTTCCTTTCAATTGAGAATCGGACTCATTTATTATCGCAATTTGCAATCGGACTGATGCCCCGCGAGCGCTAATAAGCTTGTTATCTTGCCCGCGACCTTGACATGCCTGTTCTACGGTTATACATTCTTGAAATTCCGCTATTCAGAATTTCCCGTTTCATTCAATAGGAGAGCTAGTGCACTATCCGACGCATTAAGGTTTTATATAGCATTTCAAAAATAAAATTTAAAAAAATCGGAAATTTACCAACTTAATTTCCTGTTTAACATGCGGCGAACTTGTACTAAACATTTGGGAAATGAGCGGGGGAAATTCCGGCAGAGGCGCTCAGTCAGCACACGGTCTAGGCACCTCCTCTAAATCTCGCATAAAAATAAAAATTCAAGTTACTGGCTTCATATTATAACATCAATATTAGAAAAACGTTTGAAGCACTTACTCCATTACTAATATTGATAGGAATTTCCACAGTATTGAAATGGAGGAATTGAATGAGCTGGAATCACTTCATTCATCATTCTGTAGTAGCAATTGAATATATTTACTTAAAGTTTATAAAGTTTGTAATAGTCACTATCACCCTGCAAAATATTTGACCAATGTAAAATATATAAACACGATTTTGGAAATGTTACACACAAAACCAACACCAAAAGACAAAATGGAAAGTACTTCACACTTACCTTTACATTCCATACTATGCTACTGCCATCCCCACAACCAGTCAAAAGCATTGTGCCTTGAGGGGAGAAACAAACAGAATTTACTCCATATTTGTGCCCAATTAGAGGAGAACAATCAGCTTCGATATAGCAATTGTCCTCGGAGACCCAGGTCCAAAGACGTGCCATGCCATCTCTATGCAGAAGAAACAAGAAATTAATGCTGATATTTTCTAGCAATGTTGCAAATCACTACTTTTTTTACTTTTATTTTAAAGAAGCGGAACAAAAACTGCAGTAATACAATGAAAATGGTATGTGAAGAGAGACAAAGTCGGAAAGTATTTCAGGAGAGGAGGGAATCAGTTTACTCTTCCTAAATATTATTTCTGAAATAATGAAAACTAATGAAAAATGACACTTGTTAGAATGTGGATTTTTTCTTTAAATACTGTCTGCTAAGGCTTAATAGGAATACTCATTTGGAATGTGATGCAATCAATATGTGGTAATTATTTAGAGTAAATGCTTTACACAATTCGATCACATTTTAGTCCAATTTCCCTGATACCTTGAGCAAATGATGAGATAACCCCTTGTTTTGTTTCTGGACATAAATGTAGCATAACTATGTGCACATTTTGTTGAGCTGTTTTGTACTAGTTGTGTTAGAAGTGGTGGGGGTGTAGATTGCCATTTCGTTAGCAATACTCGTTATTAATTCTGCAATTCAACTACCTATGCAAATATATTTTCTACAATTGGGGAGAAAAAATTTCTAGTTTTGAAAAGATGCTTACCTCACTTGAATAGTACTTATATTCATCACTCAAATATATAAGGGTGTGGAAGGTATTATGCAGACCAAGAAAATGTTGGCAGATTACACTTCTTCCACATGTTACATCCAGTGTTTTACTGTTTTTAATTACAATAAATCAAATCAGGTAAAATTACAGAAAACATTGGATTAGAGTGGGCCACAGTTCCCATGGGAAATGCCACTATATGTAGATCTCAGAGAATGTGCATTATGTATAAAATATATGTATTACAAAAAAGATATTCTGATAGATTTTAAAAATTACTCAATACTTAACAGTTTCTCAGTACTGATCTATTGATAAGGAGCTGAGGGTATAAACTACATAGTTGAAATCTGGCAACCCTGGGACATCTAACAATGATAGCAAACACATCAAAAGCTTCTCATAAAATGTGGTTAAAGGCAATACCTGTTCTTCCTTGCTTCTCCACTAATTTAATGATCTAGCACTTATAGGGAAGAAGCCAAGGTAATGCATATATTGAGAAATGAACAATGTTACAATTGTCGACTTGCAAACTTCATTAACTTCTGAAGATATGTTCAAAGGAAAACAGTGTAATATTTACATGGAAACCATGAACCAGAACACTGAATATTAATCAATAGGCATTAAAAATGTATTCAAAATTAGAGATATTACATTGAATTATCAACGGATAAAAGTTGTTTAATTCAATGAAAACTGCTTTTGTGAGAAAAAATGTAGATACACTTAATTTATAATTATAGCAGTATCACAACAGCTGTATTTGCGTTTTGTTACAAAATTTCCTTACCATCTTTTCTATGTTCACATTTTATGTTTATTTCCTTTCAAATGCTAAAAACACAAGATGTTCCATATTTTAGTGGATAACAGTATGTCTCTAATGTTCATTAATTGCAAACTCAGTTCAATATGTTAGTTTACATGTGGTAATGCTTCATCCATTTTGGTAGAGGAAATATGAGGCAATGCCTGTCCTACCCTCCAGTTGTTACTGGCCGTTACTTGAACCTGAACAATCAACAAGACTGTCATAACCAGGGCTTGGGTTCTGATGACATGTCATCTTTTCATTGGTGTATTCTATACACAGATAACTTGTAAATGAATGTTTATCACAACATATAGGTGACAGGAATGTATAGCTACTCAAACATACAATGTTTTTGTTAGTTTACAACATTTTTGTTAGTGAGTTAGTTAGATACAACATTTTTGTTAGTGAAGATTTCATGAATTTACAATGACAAACTAAAACAAATCTTTGATTGTATTATCAGTTCATGACGAAATTTTTCTACTGCAGTGGACTCTGTTTTTCAAACTCTCAGAATTACATATATCTTTGGTAATTTCCATGAACTTTCAAAACTGTTGGATAATTGGACAGTCGGGTAATCGAAGATTACATTTCCTCCTAAAATAAAGTTTTACATTAAATATTTTTTATGTAACTAAATCTTATTGAAAATTGCAAAATTCATTGAATAAATAACAATATCCATACACATTTTTGTGTAATTTTCAAAAGTTATGTCATTTTCCCCTTATTTGTAGGTCATCAGAATTTGAGCCCAGGTCATAAGATAGTATTATTTTTCCGGTGTGGTTCCTGTAGTAGAGTAGTGATAGTTTAGTATGAAATAATTTTGTCCTGTAACTTTAACTAGGAGTTATCAACCATATCCGAATCTTAATAAAATTGTTAGGAATACTTTTTTTGGAAACAATTTTACAATTTATACTTGTTGCTTGAATTACAACAGAATACAACATTTATTTTGCTGGAAGTTTTAAATGTTTCCAGAATACCAAATAAGTTAATTAAATTGATTAAGATGACCCTACAATATACAACTGGTAGAATTAAAGTAGAAAATCTCCTGTTGGAAACCTTTGAAATTTCAGTGGGGGTAAGGCAACTCTATTTAAACTAATTCAAGAAACCATAATCAGGAAATTGGACCTATGAGGTGATATAACCTTTAAACTGTGTCAGCTTAGTGCAGTTGGCATTGTCAAAATTGGAAAAAAAAAGAAAGCTCAGTAAGAATTATTTAATCTACTGAACAAAAAACCAAGTAAATGCATCTTTCTAAATTTCCTTTCACGAGTATATAACAAATATTGATGGACAATTACAAGTTTCAGAAAGAGGAAAATTTCAATTACTTGGGACTATATTAAATGAAAAAATCAAATCAAAGTTGAAATTAATACATTACATTCAGTAGATTAGGTCAGAAAGCCTATTATGCTAATTTAAAACTGTTAAGATCAAAGCTAATAATAAGAGGTATGAAGATGAGAATTTCTAAGATCCTAATATATCCAATTGTAATTTATGCCTTAGAAGTCTGTGAAAAAGAAGAAGAGTCAATGAAAAATTTAGCAACCAGTTTCCGATATTTGAGAGGTAACATATATGGGCCAATCCAAATATCTCCAAGGATATGGAGAATAAGAACCAACAAAGAAATTGAGAATCTAATAAACAATGAGGATATAATACAATTCATTAAAGCCCAGCGAATAAAATGGATAGGCCATACAAAAAAGAACGCATATTAGCAGGATTTCAAAGAAAATTATAGAATGGACTGTAACAGGTCGATGAAACAAAGGAAAACCAAGAACTCGGTGGATCGATGTGTGCAAGGATCTCTGGTTGGAGAGTGACTGTAATAGACAGGAAAAAAGGCAACAATATTGTCCTCAAAGCCAAGACCCATACAAAGAGGAATGGGTAATGGAAGAAGATTTAACATTTCAATGAATATTTACACATTCAAACAAACTAAATGTACAGTTCTTTATTTGAATCACATGAGCAGATCCCAAGCCAGATTTAGATTTGATGAGGCCCTAAGCCTTTGCTGGTAGCGGTGCCAGACGTCTTTATTTGGGACAAATTCTCAACATCTTTTAAGTTGGATAAATGAATATGGTAATTTATGGATGAAATAAGTATTTAAAGCCAATAGCACATGACAAAATATATATTTTATGAAAGTGTTTATATATATCACAATATAAAAATTATGTTTGTAATTAACTAAGTTCTAACTCCTCCAATTTGGTTGCAACGCTCTCTAATTTAGAAAAATCAGACAAATGAAAGAAATCATTTTTTTCCCCTCATTTGCAACTTGGAAGCTTTAATTACCATAACCTCATAACTACTTTTAAATAGCGAGTGTAGTCCACATCAGCACCTGAAGTTCTTACAGGAATGTAAAGTAAATATAAATGGGTAAAAACCAGAACAGTATAAGTGACATTTTATGAATTCTGAGAAATCTGTTTATTTATATCAATATTACAGTAAAGTCGTGGCGCATTGTTTCATCATTAGAACCATGGCATTTCAATTGTTCATTTAAACCACGAAAATACATTTCCACTAAAATATGGCCTAAAATAAACAAGTTTTCTCAAAATTTATAAAATGTCACTAATACCATTCTGGTTTTCACCCATTCATATATTCATTTATAACCTAACAAGTGATGAAATTAACTGTAAACAACTGTCATCTTCACTATCGTGGAAAATATCTGAAAGGAACTAAAGATGCTCAAATGAGATCAAACATTATATACAACTTGCAAAACAAAATATCTCGTGTTTTGCACCTATGTGGAAAACAGAGGTGAATGATATTGAAATCTTTCTTGAGAAAGATGCGAGTCTGCTTAGGTGTTCTAATTTTAGAAATCTAGCAAAGAATGTAATGCTGCATTATTGGAGTAGAAACAAAGCACATTGCACTCCCTACAGTAATTTAGAGCAGTTATTTTTTCTTTTTTATCATCATCATCATCACCATCATTATCATTATTATTATTATTTATAAGAGCAATTACGATTATTTTCAAGAGCAGACTAACAGGTGTTTACACATCAAAATGCTGAGGCCATATTAACTCTTATTTGTTTTTTATATTATATTTTGTAAATGTTATTTCAGACTTTCTTCAACATATTTGGGGGGTCCCAAGAGTGTAGGGTACAAAGCTATAGCCCATATAGCTTACATGTAAATCCAGCATTCAACAAACCTAACAAATAATTCTGATCTCATGATATGACTCTTCAACAAAAATTGAAAAGTAAAACCTTCATGGAATTTTTATTTGATTAAATGAAAAAATACAATTAGATAAATGTTTGTTGTTATTATTATTTGTTTTAATTATTTTTTTATAGGCCTGCTATTTTTAACTTACATGAAATGAAGTCAAATGTGTCAAGATCAAAGTGAAAACTGTATTGGCAAGTTCCCGCAGAATTATTGTCTGTTCACCATATCTCAAAGAACATCTTTTTAGGAAATGGGGAATGCCCCATCGAAATCTTTATATAATCCTATGAATGAATTAACTCTCCCACAAATTATTTTTTTAAATGCGCACTAATGTCCACAAGCTCAAATTGTAAACCTAACAGAAAAATAGTATTCATTAATAAATCATACAGATTCTTAAAGAATAATAGTATAGGAAATAAATAACATCATTAAAATATTAATTTAGTGCAATATTATGTGAAAAAAACAAACAAACAAAGAGTGTTCAAGTATACGAGTTACTAAAGTTTACATGCTTAATTTCGATGACATAGTAAATACATGTTTTTAAAATATGTAAGATTTATTTCAGAGATTGGTATTACAAAGAATGAATGTTACCACTAAACTATTACAATTTGAATGATAATATGAATGTTTGGGAATTAATATTATTCAGGTTTCATCATGCTGTTCATTGCTTCAATCGTATTTCTCTCAGAGATGGCCGTGGTCATTTTTAAATAATAAAAATATTTTAACTCACATTTTAAATTTTGTTCATAGAAAACATTGAAATTAAAATAAAGTGCTGAATAATGACATAAAAACCAGATGACACCCAGCTGTGTTAATAACAATGTAATAGAAGATGTCTCACCCAGATCCACTAGCCAACATTGCATCAATTCCAAAATCCACAGATGTGACATCATTCTTGTGAGTTTCAATAGTCTGTATACAAGCCATATCTTCAGCGACACACAAATCGTGTGCCATGCTCACGATTACTGCAGTGAAAAGCACTCCAACTTCCTTTTAATTCGTAGCCACAGAGGCTTAACTGTCAAATACACAAAATCACTTCTCGATCAAATTTAGACTACAATATGTTTTAAAAAAATCACTTTACTGACGCCCTCTACACTTCACGGATTCATAAACGAATGTCATGTCCAATCCGAGATCAACAGAACTCAACCACACCGGCTCTTGTCATGTCACAAACTGAAATGCTTCTTTTCAAATGTAGGTATTTAAACAGCTGATTCGAGTTCAGCAGTAGCCGCTAGAGCGCAGGACATGTCAAGCATCAATTGTCCCGCCAAGAACGGCATTCAAATGATCCTGCGAATTAAAAAATTCTATATTCAGTTTGCCACAACATTCATTGTAATAGTGACCCAAGCTTCTGGAGGCCTCGTTATGATCCCTCGCATGACTTTTAGATCTATAAGGGACGTCCATAACTTGCGCAACGCTAAAGAGGGGGAAAGGGGTTTGGTGCAGATTTACGGTGCGTTACATAGCGGTATAAGTTTTATTTACATAACATTGATTTTTTTACGGTTTTCAACATTTTCTGAAATAATTACCTTATTATAAAACATTAAATATTAACTAATTAATTTGTTTTAAAAACATAAAGTTATTAGCTGCAGCTTGTTATAATAAATGGAAATATTTTCATCAATTTTTTATTGCATCTGTAAGATTACGAAAAAAATATTCAAATATGATATATAGTATACTATAGAATCCATTTAAATTTGCACAGTAGACTCGCTCATGCGTCATTCACGACGGCGTGTGCTCGGCTTGTGATCGAACATTTTCTCTCCTATGCATCCTTCCTTCACTGAAAACTTACCCCCATTCTTACTGTTAGGTGCGGTAGGATCACAAATTAATTTCTGTTTTAATTATCATTGATTTTAATATAAAACCCAAGTAAAATGAATACAAATTGTTTTTTCTGTGCTATAATTTATTTTAATTTCTTGTATTTACAAAGAGGGGGTGTCGCAAGCGTTACGTAATTATTAAGGAGGGTTCAAGCGCGCGTTACGTGTGTGTTACAGAGGGGAGATGGGTATTCAAAATACTCCAAATTTGCGTTACTTGCGTAATATATAGTAATAATTGACCGTCCATAAATTACGTAACTCAATTTTGGAATATTTTCGATATCTCCTCCCTTCTCTAACCGATTCATAACACCACATTTAACCCCTTACGTAATTACAATATACTTGTGTCAACTTCTCGTTCTGTACAAAGTAAAACAAAATCATATACAGGTAAAACATTTGTATTAATTTTATTTGTGTTATTTAATAATATTGTATAATAATTAAAGTTCAATATTTGATATGTAAATTAGAAACATACACTCCCTCGTTCACAAAAATAAGGACATGAGATTTCTTTTTCACCAGCCGACAACTTAACTTTCGATAATTACCTACTGACTATGATGACCTTTTGTAATTGAATTAACAAAGAAGAAAGGGGAGAGGATTAGAAATGAATTGTACGACCGTTCACAGTTTTAGCGCAAAAATAAAAACAGCAAAACCTGGAACACTGTCAATGACTCCCGTGGACTACCAGAAATTGTGCGCGGCCAACGGGTATACACATGCAGTTTACTATGGAATTTTCAGATGGCCAAAATCATCCGCTCTTTTTGCCTTTCGCTATCATCTTCTCTCTCTCTCTCTCTCTCTCTCTCTCTCTCTCTCTCTCTCTCTCTCTCTCTCTCCCGAAATTATCAAAATATTTTCTTTTATGCTCCAAAACTGTAAAAAGTAAAAATGATGAAATCTTTATTACTAATTTCTAATGGACTCAGAAATTGAAAGAAAATTATTCAGCCTCTGGCCACGTGAAAAATGACTATGGTTTCATTAGAAATTCGTTAGATATTCAGGCAATTGGGAAAACTCAAAAACAAGGAAACAGTTCAGATTTGTACTGAAAAAATGCAAAACATTGATTGAGTTATTCCGCCTATCCCTCTATATTGACATATTCCGTCTTTGCTGCGCGTACCGATTAAATTCTCATACTCAGTGTGTCACAGCTTATGACACAGGTAATGTGCGTCAGCAAGGCATCAAGGAAGAGGCCCCCCGCAATTAAATATTAGCTATTCAGGTGTTGCATTATGGAACAGCGACATTTCTCTCTCTCTCTCTCTCTCTCTCTCTCTCTCTCTCTGTGTGTCTTTCCGTCTCTCTCCCCGTCACTCTTTCTCTGACTCTCAGTTTGTTTGTTTCTCTCTCCGCGTCTCCGTATTTCTCTGTCTCTCCCTGAATCTCTCTCTCAATCTGTCTCAGAAATTTCACAATCGCAGGGACAGAATACGCAATGAAGACGTCTTAATAATCGTACTTCATTGTGCAAAGGTTTGTGTAGAGAGCGCCGTTGTATAAAGATCAGGGCCCGTGAGTCTACATAAAATCATAAACACGCGTCTATGTGCATATAACGGATGTATCACCGCATGAGCTGAGTGTTGCCTGCGACATTTAAGAAAATCTATAATAAGACACATTCGACCAAAACATTTAGAATTTCCCCTCCCAAAATTCGTCTCAGGATCCACCCCTGTTTCAGCACTTGTACATCATGCTATGTTTGGTTATTCAACTCATGTTAAATGCTAACTGCAACCAGCACAGCTTTCAACTGTAAATGCTTTCGGTAATTGCAATCTTTCAATGTTAATTGCAATCAATTGAATCAGTCTTCAACTGTTCACGTCTACTGTTATTACAATCATTCAATTAATTTCAACATAGCTGTAATTATAATTGTAATCAAGTGTATCTCACTTAGTTTTAATTACGTTTTTCCCTTCAATTAGTAGCACATGATACTGAATTCTCCCAAAGTAATAGTGACATTCTCTTAAGAAATTAACATTTACAGGGAATGCGCCCGCGTCGCATTGTACTTGGGGGTCTTCGGAGTTGATGACAAAGCTATCAAAGGTATGTGGAAGAAGCTGGCTGCTAGCACATCCGAGCCATTTCAACAGTCCACTGCCTCCTCCGTCAGCTCCCAAGATAAAGCGTGTTGCCGAGATAAAAGCGAAAAACTAAATAAAATGCGAAATGTTAAGTTTTGTTTTGCAATTTTCTTTGTGAAGCTGACATTTCTCGTCTCAGTAAGCCACAAATTCTAATTCAGTTCCCTACAAAAACGTAAAATAAGCAATAAAAAAACTCCTATTTTTTCTTTATTCGCCAGGTGATTGGACTAGAAGTGAACATCCGATCATGGTGCCAACGGACCGCCTGGAGTGCGTGCGTAACCGGCTGAGATGGTTTAACAACAGTTGCTGAAGGTTCTCTGACCGGGTGTCTTCAGGGAGGACCGCGTCGCGACGGTGGCGGAAATTTGACCAGCTAGATAACTAGATGGAATTTAGCCGCTGTCTGGAGGAGACTTCTAGCGGTCGGGTGCACTGTTCGGCAGTTTTGGGCCAGGGATTCTCAATATTATTCTTTCATCTAAACTTTTTAAGAAAATGCGTCGCTTCATCCACCCCTTGATTTTTTCTGTAATATTCTTCAGCATACAACAAAATCATGACATTAATATTTGCAAATAAAGTACTTGATAACCAATAGACAAAGATTATGAATAAGAATTTTGAAAAACTGATTTATTACGTTTTGAAGCTTTATGTAGAATTAATATTAATTTTATAAATTTAATTCATAGAGCGTTTTAATCATATATGCGGTACAATTAAAATATCACTAAAAAACAAGGCAAGGTAATGCACTCTCCTAAAATATTACAAAACAATAGCTGTGCCAACTTGTCTTTATGGAAAAGAAACGTGGGTACTGAATAGCAAATCCCGCAGTAGAATTCAGGCTTCTGAAATGAGATTTTTGAGATCAATATTGGGCCTTTCGAGAGAAAAAACAATAAGAAATGAGGATGTAAGAACTAACTTAGGGATATTTAATTTAAATGAAAAATATAAATGAATACAAGAGTGCATGGGCATATCACGTACAAAGAATAGAAAATCCTATAATTCCAAAAGAAGTAACTTAATATCGCCCCAAAGGAAATCAATTTGTTGGACTACAGAAAACAAGGCGAAAGAACCAATGAGTGGGCAAAGAATCTACGATCCAATGCTTGAAGAAGATAAATTTCATTTATATTTTCTTGTAACCAAAAGGATCCTGATGACATCGATCAAGTAGGCAGAGCATATTTGGCTTTCCTACAGCTATCGACTTCGTGATCATCATTGACCCCCTTCACATTTCGAACCCCCAGGGGGTCGATACCGACCGTACTGAGAACCACTATTTCGATCAATAGCAAGCGAATGTCGGAGCAGTACCCTAACAAACAGACCGTAGATCTCTTGCGGTCTTTCCTTCCTCATCCGCGTCCTCTTCTCTTACTACACACACGCACATTTACACACACACCACGTATTTCGGGAAGCCAGTCGGGAGCTTAGTCGGGAGCAGATTTCATCCCGTCTGAAGCGGAGTTCCGCTGGGGGACCCCGGAGGGGAAATCCCCGCAAACTGACTATCAGGTTGGCACCGAATCTCACGTTTCAGTGGGTGAATAACATCACCAGTTCCCGGCTATAACATACTGTACACTCACGGAACTAATCATCATAGTCATCATACTAGTTGACGCGCAGAAAGACGAAATACTCACACATATGTGTACTCTATTTGAGCAAAGAATTTTTAAAAAAATGAGTAAATTTTGAGAAAACTTTTAAAATGTTCTAAAAGCTTCATGTAAAGTATGTACTCGTAAAAATTGAATGATATATTTCAAATTCGAAGATCCTTGAGTAGGGGATTCCATCCTCAATCGGGGAGTATTCGTTTTGAAGAAAAACCTGAGAATTGGTCAGGCGCTGGCGTTGTTCACACGCAGATTTCAAAGGTATAAGTTGTAATGAATATTGTTTCTTGTTTTCAGTTTTTAGGTGGTTACCCAGACTGATGTTTCTTGAATAAAAGTGTCCTCTCAAGAACACTGAGGTACTTGAGAAGTGGGTGGCATAAAATTAAATGTTCTTTGAATTTTATTTTGATGGTTTTCCTGTTATTAAAAGGAAACCAGAATGTTTTAGTCTTCGTTAAGCTGGAAATTATACTCCAATTTTTTAAGCAAACACTGTGTTTTTTGAAAATCAGCAGTATCTACTTAATTTTCTTAAAATTCGGGTGTTTGGCAGCCAATATTTTCATCGGTAGTACCCGAAAGTTTGGCAAAAACGCCTTTTTGTTATTGTTACTCTCGTATCAATTCGATTTGCCCTTTCACCTACGTTTCCGCCAGCCCAGAGTGTTGCTAGGGGTGAAATAATATTAAGGAGTTTTGCATCATCAAACGTTAAAGCTATCGACAGCACTATCGATCTTCGGCGCATGCGCAGATCAAGTTTTGCATCACTTGTGTGCATCTGCGCATGCGAAGAAGACCGAGATTACAGTCGATTGCTGCCCGCTGAGGCGTACAAAAACACCCTATTACAACGTGCCTGTTCCTTCGTCCTGGCCTATGATTTACGCGCGTGTGGGCTACCAGCATTTCTTGTTACTAGATACAATGAAAATATATTTTATAATGATACTATCTACATTGTAGATTGTTTTGATACATATTTTGTTTTAATTTAAGCATTACTGATAGCATTGAATTGCACAATAAATTAGTGGTAAAACAACAGCACATAACTTCTCGCATTATTAGCAGTTTTTGCACGTTTCTTGCATTTTGTAAATTTTTGAAAATTCGTAACGTTCAACGAAAATCGAAGTTGTACGATTTTTATTAGCGTACATTTTTGTATTTGAGGAAAAATTAAAGACAAAGTATTGAGCTGCTTAAAGAAAATATTTGTCTAAAAATTGCCTATATTTCTTGCAAAATTACATGAAAACTACTCATAATTTCAAAAACTTGTTATTATCCTTATTTAAAGGTTAAAGAATAACTATGGCGCGTCCGAGATTAAGAATGAAGCATGGTCTCTTATGGCGACAGCGATGCCAAACGTGGCGCTTTTCTGCTGTACATTTATCCTCTCCCGGTAGGCATTGAGTACGAATTCAGTTCGAAAATGTAATTATAGTTAAATAGTTATAAACATTAAAAATAATTTGTTTTTTTTTCCACTGTGGAGCACTTTACTACTCTTTCGCTTTACGGATCGTATAGTCTAAATTAAGTTTGTTAAGAAAAAGATATTGAATTTAAAATTGTAAGTTAATAAATGTACCACAAACTAAAAACTAAAACGAAGGAAAGTAAACGAAATTACATTTAACACTGACGTGATTGAACTATAAATCCCAAAAACAAATCACTACTAAACATAAGCGAACAAACACAGGTAACAATCGCAATGCGAACTTTCTTAGCACAATATCTTGCAACCGAAGCACGTGGCACCGCGGCTGTGGCTGATCCAACAGCCGAACGTAACCCTTCCTACAAAAATTAATAAATTCTAGAGATATTCACCACAATTTGAGGTAAATATATAATATATTCGAGGTATTATTTTACTAATGTAATTGTTGTTATAAAAAATACGTTAATGAGGATTTAAAACAGTTTTGAAATTTTAAAACTGGAGGGCGGGGATTGTTAATTTACCGGAAAAGGCCATAAGGCCCTGTTCTTCATTTTTAACCTCGGACCCTCTATAGTAATTACTTTTCCTCTTGCGAGATTTTAGAGGAACTACTAATCAGGTGGTTTTATTGCTCTTCCCGGCAACGAAGAGTGGCTCCTTCGTGCGGCCACTATGACCGTGCCTAAGTACACTTCGCGTGAGGAATCTGTGCGCTCAGCCGACGTCACAGAAGAGGGAGACTGCTGCCCTGAATGCCGTGTTAAAATCTTCGACCTCCTAGCTTTTCGACAGGCAGCATCGTCAGGGAATGGGAAAAAAATCCGGCATAGGTGGTTCAGGGCATGAAGTTGGCCCGAAGGCCAACTGTTGGCAAGGGGTTTTGACACTAGCTAGACAGCTAGCTCGAATTCAGCCGCAGTCTAGAGGAGAGTTCTAGCGGCAGGCTGCATTACGTCTTGTTCTCGATCAGCAGCTCGGGAATAAGTACTATAAAAAACGGGCCACTGACCGCACGGGGACTTGCTTCCTTCTTCCTGGCCCAATCTTCATTCCTTATTTTCAAACTTATATGCAATACGCTAGCACATGTGTCTATACAATAAATATTGTATTTGTGCAAATTTATTATTTTATTTGTAATTTTCGAAAATTGAGAGTTCGCCGAATATTTTATTTATTTTATTTATTTTTCGTCGAAAACAGTTAAAAGTGTGTGACTTGCTACGATGGAAAGCGTAGTCTGTTCATGTTTTCTTAATTATGAGATCCCACTCTAAGGTGAATTCTGAATACAGAAAAAAATGAGCGTAATGGTGCCGAAGGGGACCTTGTGTGGTCGGTTTCTTTTGGTGCCTTCGAATACAGAAAGAAATGGGCATTTCTTATGAGGCCTATGGGAAAATGGAGCATACTATTTTTTAAACGTCACTTGTTCTCTTCGAAGAAACAAATAAAGCAAAATTTGAGCGATTTTTAAGAACAAGTTTTTTATAAATTGCTTTTACTTTAAGCATAAATTATGCTAAAACTACTCATTTAAAAAAATGACCTTTCTAAAGATCTGAATCTTACATGTTTAATTTAAGAATCGGTATCACCGGAAGAAATCTAGTTTTCACAAAGAAAATTGCATAAAAAGCAAAACATTTCGCACATTTATCAGTTATTCGAGTATATTGCAAAAACTCCCGTTATTCATATAGAAAATCAAAACAGAAAAATTCTCTGTCAAATGGATATTTTAACATTATGTTTGAAACTTCTTGCAGGTGCTAGAGCATTCCCAAAAATAGAGACTTTTTGGCTCTCTGGATAAAACGGGAAAAAATCCCTCTTCTGCCCTATCTCGCGGCCGCTTTCTAGTTTTATTAAAACATTTACTAAAACTATCATCACGAATAAACTATTTGCATTGTTAAATGATAAGCAAACACTCCGTTACTCGCAGAATCAGTAAGAACACGTTTATTTCCGCGGGATATTTGTTCACCCCAACATTAGCTAACCAAAATATGACGGAAACGAGAGAAAAGCGAAGAGACAATGAATACCTTCCACACAGTGCAATATGTTCATATAACATTTTTACAAATAAATATGTTCTGTCGTGTGCCAAATTATTATATGAAATTAACAATAAAAGTTTTAGGATAAAAAGGAGAACATCGATACAGAATAATATTGTCCGTCTGTTTTCTGCGATCTGCGTAAATCGTTAAGAATATTTTCCACAAAACTGAGATATTCCTCGATCGATCTACAATAATGATTTTCACGAAACACAAAATTGCTGGTTGAAAATGCTTTTGTAGACCCATGTAGTACTATAATATTTCGTAGATGATACAAGCAATACGAGTAAGTGTGTGCTGTTGTAGCTCAACTAGTTTTACAAATGTCGAAACACGCCGCAAAATGGCTAGCAAAAGTTTAATAAAAATGAAAGTAATTGCCAGGCTCATAACTAACATGGGCAAGCAATTCGTTTACTTGCATATTGCAATAATATAATGAATCTGTAAGGATATTTACAGTTCTTTCTGACAGGACAGCTCTTATTCAGTCTCTATATACGTGAAACACTTGTGTTCCAGTCATAATATGAGAAGGCTATTTGTTTAAACAATTATTTTCTTCACACATGTTGCGGTACAATATTGAAGAAAGATATTTTGTGTTAAATTAATTATGTTGTAAGAAATAAGATCTTTAAAAATCAATCTTCATCGATTGATAATTCTGACACGTCAACTACTAAGGTCAGTAGTGAAGAAAATGTAGTGCATGATATCGCGGGAGCTGGCGATGATCTTCCCTCGCAAGAAGGTGAGATTCGGCGCCGAACTATCCAACAACTTACGAGGTTTTTCTCAACTAGGTATCTCCACCAGCGGAGCACCATCGTAGCCGGTGTAGCCTTAGCTCCCGACCGGTCTCGCAACATGAGTGGTAGTGTAGTGCATGTAAGTGTAAGTGTAGGAGTGAGGATAGGACAAGGAAGAAGCAGGAATGATTGCGGGCTGTCCGTGTCCTGTTTGTTAAGGTTCTCCAGTATTCGCGTGGTGTTGATCGGAGAAACAACGAAAAACTACCGATCAGTGCAGTAGGCCAATAGAATTCGTCTCCAAACCGGGGCCGAATTCGACATAATTCCGCCACCGTCAGAGCTCGAATCCTAAAACCTCTCGGTCAAAGGCACCGCAGTGTAATTTTTGCTTGATGTTAATGCAATTTAAAAAATAATTGTCTCGAAACAGTTAAAAAAATTCTTCAATTTTCTTAATTTTTACTTCGATTTTTCCACTTTTTTCTTTAACTTTTTCACTTTTTTCCATTTTCTCCTAAAGAACGCTTAAGAATGACGCAGATCTCATTTTCGTTGGACTCTGAATTTATAAAAATTGAGTGAGTTATAAATAATAAGAGAGCATTACATTTTTAGTAAGCATTTCCAGCAAAGTGTGTAAAGCCGGGCGACTGCATTGAGTAATGGTAAAGCGCATGACGAATTCATTCCATGGGCCTGAGCGTGAATCTCAGCGTGCATAAAAATATTGCTGGATGAAAATGTTTTGCAGGGTGATGTAGTACTATAATATTGCGTAGCATTTAGAAATAATGCGAGAATTATTGTGAAATTGTATCACCAGTAAGTACTTTTCGCCTTACTAAGTACGTAATGAAGAGAAAGTATTGTAACTACGCGCCGGAAAACTGCGAAGTTCCGGCAGAAAAACCCTTATTCCTGGACTCTGGTAACGAATAATTGGATAAATCCTCTTCATATTTATGGCAAATTACTTCCTCTGGTAGTTAGAATCCTTGTTTAATGGGCCCTCACCGAAAAATCGATTAACGGCAAAACGTGTCTATTAGTCCGTCCTTCTATCTGTGGTCAAAGCAAGTGACTAAATCGTTCAACCGATTTTCTCCAAAATTGATAGTCCCTGATCAATCTGAACGAACTCGAGGCTTAGGGATTTCCAAAAGGATATACTAATTTTTAAGGACACTTTTTATGAATCCTCAAAAAATGTTCAGAATTTTCTCAAAAATGACTCCAATTGTGTGATTGAACTTTGTCCTCGGATAGTGTAGTTAAGAGAAAGGCCCAAGTCTTGTGTACTACGTTTTTGGGGGTTTTCGCTGCAACTACAACATTAAAGATACTTTTTTCTTTTCCCCTACGGACTAGAGAGAAAGTTATTAAATGCTGCGCGAAAAAACGGTGAATTTTCGGCAGAAAATTTCTTATTACTTATCATCGAGCCCTGGTAATGAAAAAGTGCATAAATCCAGTTGCTAAATTTAGAAGAGGAAAAAAACTCTAGCACGTGGTGTAGCCAGAATCCATGTTTTGTGGGGCCCTGATACCGAAAAATCGAATGACCGCAAAACTGTCTACCCTTCTGCCTGTCTTTCTGTCCTGCCTGTCCGTCTGTGAACAACGCTAGTACCGTTCATCCGATTTCTCCAAAATTAATATCGTCTAATCGATCTGGATGATGTCGCGGCCCTTAAATTTGAATCCGATATTTTAATTTTGTGGGGTAGTTTACAAGAAGCCCCTGTAACATCCTTAATAAAATCTGTTTCTTAAAGATAGATTTTGAAATAAGGTCATGTACAATTTTTGAAAATTTGAGTTGGCTAAAAATAATAATTTTGCGTGAAATTACGGGGGAGAAAGTACGGTCTGTTTTAGCACCACTAGTTTCCTTAGTGGAATATGTTCGTTAAAGACATATTTTGAATATTAAATGTTTCGTAGATATGAGAAGTTTTATGTAATTTTGCGCCAAAAAGGCAATTTTCCTTTGTCTAACATTTATCTTTAAAAACCGCATCAATTTTTTTTTTAAATGTCATTCACGGGTAAAAGAATGGACGCTCAAAAGAATGGCGTGGGTCTCATTTTCGTGGAACTTCTGAATTTCGAAACGTGCAAATTTAGAATTAATGCGAGAAAGTTTGCGCTCTTTTAGCACAAATAGTTTTCTTTAGCAAATATCTATTATGACATTACGTATCAGTATTTATTACGTGAATGTTCACGGTATCAGATCATTATAAGAGTGTGTTAATCGTGATCACTGTAATCTAATACACATGTTTTTTATATGTACTAGTGGTTTTAATTATATTTAGCTTTATTAGCTTCGTCTCTTGTGTAATATTGCCAAATATGTGCATCATTAGTTCGAGCTTATCAGTTTTGAGCTATTTGTAAGTTGGAATGATCAATTGTATGCTGAACTCCATCAGGAAATTTGAATACTGTTTTTGAGTTAAACAGTTCATGATAAAACTATTCAGGTTGATTGAAACATGTGTGTTAAGTATATAATTATAAGAACAAGTCCTCCATGTTTCCCAATTGTACCCAACTGTCTGAGATATGTCAGACGGACATTTATTTTCTTATTGGTGAAAGCAATTTTCAGCCCTTTCAAACATGACCGAAAATGCCGACACAACATAAGTTTTCACTTTAATCTTACATTATGGAACGTAACTCATTATAACAAGAGATGCTTAAATATCACATACGTTTTCACATTATTGGAAATAGGTAGAGTGGCATGGGGCAAAATCCGCATGGGGTAAGAGTCTGATTAGCTTAATTACTGTTTTCGAGATATTAAGTCAGCACTTCTGCAATATAAATTGGAAGGTGTCATAGATGATGTTCCGCGAGGAGAGTTTGGTAGTTCTGTGAAAATTCTGCTACGACAATGAGGTGTGATATAATTTGAACATATTTGATGTAATTCTGTTAGATATCGGAAATATGCTTACGCTGTTAATAGTTAAGCAATTAAATTCTGCAATTAAGAGCATGGATGTGTAAAATGTGACCTACTCAACGTATTAGTAAATAGTTTCGTAGATGCTTAACAGAAGGGAGCACAAATTAGGGAGTTGGCATTCAATGAAGATCCTGAAGTTGGTAACCATTAGATAAAATCATAAATCACTCACCGGAGGCATTGTCATCTGTACTGAGGAAGGTCACAACACCCCCTAAGGGATGCAAGTCTCCAAATTATGAAGCTTCATACAATCGCAATAAACATTACTCATCATCAAACATTCTGGCCATTCGAAAAACATGATTGAATAGAAAGAGAACGCGGCGAGGAAAGAAGTCCCCTTACTGACATCATCACATCATAAGACTGCACTGGAGAATAAGAAGCCCGGAAATGCCAATAAGAAACCGAAAATATCGCTTATTTGCAACTAAACAAGTAGGAGAGGAAAGGAAAAGAACAATAAAGTTATAAATAAGAAAATAAAACAAAAATATAACCAGTTGCCACTGAGAATACTTCGATAGCACTATGTCATACTTTCGAAACGGAATTTGAGGACCCTCCAACTGAAGACTGAGTTCAATGAGATTCGTGTAAAGAGTGGTGGCATGAACAATGCAAAATGCTATGTGCAATCCAGAAAATTCACTATACATGTTTTCTCAATTTTTGTTGGTGAAGCAATAAAAATAAAATAAATAATTAAATAGAGAAATAAATAAATATATAATATAAAAGGTAATATGCAACAAAATGCGCAGGAAAATTCTGATAATTGTAGAGTAAAGAATGTTACACTACTACATTGCTTCCAGAAACTCAAGAAATGTGCCATATCCTCTTCCGTTGGGAGGTTTATGAATGACCTAAGAAAAGTCTGTGTCAGCTGTGAGATAATCGATCGACCATGACTTCATTTACATTCTTCAGAATGCACTCAAATTTACGCTCTCCATCAGATTGTACGAGGAACTTCACTTAATGGATAGGAGCAATAAATCATCTTAATCTTATTGCACTTTGATCCTATTGCACTTTCCACGCCAATCACTATTTTCTGGAATCGAAAACCACATTACAGGGTCTATAAATCGGCATATGCAGAGCTTAAATGACGTTGTCGTCACTACTTTAGAGATGTGTAGGATTTGATATACGATATGTGCTCACTGACACGTAAAGTCTGAGATAAGGAAATCCTGTCAACCGTCACACATCGAATATCGAGCTGTCCCGTTTCTCAGCAGAGATGTGACGTAGAACGCGAAGAAGGGAAAAGACAATTGTACAAATTGTGACGTGATAATTGAGCATATTAATTATTAACTCTATACCAGGATATTACCCAACTTAGTAGAAATTAAGCTATCTGTCCTTTCAAGGGAAAGTTTCAGAAAAATCACGTATTCATGATTTTATTAATTGCCACTACAAAATATTTTAAATGTACGTTAGTTTTTACAACATAAACCAGTTTTCCATTCACTAAAAATACAATGAATTTAATATTTCGTACATTATAGCAGTGTGAAATATGTAATTTATATTACATCACTTTTACAGCAGTTTTTTTAAAATGGAAAAGAGTTTTCTGTTTAAGCATCGAAGTTGAAACATTTTATTAAACAATTACAGATATTCATTATTCCTGCAGGTAGGTTCATGCAACCTGGAGGCAGAACGCTACAATTTCCATATTACAATTAAGATTATAATACCATGTAACTTTAAATTATTTTAAGGCAATAATAATAATAATAATAATAGAACAATTATAACGATAAAGGCATACATAGTATTAACTCTATATTTTATGTCTGTCTTGCACAGATATTTTAAACTATCAAATACGCGACATTTTAATCACACTGCCCTTCACTTCACTTCATAGCACTTCGCTTTCTACTTTTTTATTGCACTACACTTTACAGTACGTCACCACACTACAATGCAAATACTACTTTGAATATAATTATCTATTTAATAAAGCATAGCATTTAATAGAAGTTATCACAATATTAATAATAATAATAATAATAATAATAATAATAATAATAATAATAATAATAAATAACTGTTTTAATAAACCTAACATTATAATTACTAAAGTTTACAAATATCATTAGTTAATTTTCTTTTAAATCTCTGAATACCTATAGGAAAGGGCTCCAAGGCTATCGCAGGCAACATATTTCCGATCATTATTGCTCTATTTGTAAAGGAAAATTTTCCAACATCTGTTTTCTGTGGCCTGAACTGAATTTTATGCTTGTGATCCCCTCTACTAAAGTATACTAACTAAGGAACTACTGAGTCGGATGTAGATATCTTTCCAAGCTGGGTAACCGACATGCGCTTTGTACAGAGCACAGAGTCTTGCCTTAACCCTCTTGATTTCTAGTCTCCCATTCTACTTCCTTCCTATTGCTTCGGAAAGTTAGTTTACACGCTCTTCTCTGTACACTATTCTTTTCGTGAATTTTTTAAGAGTCCCAATAAACCGCTCCGTATTCCATTAATGGACTAACTTGAGATAAGTAAGCTAATTCTCTCGCTTTCGCAGTACTCTTTTTTGTATTCGCGAAGTAAAATGCTAGGACCTCGAGGCTTTCCCTACAGCAAAGTTTACCTGATTTTCCCAACTCAATTTGCTATCAATAATTATTCCCAGGTACTTACAAGACAATACTCTTGGAATTTTTTTTCCTAAACGGTACTGAGTTTCACTGTAGATGCGGCCCCTACCACACGTGATAGTTTTGCATTTTGAACTAATTATTGTCATGCTATTTTTTCCGCCCAGAAATGTAGTCTATCTAGATCACGCTGCAAAATATCCTCATCTACTTTCGATTGAATAACTCTGTATATTATAAAATTATCAGGAAGTAGTCGTACTTTTGAAAACAAATTATCTGGCAGGTCATTATATCTTCCTTGTAAACATAATTGTGATGGATATAATGATGGAAGATGAATGTCATTCGAAAGAAATTGTCCGTTTCCTCTCGATTAAAACATTATTTCTATCTTAAATTCAACTATTTTATTATTCAGAACAATAAATCTAACAAGTGGCTAAAAGATTCCATTAAGTGCAACTTGACGGATTAAAACGAACGCAATACTGCGATAAAAATTAATTAGCTGACAACAATCTTTTGGCTATATATAATATCCACTGTAACTTATCTCATCGCCTTTTTAACTTTTAGACAAATTTTCTATACTCTGAATGCCTATAAGATCAATGGTATCTTAACTTTAACAGTACTCTTTATTACACGGAATATAATCATGTGCCATTTTATTTAATGTAGGAAGCTTTATTGTATTGAATATAATGAGCCAATTAATCTCTTTTGAACACGTGAGTAAACATCATATAAAGGCGATCACATAACAAAAATAGGTCATTAATAGATTATATTTTGCCATTTCTTTCCTTTCAGTAGTTTGTGAGAAACTGCAACATTAATAAGATGTAGAAATTGAACGTTATATGAGTAGTCTATCAATAATTAAATTGCAAAAATTTTCAGAAAAAAATGTTTTTTATATCCTAGCAATAGAAACGACCTTTTCTGTCACAAGAAATCGTTCAGAATGGACATTTTACGGCACAAATGATGACGTATTAGATTTTACGGCACGAATGATTGCGCCATCACACGTTCAACCCAACGCAGCGAGAGAATTGGGGAAGGTAGATGTAAGCGGAACAATCAACCACCGTTTTCTTGCACAGATGTCAAATAACTGAGACGTCACAATCCGCAAAATTAAGTTTGATTCTCCTATAAATTTATAATGCTGTTATACAAAAATAACGTATGCAACTCGTTTATAATGTTGCTTTACATTATAAATTAATTGTGCATAATCTACTATTATTAAATTGACTAAAACACTTTTTTCTACGTAATCTTTACCAACTTCTCCGAAGACGTACCATATTTTTACGAGTCTTCTTATCCCCTCAGCGAGGAGTACTTTACCTCGATATTGAAGTCAGTTTTGTTATTTTTATTTTCTCGACCTTATTTTGTAATAAGAGAAAGTATTCTAATCATACGCCGGAAAATCGCGAATTTTCCACAGAAAAACTCTTATTGCTGGGCCCTGGTGTTGAAAAAACGGATAAATCTTTGTTACATAAAAACATGAAATTTCCTATCACATTTCGCGTCAGAGGATACTTTGGCCACTCTTTCAAGAAAAATCTGTGACCAACCTATCTTCTGATATAAATATTTTTTATTTACCGTTTTGTCATTGATCTTGATGCCACGCAACGCTCCTTTCATTGGACCAAGCAAATAAAAAATTGGCAGGGTCAATATTAGGGTTGGAAGGAGGATGTGTCAGGAGCACCGAATTCACTTTGCTATACTTTCCAGTATCAGTTGTGCATTACGAGGTCGATCATTGTTGTCTTGAAGAAGAAGCACGTTTTTCTTCTGCCTTCGAACATTTCGTGTTCAACACTGGCTTGACTTTGTTCTCAAATTTGCCTGAGTGGTATATGCTATTGATAGTGCCTTGATCCTTCAAATATTCATAGAAAATCGAACCGTAGGCACTCTGTGTGCTGGTTAACATGATCTTAACAGAGGATGATTTCGTTCAGAATTTCTTACGGACAGGCGATTCAGAATGATTCCACTGAACGCTATGAATTTTCACTCTGGTTCAAAATAATGTGCCCTGGTTGTATGACAGGTTGAAATCTCGTCTGAAAATCCGTAACCTTTGAAACTGAAACAATTTTAGAACTCGGTGTAAATGCGAAATCTCACGGCTTTATAATGAACGGTAAGCCCTGTTTACCTGATTTTCCCAACTCAATTTGCTATCAATAATTAATCCCAGGTACTTACAAGACAATTGTGTGTCTTGTAAGTACTTACTAAACAACATGTGACAAACATGTGTTACAGTTGTTCAGTTTGTACTGTATAATGGAATGAGTTGTGTCAACACTTACTTCACATTTGCCTGCACTTTGTTCAACTAATTCGCCAGCCGTCACGGATTTGTAATTCAATACATGGTTTAATGCTGAATATCAACGTTGTTCTCGTCAGTAACGCTTTTGCATCCACTTTAAAATTTTTCTATTCACATGTAGAACCTCGCATGATTGATGCTCCTACTGCTGTATTGTTTGTTCATCCAAAATAATATTTCGCACGTTTGCAGACTTTACGAAAGTGAAAAATCGTATATCAAAACGTTGTTCTTTAAAAGTACTTTCTTCGAAGAAACACGTCATTGTATATAAAATTTTAGAAATTATATTTAGGAAAACATTAATGGAACAGCAGAATATTTTTTTTTGCAAGATTGCCAATTAACACTTACAAAAGTTTCAATTGTCTACGTTTAGCTTTTTCTTTATTAAAAATGTTTGTCTGTTTCAATATTGAATGACCCACGTTTACATATTCTCTCAAATAACAGAGAAATGTAATAGCAAAATATTTTAAAACATTTTATCTTAGACAATAATTTTATATGCAAACACATATTCGGAGGATTTATATTATATATTGTATACAAAGTATTACATAAGCAAATAAAATTTACTGTAAGAAAAAATTGGTGACGAATATCTACGACGATGTATCATTTGATAGTAATTAATTAACAATGTAGAAAAATGCAACTCGTAATATACAATTATTCTTTCTCGAGAAGGTCCGTAGATTAGATTCTTCGTCTCCTTACTGCACCCTTTCCTCCTCTTTCATTTCTGTAGCTCTATTCATCACGTCTTCTTCCCCCTCCACCATAGGAGAATCTGGGGCTTCCGTTCAAGCGGAAAATAATCCTTCGCCTGGATTACACTGAAACAACGGAACCTACAGCCATTGCGCCTCCCAAATGTCAAGAAGGGATTTGCAGCGGCGATTACCTCTCGCTCGGAAATCACCTCAAGCAAGCGGTTTCATTCGCTGTTGCTCCTCTCGAGGCGCATTTATAGCCCAAACGATTCTTCCAGCTTCACTTACGAAGCAGGAGTTCTGCCTATTCACGACGTTAAGTCCCACCTCGTTTAAGTCAACGACAAAGTACCAACACTGAAAAGCATCTGACAGATTATTGTAAGAAATGTTGTTTGCTACGGAGATCTTAATTCAGCCGCCTTGAATAACGTTCAAGCGTTCTATATTTAAGATCCTCTTGAGAGAATGATATAAAATATGGCAGAAGCAAATTAGAAATTTAGATGCTTTTCTGTTACAATTTGCTCTCAATATTGAACTTATATTTTAAGTAGATTCATAAATAAAGAATTACCACCACCACAATAATAATAATAATAATAATAATAATAATAATAATAATAATAATAATAATAATAATAATAATAATACTTTTCACTTCATCATCATAAAGTTTAGACGGTTTTCAATTCCAATTTACCATTTCCTTAAACTAGTGGAACGAAAGGACCAGTCTCTTTTTAATGTTATTTCTTTTGAAATACGTAATATTATTAATGGGTCAGTATTGCCATATTATACTTTATACACTTCCGAGAGAACATTTATTTCAGAAATTTTCCAAGCTTCCTTAAACCCGATCAAGTTCATTAGAAAGTTTAAAAAAACTTTTAAAATGCTAAAAGAAAAGTGGTAAAAACATGCTTTTTAACAAGGTTAAAAAAACATACGAAGTTCGTTTAAACAGATAACAAAGCTCTATCGATTTCAAATCTATTCCCGAAAAATGTGTATTTTTATGTACTTACATACTCTGGCAGCTCAAAAAAAAATTTTAACTGCTATATTTATCGTTTATATATATCGTTTTAAAATTTAACTTAAACGAACCGCCTAATGCAGAAAGGGTATATATTCACATTTCGGCTACTTTAATATTATGATTGGTGAGCATTCCTTTTAACATTATCTCTCCCAGTGTAAAACGTTTACTTTTTTGCTTGTGTCCTCCATGTTGATTTCTTGAATTAAACAAACAATGCAATGTAGAAAAGGAACAAGTTGCAATGGTGTAATAACTTGCATTGGTTGGGTTTGGCAGCCATGTGAAATTTCCAAGGTTTGTGTTTTATTGCAATTTTTAAAAAAATGTTTCGAGATCCAACATTCTCATGAGATTTTAAGTTATCACAATAATTTAGACACAAAGGATATTCAAGACACTTACTTGCAAAGGCTTATATATTGAGCCCTAATCATTCTAGTGATGAAAGTTATGAAACATCTACCACAGAAATTTTGAATTAAAGAATAATTTTTGATTTTTTAACTTCAAAAAATGATTTTTAATCTAATGCACCTTATTCGTCAACTATGTATTTTTACTTAAATAATGTATTAATAAGAATAAAAATCATATTTGATATGTAAGAATGCCAGAAAGAGTATTATCATGAAAAAGTATAATGAAATTCCCATCCAATGCAAAAAGGGTAAATTTTTCAATTTTTTTTGTAATATCTACAATGTTAAGAAATATTTCAATGTATTTTGTAGTATCCTACATTCAGATACTGCTAATGTATCTACAGAAGAAGTTACAAAATAAAATATTGATATGCCTTCTTGCAAATAGTTTTTTTAAATCTCTTGTAAAGATGTAAAAAAATGAGATGTAACCTTTCTGTATTATGGGAATCAAATAATATTAATAATCCAACATTTTAATCCATTTTCAAGAATGTGAGAGGAAGCACTCCTGAAAATTCAAAACTGACCTTTGCATTATCATAATGACAGGTCATTTATTGGGAAAGCTGCTGAAGAATGGGGATCAATCATTCGAATAGAAAAGCAATGGTGTACGTCACGTCCCGCCACGTAAATATGATTCAGCTGTTCGCGTACGTCAGAATTATCGACAAACAAGAAGCATTTCTATCTCTATTTCCCGTTTGACGCAAGCGGATAGTATTTGAAAAACTGCAGATCGATGAAACATAAATAATATTCTATGTTCGACTGAGACATAGGCTCTCAAGGTGTCTCTTTAAAGAGGACATCTAATCACATTATTGTTCATCGCATCCGTCTCTTAATGCAGTGGTTTATTTCAAGTTGCTTACCATTTCTCTTCACCGATAGAATATTCATGTGATGGAGGTTTTTGTAGTGTGTTTTTTAGTTGGAAAAATACTACGCCCGATTACTCCTCTCTTACAACCGAACAAATATTTATGATATTACACACCTAAATAGGAGCCTTGGATTATGGGAAGAGAATCCTATCGTACTTTCTTTTCAGAAACACATCCTGTAATCACTCGGTCACTTCAAATGTTTCATTATTGAGGAAAGAGGCAGTTATTATATTTAGTGAACAATTTGTAATCAGGAGCTCATGCTTGAACCCGGCGTCGACCAGCTCATGGCTAAGATACACTGAAAAGGGCCCATACATGTTCGGGACACATCAAATTTGTACTCGTGTCATTTTACGTTTACGAGAAATACGAGCATCTGTGGCTACCCTTGCAGGAGAAACCCACACGAATAAATCCCCTGGGCTCCTGTTTTTTTCAGGGTCTTTGTTCGTCTTTGATGTTCATCATCTGTGCGTCAGTATAGTTTATAAGTGCTCACGTGTCCAAAGTCAATATTAAATGATCAGAAGCAATGGTAATTATTTCCGAAACATTCAAATCTACATCTCATTCCTGGGTATCTATACTATCAAGTATTAGTAGCGGATGAAATCAGAAGTAACCAGTAAATTTCCCGAGAATTCAACAAAATATTGAAGAATAGAGTCTTTCTATTCATTAAAACTTGGTATCCAAAACCGCCTGTTTCTCGCCCACGAAATACCTCGTTCCTCTGCTAGTTGGTGAAAGGAGCGTAGCGAAATTTGCGTGGTCAGACGGAAGAGCGGGCCTGATGGCCCGAGTCTCGCCACGTTAAAATAAGGCATTAATTCAATTCAATTCTAAAATCCAGTTGTAACCAAGATCACAACGACTATGGAAAATACGGCAGGAAGTGTCCACTTTTGGTACGCAAGAAATGGAAAAAGATCTGGAGGAGACGCGGAATGAAGATCGCTGGTGTTGTAACAGGTCCAAATAAGTCAATAATGTTGTAATCAACCAAGAAGGATGTACCTTGAAACGTTTGGGAACTGGAGCGGCGTAGAGAGATTATCTGACAATGGTGTTTCCTGAGCTACACCCAACATGCGGGCGTACACATTACTTACACGTAATTTATGAATCACTTGTTTGTATAGATTGTGTATTTGTTCAGGTAGGGATGTATACATACTTTCAAACGGCGCCATTGATTGACTCAAAATTAGCGATGTTGCTTAATTATTTTGGTTGTATTGCTTCCACTGTTTTAACTTATTGTTACTCCTAGAACACAGACGTGAATATTAGATTATCCAGGTACTTACGTTTTCCGAAACTTTTGAAGTAATGATGTTGTTTCAGGTATTTTCATCAATGGGCAAGCCCTTAAACTAGACAAAATAATTCCTTTGTGATGGTTGTGTTAAAGTGGTGTAGATCATTGATGAAGGTTCTTTAGTATTCAGGAAAGGACTTTTAATTATGGGTTCATTATTTTCTTGAAAATATTACTTCGAAACATTTTCAGAGATGGTTATTCCATTGTTTCAAAATACTGTTAAATTTACTATTCGTCTATTCCTTTATCTGTAGTTTCCTGAATTGCGAATTGCACATATCTGATACCTCCCGGCATGCATTTCACTTCGATACAATTTTGTTCAGTTTCAGTGCCCCAAAAAAGGTAAATGTGTACTGACTCTATCAACAACAGCTCTTAGGAAACTACAGATAAGAACTAGTTTGTTCTAAATCATGATCATTACAACTTAGACGTCATTGGTTAGCAATGTCATTTTATAAATTTTGCTTTTACCAAGGGCGATAATTATTCTGTTCCCGAGATGAAGCAGCGGTATGTCAATCGCATGTGAATGGCCGAGTCTCCGCAAAGGAGTTAGAGCATTATACTCATCTTCATCTTTCCGAGTAAATTCATTTTGATACGTCATATGAAATGGCCCTTGCGATGGAATCAGTTTCGGAGACGAGAAGACACTGTTACAGCGTGAAATGTGAGAAGTTTCGATTTATAAATTGTGGAATGGATAGTATTCCGCGCTATCCATATCGTCAGCATGTCGAAGAGCCATTAGGTGGATTTTATGAAAGATCAAGCGATAGTGAGCTACCCTATTTTGTATTTAAAATGTTGCTTTATGTATTCTGACCTCTAAATATATGCGGCACAACGCTGTCGCTTAGCTGTAATAATACTGGCACATTACCTAAATTTTCACAATTCTTCCCCATTATCACATCCGGTCGATATTTTGATACTTCGTGTTTGACTTTCATTGTCTGACTTTAATTCATCATTCAATTACGTGTAATAGCTTGGAAAGAGATTTTGCAACTCAGAAATACTGGTCTATTTTAAACTTCTCCCCCATTCGTCACATATAGTCATTATTATTCTTTGACGAAAATAAATCAAATTTTGTATATTTGGTAAATTAATAGAAAATATGTGACTCACAACTCTTGTATTGTAATTTAGTACTATCAGTGGCAGATCCGCCAGAAGAAAATTAGAGAAATTTTACTCAGAAAAGGAATCGTGCAATTATTGAGAAATTGATATACCATACCGAAGAGTTAGGTTATCACCCGGGTTAAATGGTCACGTACGGTTAATCAAGAAATATCTACCATGTAAACTCGCCGTATATAGTGTACATACTTCATTACACGAATAACGGTGTTTTTTATTTACATCAATATTTTAATTATTTGTTTCGCCAAACGTGTTTGTGGCTGTGAAAAGTGAAATTTAATTCATTATTCTTCAACATCATCGTTGAATAAAATATTTCATTTTCATGAAATTAAAGATCAAAGAGATCAGAAAAAATTGCGTCAGGTTGGCCGTCTTTAATAATTTTTAATTTTGTTAACAATCAAAGATATGGGCGCTTTGAGTGATCAAGGAAATACTATTATCATGACTTCCGTCTACACTCTCATGAAAATTGAATACTATGGTACCGAAAACATGGAAAATTATTCGGGATATCATCCATAATTATCTTAGAGTAGCTACGATTTAAATCTCTGCTATCGATTTCCGTGCATCGAAAGTGGAAATGTATGTACATCCAACATTCAAATTATAATAGACGAAAATATCGTTTTCAAATGCAGTTGTTGTGAAACATGTATGATGCGAAATAATTGCACTGCGAGACTGGAAAAAAATACCTGGGAATTTTGAGAGAACAAATATTTTGAAACGCTTTCATAAAATACAAAAAAAGTGGACAAGAGGAAAAGTTAATTTTTGGTCAAAAACACTAAGTTTTATACGAAAAGGCAGATAACTGAACAGGAACGTAAATGACACGAAAGGGGACAGTTACCGTTTGATCGAAAAAAGCAAGCATGTTAAAATAAATTTTAAAAAAATTGTTAAATACAATTTCATATATCATTTTTGCATCATGGATGTTTCCAGTATTTCCATGAATTTATTTTGTTTTAACTTATTATTTTTATTTAATAATTCAAGAAAGTACTAAAAAGTCTTCAAATTACTTCAAAAATTTGGAGCCGTTGGCGTTTAAGAGCTACTGTGTATTCGAAATTTGAAGTTCTTTTTTACAGAAATTTTTTGGGTTTTCGAGAAACTTAATTTGTAGTCATTTACTTACAGTACTTTAACAGTACTAACAGTACTTTAACTCATAAATACAATAGTGTTTACAAATTGCTAGAAATGTGCATATGAACGGCGTGAGATCTTTAAAACGAGATTTGTTCAGTATAGCATCATGTCTGCGAATGTGTCGAATGTTATGATAAAATGAGTAGATAGAAGAATACAGAATTCTGTGTAACGTATTTACAATTTATTGTGAAATTTAAATTTAACATTTGTACAATCTAATTTATAGGGGAAAACTATTTAATCATTGATAAATGTTACATGAGAAATTTAAATAAAATAGGTAAAATTTTGTATTATAATTAAAGGTATTATAGAAGTCAATAACATAAATCAATATCGAGGGAGAAATATTACCAATATTTTAGTTTAAAGTAAATAAAAATAAAAATTAATAATATTAATAATAAATATATACGTAATATGTAAAATAAAATAATTATATAAAAATATAAATAATAAAATTAATCACATTAAAGATAACAAATTAACAAAATATTTGTTCTTTGTACCGTTATGTAAGTGTGTGCAAAGTTATTGGTCGTGAATAAAAGAATTCGTCGTCATAATCGTCGTCCAGAGGAGCAACGCGAGCGCATTGGCGGCCCCGCAGCGGGTCTCGCCGGGCGTGCGCGCCGCCGTGACCGCGAGCGGGAGCCGCGTGGCGCCGGCCGTCGCGCCCTGACCGCGCTCGTCGGGCCTCGTGCATCCACGCCAGCGCGTCGCGGCACGGCGCGACGCCCGGCCGCGGTCGATTTATCTACACAAAACGCCGTCGCCCGTTTGAAGGGCAGCGGGCCCGGCCGCGCGGCCGCGCCGCCGCGTGCGAGCGCGCGTCAGCCACGGCGCGTCTGTCACGCAGACACGCGGGCGTCGCTCGCCCATCCGCGTCCTCTCGCCGCTCAATCCCACCTATAAATCACCGGCGGCTCGTGCGTGGGGGCGGGGCGCGGAGGAGCCTGGGCGGGGGCGAGCGAGGAGCGAGAGGGAAGGGGGCAGGGAGTGGATTCGGAGCAGGGGAACGGGGCGGGGAGACAAAAGGCAACGCGGGGCCCGAGGGGGGCGGGGCAAACGGGAGAAAAGGCGGGGAAGCGGGCAGTGCATGGAGCAGGGCGAGAGCGGGAGGGAGGAGAGGTGGGCGCAGGGGCGGACCGGGGAGACGAGAGAGGGCTTCCCCGGGAACCGGCTGGGGGAGGGGCGCGGGTGCCGCGCACTCGCCTGGATAAACACGCCGGCGTGGCACGGCCCTGCTGGGCGGGCGGCGTGTGTAGAGATAGCAGGCCGTCGAAATCGTCGGCCTGCTTTTCCAAGTCATGTGGGGGTCGTGGTGTTTGAGGAGGAGAGACGTGGGAAGAACCTGGGGGAGGAGGGGGAGGGGGAGGAAGGAAGCAGAGCACTCGTGCCGGGATATGCGGTGGGAGGAGGCGGAGGGTTTAATCCGCAATTAGGGTTTATGGACGAACGCGGTGCGTTAGGCTCTGCATAGTGCGGAGCGGTGGCGCGGGGATGGGGCGCGTGGGGGGGGGGTACAGGGCGTCGCCACCTGTCGCTCTGATATCTCCCGCCTAGACGCCTTCTGACGGGAATATCGATATGAATATTGTTCGGCTCTTGCTCTTCTCTGAACATCGCAAAACTCACTCGAAGGGTTTACATATACCTCATTTCAGATCTCTGATAATATATAAACTATTTTTAGGCAAGTTTTTGTCTATTTCATGTGTTTAAAGTACCAAAGGTAAAACTGAATTAGCATTTTCTGAGATGGTTTCACCTTCTCCACTAAGATGTTAAATATGAAAGAAAACAATAATGCAGCTCGAATTTTATTTTAAATGTTTGTAGTTTGAAACGTAGTATTAAATAAAACAAATATTGAACTATCATTTCATGTTTAAGGCCTTTCTCATCTTTTCCATATAAGCACAATGTGTGTTGTTCACAGGTGTAAAGAGATTTAAATTACATAATGATGCGAAAAGTTCTCTGTATCTTTCACACAATCACACCCCGGCTATGAATTTTAAATGGCACAAGTCTATAAATAAATTTAATACAAGAAAAAAACTGCTACAAAAGAATATGTGGCGGTTTATTTGTTTGTGTGTGTATTTTGCTGGTGATTGCAAGCTCTGATGATGGAAATCCATTTTTCGAAACGTTGACAAAAAACCAAGTGTTAAAAATCTTTGGTCCCACTGACCAAGCCCCGTAAATTTGACGTCAGTATAATTGAAGATAAACTCACATTCATATTTAATTAAAATGTAAAATATCGATTTCATGAAAATATGATTCCGTGCAAACATCAATGTTCCACTTAAAAGACCAAATACATCTATAAATATAAAAAGTTATCTTCTTATTTATTGGCAACATACGTAGTAGAATATGCTTGAAAGCCCTTTTGTGCTAACAGGCGAATCGCTTGCTTTCCTACTAAGATTTGAATCAGCTAGTAATCTTGTAAATACACTGAGCACAGATTAAGCTCATTACAGATTACATTAATCCTTGAAAGGTTTAAAAGTCTGCTAGGGGTATTAGTATTCTCTTATGATCCTATTGTAATAGTAATGTATTGTTTATACCTCTAGGAAACAAAAACATGACCTCATTGTCTCATTTGACACGACAGGAACGTTAATTAAAATTAAGAGTCCGCAAATTCTACAGGATGTTACGATGTGACGCTCCGTTGACATGTCGTCAATACTTCCTGATATGAAGTTTACCGAGATAAGGATGCTGATAAGAGTCGATGATGTACACCAAATCACAAACCGCTGTATTGTTGGACCTGCAGCATGAAAACAAAATCAAAACAGAAGAGTAAGCGACTGGCGTATCGAAGAAATTAATTTATTTATTATATAATAAACGATACAATATTTGTTAAATGCGTTATGCTGTCAAGTATTACAAAGTATCTACACTCCAAACATCGAAACAATTTACTATAGGGAAGAGAAAATAAATTAATATGTATTATTAAAATAGATTGAGTGGAAAAGGTGGACAATATTAACATTCATGGGGTTTACATCTCTGACACCCGTAACTACTGCACACGATTTTAGACATTACTAATTTAAACAATTTCAATTTTATTCCTAAGTCTTATAAATAGTTTCTTTTTCATTGAATTGTCAGGAAGTATTTTATTATATTTTGTTCCAGTTATGTTTTTGTCATTTACGATGTGAAGAGTTTGTCTTTTTAATTCTAATTGATCATTTTTTGTTAGTAATACCGAGTTATTTGTGAATTTGCCTGTTCGTTATAAACCATGGAGCTTTCGTTATTCGCCTTTAAAAAAATGTGTAGTGTTATTTGTAATTTTTTTTAAATGTGGAGTCGTATAAGTCAGTGTTAGTCGAACAATTATTTAAAAACCATTATGTCTGTATCTATTTGCAATTTATAACTTTGCCTTATCAACGGTTATCATTTAGTTATGTTTGCATTGGCGTTTTTAAAAATAGAAATGATATGGTCTTTCCATATTATTTTTTTCGAGCAATTACTCTTTGTAACTTTACAGCTTGGTTTTCATTGGCATAGTTTTGATTTAACTATGAGTGAAAAGGCTGTTTTTAGCTTTCTAGGGGTAAATAAATTTCCTGGGATTTTCTCCGATATCAATTGAATCCACCATTTTTGTATCCATTTAGACAAGAAGGGAAAGGATACCAGAATTTAAGAAGTTGTGCACAGAATACACATTGCCCATAATTCGTCATGCATATTTTTAACTGTTTTTAGACGTTAAATTAATAAAATAATGAAATTAAAAAATGTTATTCGTGTCTTATAATTTTATTTCACAATGGAAACTGAAGAATATGGTGTCGTTTGCAAACAATGGCACCTCGGATGGCAATGGAGCTGAGAAATGTGACATGTAAACCCCAGCTCTGATGGGTCAAGAACTAATAACAGTCATTCGTTTTAATTTTAAAGAAGCGATCTCTCAGAAATTTTAATAACATTCTTTGTTAGTATCATGGTTTATCCCGTTTATCTTAAGATTCAGTAATAACCATTGTGCCAGACATGAACTATATTAAGTAAGCCATGGTATATTTCAAAAGTACCAGAAGAATACCTTAACAAGTTGGGAGATATGAGATGTGTACTTCGGTACAGGTATCTTAATTCTCGAAAGTAATTGTGACATGTGGGATCCAAAAATATTCTGAATAGTGCAGAAGGAAAATACACTGATGATTCCTCAGACATTGATTTCGTAATTTGCATTTTGTTATTTTCCTTCTTCTTCACTTATTCTCCACGTGCTTGACTAATAGATGAGTGCTAACTAGGGACGATAAATCACCAAAAAATAGAATAAAAATAGCTATAATCAATAAATAATGAGATGATTTTGATAGCATAATGAATTGCTTTTGTGAGTTGCTTTGCTTCCTGCACCATGACCAGCGAGTAGAAATATCCCTGCCTTACTCGGCAGCCGAGGCGACAACTCGAGAGTACAACACCTGCGGGCGAAACAATCAATGCCATTTGGATCGACAGAAAGGTATTACAAGAAATAAAAGCGGTCAGCCATAAGAATGATGAGGCACGGGCACGTTCACAGAGAAGGTGACAGGGCTTCGATGAGAAGCCAGGCATCAGACAGCCTGTCATTAGTTTCGTAACCTCAATGTCATTTTGTGTTCATGAGATAAAGAGAGCTATGAAACAAGCAGACACACATGGCCACTAGCGAGAAACCCCTTCTCATGATTTCATCATTTAATTATTATTTACTACGACGCACATATTTCTAAGAGTTGAAACATTAATTATCTTCAGTATTTAGATTAAAAATAATTGCACTGCTCAGAATCTTTCTCATGTTACGTAATTGTTTCTCAATTTTACATTTAAATACTGAATTAATTACAAAAACTGTAAATACGGTCTTTTTTCAAGAACTGTCTTTCAACGACAGGATTTTTTCCTGATTTCATTTAGGAAAAAATCTCTATCTTCAATGTTGCAGTTTACGAAGACAACGAAAACAATTTTGAATTTGAAGTTTTCGTAAAATCAGAAGTTACAATGAAAATAAGACCTACATCATTGTTTCAAGCGATTTTCACGCTATCCGGACAAAAATTGTAATTCAAAATTTTGACTGATTTTGAGAAAATTTTTAAAATGTTTTTGAGGCTTAATGTGTAGAACTCCCACAGTGAAAATATACGTTGCAAACTCAGAGGATCTACATTTTATTTAAATTGATCGGGGAATATCTATTTTGGAGAAAATCTGCTAAATAGTTTAAGCCAAAGATTCTCAAACTTCGTATTTCCTCGACCACTTTTTAACAAATTTTATGCTTCATCAATCCCCTTTCGTTTTCTAAATAATGTACAGCATACATCATCACAATCCAAAGAATTTCACATAAATGCTTTAAAGATAATCATTTTCTCACACTAATATTCTCGTATATATCTCTATTTTTTCAATAATTGAAGACGCTTCCACTTTTGAGTAGCTGACTTCGTTATCTTCATTATAATACAATGGTTACAAAGTGTAGTGTGGTTTTGTAAGAATTGGCATTACATTTCACCACTGCGTATTGCGGAGTATTCCTTATTGCCCGATCGATTATCATTGTGCACGCTTAGTCATACTTTCTTCAGTTTTCTAAACATCTTAATTTTTAAGGGCGAATGAGTAGTGCAAAAGAGAGGAGTGAATTTGTAATTTATTACAATACTTTGTTGCTTTATCTCAGGAAACACTTCAATTAGTTCATTCATATTATTTTGTAATCAATGATTTCAAATTTATCCTGAGCAGACGCCGGTTCATATTCCGCTATTGACCCCAATCGACTCCATAATTTGATCCTCTTCAAATTTTAACCACCGCCAGGGGTCTATACAGAGCCTGGTTGGAATCCCTGGTTTAGGCGGAAGCTTCGACCACAGACGGAACGGACGGACGGATGGATAGACGAACGACCATGCAGACGTTTTGTCCTCAAATGATGTTTCTGTATCAAGTATCCAGAAACATGAATTCTGACTATGCAACTTATTAAAGAAAGTAATTTTTCGGTACCAAGAAGTAATTAATTCACTTTTTCGTTATCAGGATTAAACAAAAAGAGTTTTCTCCAAAATTCTCCGTTTTCCGTCGCACGATTACAGTACTTTCTCTTTTTACAAAGTGAAGGCGGGAAAGCAAAAAAAATTTCAAATTAAGTTAATCTAAAATAGATACACCGATATTATCAATTAATACGATGTTTTTTTGTTTTCCCCTAATATTTTACGATAGATTCCCTTTTACAAAAAAAAATCACTTTTTTAAAAACATTCTCATCCTCATACTTTAATTGGAACGAAGCTATCGAAGTGTTATAGAAGAGCAAATCCTCTTTTAATATGAACATTTTCAAAAAGACAGTTTTTTAGAGGAAATGTTTGACTATTACCGAAAATGCTCTATTTTGAGCTCACTCGAAAACATTTTGAGATTTCAAGTAATTTCATCAGAAATCATTTAAACACTTGGATCCACATAATTATTAAATTATAAAATGTTCCTGTGACGTAAATATTTGCGACCTTACGTTACTGATACTTCCCGAAATCACTAAAAACTTAAATTGCAGATGGACGTTTGAATGGTATTCGCCTTTAGTCTATTATGAAATCAATACTGACAGGATTTCCGCGAGTGTTGATACCTAAAATACCATAATATTTGCGTTAAGAACGAAAAGCAGAAGATGCAAGAAAGAAAACTAAAAAGGCAAGAAGTTAAATTTGTCCAACAAATTTGAACTGCAAAATATCCCGTGAGTGTGAAAAGTACAAGAAAACAAGTATGCATATCATATTAATTGTTTGCTGTGAAGATTGAGTGTAAAAATATATTACTGAACGTCACAACCATTCCCGAGTTAATATTTACAATGCATTAATGTTTACATTATGAAGGAAAAAATAATCACGTCATGCATCAGCAAGTGTTTGATTAATTTTATAAATGTATATTAATAATATTAAATTAAAAATGTACTCAATAAGTAAGACTGTGATGTAAAGTCGCTTAAAAACAGAATTATATTAGTCCATGATGTTAGAAGACATCTATCTATGGAACAAAACTTTCTCTAGGGGTGGATTTTCTCTGAGGTGATCAATTACGTTCGTCAGCAAGACGCGTCCTTTCCCTGGTTAATCATTTTCACTGCCATCAAAATTTCGTGTTTCTGTTACATTATTGTTGGATTATATATTATAATGTGATCCTTTGTGGACAAATTTACAATTAATAAACGGTGATTGTATTATGTAGATTTACAACTAAGTAATATATCAGTGAATACATAAATATTAATGGAACTATGTACGACAGTTCCCACGAGACAAGAGAAAAATAATTTGCCTCCCTTTATCACAGCTTCACCTCTGTGCGATCGACAGGATGAGCATAGAACAATATGCATTCAATTGAATATAACAGGAATGACAATACCTCATCCGATTACAACCGTGACGAATTATACAATGACCTATTCTAATCGTTTCGTTCATCCGTCCCTGTGATTTACTTGTAAATCTAGCTCATAATTTTATTATCTAAAATACCACGTCAGTGAAACATTATTCAAGAATACGTTTCTGAACAAATTATCATCCGTATTTTAAATAAGCAAACATATTTCCAATCAATAGAGACAAATAGGTGGTATGATTTATTTTCAAATCGATGTAACAATTATTTGAGAATTAATTCATCAATACGCAATTGTTCAACAACACCAAAATCGCTAGTAAATTTATCAATCGTGTTCTAAATCCTCACAATTAATTGCCAGTTAATTAGAAGGTTATGACCTAATCAAAGTAGTTATAACCTAATGAAAGAATATGATTATTGCAAATGAATGAAAACTTGAAATAGGTAGACTGAGTGAACCCTGAGGATAAGGAACAAACTGCGATAACGAGATATTACGTTTTGATAATCATACCTAAGGGAAATTGAAAGAAATATGTAAGTGAAGGGCAAAAACGATGTATATTTCAATCAATTTGTTTTATTTTCATATTTAAAGGCGATAGACTAAACGAACTTTGAACGGATTTCGGCTAGGGAAAAAGTATGATCGATGAAAAAGAATAATTCATATTTTTAGGTTGAAATATTATCACCATGAAGTTCGTTACGCTGTAACGTTATATTTGCTGCCTCTCAATTGGTTATTATTAGAAAACCTTCATATGCACTAGCCCAACGTACATGCTAAATTATACCAATCAGGGAGTTATTTGAGTAACGTGGCTCTAGAGGTGGCCGGAATCTTTCTTGTTGAAATCAATTTACATATTTATTAATTTATTTAAATTGATTTACATGTCTGGCGTTCACCGCTCACGTGACGATGCTCTGTCTCTGTCGCCCTGTGAGTGCCATCAGGAAGTCTCGCTTAAAATAAGCCCATGTGGTCATAATTGAAGGTGGAAGCTGTTTTGGAAGACGTAAAACCATTCAAAAGCAAACAAGGACTGAAAAAGATGTAGATGTTATATGTAAATGTAATAATTATTTACGGAATAAGTATAATAAGACATCTTAATGGGCGATTTGATATCCAATGCAGTATTGTCATACGATGTAACGACAAAAATATTGTAATCGTCGCTGTTCATAACACGGTAAGAATTGTTGACGGCTTTTTGTAAATTATGAGAAACTATTGACACGAAACCCAATAAATATGGTACTGCTGGATGGAGAATTAATACTTAAACCCGCGTGGATTAAATGTAAGATGCAAAAACTGAAGTTTGCAGAGCATGACGTAAAAACAGATTACTACAAAAGATCGCGCGTAGCTAGGAAAGTGCTGCTTCCTAGGCCCTTAACTCCAGGTTGTTGTGTCCCAAAGTGTCACAAAATAGGGACAGGAGAGTTCTGTGGGATCACGCGTTGTGAGGGATACGTGATGGAATGACAGAGACAGGTGGGGTAAGTGAGGGACAGGCAGACCCCAAATTATGCTTCTTAAGCAATATTCTATAGAACGAGATCTTTTGGATTTTCAGTAATATTTTAAGATCTTTATGGATCTTTTGAGATCCATGGTATGGGTAATCAGGAAAGTGCAGAATACCTATTTTCATGGAAAATTAAATTAAAGGAAAAGCAGAAATAATCTTTGACGATAAAATTAAAGGAACTGTTTAATTTTTTGTGCAATTTAATCTCAACGCTTAGCAATATTATAATAGTTACTTTCGCACAGTAGCGGGACTATAATGTTGTAAGAGTTCAAGGGCTTGTCGTTTAAAATTGAATACTACTCTAATGTAATTTTCACTTTTAAAGCAATAATTTACAAAGTGCGGAGTTCTGCACGTGATTTAGATTTATTTATTTAGTCAAAAAACAACAACAGTAAACACTGTATGTGACGTATGGGGGAGAAGATCATCTGCGCACTTTTTCATGTGTTCCACAATCCCTTCCCGCCATTTTAAATATAAATAGTTGAAATATGGGTAAAGGTTTAAAATAGATAAATACAAATACATTTTAAAAAAGCGCGAGATTAGCAATATTTGAAAAAAATAGACATTTTCGGTCCCGAGTTATAGAAAACTTATTTGCATCGGTAACGAATTGCAAGTATGATTTGTTTGCATTGCTAACAAAATAGTATGTCGCCCTTACCTCTACTCCTACTATTACAAGCTAAAAAAAGAGCTCAACAAAATGAGCGCATAGTGAAGGTACATTTACGTCGAGAAGCAAAACAAGGGGCCATCTCAGCATTTGCTCAATGGATGTTCCTAATAATTACGGATTTGTGATAGAAAATTACAATAATTTCCTTTCAATTTCTGAATTTTCGAAATGCATGAAAAATATCATCCTACACCTGCACTCTGCCTGCATTTTACGCACGTTGGCGGTATTTCAGGAAAAGGTCAAGAAATATATATCATTCGACAGTAAAAAGCATTAAGAATTGCAAATTCATAAAAGTTAATACAATTAATTGTAACACGACCCGAACTGTTGAAAACGAATCAGCTCGGTACAAACATTGCTAGATTCAGAAGTCGGATTAATCAGCACGATTAATCTACAATCTCTAATTGTATCTCGTCTCACCATAAACTTCGTTCAGTTAGTTGTTCTGAAAGTCATTGGCGTTCCCTACGAAACAATAAAATTGGAACAATACTTTTCGAGTTTGAAACTGCTATACTCATAAGATATATTTTTACCACGGGTAATATCGAATTTCACATTGTGGTGAAGTGGCGCTTGTGCACAGACGTGCGTAAAGTATGAACTGAACAATTCAACCATTGTTTAGAACTACATACTGTTGTCATAAATGCATTGTTTTTAGTTCTTAAACGTATAAGTAGGTAATTTTACTCCACCGATAATTATAAACATATAATCGAAATACGGGTAAGTGAAGTTCTGAAGAACAATCTCCCTATTTTAGTGAAGTCAAACCTTCAAATTACGATTTCCTTCAAACTGAATACGAAATTAATTCATATTGACAACTCTCTGTATTATAATAAAAATGGCAAAATCCAGTTTTGAATCTCAAATTGGAATTTGTGAACAAATTTGTATTATGAAGCTATTTGCACCGGAATGTTGCGAATCTAATTTGCTTCATGTCAGCCTGCGTTATAAAATAGAGTAGGAACTATTCCTATTGTGTTGGCTGCGGGACCGAGTCGCAGCCATGAGAGGGTCTACCACGGACGAACCGGGTCATGCCGGACTCTGAAACCCTCCTTTATTGCACCTCGCCGAATTTCTTTCCTCCTTGACAGTGGCGTCTTTCGTTCGCGGCATTGAAAACTGTAAATACTTATAGTTATATGTACTTCTCAGAATGGGAAATACACACTCGTATTCCCAAGAGCAGTAGGTGACGAATTACGAGAAGTATGGAGATGCTTCATCTTCATTTCCATCACACTGAAAATCATAATCGAAAATATGTGTAAACGTGATCTCTTCAAGTTTCGAAAGGCTATTCGCTTGAATGAGTTATGCTGAAATAGAAAGGTCGTGGAATGCCGTTTCTAATGCGTGAACACATGCGTACGTTTGGTGATAATGGAACTCATTAAAAATTCCTGCACTCGCGAGCTCTATAGTTCTGAGGAATGATCATACCTGCATTAATGTTAGTTGTCCCTGGTGTGTAAAGCCTGACGAGATTGTTCTCATCAGCACGTGCTGCATGCTTCTATTGCTTGCACGCTGCCGCGATGAACACTAGCAAAAAGTGCTAGACATATAAGATATCTAATCGAAATAGTTAGGCTCACGAGTTATCTAATCGAAATCCGACCATGATCTGGGTTACGAACCTCTAACATTACGAGATCTATTTCATTTCTGCTTTAGAGACAAGATTTGCAATTCGAAGTTACATCTATTAACGCGAATGAGCATTATCACCATGGTCAATGCAATCATGATGTTTTGATAAATAACATTTTAAATAGTAATAGTAGAAGAATAGCAAGGGAGCGGTGAAATTGAATAGTGTTGTTGAAAAAGTCAAGATATTTTTATTAATTTATTTATTTAACGCAAAAAATTGAACAGTATGTGACGTATTCCTGGGAAGGATAGCAATCTGTGTACGTTTCCTTGAGCTCTGGAATTCTTATCCGTACCTTTTATACTATATTAAGTTGCATTATGAATACAAGTAGCAAGAGCAATGTTTACAAGAATTGGTAAGAAAATATTCGCTCTGGTGTAATAAAAACTATTTTCAAGGGGCATAGATTTAAATACTTTTGTTATTATTCCTTATCCTGTTCTACGTGCAGGAATAGACGTACTTCTGCGATTATATATATATATATATATATATATATATATATATATATATATATATATTGAAACACAGAATGTGTTCCCTTACACTAATTAGAATATTAGTGTAAGTAATCAGTATATATTTTGGACTGGGCGGTACGTACGCCAAGCGCGGCGAACAACGACGGGAGCCAGCAACGGTCGCTACCGCCACCGTTGCCGCCGCCGCGAGGACAGCGTGAGAATGTCGGTTACGAACTGGGCAGCGAGCGGCGAAGATGTTCAGCCGTTAGGACAGTCAGGCCGAGCCGCCCGTCGATGAAGGACGTGGCCGGCGTGCTCCCGACCGGGAAATGGTCGTTAGGAGAATTGCGAAGAAGAAAGACGTTAGCGGAGCGGCGAAGAGCACGCCGCTAATGCATGGATAAAATGAACATGCGAAGTAGTTTATAAAGTAATAGTAACTGTTAAACAATAGATAGGTGAAGTGAATACCGATAGTATTATGAGAATAAGAGTTCGGTGCCGATAGAACAATCGATTGCACTCGTATTAATTAGTGTGGCGAGAACAATATTGAAACTGTGTTGCGCGGAACTGTGACCAGCACGTGTGGCAGCCGCGGGTTGAGTAATTAAGTTCAGCGACGGAAGGTAATTAGAGAAGTGTGTGGCGCCGAGGTGCCAGGAGCTGCATAAGGAAGAATTCGCCAGGTTACCAGCCGGGGCGACCGCCCTGCCATCAGCCGCCGACGGCGCGCAGCTGCTGCCGAGGTCGGCGACCCCTGCCGACACGAGCCGTGCTCCAAGCATCGAAGGTATTTGGTCGGGGCCCCGAAGGTATGATAAATGCATATTACACCTAATCTTGGTACCAAGGGAGAGGGTATAAATACTGTCAGATCATGTATTTAACAAATTCAGCTTGTAAATAAACATTGTTCATGATTGTATTTTCTTTTCTAATTAGCTTTCCCAATGTTATACCAACTTACCTCAGGGACCCATTCACGGAAAAGATACCCTCCATTAGGATTTTATTGCAGTGAAATACCCGGTCTCACCAGGTACGTCACAATATATATATATATATATATATATATATATATATATATATATATATATATATATATGTATATATATATAGCGAGAGAGAGAGAGAGAGAGAGAGAGAGAGAGAGAGGGAGAGACGATGATTGTTTCCAAACCTTCATCCTGTGAATTTCTCAGATAATCAGTTAACTAAAAAATAATTGTTTTGCCGGTTTAGTAGATTTTCCATATTGTTTGTTAAAGACTTGTGCGCCTGCCATTATACACCCGTTAACTCACATCTTTAATGCATCCTTATGCACCGAAGGTTTTTCAGATATTTTGAAAAACCTAAGATTAAGTCGATCTTCACAAAAGGCAACAAAAATGAAATATTATACAATTTTATACAATTAGAGACCATACTGAGCATCAAAGAGGAAAGTAATATCACAGTGGTGACTATATGACCTAGAAGTTGAAAAGAGACTTCATATAAGACAATTTTGCAAACAGACAAACAGGATTTTATAAAAAACGCTTCAAAATTATTTCATTATCAGAGTACTTTGCTTAATAATATCGCAGAAGTATTTTCATTAAGACTTTTGGAATATTGAAAAATTGCAATAGTTGACATTTTGTTAGTGTTAAGTTGCAACTAAAATATTGACGATTGAATTTTTTTCTTTAAGAAATCTGTTCTTCACAGATAGAAAAGGTTGAGCAATACTTTTGCCAATATGAGTAGTTTTCTCGCTATGTTCAGTAAAATAGTGAGAAACATTACGTAAACAAGATTTTCTCAAATCCACAGTTTTTTACTAATTTATTACTTCAATTTTCATCGAAATCTGTGAATTTTCGAAAATTTTAATTGCACAACATACTTTTTAAAGGGCCGTGAATATTGCTTTGTCGATACAAGTGATTAGAGTAGAGTTTGTAGCTACTTGCTAAACTTATGTACCAGGGTTGGATTCTCAGTGTGTTGAATTATTTGCTGAGTTGGAACCACTTTGTGGGTTCCAATAGTATTATAATATGAGGTAATCGTAACAAATAACGTTAAAGCTCGGGCCGTTGTAGCACTACCAGTTTACAATATAGGCTAATTTAAAAAGGAAACCCTGCTTTCTAATTCTAAACGAGCTAAGAATTTTATTCTAATTGAAAAAATACGAATGATCCGAGCTTTATCAGTCGATACATTATGAAAGATGAAGATACAGATCTAAGTAATGTTCCCAATGGTAGAAAGGAAATATTTTCTTGTGAATGTTTATTGGCATGTCCTAACACGCGAGATCTTCCCTGCATTTTACGTAGAGTAGGATTTGAGATTATTTTATGATTTTCATATGACACAAAATCGTATGTATGTATCTCTATGACTATAAAATCGTAGGTATGACAGCTCTTTACGAGCCTTTTTGGGCATGACCAGCAGCGTCCCGGGCTTGCGACAATCGGTTGAGACGTACGTGTAGTTAGCACATAGCCATTCCTACGACGTATTTCTCAACCTGAGAAGTGAGCTTTCTCATCACCACACAGCAACAAATACTTGGACATTGCATGAAAAGCGCATAATTGATTTTTGTCTTGGCCGGGAATCGAACACGGGATTGTGCCGTGGAAAGCGAGCACGCTAACCAACGAGCCACAAAAAAATTTTAAGTCGTTACATAAACTAAGAACACTTCTATCTAAGAGTCATGAGAACCACATTATTCATATTTACACAAACGCGTAAAGTATTAATGGGGCTTTCATTCCTGTGACGTTATGATGATTGATTACTGGTGATTCAGGGTGCGTAAAAATAGGTCAAGAGTCCCGTGAGTGGAATGCATCTTTTTGATCGGGATATAGCGGTGATATTTGCCCCGCTGGATGGCGAGATCCGGCACCGACCTACCGCCGCCTAGCGGGTTTCCCGAACCAGGTATCTCACACCAGTAAAGCACTGTCGCAGCTGGAACAAATTCTAAGCTCCCGACCCGTTATCCCGGCATGTGTGTTAATGTAGTGCTTTTTATATTTATATTTATATTTATTTTCATTATATATTATATTTGATCTGTTTGTTTAACACGAATTTTTTTAAGTATCTGAGCAACTTTGGCCGGTACAGGGTCAGTTGATTAACCCTCAATTGGTCAATTAAATAACTTTTTTCTCTTTATTGTTTCGCAGGATGTACTAATTGAAAATTAATGAGCATTGAATATAAACTTTCAGTTAAGTAGATGCTGTTAGAATGTTGATGATCAATGCCAGTGGGATAATGTGTTTTATACTCATTGTTTCAATTGCGTCATTTAACTTATTTTTCTTTGGAAGAAGTTTATTGATCCATCAATATTGACCCACCTCATTGACTACGATCGACCTCGGCCTCTCAATAACACCAACGGACAAGGAAGTGACCCTGATTGTGAGAAGGTAGCGTAGCAAATAAACAGATAGCACGTCGTTGTAGTGGAGAGCTGAAAAAAGGCAAGAAAATACGGTTAGGAAGTGAGGAATAGCACGCTTGGCAATCCACGAAATCCCTTTTTGATTTTCCGCTTGTAGACCGTGCAATTTATTCTATAAAGCATTGGCTATGACGGCTCTTATCAATTAATCATTCATTGGTGTTTTATTGTGGAGCCAAATGATTTGACACATTAGGTTGACTAACGTGACAATGAAGTCTCGTTTCTCCTTGCACTATCTTGTTAATCAATTGTCAATTTCTAGGAAACCTGATTTGAATATTTACGCTTATGTAGGCAATATGTGAATGTGTATACATGTTTCTCTATTGTTTGTAGTATATGTTTGTTAGCATGTGTATTGAGATTGCGTGTTTAAAAGAATAAACGTTCAAATACCAAGAGAAAAGAAATTTTATGAAACAAATGAATATCTACGATGTTTCTTATTATAACTCGTACACTTCAATATTCTCAATCGTGCTAGGAGAGCCTCTGCCTGATAGCTTCAGATACCACCTTCTAGATCCTGGCATCCCATCCATGCCTTAATGCAGAGTAGGAAACAGTGTATCCCAGTCAACAATAAAAATAATATTATTCTAAAAACTATTCAGAGGGAAATTAATATTAGCTATAATATTCGGCAAAGTTCGGGAATTATCATTATAATTTGGGACCCTTTCTGTCAAAACATTATAACTAAATCAACATTATTTGCTCATTTTATAGTTGCTTTCTACTCGATAAACAGACATACATGAGTTGGGGGGACCTATGATATTCGGATGTACCCAACAGCATTTCCATATTTTGCTGTCAGCAATATACTAGTGGTCGACCTGAATGGTCGAGGTGGCTAAGGGCGTGTGCCGAAGGATCGCGAGTTCGAGTCCCGCCTTGGGCATGGTTGTTTGTTCCATGTCTCTCATGTATGGGTTGTCGCAGAGGGCCTCGCGTTCTGCTGGTCCCGGATCAGAAGAGCCCCCTAGTATGTTAGTGTTGAGTGTGTCGTCGAATATGCGTCGTACCGTCGTAAAGGACCGGGAGAAAATATAACAGTGAAAAAATAATGTGAAGCGCTACGTTGCTTTACTTTTAGGTAACGTCGAGATACGCATCCCGCAATACTCTTACGCGTTACGGGTGGAAGGCAAGCGGGTACGGAAACTTCAAAATTCCGGGTCATTGTATTATCCACGAGTGTTGTTTCGTGTTTTGATGATCGTTTAATATTATTTTTTTCATGTGAAAATATGAGGATTAATAAGAATTTTCAATGTTTTTTTCCATTTCGTGGACGAACAATAAAATCAAATTGACTAATCTCTTCCAGCATTTAATTAAGTATTTACTTGTCTTTGCAAAACTGGATACTTAAGAACTTCAAAAATTGCTCTGTCGAAGTTTAGAAACCAATGATAATATTCTTGATTAGGGAGAAAACATTGTTTATTTACAAAAGGGGTAATGGCAACATTAACTCCAGAAGCATTTATACTGAAGATCCAAGTACATACGTTTTTCTGAAGAAGCCAGAATCTTTTTCGAGACCTTATAATAGACTCATTTGTGCCATCGAGATGAAGAAGAAGAAGAAGAAGAAAATAACAATTAAAAAGAAAAATGCGGAGAAACTCTAAAAAAGTGAATCTCACTTCAATGAAAAAGCTTTGAAAAAGCTGTGACAAAGTAGTGGGTCAGTTTGCATGTGCAGATAAAGATAATTGTTTAGTGTTAGAACGAACAGACCTTTCTGTAGATATTCCCAAGATTAGGTTGCAAATTTGCCCTGTTTATGTTTATATTATATACACATGTAGATATCACAAATCATTATTTTTCATTCATTTTATTACTAGCAAAGTATTAATGTTCCCAAAAATGGTGTTAAGATTCCAGCATTTTTAGAGACTGAGCTACAATAATATTATGTTCATAATATTTTATCTTTAAAAATGAAGTAAATCTTGGACGGTAAGTGTATAATTCTGTACATTACTGAAAGTTATAAAATGCTTCTCCTGAAACAAAATTCAGGATTACTGAAATTTGGAATCTACTTTTTCAATTGTTAAAAACATTTAAAATTATATTGTAAAAATATAAAAATCTTATATTTATTACAAAAGATGTCCAGCGTTGAAGAAAATTTAATGTACATCGTAGGACATGAATTCAGAACGTCAGGGTAACATCCACTCTTTTGATGTAGCAGAAACTAAGTTATACTATATATTACACCTATAATGCAGCATCTCTTTGATACCTCTTGAATACAAGTTACTTATGACTGACCTAATAGAAATCAGTAATACATTAGTAAAATGGAGATTCCTCTCACATCTCTATCCATACTTAAAAACTAATATTATTGTACATTTCCTCAACAAATATTGTCAAATTACCTAGTAGAAGCACTATAAATCAGTGTGAGGAAAACGATGTCATTTAAGCATTGCAGATTTTTAAAACAATGTTCTAAAAATATATTAATATTTCCAGTATATCTGTCAACATATACTGTTGCACCTCTCTTATATAGCGTCTTGTGTGTTGTCGTCTATTTCACCTATTGGGGAAGTGCAGGGCCTATAACTCAGGAGGGGAAAATGATGACCCTTCATTGTGGTAGTGGCCAAAGGAGGGTCGAAGAAGACGGGTTCTCTGGCGTCCTTCCCAGCAAATGAAAAGCCAAACTGCCTTTCCCCTGCCACTGGCATTTCTGCGTTATTACGAGGAATCATACACAGATAAGAGAATGGAGAAAGGAGAGGAAGAAGACAACGTTCTTCTCACTCGTGAACAAAGGTATATCTTTGTTGGGGAGAATGAGAGGGAAAGGAGGAAGAGATAGGGGGAAGGAAAATATAAGAGAGGAGAAGGAATCAAAATGGGATCGCTACAAGAGAAAGAGATGGAGGAAGGAAAGAAAAGAAAAGTAATATAAAAATGATAAATGTATGAGAGAAATAAATGAAGTCTCCTGAAGGAGAAAGGTGAGCAGATAAAAGAAAGAGGAGAAGTAAGAAAATAAAAACAGAACGGAGGCTAGTAAAGACACATGTTGCAAAATATATAAAGCACTTTCCCTATGTGCAAATTAGAAAACATAAGATAGTGCGAATCAGAACACAGGTGATTATCGATAATTGTGTATATTTGTTAATTAGATATTTGTATCGTTAATTAGGTATTTATTAATTGTGAAGAGCCGAAGATAACGACAGAAAAGAACTGTAGTAGAGAGGAAAACGTGACTAAGAAGAAATTACAAATACGGTCTGGTAGAACCGAGTACAGCACTCCATGAAAAGCGAGAGCTTGAAACAGAGCCAGTGGCGGAAGTGGATACGAATCAAGGCAATCCTAAGAAGCGGCTCGGGGAGATATTGGAGGAGCGCAGGAGACAATGGCGGCGCCCGCGCGCAGGCGGAGGCCGCGATTGCCGTCTGGAGCGGCAGAAAGCGCGGCGCGCTGCGGGGGCGGAGCGGGGCGGGCAAATCGGAGCGGAATGGTGAACGAGCGCGGGGAGTGCTTCGGCTTGGGGCGGGGGTGCGCGGAGCGAGGCACAGTGAGGCTGAGCGGGGAGTAATAGCACGGAGCGGCACTGGAGGAGTTGGGGAGCTGGGCGGGTAGAGGTAGCGGAAAAATCGGAGCGGAATGGTGAACCCGTGGGCGAGGGGGTGCTTCGGCACGGCGCGAAGCAGGGCTCAGCGAGACGGATCGGGGAGGAATGGGACGGAGCAGGGCAGGAGACGTCGAGGGACTGGGCGGGACGAGTGGGGCGGGATCACGGGAGCAGAACGGTCAACGCGCGCGGAGCGGAGTGAGCGGAGGGGGGTGGGGCGGCTCGGAGCGGCGCGGGGTGGGAGAAGTCGGGGAGCTGGGCAGGTGAAGAGGGGCGGGGGAAAAGGGAGCAGAACGATGAACGGGCGAAGAGGGCGCTTGGGCACGAAGCGGAGCGGCCGGGGCGAGGCGGGGTGGGGTAGAGCACAGCGAGGTGAAGCGGGGCGGGGACACAGAGCAGTGCGCGGAGGGCGCCTCGGCGCGGACCGGAGCGGAGCGGGCGGGGCGGGGCGGGGCGGGGCGCCGTGGGCGGGCGAGTGGGCGAGCGCGTGGCAACAGGTGGCGGGGGAAGGCCGTTCTCCGGCGGGAGCCGAGCGGCGGAGGGGGAGATCGGAAGCTGCGAGGGCGGGTCGCCCATATAAGCGCGGATGATGCGGGGGTACCTCCCAGCAGAAGACACCGACCTGCACAGACGACGCCGCCGTCGCCGCAGCAGCAGCAGAAGCAACAGCAGCCTCCCAGCAGTCACCGCCCTTCCGCACCTCACATCTCTGCTCAGGTAGGTGAATCTGCCCGACGCTCCGCACTCGGTCGCTCCCGCAGTGCTTCCCGGAAACGGGCGGTGAAGATACTCGTACGTAATCACGTTACCCATGTTTCATTTCATGTACGTGATTTGAAATAAATGTAATAATTTCATTTAATATGTTTAGTCGCAAGCTCACGCAGTGCTTTTCAGAAATGAAATGTTAAGCTACCACAAATATTTATAAACAAATTGTTCATAAATAATTTCACGTGTGTAGACATGAATTAACAGCGGTATGTTTCAGTTACGCGATTGAAAGTAGATTTCACACTTCCATTTAATATTTTCCCCTTGTTTCCTCACTTGCTCCAGCAGCATTTCCTCGAAAGGAAAGGTTAAAATATAACAAATAATAAATAAGTAGTTCAAAAATAATCTCACTGGTAGTTATTTATTTGTTACATTACTTTTCATTTAGCTCTTCCAGTGGCTCGTGGTCAGCGTGCTAGCTTTTCGTAGTGCGATCTCGGATTCGTTTACCAGTCGGGACAAAAATTCAGCTGTAGCTTTCCATTACAATCTCTCAGTTCCTGTAGCTCTGGTTCCGGTGAACGGAATGTTTTGCTCGCTACATGCGTCCCTTACCCCCATACGGGAATAATAAATAAAATCAGGGCCTAGGGAAGAGCGCTAACTGGAAAAAGTCGGATTAATTCGACCTTAAATGCCAAATACATACATATTTTATTTGCGTCATGTGAAATATTTTTCATATTTACATACCCTGATGAACCGTGTTAATAACTGCATAGTACTGTTAAATAATTGTTTGTGGTCAGTATCCATTGTAAACCTATTAGAGGTTGCTACAAAGTAGTGTCATGAATACTCTCCTGCTCTAACTTCCCAAGTATTTTATGACAATTTCTAAGGTTTTACATTATTTATGAAATTTGTGAATAAATTATATTTAGTCACAGTTTCTTCAGTAACATTTGCTGCATTATTATCAACTTCCGCTAATACGTTTTACATGTTATGGCAATGTTGAAAAGAAATAATTTAAAACGCAGTGATGACGAAATTGACGGTTTGACGGTAGAAGATTGCACTCCAAAGAATGCTAACTGTAAATCAAGATAATTGGAAAGGATAATGATATTTCTTTCGAATAAATGCGTACTCATTCATCATTAGAAAATAAAATCATAATGGCACACATAAACATATTTAAATAAAATGAAAGAATACAAAATATTGAACAAGTTAGGAAATATCATCTCCTTTCCTCGTGAATGTAACTCAAACATATTGCAAAACATATAGGTGCTATATTGATACTTGACGGCACAAGTGAGCATCAAATATTCAAATTACTGTAACTGCTGGATATGGTATCTAAATCCTAAATATTTATGCGAATCGTATCATATTATTCAATCGTATTATTTTCTGAAATGGTGTTGGAAAGCATTTGGAATATATTCTTTCACGAGAATCTTTCACATCCTCCAGGCATACGTTTTATGATCACCGCGCCAGACTGTGTTGAGTACAGTGCCATCTGTAGCAATACAATGACCGACCTGATGACCGAACAGATTTATGGCTTTCATACATGGAACGCAGGATTTTCTAGGTGTAATTCACGAATGTCTGATCTAAGCTGGTGACGTTCGGAGGGGAGCATGATTGAGAGAGTGGTGAAAGTTGATAACCGACACCCGAAGGACACTCCGAGCACCGCTAACACTTTGGACACAGAACTTGAGGAAGCCTAGCAATGTTGAAACACAATTGGCGAGAACGTTTAATTCTGGTTTATGGAGATCTTGGATCAAGTAAGCCACAATGCCTTTTCCATGAAACTTTAGTTCCATTATCACAAAATTTCGACTTTCGATAGAGAAGTAGTTAGTGATGCTAACGTTTAGCCTTCCCAAATTATGGAAGGAACTCCTCAATTGACCAACTTCGGTCTTCGCGATGTGTTAGAAAAATGATTACATTTATCAAACGACTTATTAGATACACCACATTGCATTAGGAGACTTACTATCAAGTACATCAATGATACTTCTTTTCAAAATCAACATTTTTATCTTGTTGTTCACAGTCCTTCCTAGATAGTTTTAATCTTGGATAGTATTAGATGATTTAAAACGTTAGAAATTAGTGAATTTCTGCTGTATGTTTATAAACAGTAATAAATGAAAAAGTATAAATATTTCTGAGTTACTTATTTTAAATAAGATTTTCTGTTTAGGTTTTTAGAATTAAATGTTAGACATATTAGTTGCATGCTTTTAAATGTACTGGGGAAAGAGGGTGGAAAGTCTAGTGGAATTTTTTATTGCACTCTGCAGCAGAAAATAAAGAAAAAACACAAAAAAACATTATTTGCTCGACCTCAATCATACCGAGAACGATAAGTAAACCATTGTGCTTCTGGCTATCTTTTCCTACGAAATGCAATTTGAAACTCTAACAATTCTTGGAAAATATTACCTTTCACAAACCATGATAAAAACTTGGCTTCAGTTGCAAAGGAACCAACCAATAATTTATATTTCTGTGTTTTTCATCTATTAAATAAACTTTTAAATAAAGGAAATTTGGGTATGTTTAAAAAGTTAGATAATAATTTGAATGAGTATAAAACGTTCTAACAAAATATTTAAAATATAACATTTTTGACTTTAATTCTGTGAAAAAGTCCGTGGCCACTAAACATTTTCACAAGTGTCCCGAATATTTTCCCCGAAGAAAAAAATTAGTGATTCTCACGTTTTGAAAACTATTTTTGTTCTTATCCAAAGCATAGGATTATTTCCAGTACCGTAACGAGAGACTTGACTCCTTAAGTGAGCATATGATATTGACGCTCCCTCTTCTTTCTTTCTCGCAGCCTTACTGTTTTTCTACCTTCACTACTACATCAAAATCCACACTTACGTACGAAGGAGAAAAATTTGTAATGATGCGGCAAAACCAGCAATTTGATGACAGACAAATTGGTATTGTGAAGCCCTGGTAACGAAAAATTGGATAAATCTTGTTCCTGTAAGTTGTAAATTACTTTCTCTAACGCTTCGAGTCGTCAGAATCCACTGCTTGTAGGTCCTTAATACCGAAAAATTTGCTGACGGCAAAACGTCCGTCTCTTCGTCTGTTGTCGCCCGTTGTCAGCAAAAGCACCTGAATCGTTTAGACGATTTTCTTCAAAGTCGATATTCCTCGTTAGATCTAGCAGAACTCAAGGCGAGTTTGAAACGGATATTTTCATTTCGAGGTTCTTTACATGAAGACTCAACATTTTAAAGCTTTTATTTTCAATGTAAAAAACGCATAAAAATGGGGCAAGTATAATTTTTATTGAACTCTGTGGGATTTTGAAAATTGCAAACGTTACAATGATATTCAGGGTTATACAACTGGAGACTAGCGATCGTTTTCGTGTGGCTGTAGTCGCCGTTGAATACGAAGAACTCTCTTTAATAGTCGACCGCTCGCTCCAAAAGTCTTTCTCCATTTCTCAATCTTTCTAGCGCCGTTTGCTCACCTGATTCCCATCCCCATCCCTCTCACAATATGTCCGTCCTATCACGTGCTTAGCGCGAATCTTTCCATAAGCTAGTCTTCTACGGAGCTTCGTGACTTATTGTCACGTAGGAATTTCTGGTGGGCTACTCTCGCCTCTCAATGTGATAGTTCCGGTAGTCAGTCACCTACTGCTACACACAAAGATGGAAGGGTGCGTTTCGGGGGCGGACGCTCGCTGGGGAATACTGGGTTAGCGGCGCACACGCAGCTGCGCGTGTCGAATAGTGTCAACGGCTCTCTTCGCCTCGAAATATGTTAATAGAGTGTGACGCAAGGGTCGCGCTGTGCGATGGGTCTTTACGACTCATTGCAATACAAGATATAAGTTTTCCGTAGTAAAATCTAATTTTCAAAAATTACCTTTACATTAGGCTATGTTCCATTTTGTGCCCATCGTTATTTTATACGATTAATCGAAAAATTGAAATCAATTATTTTTATACCGATTACTGTACTCGTCGATTAATTTTTACGATTTTTAGCTCGATTATTATAATGTAAATTTTAATTTTGAAGAATATGAAATATGAAAGTACTTCTCTACTTTTGAATTTTAGCAACGGAATTCCTCGTCTGTTCACGTCATGTCCATCTCTCTCTAACTACAAAACTTATTAGAGACAAATATACGCGATTAATTTCATGTAAATTTAATAATATGTAAAATTAATAAAAGTTCTTTTTTTAATATTATTTATATGGAGGATGTATGGTCACATATATCAAATTATTCATAAATTCATCATCACGAAATTGTGTGGTTGTATTACTGCAAAGTTTCGCATTTTTAATCAATTTTAGTATTTTAGCTAATTTTTTTTCAATTTTAAAGGGTAGTCATTGAACATCTTCAATTGCTTCTGTTTCACTTGAATGGTTGATTTATTAGTGACACCGGGCACGTCAACTGCCATTAGTCTTGTACGTGTAGTGCATAGCATGTAGTGCGGAAATAGATACGACAGTGATATTTTCCTGTATTTGGGGTGATCCGGCGTTGACCTACTCGTCGGCTTGCGGGGTTTCCCCAAACAGGCATTTCCCACCAGCATTGCACCGCCTGAGCCGGGACAAGCTCTACGTTCCCTTCGGATCTCCCGGCATTTGTTGAAGTATAGTGTATGTAAGTGTGTGTGTAAGTATGGGGTGAGGATAGAGCAAGGAAGAGGAAGGAAAGATCGCGCCCGGCTTGCTTTCCGTGGCTCGTTTGTTAGGGTACTGATCCGGCGATCGCCTGATTTTGATCGGAGAAACTATGGAAAACTGCTGATCGGAGCAGCCCACAGGTTGAATTCTCCTCCAAACAGCGGCTGAATTCGACCTAGCTATGTAGCTAGCGACAAAAATCTTGCCACCGAGGGAACTCGAACTCTATGACCTTCCGGTTAGAGGCACTGCAGTGACATCAATTGAGGCCCTGAATCACTTATGTCGGATAATGCATGCCTGTGTCAATTAGTCAGTTAATAAAGATTATCCCCTCGTAACAGATCAGTGAATACATTCTCTCAGAAGCCTCTGTAAAAGAAAAAGGCGGAAATAGATTCGTACAGAAAATTATGAGATTTATAAATACTCATATCTCTTTCCAGGAGTCTCCAAAATTGTAGTCGAAACTTAAGGTCATCCGTAGTTTCTGTTAATTTATTCAGTATTGAACTTCTTTTCTCACCATTCTACCCACGTAGTTCCACATCAAATTACCGGGAAATTTACGTTATCGAAAACAGTATATCCGTTACTTTAAAATAATTTACGTTTTAGTATTTTTTTTTTCAATATCTCTTAATGTCCCCTCTCTTCGTTCTCTCCGAGGAAGGCTATATGAATAAATACTTCGAATATTACACAATTTCGTCATGTTTCTGGTTTACTGTATTCTTATTAAAATTCCAGTGACTCTAAAATACGCAAGTCGACGTATTTTAGCATTTCATCTCATGATGCATTGTAATCGATGCTCAGCTCATGGATGACTATTGAGGATATCAATTAACTGGCACGTGAGAAAACTGATGATGGACGTGGGCGATAGAAATCAACGACATTTACTGTAAAAGTATCAAATTACAAGCAGATATTCACATTGATCGAAGAAGAAGATAACGTGGGAACAAAAATATAAAGTGACAATATGCAGCATATGTAGAGACTGGCTTTTTCAATTCAGAAGCAGAATTAATTCTATAGATTTCACAGTGACAATCTAGTAGGAAAAAATATCTATACTGGTAAAACAACAACAGTGAATGTCATTTTACGTATTGATTACCCTTTCAGACCGTTCGTCAGACATCCGAGTACACATTATTACGATTTACGAAAGATATTAACTTTCTGTACTTTTCATGTACTATGTTTTAAATAGCTCTCGTACGCTGAAATTTCTGAAAATATTTCAATTGTCTTTTAACTTTTGTGCATATGAACTAGAGTCTAGATCACGACACTACTTCTCTCCAAATCCGCAAGGTAGCAGCCCAGTGAAGCAGATGTGTGTTCCTCATGACTTCGCAAGGTAAACTGACTCACCAGAAAGAAACGAGGATCTCGGAACTAGTGACTCTTCCAGTTAGTTTTTTAAATGTAGAATGCAAAAATTTTTTTTAAATTTATTTTCTTCCTGTTCGGCAGTTATGCCTTTCAGGGGTTTGTACATAATTTTAATACATAACATTTGGGCATACAACCTCTCACTCTTGTATATTACCACTAACTAATTTACATCGTTTCATACTTTATATATATATATATATATATATATATATATATATATATATATATATAATATATCTAGATAATTTACACTTAATACATTCTTGATATTTTACACAATTTTTTTTATATTGAAGCGGAAAAAAAAAAAAAGAAAATACATTTTTTTTACATATATTCTTATAGAGGATACTTCTTTTCATGGGGGTTTTAACATATCTTTCGGATATCGTGAGTTTATTATCTTGGGATTGTTTAATGTTTTTCCCATTGTAAATTTTATGCTGCAAGGAGAAGATGGAAGAAGTGTAAAAAATTTGTCACAGTTATTTCTTATATATTCGTTTAGGGGCTCTATTTGAAGTTCTCTTTGAATGTGTGTTTTAGAAATGAACCAAGGAGCCTTTGCACATTTTCTTAAAAATTTGTTTTGAATGATTTGAAGTTTTTGAATGTTGGTTTTAGCTGTGTTATTCCAGACTGGACAAGCATAAGTGATTGATGGCCTAATTATCGATTTAAATATTAAGATTGCGCATTCCAAATTTAAGGCTGAGCGAAAATTGATTAATGGATATAGTTTTGATATTTTGGCATATGTTGCATTTGTTGTAAGTTGTATGTGTTTTTTCCAGGTTAACCTGCTATCAATGTGAACCCCAAGATATTTCACAGGTGTATCAGATGCTAGCCACGGGATGAGAGTATTATTTAATACTAGTGGGCGAGGTAACTTTGGTTTACAAAGTGTAAAAATTTTTGCCTGGGTTTTAGTTGGGTTTATTTTTATTCAGCATTGTTCAGCCCACTTTAGAAAACATGAGATATCTGCCTCGATGCGATCTTTTGCTACATTTATATCTGCATGTGTTGTGTATATTGCAGTATCGTCTGAAAATAGTGCAAGATTTGAGTCTTTTAATGTGGGAATGTCTGAAAAATAAACATTGAAGAGGAGTGGTGATAGTGCAGAACCTTGAGGTACGCCTGCTCTTATTGTTCTAGTTTGTGAAAGTGCACAGTTTATTTTAACTCTGAACGTTCGGTCTGTAATAAAACTATTAACAATGTCCTGCAAATAGAAAGGTACTCCCAGCTGTTTGAGTTTGAATAGTAGCCCAGTATGCCAAACTTTATCAAACGCTTTTTCTACATCTAAAAACAGTCCAATTGAATGTTGTTTGTTATGGAATCCATTTGCAATATGTTCTACGAGGCGTATGAGTTGATGAGTTGTACAATAATTTTGCCTAAACCCGAACTGTTCATCTGGTAAGACCCTTATTTCTATGAGGTATTTGGTAAGCCTTCTTTGTATTAGTTTCTCGAATATTTTTGATAAAGAGGATAATAAGCTAATTGGCCTATAGCTCGTTACTTCTTTACGATTTTTGCCTAGTTTACTGATTGGAAGGACAATGGCCTGCTTCCATGATTTTGGATAATACCAAATTCGAAGTGCTGAGTTATAAACTGCTGCTAGGACTGCAATCGAGCTTCTTGGTAGTTCTTTCAAGGCTCTATTTGTTATTCTGTCGGGGCCTGGAGCCTTCCTAATTTTAAGATTTTTTATAATAGTGGTAATTTCGTTGGGGCTAATAAACTTAATTGGGGTGGGAACTCTGTAATACGTGTGTGTCATATGCTCTTCAATTATTTTGTTATGCTTCACATCGGTCATTGGGTTGGGGGTGAAAGTATTTTCAAAATTTTCGGCAATATAATCAGCCTTATCTTGGTCCTTATGTACCCAACCTCCTGTTTGAGTGCTTAGAGGAGGAATATTTGTTTTTTCCCCTGTTATATTTTTTATTGTTGTCCATAGCCTCTTTGAATTTGGATGTATTTGGGATAGATGAGTTTGGAAGTTAGAATATCTTAAATTATCTAATTCGATTTTAATTATCCTCGCTAGTTTATTTATTTTTCTTTTGTAATTAATGTTTCTATTTATTTGCCATTCCCTCCTCAGTTTTCGTTTTTCATGAATCAGATTCAATAGTTGTTTTGGTAAATTCCTACAGGGTCTGTGAGTTGGAGGGGATGATACAGTACTCTCATCTAAATTTTTATGTATTGCATTATTTATTCTGTTTATCTCTGATTCAAGTTGGGTATAATTTTTTATTGAATTCGGAAATTTTAGATTTTGTGACATTAGATAGTTAAATTTACTCCAGTTGATGTTTTTGTTATTGGGTTTATTAATGTTTGTTATTGAAATTTTGCCTTTGAAGGAGCCAATAACCGGATTATGATCCGAATCTAGATCCGGAACAACCGTTTGATAAATTTGGAAATTGATTCCTTTCGAGATTATTATATCTAGGATATCTGGGATGATTCTATTGTTGTAAGAATTGTGCGTTGGTTCACTGGGTGCTTGGATACTTAAATTGTTGTTAATAATTAGTTGTAATAGCTTTCTGCCTTGTGATGAGGTTGAATTGCAACCCCAAGCTGTGTTCTTACTATTTAGGTCTCCTATTATAAGAACTTTCGAATGCTTCTGGATAATATTTTTATAAATATCTTGTGGGAAAGGGTAGTTTGGTGGTTTATATGCTGATACAATCACAATTTCCTCATTATTCACGTAAGTTATAATTGCTACCGTTTCTAGACTTTTGTCGGATGAAATATCTATTTGGGAATGTTTAATGCTTTTGTGAATTAAGATTGCAACTCCTCCCGAGGCACAATGCGTTAATCTATCGTTTCTATATATTGCGTACCCATTAATTTTAAAATTTTCACCTGGCAGTAAATGGGTTTCAGTTATGCAAGAAATTTTTATTTTATTATCATTTAAAAAGTGATTGAACGGATTTGTTTGTCGTTTTATGCCATTGGCATTCTAGTTTAATATCCTCATTTCATCATTATTATTTAATGCCATTAATAAGAGCAGGAACTAACGATTGAATCATTGTTTGTAATTGAGGGACTATTATTGCTAATATTCGGTTTACTATTGTGCTAATTAAGTTTAAATTGTTTGCATTATTAGGGCTTTGGGTTCTCCAATTTGAATTTGAGTTTGGATTTGGATTTTCGTAATTTGGAGGACGCAAAGGCATGTTTACTTGAGGCAGTGGGGGAAAGTTTTGAATGTTATCAGCTGGTGGCGGCCTCGGTTGCGCACTCCGAGTGGTTTTATTGGAAACTTGAGCACTGTAAAGGCCTTGCCATTGCTTACGTCCACTCTCTGCCTCTTTAAATTTTTGGCAGCCACGATATTTTGCTGTGTGATTTAACCCACAGTTAACACAAATAGGTTGTTCTCTTTTTGATCTATTACATTGCGAATAATGATGGGATCCATCACAACGAACACACCTTGGACTTAATTTACAGTTTGCTTGGGTGTGTTTGAATCTCTGGCCACGCTTACATTGTATTACTTTGTTTGGAGCACTTCGCATCCGCACTTTAATTACAGAATAAAATAATTTAGTCTCATTAAATATTGATTTAGCATTTTCAGTTTCCATTAAATCTATAGCACAGGACCACAGAGGTTCTCTATTTTTGTTATATAGCCTTGTTACGCCGATTACTGGGTAATTAAGTCTTGCTAATTCATCAAATATTTCTTTCTGAGAGTAAACTACAGGTATACCATAAATTATAACTGAGAGCTTGGAATGATAGGGATCTCTGAAGGAATGATATTGTATATTATTTTCATCGCAAAATTTTCTGTAACCTCTGTAGTCTTCAATTGTTACAAAGTTCACTTTATAAAAATATTTTTGTTGTTTAATAATAAAATTGTTTTTTGCTACTTTTTTAATGTCACTTACTAGAAGTAGATATCCATAGCCGTTAACATTATGAATGAATATTGGTGGAATTTTTACAGCTTTATCACTTTCAGTATTAGCATGATTGTCTAAATTTCTAAGCACTTCATAGCGTGAACTTACTGGTATATTGTACCTGATATTCTCCTCTGTTCCGTGGTCAAAGCCAAACCTTTTCCTCTTGTTTGAATCGGAGCACTCGTTGCCGTTGAAACCCAAGTTCTGTGATGAGTTTTCCTGATGTTCACCCACTGATAATGGCGGTTGCAGTAGCGGTGGACAGGCGCCCACTGATGATGAGGATGATAATTGGAACCCCTGTCCGTAGAATTCACCGCCGTTTGGATTTTCGTTAGTCACTTCCATTGACTGCACTATTAACCCTGAGGTTTCTAGTAGCCCCCCGGAGGGGGCACTATCTACACTCATTTGGTCAGTTAAATCGTTGCACTATAAGTACTAATATAAGTACTAATCGTTGCACTATAAGTAATAATACACACTAAGATCTTAATACACTGGTGCGCGGCGGCCCGCGCAGGTCGAGAGCGCACTGACAACGCGGCCTCAACGTAAGGTACGAGCTCAAGACGAAGTGTTCACCTCGGCGGCGCGAACCGGAATGATTGCAAATGCTATCTCTTTTGAGAATGCAAAATTAAAGATGTACAGATGAAACGTCAGGAGTACAAATTTAGTGAAAAAGTAGGAATGAGAAATAAAGTTTAAACTAAACAGGCTGATATGGCAAGATGACTAGTTTTGAATTTCTGTAGCAAATGTAGCAAGTGCATGAAACTTTAGTGCAACCTGTAATCTCAGGACAAGCATGGTGAACCGACGTGATCAATATTGATTCGGAATGAATTCATTGGATTCTTATGTTCCACGTTTTCCAAACTAAATATAAAAAATACTTGTTAATTATATTTGAATTACATATTATTTTATTTTATATGTAGTACGATAATAATGTATGGAATACAATAATATATGGAATATTAACCTAAAAGTTCCTCACGTTTATTACTTACATAGATCACTTATTCTGCAACGTTATTTCTCGTCACATGTCACTTCCATAAGGGGCGAAGCGACACCGTCAATGTTATTGCTTGTGCTTCAGCCAACCCCCAAGCGCAGAACGCTAAAATTTAAGACGCTTGAGGCTGAAAGGCTCGAGCGAGTACGCGCCAGCAAGAGTACGTCTTGAAACACTCTAGTCTGAACCTCTTAGAAAGAAGTTCCACTAGAGTTTTGTTAACAGACGTCCATTCACAAAGCTCATCCAATTTTCATTGCTAACACTTTGATGTGGAATGTATTGCTATTTTAATTCGATGTTATTGTGTGATTCTTTAATTTGTTGATTTATGTGGTCTCAAATTATTTCATTAGCCGATTATATTTCCTCAACGCTCGTAACATACATGTTCCTCGTTCCTTTAGGAAATTTTAATTTATTGTTTTTAAATGCATATATAGATCAGTGCATAATAGTATTTACGCATGTGGTGAAGGCTTACTGTCTAATTTACTTAAAATTATAATAAAATCTAATTTGCGTGAGTAAATCATCTTGAGACACCTCTAAAAACAATCTAGATCAGAAAATTTGACTAGGAATGATGGTTACGGATATTTATTTTTAATTCCGGTTCTGTGAGGGAATTTTCTGAAGTCTTAAGTTTTTTTAATAAAACATTAATTGCTATTTAAAATATTTATTGATTGTTATTGTTGTTGTTGCCTATGCTCTTAGGCCATTTCCATTCTCCAATTTTAGATTTAATAAGAAAAGGTACACAAAATTTGCCGCATCACTAACTTGTACAGACGCCAATCCAATGTAGGTTAATTATTTATAATAACATTAAACAACATTCAGAGTGAAAAAATACATTGTATATGGCAATTAATCGAAACGAAATATTTTCAAGTTTAGATATTTCAAGGTATAATTTTTTAAAAAGGAAATTTTAATGCACAAATAAAAACATTCGAATCAGCTATGATATGTATAAAAATTACGGAATAATTTTTGTGAAAATTTAATCCTTTGGATTGCAGCCGCGTCTTTGCGTCTTCTCTAATATCCATATTGGTGGGATTTCAATACCAGTTGCCAGGAAGACAGGTGTATACCCCAAAACTAGTTTGAACTGATCGATTCATCAAATATTGAACTTTCCGTTTGACTGCACGTTATTTCAGGGTCAGAATATCCGACAAGGTTAAGGCTCATCAAAGAGCTCTCTTGGTCGATAAATACATTCTTAAGGTAAATTGCAATTATTCTTGGTAGTTATGAAGGGTCTATGAAAGCATTTCTTTCATTCATGTATGGAAAAATTTGAAATTAGAAGTAACGCTTCTAATTTCCTTGTATATATCGTCCTCGTGTATATATATATATATATATATATATATATATATATATATATATATATATATATATATATATGCGAGGAGAAAATTTGAACAAAAAATTAAAGCCCTTTTTGACAATTTTTTTATTGAAAGCTTGCCCAAATTTCATGCAAAATTACTCGAATGCTATAACAACAATATTATTATTATTATTATTATTATTATTATTATTATTAATAATAATAATAATAATAATAATAATGTCTTTATTTCTGGCAAGACTCAGGCTGTAAGGATCTTCCGCCTAAGCACTTAAATACTTTTAAATTTACGTATTTACAATTAAAACTGCTCACATTTTCGAAAAAAATGTGCATGACCTTATTTCAAGGCCTGTCTTTAAACAACACATTTTATTCAGAAACAAAAAAAATGGCATTCTCTCTTGAAAAAAATATTTCTTTAATATTGTATATGTATTTGTAGTAACACGCCGAAAAAATTGAACTGCGATTTTCGAAAAAGAAGAAATATCAATGAAACAAAACAGGGGCATTTTCAAGAGTTTTTACGCTAATCAAGGCAAAGTTTTATCAATAAGTTTAGAGCCTTTTTTGAGAAACTTTGGAAAATGTTGAGACTTCATGTAAAGTACCCCCAAAATCAAATATCTGTTTCCAACTCGAAGACCCTGGATGTCGTACAGATCGATTGGAGAATATAAATTTTGGAGAAAATCGTCTAAAAGGTTTAGGCGCTTGTGTTGGCCACAAAAGGACGGACGGACAGAGATGTAGACGTGCATTCTATTTTTCGGCATCAAGAACAGACAAAACATGGATTATGGCTACGCAATGTGTTTGAGGAAGTAATTTACAAAATATACTAACAATGTAATTCATCTTTTTCATTATCAGGGTTCGACATGATGAGTTTTTGTGTTAAAAATGTGTCGATTTCCGCCGCCCGATTACAATAATTTCTCCTTTCTACGAACGTAGTAAGGCGAGAAAGTAAAAAAGAACAACATCCAGTAATCCCTCGCAATGTATGTTCCGCCCCTGTTCAATTTATCCAAGAGCCCCGCGGAGACGCGGAACGAGAACAAACCGTGGCGAGCGCCGTGGACCGTGACAGCAGCGCCAATGCAAACCGTGCGACGTGGCCTCAGCTGGCGCTGGGGAGACGCCTCGCCGCTGGGGGAAGAGCCTCGCGCCGTAAGTCACCTGTCTACTTGTCATAACCTCTGACCTTCAGCGCATTCGACCGCGAATAGTGAAGGCAGGGCGGCGGGATGAGAAGTATGTAAGGGAAACGTGACGATTGGGGTTTGGGGACGGAGTGATTGAAATTCCCATCTCCATCAGGTTTTTCGTGCAGTTTCGCTGATCCTTTGAGCAAAATCTGAGAGGCCGCTTGCTTTGTCTCTCAATATAAATGTAACTTCATTATGTACACACGTCTTCTAGGATTCAGTGGGAAATATAGTTATTCAAATTTTCGTTCTCCATGTTGTCGCAGCAGGAAGTATTATACCTTCACGAAGGACATGATGAGGGATGAGCCCGATTGTATAGCCCTTGAAAATAGATTTTATTACATCGGAGCGAATATTTTGTTAACAATCCTAGCAAAAAATGCTCATTTCTTGCTCTTCTCGAAATTCAACTAGTATATGGCTTAGGGTAGGGATCACAGAATTATGAAAACGCGTACAGAATTATCTCCCCGTAGCACTCCCCGTAAGTTTTTAACTGCGTTTAACGTAAAATAAGTAAATAAGTAAAATAAAATAAGTGAAATAGAGTGGAGTTACGCGACCGGGCGTGGAAGGGAAATGCAGGGAGAGGTGAGGGAAGGAAGAAAGGTCAGCAGATGGGGCACATGCGATGGGGGAAGTGGAGTCGGTTGTGGGCGGGTCGTGAAACGCATCGAGAGCCGTTTAATCAGCGCACGTTTCTTAGATCTTATTCTAGATGAGAGGTGCTGTAATTATTTCATCAGCAGGACCATGAAATCAAATTTGTAGCTCGGTTATCGATGCAAATAGTTTCTGGTACACGAGAGTCAGAATTTCTTGTTATCAAAATTCAACATTACTCGTTACTCGTTTTATTCATAACTATACTTTTTATGGTAAGAGGAAAGAGGTAAGGATTCTCGGACTCAGAAAATTCTGTGCGGATAATTCTCGAGGTGGAGATCGGGAGGGGTGGGTTTGGGCTCCGAAGAAGGTTCGGAGTGAGGCCGTTGAGAAGGCGTGACTATTCTAGCGACGTCCTTAAAGTGTCCATACCGACAAAGGTGGCTAGGGGTATCAGATGGTGTTACTGAAGTGCCTCTGACCTGGAGATCGCAGGGTTCAAGACGGTGGCAGGATTTTTGACACTAGCTAAACATCTAAGCAGTGGCCTTATTAGTTGACGCGCCCGGAATCACTAATCAATCAAAAGAAGTGTCCGCCGCCATGTCACCGTCCTTGTCTGCTGCGACAAGACCAGATCGAGGACCCAGCGGAGCTTGTGCAATCGGAGTCCCGTTTCCGTTGTTGTCCCTGCCTCAGAGCCTTCACCCGGTTGGCGCTACTGTCGGGGTAGGCGGTGAGATTGATAAACGGTTGCCGATGAGATCGTTGGATCGCCGCCAAAGCTTCCATTGTCAAAACATGTTCCACTCGCCAGTTAAGAATGGGAAGTTCGTCATGCCATCGATTTGGCATAACGACTGAGTTTAGCTCAGAGACAGCATTGCTGCTTTCTCTACTACTCTGACCGGGAGGTCCTACGGTTCCAGTCCACACGATGGTGACTTTCCAACACTAGCTACAGATCTAGGTCGAATTCAGCCGCTGCAGAGCGCTATCTGAAGGCGAATCGTGCGACTGTCTGCACTGATCGGCAGTTTTCCGAGATTTCTCCGATCAATACCGACGAATGTTGCAGTAGTAATCTAATAAATGGTCATCTGTCCTTCCACTTCCTTGTCCAATGTTCCCTTACCCTCCCCGTCCATCTTCCCGTACACACACAAGTACTACACTACCCCGCACGTCGTGACCTCAGAAATGGTCCCAATTGGAACAGTGCTCTGCTGGGGGAGATACCACGTGGAGGAATTTTCCAAGCCGATGTGTAGGTCGGCGTTGGATATAATCATTCATAGGAACTCCCCCATCCCCAAAACATTCACTGCTCCAATGCGGCTGACGATCGTAGCAGTCAATATGCAAAATCAATCAATTGATTTGACATCTGCTATCGGCACGTCCCCTCCACTTCAGTTGGGAAATGTAGGCTGTAGTCACACCGTTCGCATTCTCTGTGACCCAGGTTCATAAACACGTCAAGCGTTGTGATGTGCGCGAAGCGGGTTCGCGGCAGATTTTCTAGTTCTCCCGTTTTTTTGTCTCTTTAACGCCGTTATCAACACTGAAATCAAACCAACATCATCACTATCAATTATCCATGCATAAAATCATTCATATAATGATTACCAAAAAATACTAGGTACTAAGGATTATATTACAGATTATAATTCTCCTCTCAGTTCCCGTCGCGACTACTCGTATTCCCCTAGTAGACGCATATCGGTTTCACGAGGTATTCCTCACACCATGCCAATTGTCATGTAATCCTCTGCAAAATACTTCGTTAAAAATATTGTTGTTGTCATGGAAGAAATAGGGAGACACTCCGTCAAAATGAAAAACATTTTTCAGGTGTCTGTGCGCTCTTGTAAATTATTGTCAATGTCCAAATATTTTCATATTCGTTTCATTTCATGTAAGAAATTCATCTGTCAAAGAATTGCAAACTCTCTCTCACCCTCACGAATATAGTAGATTGTTCTTTATTCCTATCATTATTTGTAGCCTGCATCATTAGAATCAATTTTCGTTACTCTTGTTAGGATATACTATCGCTAACACAATTACTTTCAGAATATTAGACTCTCTCACTCCAAGTCTATCATTTCTTTACCCTAATCCTCGCGAATCCACGGCGTCTCTTATCATACGAATCACTTGGTACCTGTATCATTACTGTATGATCCTTAGTGTATATTGGTACAACACGGGAAGGGATGAGAAATACTAGGGAATCAAGCCTATCAAAAAAATTAACATTCAAATGTAATCCTCATATATTTCCTTAATTCTTTTTCTCGTGCTTCGTCTAAATATATTTGACCTCTTCAGAGAACAGATATAAAACATTTTTTCTTGTGGGGACAGACGACAAGTATTTCAAGTAAAAAAAATACCTTATGTGATTCATTTAGAAAATTAATACATTTTGGACATAAATTTGGAAGAACTGGAAAACTAAGTAAAATAATAATTATAAATATAAGGTTTTATACTTAATGTATACAATCTGTGTAAAAGAATTTTCATTCAAAATACATAGATTAGTCAATAACCAATCGATATTTTACTCAAAATATATGGATTTGGTTTAAAACACATCGCCCCTTGTTGCCGCTAGCCCTCTCTCACACAAAGTATTATTTCCGGCCCGACCTCCTGCTCTGCGGATCTCCGTGTTTACATCCCACCGCTCCTGACCGTAGCTAGATCTCGTGACCACCACTGCCACCACGTTAGCGCCGCCTTCTTCGCCTCGTGTCGTTCCTCGCTCGCACCGCCTCCCCTCCCCACCCCCACCCCCACCGCCACTCCCACGCCTGGCACGACGCGGCGCCCTGAGCGCGACAACCGCCCCGTTCCGCGCAAACGGATGGACATCCTCCGCCCCCGAGGTCGCGCCAGCTCGTTTGTTCGCGTTCCACCGCCTCCCCGTCGCTCCCCTCTCGCGCTCCGCGCATTACCGCTGCCCGCCTCCCCCACCCGCGCTGCCCTTGCGTTGACAAGGCGCGCTTTCCGGGGATGTTCGGACACGCGGTTACGGGCACATAAACAGAGTCTGCTGGCGAGTGATATATTGACGTAGTGGTTCAACGCCCTACTGGGACCAACTCCAGCAACTTAAGATTACGTATACTTTGGTCACGCCACAGTACATACACTGTACATCTGTTATTTGTAATTTTTATTTGTCTATTATTTTTATTGTAATTATTTTAATTATTATTTGTATCTTGATATTTGTCTAATATTGATTTTGTATTTCGGTCGAATTCATGGAATATTTGTTTTATGTAATTGTGATCATCCCATACGAACGAACAAAACAATGAACGTACTGTGTCTCATACAAACACCACTGTTTCCAGTTGTCAACTTAAGTGTAAACAACTAGTTCGCGTGGCTGCTACCAAGCCAGCAGTAATTAGAAGCGGATATTGGGTAGGATTCGAAATTAGCAACATGGGTGACATATGAGGATTTTCCTCAATAATTGTTCGACGGGAAAATGGATCAATTAGGAGTTTCCTAGAGTTGTGTCATATTAAAAGAATGCTATCACAAGGTGAAATATAAGAGAGAGCATTTGTAGTAATATATTATATAAAATAATATTAAATATCCAAACTCTTCGATTAAATGTTGGGTGTTTGACGGGTAGTGTGATGATGAGGAACTTCCCAGACGCACGTGTTTTGAAATCAATGACGTTGTTTTAATCAAAGTTTCAGCATTTTCATAATTTACGGGCATGATTTCAGGGTTTCGCATTAAGTCTCTATAGTACTGTATACTTTAGCTGTCTGGGTACGCCAATCACTCCAATATCGAAACACGAAATATCGAACCTCTCACCAACGGCACGCTTTACTTGGTACCCAATTTCAGGAGGCACGAGTAAACAGAATGATTTATCGCCCTCGACACACACGCGCGTAGGCGTACACGCTGGGAGAAAGTTTTAAATCTCAATTAATGTAGGACCTACTAGATAGCATGTACGTATATACGTATGCACTTGGCGCGACAGTCCGGCTCAGGCCTACAGGCGACGTCCCTGCCTCGCGGTCATGGGTTAAGGGGTTAAGGGGTTAAGGGGGTATGTGTTAAGGGGTTAAGGGGGTTAGCACGTAGACATCCCCACGCCGTATTGCGATCTTCTCAGCTAGAGAAATGAATTTTCTCATTGCAACACAGCAACGTATACTGTAACATTGCAAGGAAAACAACACTATATAGTCTTGGCTCGACCGGGAATCGAACCCGAGGTAGCGTAGTGGAAAGCGAGCACGCTGGCCAAGAGCTAACCAACAGCTACTAAATAGCAAAACACAGGCTTTAAACACAGGGCTTTCGAATTATTTTTGCATTACTTTGAATTATTTCATACTACTATTTTTTGGCGAATGAAGAGAAATTTCTTTAAATTATTACTTGAACAATTGTATTTATTTCATTAAAGTTGTTGGTAATATTAATTTCTAATTCTATTATTTAGGTTGAATAAAATATTAAAATTAAATAAAAAGTTAAAAATAAGAATAATTGTTATAACTTTGCTGACCTGCCACAAATCTGAAAATGAAATTTCCATTCGTCTGAACTAGTAATCTCTTGTCATGCGATAAAACATTTCAACGAATGAGTAACAGCAGAAACATGAAATTGCCGAATCTGCCTTGTAAATAAGCATTAAAATTCATATGAATAGGAATACAATATTTATTTTGCATGCAAATCAAGTAAGCATTTTCATTTTCACACTTTTCATTGAAAATTGTCTTTCTTCAACGGCGAGTCAAATGTTTCAATTTGCGACTTTCTAGGGCTTGTTGATTGATGTTTGTAGGGAAAAGCGACAGGGAAACGAGCATCAGCACAGAAGTCGCATAACAATATTGAAAGTTTGCTTGGAGTTTCCCAATCAGTCGAGTGATTCACAGCAGGCGCTTATTATTAATAAAGACTTCTCTAAATACCAAAAAAGAACCGGGAGAGGTGGCTCAGTGCATCAACTGATGACACTGCAGTGCTTCTGACCGGGTGATCCTAGTCCTAGGGAGATTTGAGTCCACCCGTGGCAAGATTTTCGACTCTAGCTTGTCAGCTAGGTCGGGTTCAATCGCTGTCTCGAGGGAAATTATAGAACCCGGCTGCTCTGATCGGTAGGTTTCCGTGGTTTCTCCGATCAACACCAGGCGAATGCCTGAGCAGTACCCTAACACACGAGTCACGGACCGTGCGCTATCTTTCCTTCCTCTTTCTTGTCCTATCCTCACCCCTTTACACACACTTACCCTAACATACTCTACACTATCACTCATGCCCGGAGACCGGTCGGGAGCTTAGAGCTTGTCCCGGCTGGGGCGGTGCCCTGCTGGTGTGAGATACCTTGTTCGGGAAACCCCGCTAGCCTCCAATAGGTTGGGGCAGGATCTCGTCATCCAGCGGGGAAGATCACAGTCTCGTCCCGAGTAAAAAACATGTACTACACTTACGAGACTAATGACCTCAGTAGCTAACATGCCCGAAACCTCTAACAATGAACCAACCAATTAAAAAATAAATTATTTCTAGTAAAACAAGGTCAAGTAAAGTGTCTTCACTCAAAATGTGAAATGTGACTGAGAAGAATGACTGACTTAAACAAAAATCTTAACTACATTTCCAACATTTTTACTGACTTTTGTGAATCTCTATAAATGATTTTGGTACTGAAATAAAATGTTGAACCATATTATCTACAATGCTATTTTACATGCTAGCAATTTGGCGATCAAGCTCTTCAGAACGAGGATCGCTTTCTTTTGACAGCACCCTATAGTTTTTAATCAGTGCATAAATACTTCGTGATCAAATGCAGTGTAATTCAGTGATTGTCTCTCGGTGGGTTGAAGATAAAAGTAAATAAAAACGAAGAAAGCCCCGACACAGTAAATTCGAAAACCATGTGATGACTGCTTAGTCTCTTACTGCCTCGCCCGTGAATCTAATGGCGTGCCATTGGCAGAGAAATGTTTGACGTCAATGGCGCGCAAAGATGATGATAAAACATCACAGAGCACGCAGGGCGTATTTACAGAGCGCAGAACATGAAAAACACATTGATTATTTTATTAAACTATTCATACCAACCTGTTGCAGAATAGTCATGTCTGGCAGTAAAACACGTCACCGTTGTTTGCTGACGTTTCCGATAAAGGGTACCTTGGGTTCGACAAAGGAAGCAATTTGCACGTAGAGGGAATGAGAATATCTCGTTCATTGCAGAAGATGCCCATTGTCAGAGATATGTCTACACATTAAGCTAAAAATCAGCTACGTTCTTAGACTAAACAGAAATAAAGATATTACTGTAAATAAAATGATATTTGTTGAAAATGGGAATTAAATGAATGACACATAATGTTGGTGTACTATCGGTTTGATTCCGAATTAAAACGAGTGATTTTTTAATCCGTATCTAGCAAAATAATTACAATTGTTTTAACAGAAAAAAGGATTGGCCATTAAAAACAGTAAACATTTTTTTCTTAGGCTTTTTTCAACACCGCGATGGCGAATATTTTAATAAATAACTGAAACAATGACAAGAAAGGCCACTAAATAATTGCAATTTGGCACCTCCTTGATATGGACATCAGTGCTCCGAACCAGCAAAAGGTCGTAAAAATAAGAGATATGTAAACCCCCGTGTAAAGTCTACATGCAAACAATATATAATGTTATATTTACAAGTCTAAATGCATAACATAGATAATATATGTCTATATGTAAACGACATATGTAACTTTATCTCGTGTCACTTGCGCACATTCAAGGAAACGTTTCCATTCGTTTCCGGAGATTGGCTTATTACTGCTTGCAAGGCCACGTGTACACAAAATCAATCCCATTGGCTCAACGACCAAAAGCCACTAATGGCACGTTTCCTGTGTTTCGCTTATATTTCGTGTTTCGCTTCTATTTGTGATTCATATGCATTACGGTCTCTATGATCACTCTCTCACAACAAACATGAGATTAAACAAAACTGATACAAATTTATAGTTGTGTATATCAATGTATGTAGGTATTTCGTACTTAAATAAGGGAAATAATTCCATAAGATACAATAAAAACAAAGAAGTCCCAACACAGTAAATGAGAAAACCATGTGACGATCGCTTAGTCTGTTACTGCCTCGCGATATTTTCACGCGTCGGCCTTGTACAAGGCTATTCTTCAGCGTTGTTGCCATGATAATTTTCAGCTCCTTTATAGATAACGCTACGTATAATCTCGGTGTTCCCATCTTTACAAATGCGTTCAGTCCCTTCAGCGCCGATCAGAAACTCACTTTTGGGACAGTGTCTGCCTGGTGACCCACAACTCAGTCACGCTATTTTTCCATTCCTTGGTATCGGGATCCAAAACATTTCTGCCCATGTAGAATTTGAGGCGGACAATACAAATTCGCGTTACGTTTCACCGTGTTTTGTTTACCACTTATTTCATTATTAGCCAATCAGACATTCACATACATAATTATTATCAGCTCATCAGTTCATTGACGCAATCCCTAATATTAGCAACGGGAAAGTGCAGATAGTCATTCATGAAGGGTTCTAGTATACCATATGCTGTTTCCAGCACTAAACTCGCCGATATTGTGATTGTTGATCTTTATTTGAGCGGTAGACTTTCAAATGCTTCCGCTACCAATTCTCTCTGCTTGAAACCATATAAATACACTTTGTGATCAAAAGTATCCATACACGTCCAAAATGGTGTTATGGTGTGATCGTGTTTTTCATGGAGGGGGATAGCACCCCTGGTCTCTTTCATTATTTTTACGCGTTCACGCCTTTAAAAATATTTTTGCAAAAAGTTACACCGGTGAGGTGAATGAATGTGATGGACTAACAGTGAAATATGACGCAGGATAAACGCGAGAACATCGGAGACCTTTTGCGGAACCGCATAGTACACTACACAATCCATGCGGTATAATAGAATTTCACAAAAGAAGGAAACAAGAGAATACGGGTTAACTTAGTTATAACTGCAGCACTTATGCCTGTGAATCCACTGGTGGACTTGTGACGAACGTGAGGCTTGGTGTAATGACGAGCCGGTAATAATGTGAATGCTGAAGTAATGGAACACACAGAAGAAAAAACGTTAAAACACCGATGAAAAAGCAGCGTCCCGCCTTATCCATCACAGTTCATACGAAGGCTAAGGAGGCTCAGGGCAACAATCTATGTCACTGCAGTTTCCCTGACCGGGAGGTCGGGAGTTCGAGTCCCGACAGTCTGAAGGAGAATGCTTCTCTTATTGGTAGTTTTCTGTGGCTTCTCCGATCAACACCAGGCAAATGCCGGAACAGTAACCTAACAAACGGGCTATGGACGATCTTTCCTTCCTCTTCCTTGACCTATTCTCACCTCTTGCTTACACACAATTACACTCACATGCTCCACCCTATTACACATGTAAGGAGATCAGTCGGAAGCTTAGAGCTTGTCCCGCCTGGGGCGGTGCCCCGCTGGTGGGAGATACCTGATAGGGGAAAATTCCGCAAGCCGACGGAGATGTTAGAGAATATTCGAGTTTTATGATTTTTGCATTGTTAAACTAGTGAAACTCATAAAAATACAAACCATCTCACTGCCTAATGGCTGAAATTGGACTGTTTCCTGATTTTTTCAACGCAAAATGCCTTACAGCCCAGAGTACTATGATATTCTGATACTCTCGCATGGCCTTGAGCAATGCGTCTGCGGCCCATGGGTTGCGATTTTGAACGTGGGGCTGGGAGAGGCGCGAATAGAATCATACCCGTACACCTTCCCTCGCTCAGAGAGATGGGGGAGGAAATTCCCATACGGAATACGCTTTGAGAGACAAGTGACCCCAAGGTCTAATTCTACGCTGTCAGTTAAGGCCTCTCCTTCACAGAGCGGTTGCCACCACCAAATCGCATTTAATGCAGTACATTACGAATATCTCGCGTCTCTGCCAATCGCATTAAATTTGCAGGAATTCCGTTTTATAAAGAGTTCCACGCCCCCTTCATAGATCATGAAAAACTGGTCCGTTTCCGCGTTGGACAGATTCCGTTTTATGCTGTGTAAAATACCACATAGCTTCACGGGCCAGAAAAATTTTCCGGCAGGTTTCCGGCTTGTACAGGTTACGGTTTAGATATTTTATGGTTAACATATTTTACTATAATATAACCCTAGAGAAAAATATTTAGCGCTCTGGCAGTATACTTCACACAATATAACAAAATAAAGTCCTTAATCTCAAAAAGATTCCGTCATATTAAATTCTTCGTAGCTGCACTCACGATTAAACATATCAGAAATTTTTTAACTTGCTAAATGATGAATACGTGATGAGAATTTATCGCTACTTAAAACGACAGATAACATATTGCAATTTAGAATCGGAAGTTTATAACACCTTTGATAAATCTTATAAAGAGCCACGTATACTATCGAATAACAATTTTACCTTACTAGAAATTACGGCATCTATTTTGAACAGATTGGTATAAGGTTAACCTTACAGACTGTACTATGAAGTGAAATGAAAGGTCATCTCTTAAGCGCAAGTTTCGTCGTTACAGTTCTAAGGTCTGTCAGATTACTGGGTGTAAAATCACATCCGTAGAAAAGCACTAAACTACCCTCAAATTTATAACAGCATTCATTCGGTATCGGGCCTTCAAAACGCGTTTTTCTGTAAATAAATTGCATTTTTTCTGCAGCATTAAATACATTATCAATAGGGAATACGTATTCGAGAGTAACTACTGGAGATAGAACAACACATACTTTCTGGCATTATTTATAACTTTTCCAATATTCAAAAAGTCAGAGAGTTCAAAGAAAATGAGGCCTCCGCCAATTTTATGGGTACTTTCGCGCTAACCGAAAAAAGGTCTAATAAAAAAATTGGAGCCATTTATAAGCAAATTCTTCAAAATCTTGTAGAGGCTTCATATAAATTACTTCCTCAAATCAAAATATCCGTTTAAGGATCACGACGGGATTGTAGGGCGTAGAGCCTCCCTACCCCAATTCTTCCGTAACATGGGGTTCCAGAGGTGGCTTTTCTGACAGGTATCTCCTTGCCTTAGCTAGGTGCTCCCGTTGTAACGCACCGGAAATTCGCTTTTCGGTCGTGCCTGTTGGCTACATCTCACGTTGCCCCGAAATGCATTACCGGGAGCCACCGCAGGGAGGTGCGAGAATATACTTGTCGGCTAGGCAACGGCAAACTAATTACGGGCGGCTATTTCGGCCATATGGTTGCGATCCCATTACAGGGGAGCTTCTCGATACTTACTGGTGTACATTTTCTAGCATCCCCTACTTCACTGAGACCCTGTGCGACATCCGATCCCCAAGGTTGTTTTGCGGAAGTAATTTATTAGATATAAGAACAATGTTTTTCTCCATTTTTTGATACCAAGGCTCCACAACACTAGTATTTTCCGTCGAAAAAAACACGATTTCTGACGAAGCGTTACAAAACTTTCTTGTTACAACACAAGAACGTAGTAAGGCGAAAAAGTAAAAAAGACGAATGTTGGTTTCGTGTTCGCAGGCAACCTCCATCACCGTCGCCGCCCCCGTCGCCGTTTCCGTCTCCGTCTTCACCGCCGCCGCTGTCGCCATGCGCTCGCGTGCTTGGTCGCTGCCGCCGCCGCTGCTGCTGCTGATGGCGGCAGCGCTGGCGGGCGTGGCGTGCTGCCTGGTGGGCGGCGCCGCGGCGCAGGGCGGGGACGCGTCGAGCGACGCCGAGCGACCGCGCGCCGCCCGCACCGCCCCGCAGGACGCCGCGCGCCTTCGCACCTACCTCGCCAAGCTCGCCCACGAGCTCGAGCTGGCCGGCCGGCCCAGGTGAGGCTCTTCGGTTTCAGATGAGGAATTCTGTAGAGCAGGAGGGTGGTAGCGGCTGCGATAGCTCAGTGAAAACAGTTCCTTCCGTAGCGTCTTTCACTTGCAGGTTCTAGAGTTCGAATCGCGACGGTGATGGATTTTCGACAGCTGTGTCGAATTGAAGCACTGTCTGGAGGAGAATTCTAGCAACCGGGTGCTCTGATAGGTCATTCTGCGTGGTTTCTGGAAATAATGCCAAGCGAATGTCGTAGCAATACTCTAAAAACGGTCACGAACCGCGCGCGATCTTTCCTTCCTCTTCTTTGCCTTATCCCTCATTACACACTTAATCACTCATGCAATACACTATCACACATTTTGAGAGCTTATAGGTTGTCCCAGCTGGGGCCGTTATCTACGGGGAGAGATACCTGGAGTGGGAACACCACAAATAGAAGAATAAGCCGCTGACGGTTCTCAGTTCCAGTGGAGGAGGAATACCACTACTTCCCGAGATATAACATGCAATACTCTTACCAGGAGAATGACTTTAGTAGTCGACGCGCCGGGAATCAGCTATCACTGTCATGAGAATGGACAGAGGCGTAGACTGATGCCTGTGGCAAGTATTATTTTTTGCACCCCTATCCGACTGATTTGTATCCCTATTACCGAAACAGCAAAAAAATAATTATAGTTACTTCAAATGCTTACAAATAAAAAATAACGGAAGAAGTAAAAACATCCAGTCACGTAATCCGTCGCATACAGTTCATAAACAAACACCGATAAAAAGTCCGTCAAAATATGTCAGTGGTAATGCTTTTAGTTTGATACATTATAAGGGAGTATATTATTCGGTACTTTATTTTTGTTGCCTTTCGGTATAAAGCGTTTATTTCCATAGTAAACAAATTGCCATTCAAATTTCTCACAATGTACAACGCTGAATGGTACATTTCAGCAGAGCTCACGGCCCATGTCAGAACATCCATTCCTTCTTCCTGAATTTCGCTCGAGTGTCGCGACAGTTAACAAAACTTCTGCTAAATGGCAGTTCAGTGTGGCTGGTTTTGTATTGTCTTGTCAAGAAAAACGAGCGTCTGACACTTGATACTTCTGGTTCTGTCGGTTGAGTCACGTTTTCAAGGGTAAAACGCAGAGATAAAGGTGTTGAAACTCAAAACGAGCAGAACAATTTATGTGAAAAAGAGGGAATAAAAGCTGAAGTTTACCGAAGGCAGGCGGGACCAGCGAGAATATTTTTCTATTTGAAAATTAGAGTGAAACTGAGTGTAGCTGATAAGGAGCGAGTGAGCTGAGCAAACCTGATTCGAAATAATTAATTAGATTTTCCATAGTTTCAAAAAGAAATGTGTAAAACATTTATTAATTAATTATAAATACCTACACATTCAGTTCACTTATATATAGTAAATGTACCTAAAATAAAATAAATATTAACTTCAAAGATTCCTCATGTTTATTGCATTCGTAGTTTCGCATCGCTTCGTATCGCACATCACATGCCACCAATACATTCAAGGGGCGAAGCGAAGCAGTCAGGGTTATTTGCAACGATCTGCGAATCTGCCCATCGTAAGCACAGGACCTGCGAATCTGCCCTCGAAAATACGGCGCTCGAGATGAAACACTCGGTCGAGAACGAGCTAGCAAACCGAAAACCTGTTATCCGTCGATTGCTAATTGTACAGTCCACTGTTCGGAAAATCCCTACATCTGCTCTAATACTTTCGCGTCGCGACGTATTAGAGTGAGACCTCTATTAGTGACTACTATTTCCTTAAAATTAATAATTTATAATTCCTACTACGGAACTAACCTCATATGAACCCGCGAACACCAAGTCTAAATATTTTTAAATAGAAAATTCACACACAACAAATGTACCTATTATTAAAAAATCAAATAGTTACCCTCTTAAAACTCATATAAACAATACTGCTTAGCTGACACTATTATGGACTAACCAGACAGTTACCCACAACTTAAATCTATTAGCGCAAAATTACAATTTTATAATGTTCATACTGTTCATCATTATGAAATGTTTGACTGCTTCTGCGAGAGTGAGAATTCGCTTCTTTTTGCTAAAGCTAAATTTTCAACGCCCTCCACTAATCAATTCCATGTTAATGACACCAGGCTATGTATCTCGACAATACAATTCTCGTCTAGCATTCAGCATAGTGCCTAAATGTTTATAGTTCATTGCTATGCTACGCGTGTTCCTTGGAGTTCAACATTCTAGATGCAGCCATTACATGGTATTACACTCGTGTGACATTCTGGTATGTCACATTACATAGTAGATAATTACAAAAACATGGAAAAATATTAATTTTTCAGTGACGGTAAGGAGCTTTTTCTTGTTTAGATTTATTTCCTGAAAACAAGTAAAAACTGTATGTGACTTGTAGAGAGAAATATAATGTGTAAGTTTTCTTGAGCTCCTCTCTTTTCTTGATCGTTTTTAAAAACACTGAATAGAAGTTGCTCACGTACTTTTATAATCCTACATCGTACTCCAGCAAGTACGTTTACCATAAATGAAATAATTATATGAGTCGTCATTGCTAGCAATATTGCCAACATTATAATATTGTTGGAAATAACGACTCAAATAATTATTTCATTGTAAATGCCAACGAAAACTCACAATGCCAACGTTTACCATAGTTAGGGAAGCCCTGACCTAAGACTGTTAGCTAAAAATGCACACATATCTTCATTCACATTACGTGCATTAACGTCTAGTGATGAAGCAATGATAATGTCGATCGGCTGATGTGGCTCAGGACATCAATTGATGTCATTAAAGTGTCTCTGACCGGGAGGTCGTAGGGTTCGAATCACCTGTCTGTCCGTCTGCCTTTTTGTCCGTCTGTGAACACCACTCACGCCTTAACCATACGTAGGATTTTTTTTTTCAAAATCCATTTTCCCCAGTCGGTCTGGTTCGGCTCGAGACACTTCGGTTTTGAAACATTTTCTTCAAATTTTGAGGGTACTTTACATGCAGCACCTGAGACATTTTCAAAATTTTCTAAAAAATGGCCCCAAATTGTTTCTTAAAACTTTTGGTATGGTTAGTGCCTAATGTACCCTATAAGATGCCATAAACGTCACATTGCTCTATTCTTTTGTTTTTTCAAAAATTAAAAAAAATTGACTTTTCTTTCACGTCGTTAATATTTACATTAGTGGCAATTTGTTCAAATTATTGCATTTGTGAGTTAACGTGCTTGAAATAATATCATATAAAGTTTCTTGAAAACTCAAAGGATTTCTGTGAAAACGAGCTCAAAATTCCACATTTTTAGAAATGCTCAATCGCCATTTTTTCAAAAACAGCTCCAATTTTTTTTTCAAACTTTTCGTGAATATGGTGCTAATTGCACTCTTTGAGATGACATAGTATTCATTTTGCTGTATAATTTGTTTTTTTTTCAATAATCACACAAATAATTTTTTTAATATGTCTCACGCTGGCAATATGCACATTTCAGCGATTTGTAAACACTATTGCACTTGTGAAAGGAAGTGCTTCAAATGACTTCCAATCAATTTTTTCGAAAACACAAACCCTCTCTCTGAAAAAGAGCTTCAAATTTCGCATTTAGAGTCATGTTTAAACGCCTTTTTCTTAAAAATCGCTCTAAATGTTTCAAATTAATATTGCTATTTAGGACGAGGATTCCTTAATTTTCCTTAATTTTCTTAAATGAATATTTCGATTCTACTATTAGTAAACCAAAATTTTTTTAAAGAGAAACGTTTTTAAAAATGTACTGTGGGCGGCGATAGATGGCAGCTGGCAAAAGTATGTGGCAAGACAGAAAAGCTAGGCCAGACCAAAAAAATTAGAAACCTAACTAGTACGAGAAAGTCTGTGCCATTCTGAAGCACCGCTTGTTTGACGGCGCGATAGGGGCAGTGTTCTTTTCAGCGTTGTAACTTGTAGGGATATGGTAGCATTGATAAGGAAGTGCTTCAGGTTGGATAACTGAAATGAAACAGGATATTCTGTAATGGTACAATATAGTTTAAATATTAATTTGTCAATATACTATAATGCAGTATTTTCCCTCAAAACTAGTTAATAGAGCAGGTGCATTTTGGGGTGTTTTGTCGATCGTTGGCACCAGGCTGCCCATTGAGCATTGTGAAGCATTTGCTGCCTGCCTCGGCCTTCGGGGCGAATCGAACGGTCGCGAGCCGGTTCAAGCTGGCGCGTGCCGCTGCCCGTAATAGAATGTCGACCCACAGTGTCCTCAGTTGCATACACAGGGAAGCATTCGCCTCATTGCGTTTAGGGATTACAACACCGGCGAATGTTATTTATTCACTTGTTCATTTATTTCAGTTCAAGAATCATTATTCCTTGTATAAATATAGGTTCAACTTATTTAAAACAAAGCTCAGGCAGGCGATTTTTGCTAGTTGCGGTGAAGAGAATACGCCATGTTTGTCACATGTCTCTCTTACCCCCAAGTATGGGAATTAAACCAGACCCAGGCATGGGGGATGCCGTGAACTAGCCAGCAAAGCAGACAGTCGGTCCAAAAATGCCAAATACATACATACAATTGTGTATGTGCCAAGATTAACTCTGCTCTCTGTAATACATGAAATACACGCGGAAAACTACCTTAGCATGGCGTCTTCAGAGAGTATTTTATGTTAAAATGTTTACTTTTGTTACGCAAGTTCATAATAAAAAGACACTTTAAACATGATAACCCGTTGTCTGTCTCTTCCTTTCTGAGACATAGAAAGTTACTTGAAACATTATAAGTAGAAATCCTTTTTTTTATAATAAAATTAAGTTTCATTATTGTCGACCCCAGGAATTAAGTCCTAACCACTATTCCGCAAAGGTAGTATAATACATTGCAGCGTTTCATCACTTTAAGTGCCTTTCCCAAAATCATTTTTTATCTACAATTCTTCCATGCAAATACAGTTCTTGCATGTCCCCAAAAACGTTTTCTCTACAATTCTTCTATGCGACAATAGTTCTTACATGTTCTCAAAAAACAAATTTTTTACAATTCTTTCAGAATATTTTAGGAGGGTGCAGCTAAAAATAGTGCACATAGATTCGGGTTGAAATAGATCTATGAGTTAACCACCTCTGTATGTGCCTTAAAACTTCTAAAAACTAATTCTAGTTTCTTAAAATCCCAAGAATTCTCTTAAAATGTTCTGGAAGGATCGGCATAAAATTATCAGTTCCCCACCAGCAGACTACGACACGTCAAATGACACTTTGCTTACCCGTATAATGCATTGGAAGAGATCTAACGGTGATTAACTGATGGACACACACACATAAGCAAGTTAAACGATAACTATATTGTCAAACTACATTATCAAATCTAACATTTTTTGCAACCGAAGAATAGGTCCATTTCTAATGTGGTAATTCAGAAAAAACACAGTCTCTCAATCGGACGTTGTTCCGAGAAAAGTTCATTAGTCCACGCGCTATCAGCGGAAGAACATCTCGTGCTTCTGTGTGATATATTACGGGGTGTATCGGACGAATAAGCTTTACAGCTTGATATAAAATTACCAACTCTTCAGGTTTGTCCTCGAGTTTCCGGTTTCACCTGTGGAATCTTTGGCCGTCGGGTTTGCAGTCAGTATCTCAGTGACACACTCCTACTTGTTTGAAAATGTATATTTTGCAATAAATTTAAACTCTGCTATTAAGAATTGTAAAAATACAATTCAAATTTTTAATTGCCGCTAAAAGACACCCACATACACAATGTCAAAGTTCTCGCACAGCAGTGCGAATTTAATGTCCCATTTTAACCTGTCTTAAGTGTAGAATATTAATCGAAATAATGTTGACACAATAGCAACAATAATTTTATTTTTATTTATGTAAATAATTGAAGGTTTTGAATTATAAGGATACTAACTGCGTTTTCACTATTTTACAGTACAATGAAAACAAAGTTAGTAAATTCTCCATGTCTCTAAATATTTTTAAAATGCGTAAAATATTCACTAAATGAAAAGTCTGATAGGTGTATTAGTTTAAAAAATATATTTAACAACTGCCATTAATTTTATTTGCCTGTTTAAAATAATTTTTATTGTAACCTTGTTCTTAAATTCGAGTTCAAATTTTAACTCTTATTACAGGGTCATGGTAACGAAAAAGTGGATAAACCTATTTGCTAAATTTAGAAAAAAATCCTCTTAACACATGGTGTAGCCAGAATCCATGTTTTGTGTGACTTTGATGTCGAAAAATCGAATGAGAGCAAAACGTCTGTGAGCAACGCTAGCGGCAGATATTTTGCATAATAAAATCTGTTCCTCAAATATAGGTATTTGAAATAAGGTCATATACAATTTTTCAAAAATTGAGTACTTTTCGCGAATTTTTGGTGGAAATACGAGCGAGAAAGTACGTGTTAGTTAGCATCACTAGTTTCATTCTTGAAAAACCTTAATTTTCTCTTATATTCATATAGTATTCGTTGTAGACTGAACTGAAGATGGGGAAAAATCATTCCCTAAAACGTCGTAGAATAAACTTTGACTACCTAATAAAAATTACAAACTTTTATGTTTAAAATCATGTGATTCTGGGTTATTTCAAATAGTTTTTAAAACTACTGTCTGTCAAAAAATCTGTGGCCAAACTCATTAAATATAATTGATTTTAATAGTGACAGACAATTTCCATTTTATGAACAATAATATTTCATGCTTCCAACGGTCTCCAGCAATGAATAAAATCTTACAGAGAGCGCTAGTTGTCTGATCACGTAAACAGATAGTACCCATCTAATATTTTGGCACAAGGGGGATTCAAGATAATCATCATCACATTCGGGGGTTTTAGATGAGAGATAAATGAAAAGAGAATGGCAGACCATATTGTACGCACAAAATAAAATAATAATAATAATAATAATAATAATAATAATAATAATAATAATAATAATAATAATAATAATAATAATAATAATAATAATAAATGTTTATCTCATTTTTGTCAAAATGTCAGATAGTACTCTATAGTTCTCAGCTCTTCAATTATATTATCAATTAGATAATTTTTATTGCGATATCAATTACTCGAAAATACACAAGAAACTACATATCATCAATAATTTGAGACACTAAAACATTGGTTTTCTTGAAATACTAGTGTACGTTGCCTACAGAGTTCATAACGACAAGAAATCAGAAAATTTATGTTCAATTAAGTATTACGTTATCCAAATTATAATTTATATTAGTATTAAAAAGAATTTGATTTTCATTTCAATAAATGTAGATAAGTATTGTATAACGTGCAATATTGTATATTTTTGGAACCTTTGATATTTTTTCGAAGTTTCTCGTTTTTTTCTACCTTGTTGTACAATCTTGGGAAAAAAATCTTTTTGTTCAACTACCCGTACCATTACTTATGCGAATTGTCTTTCTGTACATTGGTTTTCTCTCGCTGGTAAGCAATGTCAGAATAAAACTGCATTGTAATGTTCGCATTCAGTATGACACTGTTTTACTTCGCCCTATTACGTACGTAGTAAATATCATTGTAAAGCTGCAGTCGATTGTATCGATTTTTCGTCAGAAAAGTCTCGCATTGTGAGGCCGGATTAAATCGTCCTATATCCTTCTTGTAGGTCATTAATACCGAAAAATGTGTTGAAGGCAATCGTCTCTCGTTCGAGTTTTCGTTGAAATCTCTTAATTTTCGAAAATTGCAAAAGTTCAGATTTTTTCAGCGTCATCATACTAACAAATTGTTGAAGTAGAATACATATTCTTCGTAAAATCTTTTTTCAACGATATATCGTGAAAGAAGCTTTAAAATTTTAAATCTTTAAAATTTTGCTCATAAGTATCAAAAAATGGTTCAAAAGAAGTGCTGATCCCATTTCCAGCAAACTCACCAAATTTTCAAAAATTGCAAACAATTAACATTTATTTACTTATTTATATATTTATCTACAAATGTATTTATTTACTAATTTATATACTCATGTATTTATTTATTTATTTTATTTATTATAAGAAGACTACAAATACCTATGCTGGGGGACATATACAGGGAATGTCGGTTGGTGGCATGCGACATTTGCGCATTTGTAAGGAAACTCTTTTATGATCGTGTACGGCTGTTCACGTTGTGGCGCTTTCATAAAGCTTTCATGAACCCGAAGAGCACCTGCGCATACAGGTTTCCTTGAAAACCAGGTAAATGTTACATATGTAATCAGTTATATAACATTTCGCACATGTTCATCGGCAAAACGTGATCGTTTTCGACTTTTCTAGATGTTCTAGAAGTTTGTAACATTTATACTTAAACACCCAGTAAAAGTTTAAGCATAAGTAGTATAGTGAAGAGCATAATATGAATAATAGTATTTAAGTCAATAATGTACCTATGGTAAAATGAGTTATAACCCAACTATGTACAAATCAATAATAAAATAATATTTTGTAACGAAAAAGTCGACCACAAGAATGTGAACTTAATGCAGGAAACTATTGGACATTATCTCTTTTACTGTCATGGGGTTGAGAAATACAACCAACTTCATAAATGGCCGAAGCGGACAGGGTCGTGTATCACAGAATCTGAGAACTTAATAATGGGGGAATTTGAGGATATTAGGGATTCTATGTCAAATGGGAATGTCGTGCGTTGCTGACACCTGTTTCTTCTCAAGCCACTGTTGGACGACGAAAAGGTTCATTAATAGCTACAATTACCTGCATTTCAAAAATAAAAAAATGTAATGTTGTAAATAATAATTTTTTTTATTACAAAAAATTTACAATCTATTTTTACAAAATAATAAGTAAATATGTTGTTGTAGACTTGTTATGACAATGATTGATTTCCAGTGAAGGTATCCCATCGGTACTCTTCATCTATTTCTTCATACTATAACAAAAAGCAAGTATTATTTTGGGTTGGCTGCAAGTGGGATAGTTTATTAGCTGAGGGTAATGTTTCAGTTATTTGTTGAAAATCTATATGGGAGTTGTAGGGGTGAGGTTCTGGTTAGTCGATGGATATCTGCACTATTGTCTAGGATGTTGAGGGCTAAGTGGTTTGGATGGTTTTCAAGGCGCTGGAGATAGTTTGAGCTGATAAATTCTATTCTTTCCAAGACAGTGGGCATTTTTAAGTCCTTGTGCAGTGCTGCATTTGTGATGAACCATGGTGCTGCCGCGATCATTCTTAGGGTCTTGGATTGAAATCTCTGTATGATCGAGAGATTACTCTTGCTTGCTGTGCCCCAGATTTGGATGCCGTAGGTCCATATTGGAATTATGATAGCTTTATAAATCAACAGTTTATTTTCCAGTGATAGTTTTGAGTGGTATCCTAGTAATCAGTATAGTTTTCTTGTTTGAAGTTGAAGGTGCTTTTTTTTTTGCTAAGATGTGATGCTTCCACGTTAGCCGTTTGTCTAGATGTATTCCCAAGTATTTTACACTTTCCACCTGTACTATTGGATTGTTGTTGATGTGGACAATAGGACATTTGTTTTTTCTCAAGGTAAAGGTTATATGGACTGATTTATTTTCGTTGATTTTTATTTTCCACTTTTTGGCCCAATCTTCAATCATTGTGAGATGTTCTTGTAAATGTCTTGATGCGTCATTAGGGTCGTCATCCGAAGCTAATATGGCCGTATCATCTGCAAAAGTGGCTATGGTTGTTTTATCTGATTTTGGTATATCAGTAGTATAGAGCTGGTATAGGATAGGGCCGAGTACACTACCTTGTGGTACTCCGGCCTTGATTGGATGGAATTCAGATAATTCATTTTGATATTTGATTTGGAAGGTGCGGTGGGATAGAAAAGATCTGATAATGTTGAAGAAGGGATACGGTAGAAAATTCTTGAGTTTAAATAAGAGTCCATCGTGCCAGACTTTATCAAACGCTTGGGCAATGTCTAGAAAGGCGGCTGAACAGTATTTCTTTTCTTGAAAGCAATTCTCAATGTAGTTGGTGATTCTATTAACTTGTTCGACCGTAGAATGCTGTTGTCTAAAACCAAATTGATGATCAGGGACTAGGTTATTGGTTGCAATGTGAGGACGTAATCTTGATAGAAGAAAAAAATCTCAAATACTTTGGATAGAATGGGAAGTATACTGATGGGACGGTAGGATGAGGGTTCATGTGGAGGTTTCCCAGGCTTGAGAAAAACTTGAATTTGGGCTACTTTCCATTGCTCCGGGTAGTGCCCTGTTCTTATAATGCTGTTGAACAATGCAGTAATTATAGTCTTGCCTTTTCGTGGTAGTTCTTTGAGAAGAGGTGTTGCAATTAAGTCATAGCCAGGAGCTTTTTTGTTTGATAAGGCGTTTATGGTTTTGGTAATTTCTCTGGGAGTGAAGTGCGGGATTGGAAGAGTCATTTGGTTTGGGGAGTTAAGATAATCTCTGATTTGTTGCTCTTGGTTAGTATTTATAATGGGATGAGTCTGGAATACATTAGCAAAGAATTTGGCAAAGGTAGACACTTTTTCTGTGGGGATTCTTGCCCAACACTTGTTTTCGTCCCTGATTGGGGGATTTGATTTGGTCGGTTTTTTTAGCTTCCCTGTGGCTTTAAATAAGGAGTAATTGGTATCTTCTGTTGGGGTAAGGTTGGTTATGAAATCTTGAAACCTGTTGTTGTTGAATTCGTTTAGGAGGCGTTTTAGTTGCCTAGTTGCTCTGTTGTAGTTGGTACGGTCTTCAGGATATTTTGAAGTATGCCAGATTCTTCTTAGTCTTCTTTTCTCGGCTATTTTGTTCAAAAGAACTTTTGGATATTTCACGCAGCCTTGGGTGTAGTGAAGTTGCGGTGTAGCGGTCCAAGCTGCTTCTTGAATATTTTGTATTAAATACTCAGTCGCTTCGTCTATGTGGTCAGCTGATTTTAGTGGGAATCGGATGTTTGTTTTCATAGATATCTGTTTTCTATACAAGTTCCAGTTTGTCTTTCTGTTCGTTAGTGACGCGGGAGGGGATTGTAGAATAATTTTGTTGCCGACTGTGATAATTATTGGAGTGTGGTCAGAGGACAGTTCGTGGGAAGATTCTATGATACAGTTAGTGGATGGGATTCCTTTTGTTATGAATATATCAATTACATCTGGGGTTTTGGTTAGGTCGGTAGGCCAGTAGGTAGGTTCTCCTGTAGAAATGGTTTCTAGCTGAAGTGAGGTAACTGCTTTCAGCAGTTCTCTCCCTCTTGGGGTGATGAGCCTGGATCCCCATTGCGTGTGTTTGGCATTGTAGTCTCCTCCCACCATGTACCTATTTCCTAGAGACTTAAAATAGGTTTCAAATCGTTGTTTGTCTATTTTGAATCTTGGAGGGCAGTAAATGGCACTGATGGTAATTGGTCCACTCCAGTCCATAATTTGTACAGTTGTTGCTTGAATATCTTGTTCCTGTACAGCTTCCTGTTCTTGATGTTTTATAGTGCTTTTTATTAATATTGCTGTGCCACCATGAGCATTGCCACTGGGGTGTTTAGTATCGTATAAAGTGTAGTTCTTCAGTTTAAAGTAGCTTCTTTCTGTGAAGTGAGATTCAGAGATGAGTAGCATGTCTATTTTGTTTTCGTTGAGAAATATTTCGATTTCTTGGCGATGATTTGCCAAGCCGTTGGCGTTCCAAGCTGCAATGCGAAGGAATTTAGGCATTAGATAGTTTGGAGACAAGCGACGTTATGAGGTTGATGAGAGAGTTTATTTGTTGACTTTGCTGCATTAGTATGTTTTCAAACCTCTCAAAGGAGTGCTGTATAATATTCATAATGGAATGGCTATTGTCGTTGTGTTCATGTCTTTCTACAGGCTTTGATCGCGCAACATCGGCCCATGTTCCTGCATTTACATGTCTGCTTCTTGAGTTTTCGTGAGAATAAGTAGTTTCAATGTTACTGTTTTGTGTCTGCACATGCGTCTCTTGTTGAAACATTCTGTGTTTACTTGAGTTGCTGTACCCTTTCCTTTTTAGTATTTCTTGGTATACTTTGCAACCTTTGTAGTTGGCGGGATGATTGCCTTCACACAGAGCACAAGTTGGTTGACTTTGCTTTTCTTTTAAACACTTATCTGGGTCGTGTTCTTTCCCACATTTAACAGACCTATACGGGTATGCACAGTACGATCTGGTATGTTCATATCTCTGACAGTTTTTGCATTGTACTATCTCGCGTTTCAGGCGTGGTGGTTCGAAAGCAACAACACAATTTAACAGTCGGTTAATTTTGAACACTTCTTTGTTGTTAGGTTTGGGCTCAAGGTCTACAAAAAATAGAGGCAGAGGTGTTTTAGTTAGTCTGTGGCGAACATTTATAATGTTTCTAACTTTGTGGTCCTTTTCCAGAAGCGCAGCCTTGATATCTTTTACATCTACCGTATGATGTATGTGTCGCAAGACAACTCTATACGCACGTTCTTGTTTCAGCTGGTATGTATAGTATACGTGACTGTTGGCTGATAAATGTTTTATTATTTCCCTGTAGGTATTTTAATTTTGTCGTTTGCTAGAGATTTTATTTCGAAATCTTCTGTTTTTAAGGCTTCCTTTAAAAACTTTATCATAGCTGGAACATTATTCACATTTGGCACGAATATAGGAGGTACAGTGGTTTTTGAAAAGGTTTCCTCATTGTTTTCTGTTGTACCTTCTATATCAAGAGCACTGAATTGATTCTTGGTGGGAACTGTATATACACTAGTATTACTATCGCAAGACGCTGTCTTTTGCCTTACCCTTCTATTAGCATCAGGGTCGAGGACGTCAGGGTTCGGCCTTTTTGACCGAGCTGGTGTGTATATTTGCCATACATTCTGCGTCAGGTTGACGGGAGCAGATGAATCATGATCCATGGCGTTGCTGTCGCTGCCTGTTGATTCTTCGGATGACATTTCTTGAAGTAAACAGCTTCCCGGGTGTCAGTAGCATGCAATCGCACTACATGCTACTGATCCTACCCGAAAATACTTCGGTAATCGACTGAGTTTTAGTATATGTTATCTTTTGTTAAGTTGATTTGAATATGAATAGGATGAAACACCGTTATGCTTCACAACTGTAACTGTTCACTTAGAGCTAGTGCGCACTGGTTGTTATCGCTAGACTTTTCCTTATCTTGGCGCCCTCGCGGGCGAGCAAGGTAAGACACTACGGAGCTGCGGGAACGATCCGCACACCACAGCGGTCAGGCGAGTACTGTAAATAATAAATGAATGTAAAAAGTTAAGCAAATACTTGTTCCTGTATGCATAGTGTCGAGTAAGTATCAAATTTTATGATATATATTTTGCTTTTAAGTGTTAAATCCGCATCCCACACCAATTTCATGCAGTGGAGTAACGTTTTTAGTCATCCAATTTTCTCCCAGTCTTTTGTCACAGCGAATATTTTTACTTTATACGTAATATGTGGTGAATCTTTAGTCAGATGGTCTAAATCAAAATGCAGGATCACAACATTACGATTAAATAGACAATAAATGGTCGAATTGACGAATGAGTAAAACTAATGTAATTGTCAATAAAAATGTTACAATTGTTACAGGCAGTTTTGTACTTCATTTTTCGAGGGGTCGCTTAGGAAGATATACTATATCGAGCTAAATCTCTTTCGAGAAAAAAATGATATAATAAGATTTATCATGGAAACAATGGATTACACAGACACAAGCTTGTTTTATGTAAATTGCGACATAATGTCGATTTCTGTTAAATTTTTAAGGACCGAGCCTCGTCGCCAACTCGAAAAGTGTTGCTATGCGTCACATAGCCAGGCTAGATGAAGTTGTATCGTGCACACAGAAATTAACAACTGACAATGAAACTGAAAAATACATATTATGTACCTCACTAGTCTCAGAAATTTCTCACCAATATTAGGGGGCTAAATGGTGAATTCAGACAGAACAAAGCGTTACATCTTTTGTTTTAAACGTTTAAGGGAAGGAAATGGAACATTAGGATTGAGTAACTGATTCATATTGAACATACTTCATTTTCACCCGTTTATGTTTATTATTAATGAATAATTATGTTTATTATTAATGCGCACCATGGTCTAAAATGTTATAATTTTCTTATAAGGACATGGACGTAAAACCTAGTGCACAGTACACATACGCAGCTATGTAATAATACATTTTTCATTGAATTACTAGTAAATCCACGTAGTTGAAAATCTGCTTGAAAGTTGCGAAAATGTAAACTTTCGCACTCGCTTCATTCCCAATTCCCAGCGTAATGCCAAGAGAAACAATAGTTTAAAATTATAGTATTGCTGGAGAAAAGTACTTACTTGACTGACCACCTTCCGTATCAAACAGCTTCGCATTAGTCTTTCATTAAGAACTGAGCACACAGGATTTTTCTAACGCCTGCCGTGCGATTTACTTGCGCAACACTTAGAAACAAGTCAAGAAGGTAACTCTCCCAAGGGTGTAATACCTGCAGAATAATAAATCCACTCTCAAATATAATTTTGCCAACACCAATTTCAGAGCATCACAAAAGAAAATGTCTTTAATACAAAACGTAAGGTAGGTTGCACACTACACCTCTAGCTTCCTCCCACTACGAAAATCTTGGTTATGTCACTGCACAAGTGAACTAACACATCCCATTTTGGCAAAAAAAAAGGGCATAGAGTCCATTACCTTCGCCTTTACGCAAACGAAGAGTTTATTTCCAAAGTGGCGTATCTTTATTTCCGCGTGTTTTCTAGGTTTACTCATCATTATATTATTAAGACTCCTCTCCATCAAGATGCCAATTTGTTTTTCATTAAAGGCGTTTGTCCTTTGTGACGTGGTATCCGAAATCTGTTTTATCCAATCTTGAAATTAACGGATCAATTTTAATAATTTCCCTTCCTTAATAAATGACTTTCTTGAAGTTATGTCGCTTTGAAATAATTCTTTTCAAATATGAACCTTGTATCATTGTATACGTTGTGTATTTATATAGATGTGTGTTCAACCAACGGAGTTGTCCTAGTAATAGCGCTGTTTACATGGTGTGACATTATACATAGTCCAGTCGACATTAATGTGACCACCCGTGAAGGTCCTGAATAACCCCTTTTTTCAGAGCTGATAGCCGCGGGTTGTGCAGGAAGTGAGTCAATTAGGTATTACATTTTACTGACTTGGGTGTGTATCCATATTGACTCCAGTGTCGTGGCCACTTGCGCTAGATTCCGCTAGATTCGTCGGTTGCGGATCCACAGTGGGAAGATCGAGATAGAGCGTTCGAGATGGTTCCACAGATTCTCGATTGAGTTAAGATCGGAGGTTTTGGTTTTAAATAACCTAGCCGTTTCGGAAATGCTTCCGCCCTTGGCTCGAAAGCCAATGACCACACCATTTTGGATGACCGGTAAATCGCACCGCTTCTGAATTGCGATAACTACTGCATTACTTTCCACTTGCACCGGACACGATGAATATACCCTCCTCTTTTAGTGCTGCCACCTGCCGTCTGCGACAGGTTATTGCACGTTTACGTCGAACATAGGCGGTGACCACATTAATGTGACTGGACTGTGTATGATAGTGTAAATATCAAATCCCTAAGGCCGTAAGGGCCGAGCGGGAAGGAAAAAATGAAGTATTCAAACATCTTTTCTTCCAGGCTAGGCAAGCGAGCGCCGTGGTGGATGTCGCGAGCCCTGGGGGGCGGGCCTTCGGGGCCGGCCTTCGCCCCGGCTTCCGCCTCCGCCTCCGCCGGCGTCGCCGCCTCGTCCCCCGCCGCCTCGCCCTTCGGCGTCGGGAACGGCGCCGCCGCCCCCGCCGCAGCCCTCCCGTCCGTCTACGACTGGCTGTACCAGTACGACGAGTAGCGCGCGCGCGCCCCTCTCTCGCTGTCACCTCCGCCCCGGATCGCTCGCGCCCGCGCAATAAAAGGCTGAGCATGCATTCGCAATGCTTGTGGTTTCATTCTAACACCCTTTTATTCTTCCTCTTTTCCTTACAATTTCTTTGCACGCTCACCAGTTGGATTTCATGGACCATTTATACAGAAGGGGTCAGTTTAGATTGTAAAAAAACATCACCATCTCTTCATTTACACGAACAATTGTTTATTATGTCATTGTTTTAGAAACGCTTCATTACTGCATTGCAGTTTTTTGACAGTTTATCTTCTATATCGTTTGTAAAGGCTCGTACCATTCATTTGTTCTATTGGAGCCCAGAGAATATATCAAAATTTTGTTGAAAAAAATGTACTTTTTCCGATACAAAGAGAATGAGAATATGAGAAGCAGACCAAAATCGAAAATTTCTAAATTAATGAAATAGGAGTGCATATTACGACAGCACTGCTGTATCGACCACAACCCTGCGACCGCACTCCACCTCGCCAGCTGGCCGTCAGAATTGCAGCGCACTTTTTGTTCGCAAATAACCTGCTGAGTCTGAAACAGTGCTTCGACTGTTCGAAATGCGCACAAAGCTTCGATCAAAAACTGTCCCGGAATTATTTATTGCTAATGTTATTAGAATCACGACGTACACGTTAGAATCAAGTGTGTTTGTCATTCTAAAATTACTCACATTGCGGAATGAAAAGCTTCATATTTACGTGTAGGGCGAGAAATTTCTTGGCCAAAACTGTAAAGCAATCATGTAATACCAACCCAACACACAGCAAATGAAACCAAGTATTAGTGACGTTGGCAACTTAAATGTCTGTTGCACCTACGGCAACAGGTCCTCCAGTGGATGTATGGACAACAGTTTCTTCAGTTCGCTATCTTTCTAATCACAATACGATGTTTCCTGCATTATCAAGTAAATTACAAACTAAATAAATATAAGACAGACGTGAGTGAGTGTGTAACAAATATTCTATGCACTTTGGCTGCGACATTTTAAGGAATAGATTCAATCAAAGTACAATTTTAACACCTTCTTACGTAAAATAGTATTATTAGTTTCTTTTCAGGCAAGTCCGGTTACCCTGTAGAAGAAAACAATTATATTTATTTCAAATCATTTTTAAGACGCTAACACATTTAGAGGTTCCTCTGACCTGAGACAATCAGTCACTAGATCTTCTTACTAGATCAGTTACTAGATGTTCAAACCATCAGACCTCTTATTGGAAATGAGAATATTGACATTGGTGAGGAGTGATGAGTAACATAAACAGGAAACTTGGGAAATAGGCCAGGATTTTTCGATTTAAGATTCGGCGTTTTCTTATGTTGTTACCCTATGTTATCTTTAAACATGAATTCAAACTACTGACTTTTTGTTTTCTTCAATTTCGGTCATATTGTACATTCACTTTGGCATTCTTTCCAAAATCTCCTGTTTAATTTAAACCGGGAAAAGTGCCTTAGTGCATCAACTGACGTCAATGCAGCGCCTTTGACCGGAAGGTCTTAGGTTCGAGTTCCGACAGTGCCAAGATTTTCGGTACTAGTTTGTCAGCTAGGTCGAATTCAGTCGCTGTCTGAAGGAGAATTATAGAGGCCGGCTACTCTAATCGGTATAGTTTTCCGTGGTCTCTCCGACCAGGCGAATGCCGGAGCAGTGCCCTAACAAACGGACCACGGACCGCACGCTATCTTTCCTTCCACATCCTTCTCCTATCCTCACCCCTTACACTAACATTCACTAGATTACCACACATGCCGGGAGATCGGTCGGGGTCTCACGGCGTGTCCCGGCTGGGGCGGTGACCCACTGGTGGGAGAATCCTGATTGAGGGAAATCCCGCTAGCCGACGGCAGGTCGGCGCCGGATCTCGTCATCCAGCGGGGAAGATCACCCACACTTCTGGGGGATGTACTACACTTGCAGGACTAATGACCTTACAAGTTGACGCCCCCAGAATCATTAATCAATAAAAAAAACTTTCGTAACAGTCTGAAAATTGAAGAATATCTTCAATTGAAATATATTAATATTACTTTGTACCTATTAATTTTTCGTCCTCCGAGAAAAAATGCACTACACTTACGGGACTAATTACCTCTGACCGGACACGACCTGAATCACTAACAATCAACTCTATTTAATTTAGAATTTTTGTAAAGAAAATTGTAAATGCAGTGTAGTTTTTTGAACATCATAAACATTAGTTTTGCGTACGACCGCCAGTGCAGTAATTCTGTTTAGGACGTTATGCTTGGTCTATAACTGGACATAATTGACAGATTCCGGCCATTGAGTGGAAATAAAGTTGTTGTTGACAAGTAAGAAAACATGTGAATATAGTGCTCTTACTGCATTTAATATTTTTTGTCAACCTTGTTTGCCATTTGATATCACAAGTGGTGTAACTTCATTTAGGCCCTTATACCAAGTATATAACTGGACAATGAAAGGAAATGACAATGTTGATGTAGCTAAAAAGCAAAAATAATGTAAATACAGTTTTGTTAATCATTTTATGTTTTCTCATAACATTTACTTTCTCATATCACAAGTGGTTTAACTCCATTTAGGCCCCGGGTAATGTGTGTATTCGACATTTTAGGGGAGCCATTGCTAGTAAGCCATTAGGGGAACCATTGCTAGTAAGCGGTGTTCCCAGGTCTGGGCCCTATTTTTATTTATCCATACCTCAAAGTAAGGAGGACATTGCTTACTTGGCCTGCCTGAGCTTTTCTTTTGTCACACAGTTATAGAAACTGATATGGTATGTATAACAAATCTACAGCTTCATTTTGGCCTCGGCTGGGAATTTAAACTGAGACCGCCTTACAGAGAGATATCACGATATCTATGAGTCAACCCCCTAATATTGTAAACTTGAGTTACGAGTTTCGTAAAACTAACCTTTATAAACACATGAATGAAAAAATATAATAATTTAGTGCTGAATTTTCTTTAAGAGCTCTAGCAAAACATTCAGTATCTCGGAATTAGTCAAATGTAAGTTACGTCACTTGAGCTTAGAGCAGCTCAAATAAAATTTTTAACAAGTTACATTTTAATATTATTTTCAAAATCTATTCTGTTCATAACTAGAAACGATACATTTAATTTTTGTGTCGGATATTAGTAGTATATGTAATTAGTTTATAATGTTAAGATTTATTGCATGAGTACATGTCTTGGAAACGAGCGACGTTAGAAGTGAATTTTTAAATATGTACTCATGCAAAAATGCAACATTATAAACTAGTTGCATAAGATATTTTTTGTATAACAGCATTATAACAGAAACAACTTTCTTGAGACGTCTCGGGTATTTGACATGTGTGCGAGAAAACGGTGCTCAGCTGTTCCGTTTTCCTTACCTCCCCACAATTCTCTCACGGCGATTTTCTGAAGATGCAATTTTTCGTGCCGTAAAAAGCTGTTACGTCATCATTTGTGCCGTAAAATGCCCGATTATGAACGATTTATTGCAACAGAAAAGGTTGGCATACGAAAAAAATATTTTATAGGCCTGTCATGAGCACATTTGTAACGCAAAAGGGGAATCTGAAACTGAGATGGTCGACCTAGGACTATTTATTATTTCTTTGATTATCGACCGAGGGGTCGATAATCGAAGATATAAAAAAACGCAATTTCATTCTTTGCACAGACGTTCCGATACCAAAGGACTTGAATTACGCTGTAAAGCCGTTAGTCAATATCTCCACGTGAACTCTAGCACGAAAAATGTCTTTCAAAAAATTACGGCAACAACTCAGTTATTGCTTGCCAGTGCATATTTCACGATCGTTCAATGCATAAATTGATATCGTAATATGCCGGAAAATTTCAGGATGCCCGTTTCTCCACGGAGTGGAGGACTCAAGCGTCATGTAGTATTGACGTATGTATTGGAGCAGAAGAAAACACACAGATGACCATAGAAAAGCCAATCTATTGTTTTAAAACGAAACCAACTAAAAACTTATGCAGAATATTTGGGTGCGATAAATAAACTGAACATTGACCACAGGCATACAATTACAGGTATTAGAGACAAAGGAAATTGTGTATTACTATCATAATCAAATACTATAAAAATCTTGACTACCAGAATATTTGATTTTGTATCTCTTATACCTATATATGTGTGTGTGTGTTTGTTTAATTTGCAATTAAAAAATGATATTATGTACTATTTATATACTCTGACATACTACATTAGCATGCCATTAGCATGCCAGACAAAAAATGACTGTGTCACGATTCGCTTCACTTTCCAAACACACAATTTCCGAAAAACGTAATTAACACAGACAATAACAAGAAATTATCCTTTGTCATCACTACCTCAAGGTAAGAGTCCTATTTCACGAAGCTCCATAGTACAAACATTGATTGTGATTCCTGTGTTCGATTTCGTTATTAAAGCAATTATAGAACAACACCTAACTTCCTTTGATCTGAAACTAACCAAACAGTCGTTCTGCATAAGTTGATAATACTACATTAAATATAGAGTTTTAAAGAAAAATATTTCATAATCATAAAAACAAATAACCACAATACACATAACAAAATATAATACACTTAACAATATTACATAACACAATTAAAATCGGTACACAAATTCAAGTTGAAAGTAAAATATTTTCTGCTGCATAACTGTTTCTAAACAATTACAGACAATACTGATCATCAAAAATAAAATATAAATGGTTTATTTTAACAATGATATATAATGCATTACTTGACTTTGTATTGTGTAATTTAAAAAAAGACTTAATATGCCTGTAACAAGTGATGTACGTGATGTACTTCAGCTTCCGGGTCAACGATACCGATGTCGATCATTTTTTGTCGTTTCCCTGATCCACTGAGCAAATGCTGAGATGGCTCCATGTTTTGCTTCTGGGCAAAAACGTAGCTTCATTATGCGTTCGATTTGTTGAGCTCTCTTTTTGCTAGTAGTGGAAGGAGTAGAGCCGGGTGGGGTTGTTACTGTTTTTCTAGCAACGCAAAAAAAAAATCAAATCAGCAGTTCGTTGCAAATAAGTTTTACTGAACTCGCGGAAATGACTAGCTTTGCAAATATTCCTAACCTCGCGTTTTTTTAAATTTATTATTATTATTATTATTATTATTATTATAGATCATTAAGCAAGATCTTTCTTTAACCAGGATCTCGAACACTACATGTGAGAGATATCAGTGACAGTTTTTCTCACAATGTGACAGGTGTCCAGAATATTTGCTTTGTGTATTGGTGCCAGTAGATGCTTGATATTTAATTTTTGTAGATGTTTAATGAGGAATTTTGTTACTAACCCGGTTGTAGAATTTGTCAGGAGACGGATAAGTTTCATCTTCAATATTTTCTATATCTCAGCCGCTAGCTCGCGGTATTTTGTAAGTTTATTAGTATATGCCGAGTGGAGATTATGAGCCATGCTGCCAGTACTGCACTAATGCCAGTACTGTAATATCGATGGAGGCTTTGTTGTTTTACATATTATCTATAATGTCTGACCTGCTTGACATAATTTTATGTGATCTAATCTTCTTATCCCAATACATCTTCGTGGAATCATTTTCCAAGACAGCGGGAGGATGATACTGATAGTATGTAAAGATTTTCATGCTTAGAAGATCTTTAACGGCTACAGCTTTATGAACGATTTTGCAAAGTTGTTATGTCGTCGCATATATTCCGTGTTTACATGCCCCTGGTATGTGCTCTATTGTTTCTGTCTCCGTTGAGCATATCCTATATTTATCGTCCAGCGTTTCTTTATTATTATTATTATTATTATTATTATTATTATTATTATTATTATTATTATTTGTATCACATTTTAACTTGTTTCCACACATGCAACTTGGTTACCTTCAACAAAAGACACATTTCAACTGTTATAATCAGCACTGGATCAACCAGCAATGTTCAGAATTTTCCTCCCGATGCTACATGTGTCTTGTATGACAAGATTCTGCAACTGAAAGTATAAACACTTCTTCAGTTGCAGTTCAGCCTGGGATTCATGTAGGAACTTAGGAATTTCACCAATGTCACCAAGAATAATTGGTACAATTATCGCTATTTCCACATCGTTCCACATGCCCTTTATGTCATTTGCTAGAAGTTGATATTTTAGAATTTTTTCACTCCCTTTCGTAGAGATGTTAGCAAGCTGGACAGCGACATCAATCAGATTCACCTTCTTGTTTTTTCTTGTCATGCCGGTTTATTAAATGATACAATCCTATCTGTTATGATGGCCCTGTTCCAAATCCTTTTGTGATAATTTGTATCAATTACTGGTTCGGGTGCGTACTTGTAATTAGGTGTTCGATTACACATCAAAAGATTACTATTGTGGCATATTTTCTGATGAACCACTTTACAAACGTCGTGTCGTTTTGTATTCGTATGGAGCAGCATCCACTGATAATATGGTCCGTATTTTCACGATTTTCTTCACATAGCCGACATTTTTCATCACGAACGCTGATGACTTTCACGATAAATTTACGGTAATTTGTAGTTGCTATTACTTGGTCCTAAATAGCTGTCTTGAAACCCTCTGCTTCAGCAAAAAGCTCTCCCAAGCACAGCCAATTTTATGTAAGGGTTATGGTCCACCAGTTCTCCCTCTATCTAATACGGGTAGCGTCCATGAAGTTGCTTCTCTTTTCTGTTGTTGATTTTCATTTCATTGGTCTGTATTTGCTTTTGTAGAATCATTCTTTCATCAGCCAAATTTAATAAGGTGATTTTCCGCTCAATGTATGTTACAATCTGATGTATTTTACTTCCATTAGGTTTTTATTGAAAGTACTGGCGCAGTATCTCCAGTTGTTGGTGGTGCATATTCACAATATCTACGACACCTTTTCCTCCCAGAAACCTAGGTAGGTGGAATCTTTTAACTGCGCTTTCAAAGCGGTGACATCTGAGTCTGGTACACAGTACTCAGCAGTTAATATTGCATGCATTAAGTTGGGTTCGTGTCTATCTGGCCAACCAAAGCTGTAGGTCACCGCTGGAATTACATAGGTATTTATAGCTTTAATTTTCCTACCAGCGCTGAGTTTAGTTTTCAGATTTTTTCTCAGACGAGTGTAAAAATGGGTAATTATAAAATTAGTATTTTTTTATCAACATTAGATCTTTGTACATATCCTATATATTAGTAATATTCCTTATGTTTCATGGCATGAATTCTTTGTTTTTTTATTGTTTCCTTCTGCAAAGGTGTAATCCATCTTATGTTGGCACTTACCTTTCTGCAGTGCATTTAATTTTTCAACGCCCAATTGCATTCCAATGTCATCGCTAAAGTTTGCAGTGGTGTCCAGCAAATGATTAAGCATTTTTCTAGTGGAGCTGACAAATTTTAAGTCGTATATGTACAGCAGGTGGGATAAGCATACATGATGGATTTTGCCAATGATTTTGTAACCCATTTGTTCATTATTTAATAAAGTCGATAGGGGTTTCATAGCAAGGTAGAACCACAGAGTGATCAGTCTCCTTGAAAGATGCCTCGTTTAATAGATATATCTTCTGCACTGGCATAATCATTTTGCGTGCAAATGTGCAATCTGGTTGTCCATCTTTGCATCTAGAGCTATAAAAATGACACAACCAATGGGTATATTTTGAACATATCAAATACGTCATGTAGCCAGGAGTGAGGTATGCTCTTAATGGCTTTTTGGTAATCAATATACGCTGTATATAATGCCCCTCTTGTTTTCTTTACATGTCCACAGACTGCCGCATCTCTAATGAGATGTTCCTTCAGCCCTGTGACCCTCTCTTACAGCGTTTTTCCTCTTCAGCCAGGATGGTATTGCCTTCAAAGTGTTGATAGATCGTATCTGTTATTATTGAAGTTAGTAGTTTGTATTATATTGGTAAGTATGTGATATGCCTATCTTCACCGGGATCAGAGCTGGGTATTTTGGATTTTGGGATAATATAAGTTAATCCATAATTGATAATGATGGTAGGGCTTTTAGATTATTCAGGGCTTTTCTGAATAACACTACCATTGTTTCGTGAAGTTCTTATATCAGAAATTTTGTATATTATCTCTCCCGGTTCCGTTCCAGTTCAGATTTTTCTTTATGGCTCTTTTAATATCTTCAATATCTATACAATGGTCATTCATCATTTGCACGTCTTCTCACTCGTCTTTAACAACTTAGATACTTCCTGCGTTTAAATTGTGGTGTTTACTCCGTGTCCATATGTCTCTCCAATAATCATTCACTTCTTGAACATCTGGTACCTCACATCGGTGGTAACACCTTGAGCATTATCCATCTGTACAGAGCAATAGAACAGTTTTTTTGAAGAGTTTATTTTGTTTCTTACGAAGATTACTTTCACGGTATCTTCTGAGTTTGTTACTCTTTACAGCAAGAATTTAAGTTAATCAAGTATCGTTATGATTGTCTGGTTTTCTTCATTTTTGTATTTAAACATAATTCTATCTACGTCTCATTTAATTTTGTACTACAGTTGTCTGTAATGGCTTGAGTAAGTCCACCAATGGTCTTACGCAGACTTTCAATTTGGTGTTGACGTCGCCGTTCCCAAGGAGGTTGCAGAGTCTGAACTTCTCTCGTTAAAATTAGCCTGGCTGTTAGTTTTAAGTACTGCGACAGAACTAATGGAAACAAAGGTAGGCAGTAATTCTATATTGTGCATATTCTCCGTTTCATATTGGAGTAATCTATCGACTTCACTCAAAATGAGATTTGTTTTAACTTTTACTTGAAGTTTTGGCATTTTCGGTCTTTGGAAAGGGGCCGATCCATACAATTCGGCATACGATTCCTCTCAGTGTTGTTTGACCAAGTTTTCTAGTTCATTTTTGTTGTCAAATGGTGGGGTTTCCCTGAGGCTGATGCTAATGTACTCACTACTAAAACAAGTGAAATCTGTTGGAGTTTGATTTTCTTCCATTCCCAATTGCTGCAGTTCCAACTCTTGTTTTATTTGTTCTTAATTTTGTATATTTGGGATTCTCGCCGTCGCTTGTTGACGAGTTTAGAACAGTTTTGATCAACAATATTTTGGGCTGTCTTTGAGGAAAGTTCAGGGTATTTGCCAATAACCATTTGGTACAATAGTTATCTATATGCTGTTAAGCCTGATTCCGGTTTAGTTATTTTGAGGTAGCAGTAAACGAAGAATTCATTAATTTCTTCGGTCCATTTCGTTTTCTGCCTTAACCTGCCAGCAAGAGTGGTCAGTGGCGGTTTCCATTTAACGCAATTGCTGGTTCTTATGGAGATGGTGGGTGTAGGGTTCTCCTTCGGTGGTTGGCTGTAGTCTTCGGGTTCCCCGTCAGGTTCCTGCCCTGTCAGCATCCTGTCACCATCGGTGCGCATACTGTCACCTCCAGCGATGGCTCCAGAGGTACCCTGGCGCTCTTGAGCCAGCTGCTCTTTTCTGAGACTTCTCGAATGTCTTTTCTCACCAGGGATGGGTGCGCCTTTTACACCTACGCCCAAGTATTATTTTCTATTGCCGTGATTGCCGTTTTAATCGACATAGCCCGACGTCCACGTGGCTTGAGATGACGTGCGCTTTGACGTAGCATTGGAGTTTTGGAAACGAGGGGTGAAGATGGGAAAGGAAAAATAGGGTTCGAAAACCTTTCCAGATAGAAAATGTCTAAAGTTTGGGTAACGGAAGAAAACGAGCTGCTCGATCCACCAATTTACTCCCGGTGGAAGGGGATGGCAGAATATGAAAGTGTCTAGGGTACGACAGCGGTTAGCGCCTCATTGTAGGTAGAGGAAATCGGGCTGATTGCGCAGCCCCTACCCTCCGGCTGGGTACTGCGGGCGAAGGGGTCACCAATTCCCTACCCCTTTTTTATTATTATTATTATTATTATTATTATTATTATTATAACTTTTATTTATTTTTCAACTATTTATAGTCAAAATGTTGCGAAGGAATTCTAGAGCTCACGAAAACGTGCGCAGATGGTACTTCTCCCCCATATATCTCATTCTATTTTTACTGGTCTTAGACTAATTAAATCAAATTAAATGAAATAATCAAAATATAACAGAATACGTCAATAAAAAAGAAATCATCAAAAATAAATACATTGTTTTTTAAAATAATTTTAAATTGATATTATTTCATATCTTATTTGTTGCAATGTTTACTTAAGTATTTTATTTGTTGTTCTTGGGCAGTGTGCGTACATATTTGTGGTTATTGGCTATTTTTAGGTGGTCAAGAATGTTTATGAACGGGAAAGGAAACACAGTATTTCAAAAAAATGTGTTTATATTGCTTATATCTTCGTTATAATTGTGCATTCGTGAAATGTAAAAGATGGGACTTATTATTTTTCTTTAGAAATGGGACAAAGGAATATTGTGATAAATATGCCACTCCTCTCACAACAAAACAATGTCTCCTAAATTTTCTTCTTGAAAGAAATGAAAATACACGTTATAGTAACTCTACAAATGTACACGTCGTGTATTAAACAGATCCACAAGTAACATATTGTTCGATTCTCCTGATAAAAATTAAAAAAACTTATTTGTGAATTTTGGTTTAATTTCTATTAGGGGTGTCCAGACGTCGGGATTCATCGACTGCTTAATTCAAATTTGAATAAAGGTGTTGCTTTTACTACTGGGTGAACATAGAAGGATACTAAGAATTACAGAAAGAGGTGCGACGTTATTTTTGACCGTTGACACAGAGCCTAAAATTTGTTGACGAAAAAAGGTACTTTTAGGAATTGTGTGAAATTCAATAAAAAATTATGTGAGTGTAATTTAACCCCGAATTTTATGCTAACAATAAAAACAAATCTTCAAAATATTCAAATTTAAGTGTAATACGAACCATAGTCTTTACGGATTTTTAGATCGAATTAGACATTCTTAGAAATTCAGAAAAAATGTGAACGTGGTTCTAATAGTCAGACAAAATGAGATCAAATTAATATCTGTGCATTTCCTCCTTTCTAGGAAGAAATATAGTAAAAGTAATATACTAAATCTTAATTTCATCTCCAATGTAGCGACGTCTAAAGTAGTTTTTAAAGACATCTAATGGTCCCACAAATTTAATAATACTAGGAGAATAAAAATCTATACATTCACAATAAAGAAATCCATTCACATGTAAGAGAAAAAATTATGTCGATAATAAACCGTGAAAAGAATAGAAAAAAACTCATTTCATTTTCACTCTGGCTACTACAGATATAACTCCACATACGACTACAGATATAACTCCACATACGTAGATAAAACAGAGACTTCTCTGTTTTTCAAAAAGACAATTTATGAGAGGAAGACGTTACCACGCACTCCAGACGTTCGTCTCTAATTTTGCACTGATATCTATATTACTAATTTACAAAGCGCGCATAAGCGAAAGACAACTATCCAGCCTCCTGCCATGTGAGAGGTGTTATAGTTTTGTTGGATACCCAGAAAATCTGGAAAAATCCAAAACGATTTATATCAATAATCTTCAATGCGCGCAAAAATTGAAAGGAAACTACGCAGCTTCCGGCCACGTGAGCGGTGTCGTGAAGACTTTGTCAAAATATTTGATGTGTTGCAGTGTTTTATTAGAAACTCAGAATCTCGATAAAAATCAATGAAACACGTTCGATTCTACAATTTTATATTACGCTTTGCTTACGTTTCCTATTACAATTTGGAACCCAGGTCACGTGTCAGAAAAATAATATCTATTTGATACCTTCCTCCAGATCAAGTGTCTGACCAAGTGTCATTATAATGTATAGTATGTACAAAAACCTCCTGTATTTCTCATATAGAGACTTACTATAGAAATACTTTGTAAATACATGTATTACAAGCTTGTGGACGCTCAAGACCTAGATGTTTATGCGGTCATTATAAATGAATTAAATAAAAAAAGTAAAAAAAAATAATTAGTACGAAAGTGAACCCAACTCAAGAGAAGGAAATTATAAATTAATATTTACCATAAAATATTAAACAATGTAAAAATTCTGAAAACCGATTTGGATACGATTATGAAATTCACTTCACTATTACGCAGGCCGGTACCGGCAATTACGCAGGCCGTTACCGGCAATTACGCAGCTCAAAATATCATGTTTATAAGAGTACGGTTTTTGCAAAATCCTTTGCTTTATATTATTCATTCAATTTCTTATTAAACATTCCTAAAAAAATTTTTTTCTAAAACGGAAATTTTCAAAATGATTAAAATGGCAGGATTGATGGCGGCTCGCGGAGGAATACCTTCCTACTATAGAATAAAATTTTCAGAAGAATATTTTATTTATAGAAATATTTGTGTTAACGATCCTTGAGCAACTTGTTTACAAACGTGCAGAGTTCCAAAGTCCTTGACAGTCAACCGCGAAAAAGCCTTCATCGAACGTCCTGAACAGTTCGTGAATTTTTAAGAACTACTTTGGTCACAGCGTGACAAAAATACGCCAGGGCGTGGGTAGTCACGCGTAGACTGGCACGGAGACAGGAAAGACGTCGCGTTCGGTCCGCGCGTGTGACTCGACAATCGATCCATCGACCTGCCGTGGTTTCGACACCGTTGGTACTGCATGTCCGGAGCGCGCCTGGGAACGGGGACATTGACGGCCCAGTGGGCGCGTGCACCCTACGCGCCGCCTAGTCTCGTCCCCTCCTCCGCCCTCCCCCATTCATCGCTCCCTCGCCCTCGTCTCGAAAGGCCAAGGACGCGTCGATTCCCGGATCCCTGCCTACTCCTTCTAAACAGATGTCTTTTGTAGTGTTAAAAACGTACAAAAAGATATGCCGTTTGAAAACGCGTCTGAAAGGCTAAGTCCTCGAGCATCGACGTGGAATTAAAAAACAAACATGGATGCTGGAAAGGTGGTCCAAGACGGTTCACCAGCACGCCCTGGCTTGTGATAATAAACGAGAAAAATGAATTAAATTAGGTGAAAAGGAATCCTGGATTATAATGAGATATTTTTTAATTTAAAAAAATACGATTTATGAATGAAGTATAGCATAAATATTTTAATTGAGTTTCATTTATATCCCACCAAAATTAAAATGAGTCCCTTAATTATATCTTCTGCAATTTTTGAACGATTGAAGATTTTACAATAGTTTCCACGGAAGTGCTTGGAGCAAAGAGTATAATTTATGTTTTGTATTCTTTTTTACACTCGTATTTTACAAGATATTGAGGTCAACGAATTTATTTTTTAATAGAAGCATACATTCATTTTGATCATATCTTAATGAAAGTAATATAATTAATCCAATGAATACAAACATTATAGATAAGAATTTGTTAGTAATTTTAAGTTTTTTGCGACCCAAGAACAACGTAAATTTTGAATGTCTTTAACCATAAATAGTACAATTTCAGAAGCTTCAGATTGGTTTCGTAATAACAAATTAATAATTAACGAAGAAAAACTGGTTTCAATGCAATGTTGCGTTGAATAGGCCGGCCTATAGGCCGGCCTCGATAGCCGAAGTCGCTAAAGCTGAAAGGAAGGGCCGTATCTACCTCGGCTGGAAGAGTTGAGGATTTGAATCGTGCTTCAAGCATGGATGTTGTCTGTTCGTGTTGTTCTTACATGTTCTTCCTACAGTTCAAGCGATCACAGTGGTCGCGTTTCGACCAAGTTGTTAAAAAGCGACTCAAAAAAGTTCAAAAAATGTGAATAGCCAGTACTAATGAAAGTGAACAATGTGCAATCCGCTAATGTTAAGGTAACAGAATTTCTTGGTCTCTCAATTCAGTCAAAACTCAAATGGAATATACTGTAACAACTATTCTATCGTCTGCCGGAATTCGCTGCACGGGTTGCGTAATTTGTCGGCGCCCCCGAACAGGATGGTTCCGGAGTATTCGCGACTCGGGTAGAAGTGTAACGCAAGTTCCAGAAAGATCCAGGCGGTCGCAAGCCAGGTATAAATTCGCCGTTGCCGGCGGTCGCTGACTGAGCTTAGCAGTGAAGTGTGCATCGCGGTGAACAGCGGTGCAGTCGGTGAACAGCAGTGCAGTGGACCGTGGTCAGTGCCGTGAACTGTGGTCAGCGCAGTGGAGTATGGTGAGTGCATCGGACTGAGTGATAAACAGCTATGTGAAGAACACAAGGACTGTGAAGCCTATCTGTACATGAATCAAATATTTTTTATGTATCATTAAGAAACAAAAAAGTCTTTGTTAAAATACTACCTGTGTATTAATTCATCACTAAGAAGATAACTGAATTAAACACTGCATTAAGTTCATCATGCAGAATTCTTTCAAATTCTGCAGCCTTCGTGCAGCTCGTTGACTTGACCACAAATATAGCTAGTAATAACAATAATTAAGCCTTTGTGTAGATTTGTAAAGGAGTGTCATGTTTCTAAAAAGTCATAAAAATAGGTTTCATTGTAATCCGCAGTTGTGCAGGTAACTTTGAACACCGGCACTCTGCCTGAGTAGTAGTTTTGAATTATCAATGTTTAATATATTAAAGTTAATAAGAGATTCATAATTCAATGTTTAACGATTGTGTTTGTTTGTTGTGTTTAATTGTTGAGTATTTCCTAAATTTTAGAGTTTGATATACAGAAATTGTCGCAACGTTTTTTAAGAAATTGAAATAAAGTAGATAATGTGAAAAATGTTTCATTTTATTTGTAAATTAAGCCAATTAAAAAGGGGATCATATATTTATTTATTTAATTATTAATATATAAAATTGGTCAACAACGCAAATTTAAAAGTAAAATCTTTCTGCTCATCACTTTTTCTATGCAACTACACTACTGACCATCAACAAGAGAAAATATTTTTAATTTTACAATGATAACGCATAGTTTACATTTGTATTGTATAATTTTAAAACGACGTACTATCCCTGAAACTAGTAATGTACTGCAGTTTTTAGTAATCCATCTCGAACAGGTTTTTGTCCAGTTTCCCTGATACATTTGGTTTTGGACATAAATAAAGCTTCACTATACACCTTTTTTTTAATATCTCCTTCTGACCATTGCGGTACGAGTAGAGCGGAGGTATGAGTTACTATTTTCTTACCAAACTAAAAAATCCTACATGCAGTTCGTTTACCGGTTCAAATAAGTTTTTTATAACTCGGGAACAAAAGTGTCGAGTTTTCAAATGTTGCTAATCTTGAATTTTTTAAACATTTATTCATCTTTCAACTACTTATAGTTAAAAGGTTGGAAAGGTATTCTGGAGCTCAAGAAAACGTTCGCAGTTGGTATTACTTCCCCATACGTCATATACAGTTCTCACTATTTTATGACAGAATAAATCTAAATCAAAATGGAACTTTTGCTCAATTGATGACACTGAAGTGCCTTTGATCGGGAGGTCCTAGGATTCGATTCCCACCGATGGCAGGATTTTCGACACTAGCTAGATGTCTCGATCGAAATCAGCCACTACCTAGAAGAGAATTCTAGTGGCTGGCTGCTCTGATCGGTATTTCTCCGTGGTTTCTCCGATTCCTTTCAGGCGAATTCCGGAGACGAAGCCTAAGAAACGGGCCAAGCAACGCGCGCAATCTTTCCTTTTTCGTCCGTGTCCCATCCTCACCCCTCACACACACGCTTTCGTGCTATACACTACCACACATGTTGGGAGTTTTTACTTTTAAATTTTTTATTTTACATTGACTACAACGTTCAGCCGTGAGGTTCTTCAGTTGATTGACCGAGTAGTTTTGTATTAGCAATGTGTGAAGAGGGTAACTTCTTGCCACCTTCCTGATTGTGATTTTCTTAGGTTATAACTTAAACCAAGGTTATTGCGAGGAAAAATCGGTAGAGAGCGATGACCGGGATTATAAAGGAATACGACGGGAGAGACAGGTGAATGGAAGGAATGTTCTTACCTTATGTCGGAGAGGTATTGAAGGAAAATATGAAATGGGAGTCTGTTTCTTAATCTGGAGAGTGGCGGGGCAGGTTCAGTACCTATTTCGTAAGTGACTGCTCCTTGGGCATGATTTAAATTATTGAAAAAATTATATGCCAGTTTTGTAATGAAGTAATCGGTTCTATTGCGAGATCGTTGTGAAGTGTCGTATTGCTGACAAACCAGGGGACATTTATTGATATTTTTAAGATTTGGTTTTCACAGATATGTAACTTATTTAATGTGGTTTGTGTATCTGAAATTCATACAAAGCATGTGTAAGTTAATACCGGACGAAGAATAGATTTGAAAATGGTTAAAGAGGAATGAAGTTTTAAAGAAGAGTTGCGATTGAGAATCGGAAGTAAAATAGCTAACCGTCTATTGGCTTCAATTATTTTGAACGAGATGTGACTGTGCAAATTTAATATTTTCTAATCGACGATCAGAAACGAAAGAACAGTTCTCTTTGCGGATGATACGAATATTCTTTGCCCTAAAGGAACCGTCTATAGTATCTACAATATCAAATATTTCAAATTGGTCCCGTAATAATAAATTAATAGTAAATGAAAATAAAACGGGTTCAATGCAGTTTTCCATTTCAAATAAACAGCTCTGTTCTCCACTGAAAAAGAAGGGTATTCCACTGACTGATGTTAAGGTAACAAAAGTCTTTCAATTTAGTCAAACCTTAAATTAACGTCAATTTAAAATAATTGAACACTAAATTAAGTTATTTATACTAAGGTTTCAGAATTCTTTCAAATTCAGCCAGCCTCGATACTGCTCGTTGTGTATATTTCGGAAATATTCATTCCCACCTGAGATATGGCATGGGAAATACATCTTAAAGCTCACAGACATTTAGATTACAAAACCAATTGTACGAATAATAAGCAAATGCTACCCACGTGATTCTTGTAAGCTTCTCTTTGTTAATCTAGGTATCTTACCATTACCATGTCTCTTGATACACGAATCAGTAGTTTTCGTAAAAAATTACTAACTTAAGGGCGGGAATATATTTTCTGCAAACGCTGATGTATATAACCACAACACTCGACCTAGTAATCATATCAACAGTTCACTATAAAAACTTCACACACAATAAATGTACATTATTAAACACCTTGCCAGAAGGCAATAAACGATTGAATTCGACACAAACGTTTGTCCCAAGTAAAATCTCTTCTGCTAAACTAGTTCTATACTATCAGAGACCATACTGAGCATCCAAAAGGAAAGTGATATTAATTTTAACAATATTTACTGTATTATTTACAATTTGGATTGTATAATTCTAAAGAACCTGTAACAAGTATTGTCCTTCAGCTTCTGGGTCAACCTCATTCCTGATCCTTGAGCAAATGCTGAGAGAGCCCCTTGTTTTGCTTCTGGGCATAAATGTAACTTCAAATTAACCTCTCCCCATCGCACGTCACACACTGCTTTTGACGTAAATAAATAAGTCCATGAGGACACCGAGGACTAATTTAGAGGAGACCAGGGAATGATAGAAGAGTCCAGCGATAAGGGGCGAGAAAGGACAGGATACCTTAAAGTAAATACATTGGCTACTGATTTAGTGGAGTTAATTTTGATTTTCCATAATTTGCGGGCCCCTCGTGGCGGCCCCTCGTGGCGTCCCCTCGTGGCGGTCCCTCTTGCCCTATACACAATGTAAATAAGGGGCAATCTACGTTTTTATCAGTCACCATACATAATAGTATTCACTCATTTTATATTTTCGCATTTCGTATAACTGACACAAAAAATATTGGCACAGACATCTATTCGCAGATGCAATACATACTTCTGCAGAATTAAAACTAACTCTATAAATGATGTGAACTCTTCGCCAGCGCAGGAGAAAGGAAATAATTCAGATGTAAATTATATGTTCGATTTACTTTATAGCATTCTTTCAAATTTCTTACAGTTATTTCACACTAATGTTTAGAAATATAACAAGGCTGAAATTGATATAAAGTGCTGAAAGAAAGAAGAATTGGTACTGAAAAAAGAATTAAGTTGCCGAGAACGTTGGGCAGTTGCGGAGCGCGCTGGGTAGTGCACGGAGGCCGGACGCAGCAATTGGCTACCACTTTACCAGAGAGTGAACACGAGGGCGGATGCGAAGATAACCCAAAGAAGAAATAGCCCAATTTAGAAATGGGTGATGTGAATGAATTATAATGAATATTACTAAAAACTGTATCAGCTTATGTATTTTAAATGGTAATATATTTCTGATCGATTCGTTTCAAAAATGTTAGTGAGATATATTCTCCTACTTTCACTAGAGTATAAAGAACGTATCTATGAGGACTAACCCTAAAAAGATGTTGTTATTTATGAAATAACATTAATGAAAATATTTGTAAAAAATATATTTACATATGCCTACATTAATAAAATGATTTACTATTATTTATTGTAATATTTATATTGTCGGTATTGTGTTTATCAAAAAACACGCGTTTTTGTTACCTGATTTTTTCGACTTTTTGTCAATCGTACTTTAAATGAAATGAGAGAATATAAAATGATAGCAAAACCTTTTTCTTATACAGAATTCTTCTGGAGGTAAATGTGGAGCCATTCCTGAAAAAAAAAAGGTTTTAGCTTTTTTGAAAGTGCGTAATTTGTAGCTATTTTCACATGAAAACATTTTAGACTTGAGTTACTTCATTAGAAATCTTTTAATGCATAATGCAGCTTTTAATGCATCACAAATACAATAGTGTTTACAAATTGTTAGAAATGTGCATATTAACGGCGTGGAGTGAGAGATCTGTCAAAAATATTACATTTGTGTATTTTTTGTAAAAACAAAAATATACCCAAACATGAACTTTACCAAATATTAAGAATGCAAATTAGCACTATCCGTTTGAAAAGTGTGAAAAAATGGAGCCGTTTTTCAGAAAATCTTGTTTTTGTAATTTGTTTAAAATTGCACTTATTGCATGCAATATTAATAAAAGAACCCACTATGAAGAAAAAAATTATTTCAAGGGAAAAATCAATGTTTTGGTCCTGCTTACGTTACTGAAATCTTTTAGAAATCTCCAAAAATGCATGGTGCAAACACCGCTGCGCTAGCTGAATTGCTATGAAAAGTGCTCAAGTGGCGCAGGGTTAATATACATTATTATCAACTCCACACTACATAATGCATATTTTTAATTTCAAATACAAGCGATCAATTTTCGAATTTCTTCAGAATTGAAATATTCCCCTTCTTCGCTAAAGCGAATTTTGACCCCTTTATGCATCAAATTGCCAAGACAAATGTAGTATATTATAATTTAGTGGATTTTAAGGTATTGTAGAATCTACGCAGACTGGGAATCGAACGCTCTGCTTCACGAGAGCTCTAGAACAACACTTTGACACTGAGCCATTCTTTCGCTCTTCAGACACTCTTATAACTTCTTATAACAACACATTTATATTAAGGAAACTTGAAAGCAACATTATGTTTATAAAAGTTAATATAAATTCAGTTTCATGGGCAGGAATCACGGAAGTCTTTTTCATCTGTACTACTACTATTTAGCTGTCAATGGACATTAAAGTATTTTATTTACTCTCTAATACAATAAATTTAATCTTCATAGTTCGATGTACAGAACGTAGTTTCGAAAATAAACGTTGGATAGCGCTGTCGGCAAGCAGGGATGTCCAGCGCCATCAATCTGTCGGACCAAGGCATTTTCAACGCGAAACGTTTCCAAGAGTGTACCTGTTTCTGCCTCCGAGGTGCCGAGCCAAGCACTTCAATTAGGTTCAAGTTCATTCTAAGCAATGCATATTTTATTAATTGAATTAAACTGGTGTGATCATCATTAGGAAATTAACTTTTGATCATTTTAATATTGTCAAACAATTTGATAGACTGTTATTTGTAAATTACTCATTAAATTTTAGATTTAGTTTTCCTTTATTAATAATTCACCGCTCGGGCCCGGCATGCATTTTGTATATAGTATAGTAGTTTTATAATTGTTATGTTTTTCATTTTCTTTCTTAGACCGTGAGTTTTATTTCATTATTTCCAAGAGGCATTATCACTTGCTTTTTATCTTCATTTATTAAATTAATATTTAAGCCAACATCGCTCCTTCATTTATCATTCGGCCGATCCTATCATTTCCTCTTACGAGGTGGTCATCCAGCCCTTTATTTTAGTAGCCCTCTGGCTACATCGTTGAGCTACCGGAGGCCGATATGTGTGCCGTGTGTGTGCTGTGCGCGCATATAGCCAACAGTAGAGTCCACGCCGTTGGCTCATCGTCGTGCATGGCACTGTGTGACAGGTGGGTACGAGGAGAGTACCGTGTCTGCTCGCGCTCGCACGACATGGATTCGCGGTGCGCACACATTCTGTTTTTTAGGTGACATTGAATTACACGACATGCAGTGGTTAAGTTTCGGTTTGCGTAAAAGACCGGGTTGCGTGTATCATCTGCAAAGAGAGCTGTGTTAACTGTACTACTGGTAGGAATATTTGTGACGTATTAATTAAATAAGAACGGAGATAATGGGTACCCTTGTGGATCACCACCAAGAACAGCCCGAGGTGAAGAAATGAATGAGTTAAGATGTAAAGAGAAGGTGCAGAAATCTTGATATAATGTTGTAGATATGTAATGGTATTACTATTTTCCTTAATTTGAATTTTAATCCATAATGCCACTTTCGATCGAACGCCTGGGTGATGTCTAAGAAAACGTAGGCGAAAACCAGATTGGAATGAAAAATGAATTTGTTCTGTTAATCTAAATAACTGATGAGTTGTTGAGTGGTTTTCTCTGAAGCCTAATTGGAAAGAAGGAAACACGTTTTATCAAGAATGATTTTTTGAGGCTTCTTAATAGGTGTAATTACAGGGTGTTTCTAAGAATTAGGATAGTAATATCCTAGTCGTCATGCAGAGTTAAATATATTGTTTAGGTAAACAAGACCATGTCTGGGCAGATTCTTTAAGATGTTTGCAATAATTCTGTCATGGCCTCGTGATTTTTTGTTTGTTATTTTTTTATTAGTTCTAATATTTTGTTGGGTGACATAAAAGAAATTCGATTTGATACATCAAAATTTAGTGTCTTTACAAAATGTGTTATTGTACGATGTTCTCTATCGCTTACAGCATGCTGGGTGAAAATAGTTTCAAAATAATCTGCTAACAGCTCAGCTTTTTTCAGAAATCGACTGTGCAATTTTATTGTCATTTTTTGATGGTGGAATATTGGTTGACTGGCCTAGTAATAGAAGTGTTGCTTTCCAAAAGATGAGTCTTGTGAATTAAGATTTGAAACACACTTTTTGTAACTTTCCAATTGGAACGTTGTAAGAGCATTTCGTACCAATTTAGTTAAATGGTTTAATGCAAGTTTCAAATGAGGTAGATGATAATTTGTCCATAAACGTCTGATTTTGTTCTTTTGTAATATTAAATTACGTAATTGCTCAGGTAACGGATATTTTGAGACCCCTCTGCGAATATCAGCGAATGAGATGAATACACAATGTGATGTGATGGTATTAGTAAACAAAGTGTGTCTTGGTCGATTTCTGCTAGAATTCTTAGATTCAACAACGGAGGAAGAAGCGTTGATAACCGATTTTAAATGTATGCCACTTAATTTTGTAAGTACATAAATGCATTGGGGAATTAGGTAAAGAATCGATTAATTTTAAGGTTGTAATCAGTGGGTTATGATCCGAATCTACTTCGCAGATAGAATACGAATGGAGTGCAAAATTTAAATTTATCACAGTATCTAGAATATCTGGAAGGTAATTCGCATTAAAAGTATGTAGTATCAATGGGCGCAATAATCTTGAAATATCACTGCTTTGAGAGATATAAGAGAAATGTTCCGGCTGGTTGATTCATTCTATATCCCCATGAAGTGTATTTTGTGTTTAGATTGCCAAGTAAGATAATAGATGTATACGTAAGCTTCCGCGGCTCGAATCCATGAATTCTCGGCTATCCGGGAGACGCCGCGTCGTTGGCTGGGGTGCCGACGTTTCGCCTGACATATCGCAGGCTTCCTCAGGGCAGTGAGGAAGGCTTCCTCAGGCTTCCTCACTGCCCTGAGGAAGCCTGCGATATGTCAGGCGAAACGTCGGCACCCCAGCCAACGACGCACGGTGGGGCCAAATGCCAAAAAGCTGGTCAAAAGTCGAAAGCGTTGTACGATTTGACTGAAACTTTGTATTCAGAGGTTTATGATCATTCTAATTAATAATCTGTAATAAAAATTCCGAAAAACAAAATGGCGGACCAATATGGCGGATAAAATTATCAAAATTTTGTATTTTTAACACAAAATGATCATACTTATAAGTAAAAATGAGTTCATTCGGGTTTTTAAGGATGCTGATTAATAATCTTGAATGAAAATGCCAAAAAAACAAAATGGCGGACCAATGAGGCGGACAAAATCATCATTTTCTTCATTTTTAACACAAAATGATCGTGTTTAAAATTAAAAATGAGTTCATTCGGGTTTATAAGCATGCTGATTAATAATATTAAATAAAAATGCATAAAAAACAAAATAGCGGACCAATATGGCGGACAAAATTACCATAAGTTTGTATTTTTAACACAACATTATTATGTTTATAAGTAAAGAAGAGTTAGTTTGAATTTTTAAGGATGCTAATTAATAACCTTGAATGAAAATGCCAAAAAACAAAATGGCGGACTAATATGGCGGACCAAATCATAAATTTTTTCCATTTTTAACACGAAATGATCGTGTTTATAATTAAAAATGAGTTGATTTGGGTTTATAAGCATGCTGATTAATAAATATTGAATAAAAATGCTAAAAAAACAAAATGGCGGACCAATATGGCGAACAAAATCATCAAAAGTTTGTATTTCTACATGTTGCACGCGCTACGAAAATTTGTCACAGGCACTAAAACGGCAGCTACGGGCAGCTGTTTTTTTGTGATTCTCACAGAGAATAACATTTCAAATAACGTCATGTTAAGTTTTTAGCCCCGCACGACGGTGCACATAGTTATTTTTCATTTTAAACACAAATTTTTGATTATAGCATTTTCATTTTTCGCCAACAATCAACGTTAATTATTACATTAACAAATTATTTTTAAAAAAATTAAGTATACATATTATGTTTCTACTTACTCTCAGGAATAGATTCCATTTTGTTTTATTGAATTCGGTCGACTGCACGCTTCTCTATCCTTCGAAACACAAAGGTTCTGAAAACACGTTTCACAGCTGACCGATATCGATCGCTCGAGGCCCAACTTTGAACTGATCTCTTACCTCAAGTATAAGAGAGAAACCGTTACTAATTGCGGAATTCAACGGCCCAAATACCAACCTATTGAAGTAGCAACGACAAAATCCCTATCTAGTAACTTTTTTTTGGACTTTTGGCCAGCTTTTTGGCATTTGGCCCCACCGTGCGACGCGGCGTCTCCCGGATAGCCGAGAATTCAAGTAAGATAATAGGAGCCTTTAGTTTGAAAATGTCTTAAAGACGTGTTGCAGTCAATTGTTTATTAGGCAGCTTATATGCTGAAATTATAAATACATTATTACCGTTCACAAGGTTGATAATTACTGCTATTGTTTCTGGCCCTGGTGTTATTGAAAGAGATGCAACGCTGGCTGTCGCACCTCAGACTTCTCATTGGCGCTCTGATTCCCCCCTTCCAAAGCTTCGCCATTGCCTCCTTTGAGCACCTCTTCTTTCAGTAGGACTGGGAACCCCAGTGGGCAGGTGCTAACGACAGGACTCCAAAGTGGTTTAGGGGGAGGGGGAATATTGACCACACTATTACACACACGCATGCGTACTCATGTTTACCAATTGTACTGTTGTATTGTCCTGATTCTGTACGTGATGAAGGAGAGGTGGGTTGTCAGTACTGACCGCACGCGGCGGATAGTTCCTTGTTGCCAGATTTTTCTCGTGTTCTGTGAATTGTTGCAAAAGTTCTGAGTTTTTCTTGAAACTTGTTTATAGAGAATAACATGTCGTCCACAAACAAAAATCATTATTTTGAAACTAACGTGATAATTAGAAGCCAACAATTTTCGTGTAAAAAGATGCGACATGGCAACCACAAGGTTTTTAAGAGTTACACGAGGCAAGAAATGTGTGTGATATACACCATAGTTGCCAGTGCAGTAAACATTTCATTTCAACAATGTATTTGAATAAGTTGTTCAGTTCTACAGTAATTATAAAATCCTTCATTTACACTACAAAGAAGCATTTAATTTTTGTTTATACTGACTTTTTTCGGATTATCTAAAATTTCAGATAAGCAGGGTTCCGATTAGCAGGGTCCTACTGTATATGCTTAAAACACTGAATGGCAAAACAAAAATGACTATAAGTATAGCTCATTGAACTAGATACATATGTAAATCAAGAACCTGCTCCAAGGCAGAGAATAGGGTAGATCATGACCAGAATTCACCAGAGACAAGTTCGTTGAATGGACTTTTATGGTGAAGATGCTCAACTTTCAATCACATTCATGAATGAATCCTTAAGCATTAACGCTGAAATTCAAAGTTGACAGTTCCTCTTACACAGAATGTCCAATGAAGAGTTTTTTGTAGTATGTTCAAACAAATATCATTGCAACTGCATGCAAACAAAATCTGAAACACCAGAATCTTTTCCACAAGAATTTCATGTTTTAAAAACATGAAGTCATTGGATAAAATGGTAAAAATTGCTCTCCTTTCTTCTCAAGTGCATAAATATTTATAATAAACACATAAGAAAGAGAAAATAAAGATCTGTTATTGTCTTTGCTGATATACATAGGTGTGTTTAGGAAAAAAAATCTTAAAATTATAAATTAGGACAGTTTTATTATTCTGAAGATAACGAATTAACATCTATTTTACAAATAGAAGAAAACTTGCTAATCACCTTCCAAGTTGTGATTAATATAATTTATTGGGTCACACAACAAACCTTTTATTTAATTATAAATTGTAAACCGTAAACAAAGTTAGTTTCATTCATTAAAAATATTCATGAAATATGAATTCAAATAGAAATGAATGGAGTATTAACAATAAATTAAAACTATATGACTGAGGGATATTATTCAATTTTATTTTTTACTATTAATCAATGAATCTTCAAGCCAACAATCTGCCGTTTCTATATTTTCAAATATCTTCAACTACATAAAGAATAAGAATAACAATATATACAATTTTGTAATATTTTAATTTGACAAAGAAATTAATGTTGAAATTCAATTTAATGTCATACTTTGAGTATTTAAAGTTGTTAAATGAATTTGTATTAATGAAACTAAAATTAAAAGAAATTAATGGATTTAAAAAACAAAAATACACCATCATTTACAATAAAATATTGTTTTATAAAGTCAGAAAACTTGCAACTGAGGAAAAGCTATTCTTGAGATAGAAATTCAAAGTTTTTTAATACCATTTCATTTGTTTACAAATTTAAAAAGAAAATTCATAAGTAATTGCTTTGAATACAGTTGCATCGATCAGAACACTGGTCATGTTGCAAGTTCACTGATCTCCAATAAAAAGAACTTAATGCTGAACACAACGTCTTTTTTTCAAAAATGAATCCCAAAACAGGAAACCAACAAAAGAGATTTTGTAATTACATCCATTACTTTGATCTTTTCTTATGAGTCTTTGAATTTTTTATGCAGTTAGTGACAGGAGGTGGGGGCATCGGAAGAGATTCTTGTGAAGGCACAACAGGTAACAGGAGTGAGAGAGGCTTTACGGACAGACGAGGCATAAAACTGGGTAATGCTGGTAAAACATGTGGTGCTGAAGTTGTTGGTACTGGCAGGTGTGCCCTTCTATGCATTGGCCCTTCGAAAGATGTTATTCGGTTTTTAATACGAGTGAGATAGGTTTTGGCTGAATCACTTGCATTTGAGGACAATATCAAATCCCCAGACCGCCAATAGTTTTCCAACAGCATCAGATGTCGCATGAAATTTGAGTCAGTTCCATATGGCTTCTGAAGATTCATAAAGTCTTTCTTAGTTTGCTTTGTGAACTTGAATGTTGCATTATAAGTTTCCCAGTCACCCTTACTTTTCCCAGAGCCAGGCTGGTAAGAAGATCTGAAATCAACACCTGGCTGCATATGTAATTGGCCAGGACAATATGTTTCATTGAGAGGGGATAAGACAGATTGCATCTCTGTCGTTGGATTCAGTGTAGTGTTACAAACTTTCATTCGGAATCGAGGAATTTTTAATGGCTGTTTGGAAGAAGTGGAGTCAGGGGAGGAGATGGAAGAAACATGGATAGAGGCTGACAAGTTTTCCGGGCTAGTGTTTGGATGTGCAAGGCTGTTAGATTCAATAGTAGGAGTACTTGCTCCTGCCCTGCCGCAGTCCATTGAATCAATGGATTTGCTACCATTGCCACTTTCAACAACTGTCAGAGGTGGATCATTACTGACAGAATATTCTTCTGACAGTTTTCTCAATTTTCCTTTTTTTATTTTTCCTTCACTCTTAGTTGCAGAAGGAACAGATTTTGTTGTACTTTGTTCACTCTGTGGTGGCATAGATAAACCAGACTTGTCTTCACTGCCTGATACTTTAATTTTGTTCTGTTCCAGTATCCTGTCAAAATCAGAAACATAATTATTACCATGACTTAAAAAGTGTTGGTTTAGTTGTCAATTAAATACAATTAAATATTTTTCTTTTAAAAATATGCCAATGGTTATAGAAGAAACAAATAAAGTCACAAAAAGGACTATAAAGGGATCATCACTGAGCAATCCAGTAATCAACACTGGGTAATGCAGAGTTTTTAAACAGTAAACAGGTACTATAATATTTAAAGATGGTGAGAAATAAAACAAAAGTTAATACTAAGCATAAATTAGTCATCCTAAGTTTGCTACATAATTCACATACACAACAGAAATTTGTTTGTTTTTTGCCTGAGTTTACACCATGAGAAAATCATGCTTTCACAATCCACTTCAATTGAAATATTTCTGTCATTTGCTCATTCGTATGAAGAGTCAAAAACTTAATTTTGTTTTTATAAAAAAATAAGGTTAAAGATTACGTATAAACTACTGGAACGGACTTCTGAACATTTTAACATGATTCAGTGATGGAAGTCCATACGCTGGTTTCTTGTCTCTCATCCAATTTTGCATCTTTAGTAATTAATTTATGCTTTGGTTATGATAGTTTTCAAAAAGGTCAACAGTGTGCATTTTCTGGGCATAAGTTTTAAATACAAAGAAATATATCATTTAAAGACTATTTTTATTTTTCAGGAGCTTGGTCAGCACTAACTTCATGCAATGTTTTTAAACCTTTCATAATTTAATTCAAATCAATATTAATTATATGTCTACCCCAATGATCAAGTACTTTCTAAAATTTTAGAAATATAAAAGAATATAAATTAACATGTACTAAGAAAACATTAGGAAATGTTAATAGAAAACCAAAAAAGTTTTACTCACTTCTTGTAATAATTCTCACAAAATAATTTATTTCTTGGATTGAGTGTTTGATGGTATTTATACCCAAGACACAACTGGCCAAAATAATAGCACAGCTTACAAACAGATACCATTTCAGGTAGTGAAACTGGTACTGACAAATTTGCAAAGGCCTGGTTGATTTGATGCACTTCAGGGCCCAGCAAGTACATGTTACTAAGTGGCAGTTGCTGCTTACACAAACCACACCGCACTGAAAAGTAATGATGCGAGCCCTGGGGAAAAGACTGATTCGCAACTCTCTTGTCCATATCAACAGGAACCTGGAAGAAAAATTGAAAATGTTAGCTATGAATTTTTGATAATTGATATGTGACAATTTATATGTTCATAATTTTAGTTGTTCTCATTCTTCAAAACACACCAATAAATTACGTTAAAATTTTATTTTGAAAGGTCAAAATATTTTTTTAATTTATCATATATTAAGTTCAAATCAAATTTTCAAATGGGATGAAACCGAGATACAGTGCTAAAATATTTAGAAACACATCCTAAATTTTTCAAAATATTTTAAACTATTGAACAACTACTATAATTCATAAAAGCCTATTAATTTGAAAAATGAAAACAATAAATTTATTTCTAAATCATTACAAACCATAACTAGTACCAAAAATACCATTGGATAAAAATCTATTAATCATCTTCATACTTACAAAATTTATAAATTATCTTGATACTCAGAAAATGCTTAATTAAAAAGAAGCTAAATTTTGAATGGTTCAGTGCATCTCATTAAAATATTAAGTGAAAAATAAAATTGAATTTGAATGTGCCTACATAAATTTCCTTTTGTCCCCTTCATATTTCTAAATGAAGTTTTAAATTAACATAATGAAACAATGGTATGGTATTAACACAACCCTGAATTTCAGTTTATGACATTTGGATGGAAGTCCAAAAAGAATCAACAAATGTGTAAATCCTCCTTTCTCCCTATCATTTGTCATTCTAAAAGTTTATGTTACTGACTGTTACATTTTAATTATATTTGGTAAACTGTAATCATAATAAATATTTTCCCTCAATTTAATTATTGATTCTTCCTTGTTTTGCTTTAATACACTCAAATCCTGGTTTGTAACAGAAATGCTTAATTGAACAAATAAAGAAGCATATCAGAAAAGTAAACAAAAACAAATGCCTCAAACTTGAATGAAAGTCCTGTAGAATTTGTGGTATAACATAATTGAATTGATTGCTGGAAAGCATCAAAACCAGCAAATACTTAGCGACAAACAAAAGACAGTCATTAAAGATCCAAACAAGTAGATATAAACAGAGAATGTTTTTGAAATTTTCTTTAATTTAATTGAAACATTTAAAGAAGAAATATTTGCTGCCTTTAAAGAATTCTGTTCAAAAGAAAATTTGTGGCCGAGTTATAAGATTATAGTAACGGCCTAAAAACTACTCATGGCTCAAGATCACTTGTGTCATGAAAAATACAGGCAAAGTGTACACATATGTGAAGGAAATGAAAATGTCTGTGACAACAATAAAACGTCATGTTATTGTAAAAGACACAATATCATAATTATTTCGTCCATACGACCCTCGAACTTTATTGCAATTTCAAAAGGGAATTTCCAATCGCGATAATATATTACCAGTAAAGTGTCTTTTCCTCAAGGCCACTAATGAATAATATTTCATTCCTAATAGAAAGTAAAAAATGACGTCATAACTTTTGACGGGAAAGTGTAGGGTGGCATGTTTTTGTATGCACGTCAGGGTTTTCGAGAGAATAAGTGATTTTAGGTTGTATTGTGAATACGCCGAGGTTCCCGTTTTGCGCCATGTTAGTTATTTACGATGTTATTCCCTTTATTTTGGCTCGAGGTTCTGGCAGTGTATCTCTTTCGCATATTTTCGAAAAGAAACGCTATTTTCTCGAACAAGGCAGTATCTTTTCGTTTCGAAAATGATTCAAAGAAAATATTGACATTAACAATAATGCTAAAGTGTTATATGACAATAAAATTAAATATATGGAAGACTTGGGTCCATGTGCCCTTTCATTAGATATGAAGAGATCCGCCGAAACTAATTTCGAGCGCTGTGCTATTTGAAGGGAAGGGAGTACCTCCACATTCTTTATAAACTGTCAACTCATTAAGTATCAATGTTAGAACATTTTATTTATTTTTATCATTATTAAGAGAAATATTACCTGTAATAATATTTAAGAATCATTCAGAGAAAATCCTGAATGCTCTTAAATGTCCCAAAAATGTTTGTATTTTTTCAGGGAGTAAGTAAAACGTAGGCACTAACGGAAACAATATTTGAAATTTTTATATAACGATTTTTTTCAATGTTTTATTTATTACAATTGCAATATATAATTACCGTATTTACCCAAATATAAGGCGACTCGAATATAAGACGAGTCATGTTTTTACAACTTGATGTCAGTTTCCTAGTAGGTAATGGAATTGAAAAAAAAACACATCTATATAACTTACATGTTTATTAACACGCATAAATTATTTTGTGCATGTCAATATTTTATACGGTACATGAATTAAACTAAAATATGATATAAATACATCTTGGAAGCAGCGAGTGAAGTTACATTTATTTTTATTGTCCAGAAGCAAAACAAGGGGCCATCTCAGCATTTGCTCAAAGGACCAGGGAAACTGGACAAAAAACCTGATCAAGATGGGGTCATTGGCCTAGTGATTATACAATACTTGTTACAGATATATTAAGATATTACATAGAAGATAATTATTTTTAGCAGCAATTAGTTGAACATTTGACTTACATTAATTTAATTTACAATATTTTAACATTTCAAGATTTATAAAATTTCATTTTTAGAATATCATTTTCTTGATATAGTGATTTTACTGCTACTACTTATAGTAATAATAATAATAATAATAATAATAATAATAATAATAATAATAATAATAATAATAATAAATATAATGGATAACATTACTAATAATATAATAATAATAGTATACTAACAGTACATTATAACAATTATGGTAACAGCTACATATGGTTCAACAGTGTTAGCATGTTCCTTGATAGTTTCTTGAAATGGGGAGGAGGCAGGTTATGGGCAGATTTTTTCCTATTTCTACACCTAGTCCTACTGCAGCTCCTGAAATCACATTGCACATGTTAGTCATTGAGGTATTCCTGAATGCTATAAAGAAGTTTTTCCCCAAGGAAGTGTAAAAGTTTTTTTTTTTTTTTAAGTTGTACAAGCCTGTCGTGTTTCTCAGATGTATTGGTAATTTGTTGAAGAATTGTATACCTGAAGAGAATGTACTCTTTTGGTATAATGTGCTTGTACACATTGGTTGATGAAGGTTACAAGCTTGCCTTGTGTTATAGGGGTGTAAGCGACCAGGCGAGAGAACACAAGAGCAATGGCAGGTGACATAGGCAACACGCACAACGAGCCTGCGTCACAGGGTCGCACATGGCACCTCACGCCTGAGCGTGCACGGCCGCCACGTCGCGAAAATCTGCTAGCACCAGACGGTTGTCCCTCCAGTTTGCGGGATCGATTCTTGACGGATTCCGATGATTTTTTCGGATGCGAAAAATCAAAGTCACGCATGTCTGATCATCAAATGGCACGGAACACCTGGAAACAATTTGGGTTCCTCGGCCTTATTTACTCGAAAGAATAAACATTCAGATTGAGTTCGAGCGATTGCGATACTGTAGTAACAGCAACTCCGGACGTCGAAATTTGGAAAGTAGGAAAAGAAAACTTCTGTAGGAACACAGAAATCCGAATATAGAGGGACTACGTACAAGGTTGCTGAAGCCACCACAAATAAATACCAGCCAGTGAGCGAACGGGGGGAGGGGGTGGTCCGTGGGGAACCAAAATTGTTAACAAAGTGACGTAGAATAGTTATTCTGCACCTTTGTTCAATATAATTATTATCTCAGAATATTTTAAATTAACACATTTTACTTTCTCGCATACTATTTACGTAATTTCAAGAAAGTTATGTAATGTAACGGCGAAAAATGGGCAATGTTTCAGCAGGAAAAATTGGGATTATTAAATCTAAAAATATTAGCATGTATCCCAGTGTCAAAATAACGAAAGAAAACAGCGAGAGTCCATTTTTTTATCCTGGAAGTGGTGTAAAATGCGCACATTTGATTCACAGTATCTTCAATTCCTTTCGTAGCATTGTCATCCAAATTTACAGCGCATTAATTCTCAATTTCAGATGTGCTGTGCATCGTTGAGTGAAAAATGACGGTTTTCCGGTGCTGCTGAGCTCGGGCAAAAAACGTGTTGGATTATACAAGTCCAATGTCTACACGAAATAAATACAACGCCGCTGTAATTGCATTTTAAATGCGTCACACAATACAGAAATCCTTGTAGTATAACAACTTCGCACAATTGCAAGATCAAACATATCAGAGGTGGCGCCGCCTATAATGAACAACGAAAGTATCTCGATCACAAGTCATATCTAAAAGAAACTGTGAAAACTATAACATGAGGCAATTTGCCGCTGGCGCACCCACAGAAGGGTTAAAGGAACTAAAAACATTCAATAACATCCGAAACGTAGTTTCATATTCATCTAATTCCATAGACTTCATGATTCATAAAAAACGGTAGATTTAATTTCCAAAATCTTATTTCAGAATGTAACTCCAACTCTTCACTCATTCGAACAGGAAACTGAAGACCAGAATATACATTTAACTGCGAGAACTTGAACATTGCGGAACACTCGAGATCATTTGTCGGGACTTCGATGTTTCACAGAGCATTGAATGGCGTGTTTTACAAACACTGACGAAAATTCATTGCTTGTGGACGCAGAAAGTGCATGATATCAGCCCATAGGGTTATCCCTACTCAACATCATTTGTTACATTGTTTTAAGGAAGCTCCTCAAATATTTTTAATTGGATAGGAGGTAACCTTCATGGCATGCAATTACCACATTCTAGTAAAAAAGCCTTCATGTTAATTCGTGTATATTATTATATTGATTTTTCAAGAAGGTTGTCGTTAGCGAAAGCAGCCCAAAATTGCTTGCGGAATGTGTGTGTTTTTCGTAACAAATGCTTCCGGACACACGTACACAGGGTTATTACAAATGTTGATGGAATTTCCCAGATTTGCTGTGGCTGTGTTATTTAACATAATGTCACAGGGCATTAGAAACTTACAGAAAAACTCAAAACGTTTTTTACATATAACAAATGCTCCATTTGTATCCCCTCGTGATTCTACAGATATTATATCCCTAATCAAAAATAATCATAAATGACAGATAATATGTCCATAATAATAAATCCACAAATTTACATTAGCACATACAAATTGAATTTCCTTAATAACAAAAGAATATAAGAAATGAAGAAGTATTGGATGCCAAAAAAATTCATGGAGTGCGAATTTAGAATGGGCACCAATAATTTATAGATAAGGTACATGGATGAGAGGAAGACAGGGTTAATTGTCGTTATCATTGCAGACGTCCATTGACAAGTGCCAATGAATATTGCAATGAGCGACATTTGAGAAAGAATTTTCGCTCACGTGTAAGAAAAACAATTTACATCGACGAGCAGCATATATTTGATTTGAAAGTACTGCAGTCGCAGTAACGAAATAACAATTCGTCTCGCATGAAGACACACGAGATCTCAAGAAAACTTACTTGCTCTTATTTGTCTTGATGTAGTCTAATTGGTAATGAAAGTTGCATTAGTAGGAAATGCTAACATTCCTGTGATTTAGCGAAATATGTATGCTTTTCATTAAATACCAACGATTTGGTCTTCATTTAGACTATCGTTCAGGTAATACAAAAGAGGAAAATAACTACTATGCTACCTTGCTAGGTAGTTCTTGTTAGAAACCGGTTTCATATTAGAAACCGACATTAAAATCTCTAACTTAATTATCTACCATATTATTAAATTTCAATTGAAAACATACCTTGTAAAATATTTATTCACACACCTGGTATTTCTCAAGCTCGAGTCACACCACTCAAAGTACAAAATGGCCAACAATATTCTAAGGCTACATGCGTATTTTATGTTGCTCATTGTGCCAACATAACAAATTAAAAGTCCTTAGAATTTAATATAACTTACAATATACATACGATATACATTGAAGAGTACAGATGAACGATATTGAGTGAATCACTCGTTTCAAATGCAATGTTTAATTCCATGGTTCAATTGGTAGAGTATGTCTTCAGAACAGAAGATATTGGACTAGGATACCAGAGGGATAAAATATTTGCAGTTGGTGACAATCCAGTTTCATTTAACATTATATTTACAATAATTTTACAGCAATAAATAATTGGTAAATCCTTGGGGATATATAGTTAATTTTATATATTTTCATTTTATAAACTACTAAAAAGTTGCAATAGGTGACCAGTTAAGAAAAATTAAATGATGTATATTTTGCATATATATTTGACACTTTATTAACAATATTGGTGCGTTATGTAATATGGGTATTTTTTTCTTTAATTTTCATTTATTCTGTTACTGTACTTTCTTTATAAATACTTTTGGTTCTGACAAAACTTACGCCTGTGAGTTTTTCTGTGTTGTGCCAATATACCTAATAGTGAATAGTTTTGTCAATTACAATGATTTGTTTAATTTGATGTTTTCTTATTGAACACCCTTATATTGATAATATTTTAACATAATTTATTGTTTGTTTATTTGTTGTAACATAATATGTAAATACTATTAGTTTCAGATTAGTGGGGTGCAGAAATATACAAAATCATATTTATTACGTTCATAGGAAATTTTATTTTTTATTGGTAAATCTTTAACAACATTTAAATGATTTTGTTTTGTTGATCTACATTTAAATACACTGACAATATTTTTTGTTTTAATGTGTGATGAGATGTGCAGTTCATATATCTCTGAGATTGGATAGGTTTCCACTACTTATTTATTTTTCTACAATGTAGGAATATGTTTTTAAAGATAAAATTCACAGTGAACATCATTTTGCCGACATTAACTTTTATAATGTTAACTTTACTGTATGTACTACCTCTTCTTACCATCGCAAGAGAGGCCTTATCCTGCAATGGTATGAATGGCTAATAATAATAATAATAATAATAATAATAATAATAATAATAATAATAATAATAATAATAATCCCCCGTGTGGTGTCGGGGATTTTAGTAGAATAGCACCACGGGACCTCCCCCTGTCGTAGAAGGCGACTAATCGGAGCAGCTGTCCGCTGTCACTCCCCTAAACATCCCGTCATTCCCACTAACTCTGTGTGTCATTGCTTCCACTTACTTGTGGCACACATCTGTTTTCTGTCCTGTAGGCCAATCTTGTATCGGCCAACTCTTGTGTTTCCGCCCCGACGCTATTAGGTTGCGAGGGCTAGGGAGTCGTTTCCATTCTACCCTTCTATTCTAACTCTGTCTTCTCTGTCCCCCCTTGTTCCTTCCGTTTCCTTAAGCTGGCGGTAGCTCAAAAACGCTAGGGGAAGGTGACCCTGAAGAAAAAACCCAAGATGGAGGATCTGTCAGGATCAACAGTTACGGTGCAGGGGATCGGAGCCCCAGTACCGGCGGTCGGTGGTGCGCAAGCAGGCCACCGGGCGTCGTCACCCAGCGACTGCAATGCCAGGGGTGCGGATCACTCGGCACCGCTGGCAGATAGTGCTACGAGTGATAGCAAGCTTCGCGGGACTCGTATGGAAGTCTGCGAACCTAGGGTTGAGGGAACCTTTAAAAACCCTCGTCCAGAAAAAAACCCGGAGTTTAATGCTAAAAGAATGAAAGTTGGAAAATCAACAAACTATGATGACCTGTTCAAGAACACCGCAGCGGTACTAAAGTACCTTACAGTAAAAAGAACTGAAGGAAATTTTGATAAAGTGAGCCCATTTATAATAGAGAGGAGTATTAGCACCTGCGCTGGATCTGCCGTAAAAGATATACAGAAAACTTCATCTGGACTCTTGGTAGAAACAGTTAATGACAATCAAGGTAAAAAGTTACTAGAATTGAAGAAAATAGGCACTATAGATGTTGAAGTAAGTGCTCACGGCACACTGAATACCTGCAAAGGTGTTGTAGTTTGTAGTGACTTACTAAACTGCAGTGAAGAGGAAATAGTTCAAGAACTAGCTTCTCAAGGAGTCATTGCCTGTCGTAGGCTAACAATGAGGCGGGATGGGCAGATAATTCCTTCTGCGTCCCATGTCCTGACGTTCAAGCGTTGTACGTTACCAGAGAAGATTAAAGCAGGCATTCATCGTCTAACCGTACGAATGTTCATTCCTCAACCAATGCAGTGTTTCCAATGTTTACGATTTGGACACCCAGCATCTAGATGTGCGAGAATCAAAGTATGCCATTGTGGTAAGCCATTTCATAGCGATGATCCATGCCTAGATCCTATCAAATGCATTAATTGCAGTGGACAACATTCATCGAGGTCGAGAGACTGCCCTGTATATAAGCAGGAGGCAGCAATACAACAAGTTAAAGCCAGACAGAAGATCAGCTATCCCGAAGCAAAAAAACTTGTGTGTCCCGAAAATAAAGGAAATATTACATACGTGGAAGCAGTTACTAAAAACACAAATTTACCTTCTTTAGTAGTGAAAGAACTAATGCCTGCAATAACCCGATGCATAGAAAAGTACTTCAACGAAATTCACAATAACAAAATCAACACAAAAGACTTAACCACAAACACTCAAAGTGAAAAGGTAAATGATAAAGAATCTTCAAGACCCCCACCAAATGAGACAGACAGAAATCCAGTAGCTGCGCCTGCAGACATACCCAGCAAAGAAGTGTTGACAACAGGCTATCGAAGTCGATCGCCTCGTTCTCCTAAGCACACCGAGGACAACTTCCTCAAACAAAAAATCAAATCAATGACCAATGATCAAGACACGACCACTGGCTCTGAGACAAGTTCAATGGTAAGTGCTGAACATAATGATCACCAATCCATCGATCTATACAAAACCCCGCGTAAGAAGAGAAAGAAGAAAGGATGGCCAAAAGGAAAACCAAGGAAATAAGCAAGATCTACGCATCCTACAGCAGAAAAACCCCATTCCAACCATGGAAAATATAATTCAATGGAATATCAACGGCTGTATCTCGCATTACTGTGAGCTGAAATTGCTACTGGCCAATCACACACCAATGTGTGTGTGCTTGCAAGAAACTCATTTTAAACCAGAAGACCGTTTCAATTTTAGAGGCTATAAAACCTTTCGCAGTGACGTAGAACCTGATAGACGAGCTAGAGGTGGTGTTGCCATATTGATCAGCAATACTCATCCTGCTAGTCGTCTTGATCTCAACACACCTCTACAAGCAGTAGCTGTAACCCTGTACAAGCCATTGAAGATGACGGTATGTTGCATATACTTACCCGATGCCTCATGGAGAAATGAAGATCTACAAGACCTGATCGATCAACTACAGACTCCATTTCTAATTCTAGGCGACTTCAATGCTCACAGTACCACATGGGGCTGTTCTAGGACAAATGACTCCGGTCGCAGAATCGATGACCTGCTACTTAACAACGAATACGTACTTTTAAACACAGGAGCAAGCACTCATTTTAATGCTAGAAATGGATCATTCTCAGCCATAGATCTCTCAATATGTAGTCCAAATCTTGCAACTCGGCTGACGTGGAAACCACTGCCAGATCTTCATCAGAGCGATCACTTTCCTCTGTTGATATCATCAAACATGCCAAAGAACACAGTTCACATACCAAAACGTTGGTGTACCAACCGCGCAGACTGGTCCAGCTTCACCAGACATATACCACCAATAAGTGTCAGTGGAAACTCCGAGGAAGACGTTACCGACTTTACCAACACTGTCATATCTTCCGCTGTACAATACATTCCACAGACCAGTGGCCGCTCATCTAGGATTCCAGTACCATGGTGGAATACGGAGACCAAAGAAGCAATAAGGGAGAAAAGAAAAGCCCTCAATAGATATAGACGTGCACCAACCCAAGACAATCTTATTGCTTTCAAGCGTCTGCGTGCGCTCGCTCGCAGAAAAATACTAACAGCAAAACGATCAAGCTGGGAAAAGTACGTAACCACCATAACTCGGACGACCAAAGTCACGGAAATATGGCAGAAAATCAGGTCAATAGCTGGGAAAAATGTTTTCAGTCCAATAACGTGCATTGAACACGAAGGACAACTAATATGCAACCCTGACGAAATAGCCAATGCATTAGCGACCCAATACTCCAAAGCCAGTGGCACAAATAGCTATCCTAAAGACTTTCTCGACAAAAAGAAAGAAGAAGAAGAACAAGTACTTGACTTTACAACCAATATAGATAAGCCATATAACGCTCTTTTCACATGGAGAGAATTGCAAGACGCCATAAATGCAGCTGGAGACACCGCAGCAGGATCAGACAATATCCCTTACAGCATACTACGTCGATTACCGAAGAAAATACTGTCCACTCTGCTAAATATATACAATAACATTTGGACACAAAGCAATTACCCCAAAGTCTGGAAAGAAGCGATAGTAATCCCGATTTTAAAGGCAGGCAAGGATCCATTAAATCCTGAAAACTATCGCCCGGTATCGCTGACATGCTGTCTAGGAAAAATCTTGGAAAAAATGGTCAACACCCGGCTAACATGGTGTCTCGAAAGAAACAACCTCCTAAACATACACCAGTGCGGATACAGACAACATCACTCTACAATCGATCAGCTAATACATCTAGAAAATGCAATTCAGAATACCTTCATCAAAAGAAAACATATGGTTACCGTATTCTTTGACCTGGAAAAAGCTTTCGATAAGACCTGGCGACATAACATTCTGAGACAACTATATAACTGGCAAATAAGAGGATATCTACCAAAATTTATATCCAGCTTCCTTAGTACCAGATCTTTCAGAGTTCGCGTTGGGCAGTCTATCTCAGAAAGCTGCGTACTAGAGAACGGTGTACCGCAAGGCTCTCCATTGAGTGGCACGCTCTTTATCATAGCGATTAACAGGATGTTTGACGGCATAGAAGCGTCAATAGGAAAATGCATGTATGTAGATGACATTGCTATATTTTACTCAGCCAAATCACTGGGAATGGTCAAATTCAAAATGCAAAATGCCATCAATAAATTAGTACAGAACGCAAAAAACATTGGTTTCTCATTTACAGCAGCCAAAACGAAATGCGTTCACTTCAGTAGGAAGAGAAAAAGTTACAGAGATCCAGAGCTGACGCTGAATGGGGTTCAACTGACATACAATGAAACGGCAAAATTCCTTGGTTTGATTTTTGATAGGCATTTAACATGGAAACAGCATATAGAATACACCTTGCGTAGATGCAAAACAGCTCTGAATGTAATAAGATGCATTTCCCATATAAATTGGGGAGCAGATAGAGACATTTTACTCCGCCTGTACAAATCCATGGTGATGTCCAAAATAGATTATGGATGTGCAGTGTACTCCTCAGCCAGAAAATCAAGTTTAAGAAAACTAGACCCCGTTCACAATGCAGGCCTCAGATATGCATCTGGCGCGTTCCGCACTAGTCCTTCCTCAAGCCTCTACTGTGAAACCAGCACCATGTCGCTACATCACAGACGACAAACAATGCTACTCAACTATAGATCAAAATTGCTGTCTCTACCGAAACATTTAAACCACTCATTGATGACTCGACCTAAGCTAGTAAATATTTACGATCGAAGACCTTCAGCTACTCGTCCAGCCAACATCCGCGCAATCGAGATAGAAAAATCCTACAACATCGTCCTACCACCAGTCTTGAAATACGAACCATATGAAATTCCAGTTTGGATGTTGAAAATGCCAGAAGTAAGACTCGATACTACCAGTGTAAAGAAAACAGAATGCCTTCCCATAGATTTAAAAGTTAGATTTCAATCAGTTCTCGAAGAATACATGGCAAATCACATCATAATCTACACAGATGGTTCAAAAACAAGACATCAGGTTGGAAGCGCATTTGTAACAGAGAACTTGTCGAGGGCTTGGGCGCTTCCACCTGAAGCAAGTGTGTACACTGCCGAATTATATGCAGTATTGCAGTCTTTGCGACACTGTGAAACTCTCGATTCAGGAAGGTTCGTCATCTGCACAGACTCTCTAAGTCTTCTCACTGCAATAGACAGGCGCCAAACTGTAGATCCACTGCTACAAATGATCCTCATAGCATGCCATAAATTAGAACAGCGAGGAGCATCAGTTACGTTTATCTGGTGCCCTGGACACGTGGGTATCCTAGGCAATGAAGAAGCCGATTCTGCAGCACGAAATGCCGGGAACATCCAATCAGAAATGGATATTGAAATACGACCTCAGGATGCAAGAAATGCTGTCTCGAAGTACATCCTCACAGAATGGCAGACCACGTGGAACAGTCTTCACACGAAACTACACCCCATTAAACAAAATATCAGTAAATGGTCACCAAATGTCAGCTACCCTCGACGAGAACAAGTGTGCATAACCCGACTAAGAATAGGCCATGCAAGAATGACTTCTTCATACATGTTAAGAAATGAAGAACAACCCATCTGCAGCTGCGGAAGACTACTGACAGTGAAACATATTCTGACAGACTGCGTAGATCTCTCAAGACTTAGACACAGATGCGGCATGAGAGGCAACATGAAGATAGATCTCGGCACCGACAAGACAGCAACTGACAAAACAATACAGTTCTTGAAAGAAGCCAATCTATTCTTCAAAATTTAGACTTAATATATGATTAATCATAACATCAATCAGTAAAAAGGCTAAAGGCCTTAGATGCCAAGCCTTCAAACTAACAAAAAATAATAATAATAATAATAATAATAATAATAATAATAATAATAATAATAATAATAATAATAATAAGCAGCATCTCCCCCAATGCAGTAGTAGAGCGTGTCACTCTTCCTATAGCCCTGAGAGGTATGGGCATAATCAACATACTGCGCCTCTACAAGAAACAAATAGACGATGTACGGCAGTATTTCAATTAAAAAACTAACATCTCTCGATATGCTCCGAGTTATTTGCAAAGCTGACATAGATGCAACACCTCTGCGGCTCTCAGATAGCCATTTTGCCCTATAATGCAATCAGTAGATGACCAGAAAGCACAATCGAAATGGAAAGCACTACATAGAACATATGCTAACCAACTGGAAAATGATAGTGTTGATGGAGAAGCAACCATTCTTTGTCTTAAGAAAGGAAGTCATTTTGGAGGAACTAAAGGATTTATGATGGGTATTCAAGATAGAGTATTGCCAATCAAAACCTACAGAAAGTTCATTAAACAAGAAACGATCTCTTTGACGAATGTCACAAGTGTAAAGATGTCACTGAGACTATTGAACATATTACAAGTTCCTGTCGCCTACTTGCGAATACAGGATATATAAAGAGACATAACAATGCAGCAGAAAATGATACCAATACAACTACAGTCCAATATGACAAATATGAACCTCCGGCTGTCATTGAAAACAACCACATAAAACTATATTCGGACCGTGAAATTAGAACTGATGTCACAATCCCAGTAAACCATCCTGATATTCTGCTGTTGGACAAAAGGAAAGAAGAAGTTTACATAATTCGCAATTCCACTCAACTAACAACATTAGCACTACATACAGTACAAAAATAACAAAATACAAATCAGCAATACACATCTGCAATACAAATCAGTAGACAATTAACATCGTTGTACTTTTACAGAGCAATAAATAGATATATCCCTTCAGATCTTACAGTGTGCCGGATAAACATATATAACCTTCTTTGCCAATTAAATTAGTGGAGCTATAACTGCACATACTTTCTTGCGTTAATCCTAATTTTGCAATTTTCGAAAATTCAGAGAGTTAACGAAAATGGGACCTGTGCCATTCTTTTAAGAGTTCCTTCTTCTATCCGCGGAAAAAGTTCGAAGAGAAATATTTGAGCGGGTTTGAAAAAATGTTCTTTTATAAATTGCATACATTTCAAGTACAAATTAAGCAAAACATATTTTTTCAAAAAGTATTATACATAAATTATTTTTAAACAGAAGAAGACAAGCGACGTTAGGAGCAGTTTTCAAATTTGTTCAAATGCAATAAAGCATTATTTTAAATGAGTTGCGAACGCATTTTTTTTATATAACAGCCTTATAAATTTATAAGATAATCAAAGTTAATTTTGAAAACAACTTTATTGTGTCATGGGTATCTGATAAATGTATGAAAAAAGCGGGTCGTCTGTTCAGTTTACCACTACGACCCCATTATTATCTGGCTGCTATTGGCTGAATGTGCGATGACGCATTTATTCGTGCCATAAATGGTAAATACGTCATCATCTGTGCCATAAGATGACATTTTATGAACTTCATCTTCTTAAAAAGTCTAAGACTTGTTCCTTTCCAAGAATTATAACGAGTCTTTCCATCTTCTCCTTGGTCTACCAACTTCTCTTCTTCCCCTCGGGCTTTCATCCCTAGTAATCTTCACGATTCTTTTCTCCTCCATTATCTCAATATCATCGTTCCATTATTTTCTTCGGTCTGCTACCCATTCCGTAATGGGCTTAACTTTGCACTCTTCCCTGATGTTTCTGTTTCTTTCCTTATCCAGTAGAGTGTGATTAGTGATTGTTCTCAGAACTCTCATTACTGCGACCTCAAGTTGTTGGGTACGTTTCGTTTCGCTTCTTGATTCTACTGCATATGTTAATATTGGTCTAATTATTGATTGATATATTCTAACCTTCGAGTCCTGTTTTAGATGTTTATTATACCATATTGAGTAGTTGAGACAGCCAGCGATCCTATTATCCTTTATTATTTGCTCTTTTATTTCTTTCTCCGTTTGTCCTGAGTTTGTTAAAGTTATTCCCAAATACTTCATCTTTAGAACTTGTTCTATTATTTGATTATCCACTACCAATTTACACCTAATCGGATTCTTAGCAATTGTCATAGCTTTCGTGTTCTGGATAGATATTTGTAAATTAAAATTCTTACAAAGTTTACTGAACTCGCACAGTAATCGTTGTACGTCATCTTCATTTTCTGCTATTAACAATGTGCCGTCTGCGTAACATATGATATTTATATTATGTTTTCCCATACTATATCCTTTTCTTTTTTTAGTTGTTCTATAGTATTCATTATTACATTAAATAGCAATGGACTCAATGAATCCCCTTGTCTTATTCCTTTCGATGCAGGTATAGCAGGTAATATTTCCCCCTGGCTTTTAATCTTTATTTTGTTTTCTGTATATATATATATATATATATATATGTATATATATATATATATATATATATATATATATATATATATATATATAGTTTAAATTTAATTTTAGTTAATATTAGTTTTAAAATGTTAAAAGGCACATTTTCTTGTTTCAGTATTCTTATGACATCAATTAGTTTTATATTATCAAATTTTTGCTTAGGTCCGCAAAGCATAGGAAAGCAGGTTTGTTAAATTCTAGAGCTTTTCCACGATTTGTCGGATGATAAAAATTGCATCTGTGCATGATCTACCGCGTCTAAAACCCTGTTGTTGTTCTTCCCATTCTATCATATTCACGAGAGTGTTTGCTATACATTTCGTGAGGATTTTCAATGAGCTGTTTAGGAGGTTTATCCCTCTGTAATTGTCCTGATTGTGTTTGAGTCCTTTCTTAAATAGAGGAATAAGAATGCTTGAGGAATTCCTTTGGTATTATTGCATCATTAAAAATTTTACTAAAAAGTTAGGTTGGCGGCGGCGATGGTGTGACGGTTAGCGTACTGGACTGTTATACCCAAGCTCGCGGGTTCAAACCCGATCGAAGCCGTGGATTTTTAGGGCGACAAAATCCTTCGTACGCCTTCCTTCGGAGGGGAAGTAAAGCCGGCTGTCCCATGTTAGTAGATTTACTTGCATGTAAAAGATCCTCAAGCCTAAATGACGCCTCTGAGCTAAATTCAAAGTCACCGGTTTCACGCCCAAGAAATACCTCCTTTCTCTGCTTGTTGATGAAAGGAGCGTAGCGAAATTTGCGTGGTCAGACGGAAGAGCGGGCCTAATGGCCCGAGTCTTGCCACGTAAAATAAGGCAAATTCAATTCAATTCAATCTCTATTCATAAAGTTTTACCTCCATATTTAATGAGCTCATTATATATTCCATCTCTAGGTGACTTCCGATTTCGTAGTGTTCCGATTGCTTTTGATATTTCTTCACATTTTACGCACCATTCTTTTATTATCTCCGGTGTGTCATCGTGGAGAAGTTCTCTAAAGTATTTTATCCATGTGTCATGAGATACTTTATATGTGCTAATAAGTTAATTTATTTCTGTCCTCTGGTCCCTAATGAATCTCCAGATATCTTTTTGTCGCCCATAGAAATCATGTTGAAGTCGTATGGTAAATGAGATCCAGTAATCTTTCTTTATTTCTCTAACCCTTGCATTAACTTTGTTCCTGATATTTTTATATTCTTGATGTGTTTTTGGTGTTTTATTCTGTTTGAATTTTATATATGCCTCTCTTTTCTTTTGTGCTATATCCTTCAATTCTTTAGTAAACCAAGGTGTTTTTTTGTTTTCTTTCTTTTTTGCATTTGTTTCTATAATTCCTGCGGCCTCTTTAGCAGCTTGAATAATATTTGTTTTTATTTTATGCCATGACATTTCTACGCTGTCATTATCCGAGACTGAATTGTGAGATATTTTGTCATTCAATCTGCTTTTATATAGATATCACTTAGTGCTTCAATGTTTATCTTTTGTAAGTGTTCCGGTTTTTCTTTTGCAATATTTTTCTTCATAATGAACATTCATAGTTTTATTAATACCAGGTTATGATCACTGCCAATATCCGCACGGGAACAAAATTGACATATATTGCATCACAAAAACTAAGAAAAGGGGACAAGAAATTACACAAAAGGGTCAGTACACACTTATAAATAGTGGGCCTCCAAAACATCATAGAGCAAAGGAAGGTGTAGCATAACATAATACATAACAAATATGTAAATACCATAATTAAACATAACTACAATTTTATGAACAATTTCTTGTAATGAAAAAAGGTCGTTTATGATGCTGCTTTATTTCCCGCTTCATAAAGCAGAATCAAAGTGCGCATTCTTTAACAGTTTAAGTTACAGTACACTATCTCCGAAAAAGGATGGAAATCAGCCAAAGTGGATCGGTATGTTCAGGAAGCTCATGTAATTTTCCTTCGAAATGCGTTTTGTTTTAATTATTCCGATAGAGGAATTATGCTAATGTCAAAATTGAAAATTATTTCGGACCCACCCTTCAGCAGTAGTTTTTGACTATCTATTTCTCGATAAACCACTATGCTATCTTCTTCTTCTCTTCACGGTTTACGCTACTGCCTGTTCCGTCCTCACATTGTATTTTTTCATTGGCCTTCCTACATCTGTTCTTCCTTCTGGTGCGTAACACAAAGCTGCCTTTGGAAGTATATTTTCACCCATTCTCTCTACATGTTCTAGCAATCTTTGCCTATAGTTTTGCATTCTAGTATTAACTGCAATCACTTGTAGCTCTTTTCTTATTGCATCCTTTTTTATTGTCTTCTCTTGTACATCTTTTTATTCTTCTCAAAAACTTCATCTCACTACTTTGCATTCTTGTTAGACCTATAGACTAATATAGGAATTTCCATTGTATTGTAAACTTTTATTTTTGTTTCTGGCCTTGTTTCATTTTTTAAACTATTGTGTATTGTGCCACATATTGTTCGATATTTCATCAATTTTCTGTCTCTAGCCTTTATCCTTTTCATCACTAATTTTGCACCCTAAATAATCGAAGGACTTTACTTGCTCTATAATTTTGTTTTCAATGACAATTACATTTTCGAGATGTAATTGCGACGAAGCTATAATGGCAGGACGGGGCGGGGCTGGACTGATTAGAGGGAGCGGGACAGGGGCTAGGATATAAATAAAATTACTTCCGTTTTACTCTAGAGATTGAATTCATTTCTTTTCCTGTTTACAAGATGATTGTGTTAAGTTCAATAAATACCCGCGCAACGCTGCGTCACGTCAGGCGAAAAAAATCAAGCACTCTCCCAGCGGCGGAGCCCGGGTGGTCCCCAGGCGATTGATTGATTAGTGATTCAACTTCTAAATTCATTATTCCTGTAAGTGTAGGGCATGTTTTATCCAGGGAGGTAGCGGTGATCTTTCTCCAAGTGTGGTAACGTAGTGGTAATGTAGGTGTAAGTGTGTGTAAGTAAGGAGTGAGAATAGAAGGGGAAGAAAAGATCGCGCGCGGTCCGTTGCCCGTTTGTTAGGATACAGCTCAGGCATTCGCTTGGGTTGATAAGCGAAGCCACGGAAAACAAACGATCAGAGCTTCGGCTGCTAGAATTCTTCTCCAGAGAATGGCTGAATTCGACCTTGCTTGCAGCAAGTATCAAAACTCCTCCCACCGTCGGGACCTGAACTCTAGGGCGTCCCGGTCAGAGACATTGCAGTGGCATCATTTTAACTCCTGAGCCACCTAAACCGGTAGACCTCTGTCGAGTCGGGACTTTATGACGATTATTAAATCGACCACTTACGGAACTCGTATTGTAAGGTGTCCACCATGATCTCGCCCAGGCCATTGTTGTCGTTTATGGTGCCTCGCTCTCCGTTGGCTGCACCATATGCTGTGGCCAGGGGGACGTCACGAGGAGGAGACATCGTATTCAATATACTGCACGCGTAGTACGTCTCACGGAGAACCCCTTTAAAGGGAGTACTTCTCAAATATAAAGCCCAGGAATTTTTCTTTCGAATATTTCACTTTAATTTTTTTGGTCTCTATCATAATTTAAGCATACATGTTGTTTCCAGAGAATCATTAAATAGTTAGCGTGTACTATTATGGTACTTTATTGTAAATGTATCTCATAATTTCCCGTTTTGTATATTGATTTTAGACAGCGGTAATTGGTCTAAGGTTTCCAAGAAAATAGATCAGCATAGGGGGCTCAAGGCATCAATTGATGTCACTGCAGTACCTCTGACCAGGAGGTCCTAGAGTTCGAGTCCTGACGGTCGCAAGATTTTCAACACTAGCTAGATGCAGTTGCTGTCTGAAGGAATTTTAGCTGCCGACTGCCCCTTTCGGTAGTTTTGCGTGGTATCTCCGATCAAAACCAGGCGAGTGCCAGGGCAGTACCCTAACGAACGGGTGCTGCCTTTCCTTCCTCTTCCTTGTCCTATCCTTACACCTAACTAACACACTTACTTGCACTACACTACCTACATCGGGAGACCAGTCGGAAGCTTAGAGTGGGCAGGTGGCAGACATCTGGATGGAAAACCCTGCAAGCCGACGTGTGGTTCGGCGTCGGTTCTTGCCATCTAGCAAGGGAAGATAACAGTCACCTCACGAGATAAATAAATGCACTAAACTTAAGGGTCGTATTACCTTAGCCATTGACGAGCCCTATATCACTAATAAATTAATCTCTTAATTACCAAGAAAACAAGATATAGTATTGATCATGGTTTAACCATTTTTCTGTAGAATATTTACGATTGCATAACATATATTTATTGATTCGTTTAACAAATATAATTGACGAGTTTGTAATTTTACTCGGAAAAAATATTTGCAGGGTGGTAAAATCTGTTTGTTCTTGCTTCTTCATCTAAGTTTGTGAAAATAAAACACAGCAAAATCTATTTTTCGAATATGTCGAATTCATAGAAGAAAGATTGTCGGCTTAACTGCAAGAACTGAAATACTCTTGACAGTAATGGGTAGTTTAAGGTCGACTTTTCGATTAATATTGTTTTTACTGCTTTTTTATCTTGATGCCCTATAGTGGTGCCTCAAAGTAATTCAGCTGACGGAGAATATTTTAGTATTCAGCAGAAGCGTTCAGAAGTAATAAGTAGAATGGCAAATTTAAACGTGAAATTAAAAAAAACGAATTTATTAATTTGTTATATTTTTAAACAATTTTTGTATTATCCTGTGCAGATGTTAAAATCAAGATAACCATATTTTCAATTACAAACTTAGATGTTAAATAGTAAGTTTGTTTTAAAGTAAAGAATACATATTTTGAATTAAAAATTATATAGTAGGCCACTTTTATGTTTATAAATAAAAAGTATAATTAATTATTTAAACAAATGTGGATTTTAGTTTAAAATAGCTTCAAAATAATAAGATTACTACTTGGCACAACGCATCCTGAAAGTGAAAATTAAACCATTTTTGCGTAAAATAATATTTTTTTAAATACTTCAAATTAAAACTAAAAGTTGAAAGTTTTACTGATTTAAATTTTTAAGAGGATTTAATGTTCAATTGGTACGTTATTTACCAATGATATTTTACAAAAAATAACTATACTGTTATGTGTAAAAGCACAAACAAAATTAAGGCGTGATTCTATTCCTTCATTGAGAAATTACTGTCTTAAAATCGAATTTCATTCGCGTCCTATAAATGTTGTTGCAAACATTTCCCAAATAAAATCATATAAGGTAGGTAAATAATATTTCGATTTGTAGACCAGAGTATATTGAATCCAATACCTTTCATTCTTGAATGCTAGAACAACCCAGAGCAGAGTAATTTCGAAAATAGTAAATGTTTACAAACGCGAAAATGGCGCACGGAGCAAAACAAAAATGGCCGCCATTTGTAAACCTCGTACAATAAAAAAATTAAAGAACTGCCAAAACATAATGAAACGTATGTATAAAATACGAATTTTTTCGAGATGGTCGAGCGACCAATGCCGGACCACTTAAAATTGATTGACCAGAGTATAACAGCAATTATATGGAAGAAAAGTGCAGAATAACAGATCTAGGTAACGTTGTTACTAATTTTGGCTCTCCGTTGACAAGCGTCTCTTTCCCCCAATGGTTGGTATTTTTACTTACCCTCTGGCCTCGACAACCTTTTTTTCTCTGCTTTTTGTGTTCCTCGGGGGAAAGATCTTTTCCTTCTGTCAAAATTTCCATGTTCGGTGTTGCTGCTACTACATTAGTGCAATTCCCTGAACTCACTCAGGATGTTTTTTCTTTCGAGTAAATAAGACAGAAATCCAAATTATCCTTGGTTCCTTGCTATTTGATAATAGAACGTGCGTAACATTCTTTTTCGTATCCTAAAAATCCATAGGGTGGGGTCTAGAATCGATCCCGCGAACTGGAGGAACAACCGGTTGGCGCTGGCAGATTTTCGCGACGCAGCGCCCGTGCTCGCTCAGGCGTGAGTTGAACATGTTGGCGCCGAGCCCGCGGTGCAGGGCCGTCGTGCATGTTGCCTATCCGCCGGCGGCTCTTGCTCTCGACTCCTCTTGACAGGTCGCTGATAAATCATACTATAAATTAATTTTTGCGATTACAGCTCCACCTATCACAAATCAGAAAAAAAGATTCAGACAAAACTTATGTATTTTTGTCCGTAGAATTCGAATCTGAAATAAAAAAGTGGGGGTTCCTATTTAAGATTTCAATGTTGCCCATCGCCCCACTCGCTGGGAGCAGGGGGTGCTGATTTTAGCATAGAATAATTCCTCCTTCAAAACTGTTAAGATTTGGTCTCGGCTCAATTTTTCGTACGTAGCGTATTTTTTGAGTTATTTCAAATTGTCAAGTAAAATGGGACACCTGTGTGTGTGTGTGTGTGTGTGTGTGTGTGTGTGTGTGTGTTTTCTCTCTCTCCCCCTCTTCGGGGAGTAAATATTGTACGTCGTTCCATAACGCGCTAGCTAAACAAAAGAGACAATGGAGCAGAAATTCCTGCAAATGAACCTGGGGAAAAGCAGGCAGGCACAAGACCTACTCCTGCAAAAAGTACAAGAGAAAAGAATAGATATAGCCATAATATCAGAACAATACAGGAAGCCAGTCTCAGGAAGATGGTACCAGGACCTATCCGGTAAATCAGCTCTCCTCGTCGCAATCCCCGATCTGAAAATTCGAAAGTTCGACGAAAAAAACAAGGGCTTTGTATGGGTCGAAGTAGGTTGTGTTCGAATCTATAGCTGCTACTTCTCACCGAATGATTCTCTTGATACATTCGAATTAGAACTAGATAATCTAGAAGATAATGCGCACTGCTACAGGAGACGTCTTAATAGAGGGACTTCAACGCGAAATCCTCGGAGTGGGAGTCATCAAGAAGCGACGGAAGACGGTCTCTTGTCACAGACATGGTAGCTAGGGGAAACCTCGTGGTTCTGAACTACGGAGGAGTAGCAACCTACGAGATATACAACTCGAGATCACTCATAGACCTGACCCTGTCCTCAAGGAAAACCGCTGGACAAATACACAACTGGACGGTTTTGGAAGACGTCACTCTCTGTGATCATAAATATATAGAGTTCGGCACACAAAATAAAATGTAGGTAATTAAAGTATGGGAAACGAAGCTGAAACCCTCATGGAACGTGAACAAATGAGACCAAAAAGCACAAGGAGAGTTCCTGAAGGAACAAGTGACCCTGAATAAATTGAATTGGACAGAAGGCCCAGGAAACAAACTACTGGGGAATGTGAGAACAACTATAAATACAGTCAAGGAGGCCTGTAACCGATCAATGCCAAAGAGGTCGAAAACAAATCCCATTCGATACCGATGTGGACGGACGAAATCTCAGAACTAAGAAAAAAATGCTAAAAACGAGACGTAAATACACGCGCTCCAAAGGATCACAGGCAGTAAGAGATGCTCCTCGACAATGCAGAAAGGGCCTAAAACACGCTATCAGCAATAGTAAAAACCACTGCTGGAGCTATTAAAGGAAATAGACAACGACCCATGGGGCAAACCGTACCAAATTGTCACAATAAAGCTAAACTGCAGACGGAAAACTCCCGGACTGGATGACCCTACATGGGTAATCCAAATCATAAATAATTTGTTTCCATCGCATCAGAAACCTTCGATAGAATAATGCCAGCCCTGTAAAATTACAGAAGACCAAATGTTTACCCAAGAAGAACTACAGAAAGTATGTAGTACCCTTAAGAACAAAAATACCCCAGGACTCGACGGGATACACAACGAAATTCTGAAGACAGTGGCAAAGGTCCACCCCAACTTCTCCTGAAAGCATATAATAGATGCTGAAGGGAAAACATTTTTCCGAGAGTATGGAAAAAGCAGAAAATCGCTCTTCTTAAAAGACAGCAAACCACAATACGAGCCCACATCTTACAGACCAATCTGCCTTCTAGACACGATGAGAAAGGTATTCGAGGGCCTAATACTGGAAAGACTACAGAAATGGCTAGAGGAAACACACGGTCGGTCGGAAACGCAATATGGCTTTCGAACAAATAGATCGACAGTAGTCGCTGTCAAAACAGTCGTGGAAAAGGCTATACATGATGAATTTTGATGATCATATACATGATGAATTTTGAATACATAAGAAAATGAGCATTTTTGGCAAGACATGTTAACAAAATATTCGCTCCAATGTAATAAAATCGATTTTCAAAGACAAATAAGCTATAGATTTGGGTTCTTATCCCTCATCATGTCCTTTGCGAAGGAATGTACTTCTGCTGCAACAACATGGAGAACAATAATTTGAATAACTATATTTCCCAGTGAACTCTAGAAAACGTTCAAAGATAATGAAGTTACATATTAGTATGCAAAACAAGGGCATTTGCATTATACAATCCAAATAGTAAATAATACATTAAATATCATTGTTAAAATTAATATTAATTCCCTTTTCGATCCTTGGTATAGTCACTAATTGTACAAAAACAGTTATACAGCAGAAAAGACATAGACAAACAACGTGAGCTGATAATGAAATCATAGCAAGCAATATGCCTAATTGTTGGGCATATTATCAGCAAAATGAATTTTGCAAAAAGTACGACTGGTTATTTGTAATTATGCCAATCTGGTTTGTAAAATATGTCAACAAGTTGGACAATTGGGTGTTAAAAAAAATAGAATTGCAATCAAATTGAAAATGACAATATCACTTTTGAGTGCAGAATATCAGCTCTAAGTAGTTATTGTATTATGACCAAATGAGCAGCGGAATTTTTTTTCATTTTTGGAGTATCGCTTCAGAAGAATGTAGGACATATCAACAACAATTCTGTGAACCCTATCAAATTTTATAAAAAATTAAAACAAGCAATTGAAACAAGACTGCTTGGTAACATGATGAAGTTGTCACTGAAGCAAAAGTGATGAAAGTGAAACACTGAACCAAAAATATCTAATTGAATTATGTAGATGATGAAGTGAAACATCTACCATTTTGAAAATGAATTAGAGGCACTTATTTATAGTCTTTCGAGAATGTTTATACTTGAAGACGTTCCCAGAGAGCATACTTTATGTTCAAAATGCAATGAAATCAGTTCTGTCATCACAGGTGAATTTGAACCTTAGGGTACTTGGATCCACGCCAAAAAAAAGTTTTCAGGTGTTGTGGTCGCTTATACGTTGCAGTGGCCAGTTAGTTTGCAGTTGCTTGATGAAAACACAGTGCAGCATTAAATACATTTAGCATAATTCAGTGGTACACCTGTAAGATACAGCACTGGAGTCAAAATTGGCCGAATATGAGTGTACAAATTTTTATCTCTACACTGGATTTCAAGATAGTTGATCAAGGGATCAGCTTACATTTTGATAATGATATATTTGTTAATAGAATGGCTATGATAACTTCAACATTAATAGATAACCTTCCCCATTTTTTTCATATAGCCAAATTGTGTGCACATAATATCAAAAACTGGGCTACTTGGACCCATGCTCACAAAGGGGTCAAATAACCCCAAACTTTCTTTTTTATCTTTTTAATGCCTTAATAGTTTTATTTCAATATTTACAACTTATTGTAGGCAAATATAGAACACCAATTACAAAAGCCGAATGCCTGCCAAAATCTGTTAACAGAATTGAGCAGCTGATGTATATGCGCACTCTCACAGTGTTTATATGGTCTTGTCAATATATTGTTTATAACATAAATAGTGTAGACTAGTTATAACTTACATTCGACCTGTATTTAAAACACGATGTCTGAAGATGGCAACAAGATAGTAGCCAAAATGTCAGGCCAATGTATAATGTAGTTTAAATTAGTACAATGTAGTTAATTATATCACAATTACGTTTAAGTATAAATAAATCTGAATGTCTAAAATTTGAGACAAACTGTTTCTTTTAATAAAAAGGATGATTAAAAATGTCTTGTAGAAGACGCCTCAAAATGTTCACTTTTCATAGTGTCAAATACAGATAACTATATTTTTGTTAATTAAATCCCAAAACATCCAAGCAGTTATTTGAAATTGAATAAAAGTTTCTAATTTCATTGTCATTAATATCAACCTGATAAGATTTTCTACAAACGATTATAAGGAGATGTAAAATTAATCTCCTAACAATCGTTATTTCTAAAAATTATAAACAATTTCCAATTTTTTCAATTTTGAAGTGGGAAGTTTGATTGTTAGTGATTCCAGATGCATCAACTGCTAAGGTCATTAGTCCTGTAAGTGTAATTCATGGTTTGTCCTCATGAGGTAGCGGTGATCTTTGCCTGCTGGATGGTAAGATCCGGTGGCGACCTACCTTGGGCTATCAAGGTTTTCCTCTAACAGGTATATCCCACCTGCGGGGCACCGCTCCAGCCGGGACTCTAAGCTTCTGACTAGTCTCCCAGCATATGTGGTAGTGTTGTGCATGTTAGTGTAAGTGTGTGTAAGTAAGGAGGAGGATAGGACTAGGAAGAGGAAAGAAAGATTGTGCACAGTCCATGGCCTATTTGTTAGGCTACTGCTCCGGCATTCATCTGGTGTGGATCGGAGAAGCCATAGAAAACTACCAACCAGAGCAGTCAGCTGCTTGAATTCTCCTCCAGACAGTGACTGATTTCGATCTAGCTGACATGCTAGTGTCAAAAATCCTGTCATCACGACTCGAACCTGGGACTTTCCTGTCTGAGGTACTGCATTGACATCAGTTGATGCCCATAGCCACCTCTTCCAGTAAGTGGGAAGTGTACCCTGATGTCCCTGAACCAAAAACTGTGATTTAACAATTTTACTACAATTATGTATTAACAATAATATTGAAATTAAAAAGTGCTTGAGAAACTAATTGCTCTAAAATTGATGTTAATTGAACTCGTATCAACGTAATTTCATCAAAAGGAATTGTTTTAAAACTGGTAAAGTGTATGTGTTTATATATATTGTAATACAAGCGGGGGAGGGCGCCAGGTTCAGCTCCTGAAATATGACTGGATGGAAGTGTTGGGAGGTCATGAATTATAGCACAGAGTCATTTATAACAAATAATAGTTTATTCCTGGCACCATGAGCTGCCAGGGAAGTTACAGGTCGCAAAGGGCGACGCAAGTTTCTTACTAACTCTACTCTGTGAGCTCATTTTCCCTAATTACTAATAGGCTAATTCCCTTAAGGCTTACATATTAGGCTTAATCTCTAATGAAACATGCAATTCACCATTTATGATCTGCAGGGCCTGAGCGCGGCCACTATCAATTTCTCGCCGTAAAATTGTCCTGCGAGGCAGCTCCACCTCGTAGCTTTCACCGTTGGCTGTGCTGTCTCCACGAGCGGGCCGGGCGGCAGCCTCGGAGGCAGGGGCGGCGAGCGGTCCCAGGTCACCGACCTTCCGCGACGCGTCGCTCCCCAGCTGACAGCGGGGGCGGTGGCGGTCCCTTCTCAGCTGGTAGCAGGTAGCCTCAGGTTGCCGACTCGAGCTGGTTCAGTCGGTCGAGGGGCCACGGGCGCTGGCGTAATACGATGTGGGCTATCAATGGGCCCGGCGTAAACGCGGCAAAGGCCGACGGGCCGATGCGGAAATAGCGCGGGATCCAGTGATCTCCCGCCCGAGTTTCCTCCGCGACAAGTCCACTAGTCGTGTTCGAACTAAATAGACTCTGGGAAAGTCTTTCCCAACTCGCGTCCCGATCGTAAGTAAAGTAAGTTAAGAAGCAAGTGAGTAAGTAACCAAGGAACCAAGTAACCCGTTTTCCTCTGTGCATCACGTTTTTAAAGAACTCCCTTTCCCCTTCCCAAAATGTTTCTAACTCTGTAAGTTTACCCCTTCCCTCATAGCGAAGCTTCCCATTGGCTGTGGGTAACTGCGTTTCAGAATTCTACTCTACCAATCATGTGGCAATTTTCTTGTACTTTTCCATAGATCGCTCTGTCTAACGCCGGCTTCTCTTCTCTCGCTCGCATCCCTTTGTCAAAGGTTCCAGAAGCTTTTCGCAGCTGTCTGGACACGTGTTCATACAGGAGCGCATTTACAAGGGCCCTAAACGGTCGGCATGGGCTAATCGGCAGCCTGCTGTGTTTAATTTGTAAATAGCCCCTGTGGGGATTCGGGTGCCTTACCCAAGGCGCGTGCCAACGAGTGCGGGGGCGGGCATTGTTCGAAAGGGGACCGGCTGACGGCCGAGAAAGGTCTCGTTCACGACGCGTCGTAAATGTGTCTTCCTCTTAATCGACACCGGGCCAACCCCTTCGGGGCTCCGCGTTCCTCCCCGGGTGGCGGCGGAGAAAGGGGGCGCGAGGGTTTGTATTGTCCGACCGGGTTTCGGCCAGGGGGCCAGTATGTCTTTTATGAGGGCAATAAACGGGTCGCCTCTGAAAGGGGCCTGAATGCGGTCGGGGCAAGCCCTGCTGCGTGACAAAAGAGCCTTCGCGGCAAAGGCAGTGTCTCTCGACCCACTTCTGCCTCGACGGGAGCTATCATTAGATGTAAAAATTATGTTATTATTGGCGACGCCACAATAAAATTATTCTAATTAATTGGTGACGCCACAATATATTTCAACATATTTGTATTATTTGTATTGTTTCAAAGTATTTTCAGTTCGTAAAATTGTTTCATTCCATGTACTTTTATTTGAAAAATTTTCCTCATCTTCAGTAGGACACCTACAACTTAAAACTTGACCACAGACGGGAAGACACATTTTGCCATGAATCGATTTTTCGGTATCAAAGACCCACATATATACATATGTAGGTAGCATTTTGTTTGTATGAAAATAAAGTAATGTACAGAAGGGTAATATTACTCCATCTTCATTTCCTTTAAAATTCTGTTTTGTTGCATCAATCTTCACAATCATTATTTTGATAATATACTCAGTCACCAATTGTACATATACGTATATGTATATATGTGGGTCTTATCCAAGAACACGCTCATTTTCTAAATTATTCAATGCATCGCATATAATATTAAATGACATATGAATAGTTACACAATAAATATCCATGTCGTAAAAAAAAATTTTGAAAGGTTTCTTAGTTCCCATCTCACAACTCACATCCTTCTACAGCCAAAAAGTGTTGTTTTTTAAAGTTTTTTTCATCAACCTAACACTATTTTATTCGATTGAAAAAATAAAAAAAAGAATTTATACCATAAGAAAAACATTTTTCAATACTTTGGTAGCACCATATTCGAATGCAAAAAAATATTTTAAAATAATAATAATAATAATAATAATAATAATAAGTAATTTTTACTGTCTTAGAAACCTTGAAAAGGCTTTAAATTACCTTCACTTTAAATATACTTTGAAAATGACTGCAAAAGTTCTGTGCATTTTAGTGTTTATTATAATTTATATACATTCCTGTAATACTTTGACTTGGAAATGTGGTTACAAATTATAATGTTTTTAAAGCTTTCTAGTCCTTTGTATAAGTATATCATACACTAAGGAAAGGTGATAGTTTTTGGCAGTTAATAAGAAACCATCAACCCAAAACTTTGGGTGATTCTGGTGGATAGAGAATTACACCCCAGTCCTACATCAAACAGATTTCAGAAGAAAAAAATAGCAGTTTGCAAATTATGATAAAAAAAATTAAAAACTGTTGTAGGCCTTTTAAACCAGGTTGGCATGACCCATGAAGACATGACTTTTTATGAGAGCAGGCAAATTCTAACGAATGATGTGTTTTGGGAGCCAGGCAAGGACAAATGGAGAAATGAAGAGGGACAGTTCAAGAGCAGAAGTGGGGGACAGTGGGGAAATGAAAGGGGACAGGTTGGACTCGGACAATGTTCTTAGGCACCATTCTACAAAAACAGCATTTTGATCGTTCTTTTACAATTTTGCAGATTTAGTTCTTTTGGATACTCCCACTCCATAACATGGTTGGACAGACAAGAATAAGAAACAAAATCAATATATCAATTGTTTGAAAGATTGTGGTGCATGGCTGAAACTGAAAGACAAGACAATCAAATGAATTTAAAAAATTGTTCTATCGAATGAAAGAACAGAGGCAAATGCCACTTGCTCGGGATTGGGACCCTCGAGAGAATATTTCGTATTGGAACAGTAGCTTGTAGGTACGAATGTTCAAAAGATTGTGGTGCATGGTCGAAAGTGAAACCGGGCCATATATATAGAACATATATTATAACAAATGTTGTAAGAGGAAGAGTTAAGTTTTTTTTTCATGCAGGACTGGTGTCCTAAGACACATTAAAATAGTTCTTGTGAATCCAGGTCCAACCTGTTCCCCTTCATTTCCCCACATGTCTCCATCTATCCTTCACCTGTAACCGAATTGTTTTTACATAAACTGCCAAAAACTATGGTCTTCCCTTGACTTATGATATACTTATAAAAAAGTTTAGAAAGCTATAAAAAGATGATAATTTGTAACTACATTCCAAAATCAAAATATTGCTGGGTGCTACATCAATGTACAATAAATACTAAAATAAATTAACAGTTGCAGTCATATTCAAAGTATTTAATGTCAAGGTGATTTAAAGGATGGACAATGGTAAAAATGGTCTTAATTTTTTTAACTACAGCCCAGCTGATGAAACAATCTAAAAAAAATTGTTTTGAGAGGCACTATTAAGTTTTTTAACCTATTCCAGGGTTCTATAAAACAGTAAAAAAATTTTTTTTTGTTTGAAGTTGACACTAAGAAAATATCCAAAAAAAATTCTGAAAGTATAATTTATTTTCTGATTTTTCACATTTTTTTCAATCAGTTAAAATAGTGTTTAGTTAACAAAAAATTAAATAAAAAAAACATGTTTTTGGTAGAAGGGAGTGGGTGATAGGAAGGGGGCTAAGAAACCTTTCAAATACATTATTTTTATGTTAAGAGTAATTGTGTAACTACTCATATCTCATTTGGTTTAGGGGAACTTTTTACCATCTTATCCAGGGTTACCATTTATGATGTCTTACACTGTACGTTGGTTTTAATTGTTTAACACAATTGCTGATCAAGAAAAAATTGAAAATAAAATTAAGTTTTTTTTTTAATTATTTACTTATTTTCTTCGGTTTTGGTGACACATTGAGGAAACGTTTTTCATTAGTAAAACTTACACCATGAATAGATATAATTGTACATATATGCAATTATTCGAGGTATTTGTCTCTTGAGAAGTTTGTGCATTTGAAAAAAGTCAAATATTGAACAGAATTCAATAAAAATATGTACAGACTTTTATTCAAAAGTTTGAATTTTATTAAAAATTCCATTGAGGACTCTGTTCTGTCCAATTGCTTAACTCATGCAAGTCGTGAAGTGCTTGAAGAATCGCCTTACCATTGTTTATTTGCATATCTTGAAGTACTATTAAATCTTGTTCTTCTTCCAGTGACATATCCTTCTTGTGATATTATGGCCCAAAAATAGGATTTCTATTTGATTTCACTGGGCAATTATGAACTGATTAATAATTATATTTTTGACCTCAACCCCTACGAATAACCTAATATATTTTTTGAAACTAAATTAAACAGGAGAGTAACATACTTTACCATCCTGCAATTATCTGAACTAACCTTCTAGCAAGAATAAACAGACAACTCAAATTATGTCATTCAAATTATTTTATGTAATAAAACTCTCATAATTGCACTGGGATAATATCAAGAAATAAAATCCTTATTACTTACAATATGTAATTCAACTACAAATATATTAAATACATTTTCATTTATATTTAGTAAAATAATATTACACTTCACTTTACATTTCATTAAAATTAACTTGCACTGTATGGGCAAATTTCAATTAGCTTTTCACCAGTTGAAAATTTACTTTGATTTTCTTTTTTAATATAGTTTGGGAGTTTATTATATATTCTTGCTTTTCTGTACGAGTCTTTAATTGTCAAGGATTTGGAAGAATATGCCCTGTGGTAGTTTTTCTGTCTCTAACAGTTCTTTTCTGCAGTGTCATTATCCTGTCCATATTTACCTTACCTGTACCTCCCCAGATTTCTGCACTATATTGTAGGTGTAAATGAATAATACCCAAGTACATTTGTATAAGAATCTTAAGTCATAGATTTGGGGGGGAAAAATCAGTACGATATTAGAACTAACTTTGCCACATATTTCTTCTACTTGTCTATTGAAGGATAAACCTTGATCAATGTACATACCAAGAAATAACTGGCATTCTACTAGTTGGACATCCTGATTATTAATTTTGACATCAATACTGTTATTCAAATGTTTGTGATATCTGAAATGTACTACCATTTGTTTTTACTTATATTCAGTGTTAGATAATTATTGCTTAGATATTGTACTATTTGTTGTAGTGCATTCACTGTTACCACGTGTTCACATTAATCTGTAATGTAATGTTGGGAGGTCATTTACATACAACAGGAATAGGAATGGTCTGAGTACTGATCCCTGTGGTGCCCCTGATGTAACTGTTGAGAAATTTGAATTAATTTTATCAATAGCTGCTGCAGATTGATCAACAGTTAAAAAATCATCAGTAAACAAATTTATTATGAGATACATGATAGTTTGCCTTCCACAACACAATCATAAAAAAAGGATTTAAATCCAGGAAGTAAACCCACATTAGATTCTGCACAGAACTGGAACTGTGTATGCCATCAAAGTTCACCTATAGTAAATACTTCCTGGGAAAGAACCCAAAATGTAATCGAGATATTTTATAGAATAGTTCCCTCAATTCTGGCTGAAACTGGATATTCGTGAATAATACAATATATGAGAAAATATTATCCAATACACATCAACGAATATGAGAGTTTAAAATAATTTTATTAAACCAGCTATAATATGTTTTTATAAGTTTGAACTTTACAATAGAAATTGAATTTCAAATCACCATATTTTTAACCATTTACTAAGACATTTCCTCAATAAATTAATTCCTTTGGAAAAAAAACGAACGACGTTTTAACATAACTAGTCTACCCTTTTATCAACAATATGTGATTTCTTGTTTTTTTAATCTAAAACTAACTCAATATTCATATTTTGATTTTGTTTACCATTAAGAAGAATCCTCCTTCCACACTATATGCATGCAAGCCTTATTTATAATTACAATAACATACAGCATAAAAGTTCCTGTCTTAAAATTTCAAAAATTAATTAAATCAGGGGTGTCCAAACTTTGACCCAGGGGCCACATCTGGCCTTTGGTAGTATCCTATGTAACCTGCCGACCCAATTTAATCACGACCCAGGCTGTAATATTTTATTGCAAGATTCAAAAATCTGGTTTCCTAAAGTTATACACTCCTTGGTTCACATACCAACCATGTTGCATAATATATTTATGGAAGAATTTAACAAATAAATACTAAGCACTCTTCATTGACAGCTTCCGAGTTGAAAAATACACACCTTACTGGCTGTATTCAGACAGCTTACAGACTTTTTCAATGCACAATACATCACAACCCACTACTATGACTCTCTGATAACCTCGCATGGCCTTGAGCAATGGGTATGTGGTCAAGGAGTTATGATTTTCAACGCACGGCAGGATGAAGTATGAATATAAGACATGCCCTCACACCCTCTCACGCCCAGTCAGGAGAGAGGAAATTCTCCTGCAGCATACGCCTTGAGACACAAGCGACCCCAAGGTCAAATTCTACACTGATCCCCCTGAAACATCTCTCCTACAATGCCTGGCTCCCACGAACTAACCCGGGTGTCACAGCGATCGAGTATTTAAAACAAGCTTGCACATGCACTCATTTCATTAAGAACATCTCGTGTCTCTCTGCCAATTGCATTAAACTAATAGGAATTCCATTTTATAAAGATTCTGTTTCTTGCAGGACATGAAAAGCCGTTTTGTTTCCACGTTAGAGAGTTTCTGTTATATGATGTGTAAAATGCCATTCCACTTCACAGGCTTCAACTGCACAAGACAGGTTTCCGGCTTGTACAGGTTCCAGTTTAGATAGATTTAACTGCATTTCTAGAGAGATTGCTAAAAAATCGTTTGCTAACTATTCTCCTTGCCTCAAAGTTATTAAGTGCAGAAAATTGTTCTCATTTCCCACTTCCATTTTGTTTGGAAATCCATTCAGAACAAAGTACTGTTCAAAAATACATTTACTGACTTGTATGTTAACTCCAGTGACATTGTTTTTCAGAACATGTTTTCACAAGATACGTCGCAAGTTCCATAAGCTATACAAATGGAAATTATTGATCTCAAAGCTGATGATGCAATGCAGGGCAAATTCCAAGAAAGAAATTTGACTGAATTCTACAAACTGCCAATGGAACTTTATCCAAAAATTATGAACTTTTCCAGAAGTTTCTTGACAATATTTGGTACAAGTTATAGATATGAACAGACTTTCTCTAAAATGAAGGTGAAATGTCACTATGTAACTTATGTGATGAGCACATTTTAATAATAGTGAAACAAAAATTGAACATCAAATTAACTTAAAAGAGTCAAAAAGCTTAAGTCTGAAAAAAAATTTCATTGCTCTCATTGAAGTATGTTTTGAAAACATTTATTATTTCTGTGTTTTAGAAAAGAAGTGTCAGTAATTAAATTTTGAAATTTTAAAATTGTAGTCTTCAATGAGTGTGTGTGTGTGTGTGCTTATATGCCCATAAAGGTTTTAAGAATTAATTTGCAAATTGTTAACTGTTTTGATATAATTTAATTTGACAAATGTTTGATAAATTCTCTATCACAAAATTTAATTTTTGACCTTTCAGGCTCTTAAACTCTTTTGATCCTAAGGACTATCTAAGATGCCATCTTCAACTGTTCAACAACTTCATCATATTCTAACCAGTACTCAGTATGTCATACATTCTACATTTATTTTCTTTAACAGGCTATAAACATGTCTCAGACATTCGTTGGCACCTAGAATACACTTGTTAATGTTCACAATGTTCGCACGATAATCACCATGGGTGCTTCTACTGGTTGCAAGTATTTGCATTTTTGCTCTAGATGCAAATAGATATTCATTCTTGTGAGTACTGTCGATTACATTCAGAACGTCTTCCTTTGTAAGAAGTGTTCGTGCTGTTAGTGACTTAAACAACTATTTAGAAGACATATGCAGATGCCAAACACAGAGTCACTGAACATTAGAAATTCAAGAGTTTTTGAATAATGAAACTGAACTGAATTCTTCATAGGAGGATGACGTCTTTCTTCCGAGACTGTTGACTAGTTAAACAACGAAAATTATTTAGAGGGGAGTGATAATGGTACAATGGATTTTATTAGTGAGCCTTTTCAAATTTAAGAAATTTTCATTTCCTTTAGAAATGTGTGAAATTGGTGAATAACATGAATTACCAGTGTTAAAAAACAGTTAAAAAAATTTCTGTAAAAAAAAAAAGGGACTCAATTGAACTGGACTATTTTTCATTATTTTTTTACCACAGTGTATTTCTAAAAATAAAGGCAGAAACAAATAGATATACAAATGGAACTATTTCTGAACTTCAACATAAACAATTATATTGCACCAGTATTGTTTTCAGATGAAGTTCACTGCATTTTCTCCATATTTTGTAATATTGTTTCTTTCTGCAAAAATTAAAAATGTGTTTTTTGAATTCCATTCTTACTTATAAATTATATAGACTTAAAGAGGAAAGACAATACTACAAAATGTTATCAGTTGAGATGTACGATAGTTTGTGCTTTATAACATTTTGAATAATTGCTATATTGCCCATGATACAGGAGTTACCCACTTAGGATAACCCTCAGGATCGAATATGTTAAAAACTTTCTATCCCGCTCCCAGTAGAAGAAAGTTTGGAAACCCCTGAAATAAACTATAATATTTACACCAAACACCACCAACTTGCAGTGTCACCAAAGTGACATATCTCCGATTTGGTCATTTTTGACTAAACAGTCACTTACCGAAGTTGCTTCAGTACTCGAAGAACATAAAGACACACAAGGAGTGAACAACAGACTCAAAAATTGCAAAACACTTGAAAGAAAATTTTATATTTAAGAAATATTGCAACAAATATTTAGAAATATATTACATGCATTTTCAGCAAGTTAGTGTTACTACAATTTCAGTTTTTGAGGTGAGGCAAGGGCATATATATTTTGAATACTCACAGCATGAGAGTCTGTACTTCCAGACCACATGCAGCATGGACACAATTGGCAATGTTCTTGTTTTTATGAACAAGTTCACATTTACTATAGTTGTTCCTTTAGATCAACGGATTCTCAAGTAAGATTGCAATGAGTTTAGAGCCAGAGTTCCCAAGAAGTAAAAACACACAGCGACATTGTCAAATATTATTGTAAACATTCAATAACCATTGAAGTTGAAAGTATTACTCACAGTTAAGAAAGGTTGTCACAAAATCTTGCATTATAAAAGCACCTCATCTAAACAAAGATAAAGCAAAAAAATTACACTGAAGCCTTTCACTGCCTGTTTAGAAATAGTTAATTTTACAAGTGCTAATTTCATAAAAATAAATTAGAAAACAGATATATACAGTAAAACACATTTACTTATGCCGTGAATTAAACAGCTCGACTAAAGATAACACTGTTCTCCTGCAAAATGACAATTTTTGGGATGGATCACTTTTCTAATGTACTGACAACCTGTCAAGTTAACAGAAAAGTCTTGTATACATAACTGCTAATTTTATTTAGGGTCTCTACAATTTATCCCAAATGGACTAGGCAAAAAATGTAAATATCTAGTCCAGGCCATGAGATTTCTTATACGAGTTACAAATGGGAATCAAATATTATGAAGAGTTCAGTTAAGAAAATGGTTTACCATTTCAAAAAGTATTAAAGAAATGGCAAAATTAATGTAGAAATTCAGAATCATTGTAACCATAAACACTTTTGTCAAACAAAGTTGTTTATGGTTACAATGATTCTGAAATATTCATCTAAAATTAAAATCAGTATCAAGTTCCATACAGCATTTATATGAAAACTGAACACGATTAAATGTGACCTCTTTACATGTTTTAATTTCTTGAAAGATCATATACTGTATTGGTTTTAAATCATGTTCAACAAAAACCAGTTTCCACTCGTCATCAACAGATTTTCATTTAGTTTGTAACTCTCATTTGAATGGTGAATTAAATATATAGTTCTTTCAAATAAATTTTCAAAACATACATAAATTTATCACTTAACATTTTTATCGAAACAAAGCAACTGTAGTTGTAAAGTAAAAAGAGGCAGCATTTACATTCTCTTCCATGTGACATTGATTAATTTTATCAATATAAACAAAAAGCCAATTTTCAACATAAAATTGTTTTCCCTTAGACTAATGTATGACGTATCAACGATAACTGAGCTAACACTGACCTTCGCAGAGCAAGCTCAAGATATAAACTTCCACAAACTAATTTGTATTAAGCACATCATGAAAGTCAGAAAAATGCTAAGAAATCTGTTTCAAATATTAGTGAAAGACTAATCGAAGGGACACATTTACACCAAAATATCAATCATCGCATATAAGTTCATAATCCTTTAACTACAAAGAAACAAGAATCAAATGAATCCTAGGCTTTTGTGCAGCTCAATGTAAGGTCTGTTAAGTGCCATTTCCCAAGTAGATTCAACGTAGTATAAAAAAGTTACAGAGTGCAGCATTAACAATAGGCATTCCATTTTGAAGTAATGAATCCACCTAAAAAGTACAACATAAAACAGAAAAATACAATTAATAATTTCATATTATGTCAGCCCTAAGATATGACAAAAATCACTTTATACATAAAAAAAGGAGTAAGATTCAGATAGGATTCAGAAATAATATTCATTAATGTTTTATAACATGATTTATTTTGAATCTTCTCCGGCACCTCAATAATAAATAATTGTACATAAACACTGTTACACAGTAGCCACCAAATTAAGGTGCACTGTTCACAAAGCAAACAATGGTGAAATAATTAAAAACAGTGACAAACAAATGGTTTGTACGAAAAGTTTCTTGTTGCAATCATAAATTAAATTACCCATTAAATACCTCTTAACTCTTCCTAACCGAAACACAGAAGAGATGTTATAATACCAAGAAAAGGAGACTAAGAAATACTAACGATCAATATGCAGTATGTGCTGTGATATCTTCTTCAAATTTCAATTAGATTTTCAATGACTTCAACAACAGAGCACTCAAGCTTACAACTTCCAAAATACTGAAAGTATTGCAACTATTTCACTTGAACTGGGTGCATTCAGAATGCATGTCAACCAAAGTTCTTACAACACATTGTTTGGTGTATCAAATTACAGATCTACATAATTATTAAAAAAATTGCATAAATATTTAATTTACTTCAATCTGTGGTTACTTACATTAACAAATTTAAGAAAAATAAATAATACAAATAATAAAATAACCCGCATTTTACAATAAAACGAAAGCTCCCTCGTCTAAATCATATGCCACCTTTCTCTTCATTTCATGTATAAATGTACTCCACAAATTATATAGGAAATCAACTTTTCATTTTAGAAGGCCAGTTAGATAGCCACAAACTGCAACCAACTGATGAGGTACAAATAGATAACCTTATCAGACCCAACATGAGTACTTACACATATACATTATGAAAACTTAGGATGCATCATGAGCACCTCAAGAATAAAAATTCAATCAAATAATTTACATGTCATTTGAGAAGCTGAATATAAGAAGTATTTTCACACCACTTACTACAGATTTGAATTTATAAAGTGCTATTCAGCACAATACTTTTGTACACTGATAATCAATAAAAATAATTGCAGTCATGATAGAACTAGTACTTTTATAGCACTTAAATACAACTTTGACTACTTACTCAAATTTTCCAAAAGAGTTGTATTGTATTTACAAGTCCTGAACCATTGAAAATGAGGTAGAACAGACCAACAAGCATTGCAATGGAGAAACCATAAGTAAGACCAAGAGCGATTTTAGGAATGGCATTACCAAAGATAATAGGCCTTACATAATCCACAACAATTGCTTCAATTCCCCAGTGGTTGTGCATAACAAATGTCACAGCAAGTAATGTATCCAGTGCTGCGGATGGATATAGAAACGCAGCAGGTGCAATTCCAAGGAGAGCTGCACTCAAAATTCGTTCAGCACTCCAAAGCTTGGTGTGATCATGTCCAGCTGCCGACAATTTACTTGAGGTGACAGAGAAAGCCTTTACCTGGCTCAAGTCGATTGTTTTGTTCAAATAAGTTGGTGACAAGTTGAGAGCAGTGTTGCTAGAAGCAGCCCAAGGATCCACTTTCGAATTATGGAGCCTCAAAGGGCCTAGGACACTTGCTGTCCGGGTTAAAGTATATCCAGAAAAACATTTGCTTGAAAGTTGGGCATACTTAGGAAAATTTCGAACGATGCAATGGAGAGCCATTACCATGCCTACAGAGATTCATAATTAATATAATTGCATATCAGGGCAATAGAACTTTACCTCAATGGTTTCAACAAGCTTGTTTTAACACTTACTTTAGGCCTAAATAGTTTTATAAAATCGGCCCAATTCGGGTTGCAAGCTGCTTTCAGCTGCTCCTGCTTCTTCGACTCCACGGAAATTATAGTCAGACCCAGGGCCCGGCTACTCTTTGGGCCCGGCAACTCTCCATCAAAATCGGGGACAAAGCTCGGGGTTGCTACTATAGGAAGCACTAGTGTCGCCGGGTGCAGCTGCAGGTTAGGCTCGCCAACTTTCCCACATACAAATTGGCTAATTTGTGACAAATACGATAAGTGCCTTCTAAATGCACAATTATTCATAATCTCTACTTGTAAGAAACCTCTGAAGAAAGCGCGAACGTAGACGTTATCTTTTGTAACTTTATAGTCCTGCTTGCGACCCGCGAACTCACGCAGCAGTCACGAACGTTTAAAGTATCGTTGACAGCAGTCCCTCTTTTAGTTCCTGTAAAGAAGGTGATGCAGGAGAGCGCGCCACCGTAATGGTCTCCACCACGTTATATGGGAGTTATAGGGCCCTGGTCAGGCCGTCTGATCTTCCGACAAAGTACGAGGAGAAACGAATGAAACCGAACTTACGTTTTCTCCTTGAACCGTACTGGCGCTATTTTTAAACGTAGAAATTTATTACAGTTCAGGGTACAAATATTGTTGTTTCCAGGTTATTCCACCAAGGGTCAGCGATTAGGTATACGTATTTGAGAATCAATGGATGCACTTCTTCCTCACAGGACGTCACAGACAGATTTCAAGTTTTGACGTTAATTAAAGCATCACTTGTAAAATTCATTACAAATCATAGGTTGATAGATTAATTTATTGATATTTCCGGGCGAGTCAATTGCTAATGTTATTAGTCTCGTAAGTGGAGAGCATGATTTTTTATCGTATGAGAGGGCGGTGATTTTCCCCAGCTGGAGGGAGAGATCCGGCGATGCCCTCCACGTCGGTTTCTCCCGAAAGCGGGACACTGCTCCAACTGAGACAATCTCTAAGCTCCCTACTGGTTTCCCAACATGTGTGGTAGTGAAGTGCTTGTAAGTGTAAGTATGTGTAAGTGAAGGGTCAGGATAGGACAAATAAGAGGAAGGAAAGATCGCGCATGGTCCGCGGCCCGTTTGTTAGGGTACTGCTCTGGCATTCGCCTGGTGTTGTTCGTAAAAACCACGAAAAACTACCAATTAGAGCAGCCGGTCGCTAGAATTCTCCTCTGCATTCGACGTAGCTATAGTGCGATGCTGTGTCTCAAGGCCCGTCTTCATAGTGGCATTTCGCGTCGCGCATTTGGCTTTCTCTGTCGTGCCACTAGATGTCGCCTGATCTCATGATCAACGTGTACTGAGTATTGGTCATACTTCGATGAAGATATCATTGTTATTATCCGGAATAGCATCATTATCTATAAAACGGTAGTATCTTTTAGTTTTTTTCAAATCTCTTTAGTCCCATTGCATCTGCAATAAGGTTCATTCTAAGAGCAGGGATACTGAACCAATACATTCGGTAGTTTGGGTATTTTATCAATGTCATCAAAATATTTATGGCTAAGAACACATTCATTTCTTCAATAGAAGTTGAGAAACTGTGCTCTCCATTGAGAATGGCGTAACGTATAGTTTCACGTTTTATGAGATCAAGAGCACGATTTGGATATAAATTGCTATAGAACATGTATGGAGAAATATATTCTTCTTCACCAATTATATTACATTTGTACATGCCAGAAAACGAAGGAGGATTGCAAGAATGATCATTATCCTTGTTTGTATACCACAAGGAAGGGCGAACAGCAGAATTCTGATTCACTGTAACACAAGGTGTTGGACTAGGTGTTCCGGCAGGGGCGGCAGCAACAGCGGCGGCAGAGCTCTCTAAACGCGTCTTCATCCGGAGGGTTCTTGATGTATTCACTGCCTTCCTCACAAGTGCCTCTGCCTCTTCTGGCTCTGCCGGGCCCGTTTATGTTGGCGCTTCGCTTGCATTCGGTAGCGCTTTTTGGAGGTCGCTGCCGAACGTTTGCATGCCGCTCGCCTTGGAAGTCACCCTCGCCACGGTGCAATGTTGTAATGGAGGCTCTTCACAACTGGTAAAGTAATGGATATCGGCGCACACAGAGACCCAGAATGTAAATTCAACCATTATCTAGTGAAGGCCAAAATTATGTTTCCACTCATAAGACAAAAAGAAACGGAGATCAAAGAACATAAGGAAGACAAAAATGAAAGTAGTGAAGGTAGGAAATATAATGTAGCAGGTGTATCACAACCAATTTATTTCAAAACACGTTGGATAATTTACTGAATGAAAACATAGTTTGATCAAACAATGAGATATATGAACACTTCAAAGATCTACATCAAACTGTTAAAGAAGCGCTTGGAGAAATAGCTTAAAAATAAGAAAAGTAGAGGGAGGAGTTATTGGATTACTCAAGACCTCGAGCGCGAAATAGAGGAGAAGAAGAGACTGTATGAAAATGGTTTAGTACCAAGAAAGCGGAAAACACGGAGGCATATAAAATCCAACGAAATAGAGCTAGAAACGTGATAAGATAAGAAAAACAACAATCATGGGAGCGTAAATGCCAAGAAGTAGACATGTATATAGGTGAAAAAAAACAAGTGAGATTTGGTAGTTCATAAAAGTGGTAAAATCTCCCCAAATGGAAAAAGTCCGCAAACAAAGTATATCTGTAAGCAAATGAGAAGAGTAGGAAGATTTTTTTGGAACAACAGAAAGGGAAAATATATCTCCGGCCAGAGATATTACAGTAACCGAAAAGAAGGTTAAGAGATATATCAAAGGAATGAAAGGCGGTAAGACTCTGGGTGCTGGAGAAATCCCAAGCGAATTAATAAAGAATGGAACACCAAAGCTAGTGCGAATGAGGACGAATCTAATTAATAGGTGTATAAATAAAGATGACGGCCCTCGGTGGCTCGCTTTCCACGGCGCAACCCCGGGTTCGATTCCCGCTCGGAGCATAAATTAATTTGGCTTTTTTGGGGGGGGCAATGTCCCATTATCTGTTGCTGTGTGACGATGAGAAAGCTCACTTCTCAGGTTTAGAATACCAGAAATACAGCGTAGGGATGGCTATGTGATAACTACACGTACCCCTTAACCCATGGCCCCAAGACCGGGACGCTGCTAAAGGCGTAAAGAGCTGTTGTACCAAAGTACTTACGTACATACATAAAAGCGATATACTAGAAGACTGGAAAATGACTTATATAACATATAAGAAATAAATATATAAGAAAGAAAGGAAAGACATGTGTGAAAATTATATAGGGATAGCAGTGACAAACACGTTCAGTAAGGAATACAGAAGAATGTTAAGAGAATTAGTAGAAGAGGAGTACAAAGAAAAAAAGGAAAACAACAACAACAGAGTGATTCTAGATCGGATCGATCTTGCTTAGATAACCTGTTTTCTCTGTCCCAGGTGATGCAAAAGAAATGGCAAACAGGGAGAGAACTTCATACGGTCTTCCTTGATAGAGCAAAGGCCTATGATGCCAGTCATTAAGTTATTGGAAGTTATGAATAAAAGTAATGTAAATAAAATCTTAATTAAAACGGCGAATGAATTGTATATAGATCAAAAAGAAAAAGTGAAAGTTGGAAAACGAATGACTCAAAAATTTCTATATCAAAAGGACTACGACAAGGACTAAGATGCTGTTTGCAATTTACCCTCTTTAAAATATGTCTTAATGCGGTGACACAGGTATGGAAAAGAAAATATGCTGGGACGGCAATACAATTTCGTGATAATACAAGACTCTATACTCTATAGTTAGCTGATGATCAGGTGGTGACGGCGCCAGGAAGATATTGAATATATGACTACGAAGATAAAAGTAGGATATGAGAAATTTGGACTAAGAATGAACGTAGAAAAAACAGTACACTAGACACTATGCCGTGCATAGGATGTTTTGACTATGGGAACTGGAGAAATAATAACAACAAAGGACATACAGAACTTAGGGACAACAATAGGGAAACAGGGTTTTGTGGAAAGGAATCCGGCTCATTAAAGGAAGAAAAAAATTACGAACCCTGAATATAGTGATCTGGGTTCCAAATATAAGCGAGAAAATGAAAATTAGAATTTATAAATGTGTGATTGAAAGTGTTCTACTGTATGGAGCAGAAATATGGCAACAAATAACAGAAAATAAAATTGAGAGCCCTGGAAATGAATTTCCTCAGAAGAGTTGCAGCAATATCTAGAAGGGAACGAATTAGAAATGAACAGGTTTAGGAAATAATGAATCTGCAACATGATACGAATATTGAAAGGAGGAAATTGAAAAGAAACAACTCACTTGGTTTGGACATGTACAACGAATGGAAAAAAAAAATACTCCCCAAAAGGTCATTACAATGGCAATTAAGTGAAAGGAGAAAACGATGGAGACCAAGACCACGGTGGAACGACCAGATTTGAAAGGTAATAGAGAAGTGGAAATTACATCGTGATACCTGAAACAACAGAGAAAACCGAAGACGCGGCTATTAAGAAACCGGCAAGAAAAAGAAATTTTTTTCATGGATAGAAAAAGGAACACTTAAAAGAATGACACAGGTCTCGTTTTCATTGAAATCTGTGAATATCAAAACATTGCTAATAATGCTAGAAAGTTTGAGCTGTTGAAGCGCCACTAGTTTAGTACCGCCAACAAAATATCAACCTAAACACTGGCTCTATTCCAGGTCTGCACAGCATTTTGCACGTTGACTGACCTCGGGAGCCGCGCGCGAGCAACTTGAAGCAAATACAGCAAGCTGGGAAGGGTGAGAATGATGCCCATCTATGAGTGAGGAATGCCAATGAGAATGCGCAATTCGAATCGTAGTGCGTGAATCAAAAGAGCAATTGCGAGAACATGACGGACTATTAAACGTTCAAATATTATTACATTATATTTTCGGAATATTAGACATACTACATATTTGATGAGGATCCAAGTGTTTTAATTGTTTAAGTGGTATTGATAGTGGTAATTGTAACTCGCTTTGCCTCGATGTAATAACGAATTTAGTGTGGTGGTAAGCACAAAATTATAATATTGAATCTTTTTTGTTTGATGATGACAGTAATATTTTTTTTCATTTACTACATTTAATTGAATAAGACGGATGAATAAATGGTAAAAAATCTTATTCTTAAATAATCATGATTACTTACTGCTCTAATTTCTGACAAGAGTATATTATATATTTCTAATTTCAAATCAACGAACACTATTTATTTATAATCGTTTTCATCACATAAAAACATTAAGCCCATTGCGTTCCATTTAGAAGACAATAATCTCATCATAAAATATGTTAAGAGAGGTTTGCTCGTTGGTAACTCTTATTCAGCTTCATAATGAGAGAAAATGGTCCCAAAAATATGTGATGTCAAAAATTACTCTTCTTGGAATTGCGTGTATTTCGTTTTTACATCAATCTCGACGTGAGAGACTTTCCTCAATTTCCTCCGTTTTGCTATTATTTAGAGATTATAACATTTTCGGTGAAATTAAATTATTAAATTGTACCTTTTTATTAGTTATAATTACATATTAGATTTTTAAAAGGCCGCTGCTTTAAAATATTGTTTATGAGTCACAATGAACACAAAGTGAAAAAATTTCGATTCCTAGAAATGCACGAAAGAACATAAAGAGTGAAATAAGGCCATTGTAGCTAGAAATACGGGAGATTATCCATTTAAATAAATAGGTGAATAATTTCACAGCATGGATCATTGCATTAGACGCCCATCCATTCAATATAACGCCGCGATGACCCTTCTGTGCATATGGGAGGGTACTCTCCTTCCCGCAAATTCGTTCACTCCCCACTACTTGCACTTTGCCACTCTCACGGGCTGATGCGTGGTTCTTGCGTGCAGAATGCTCGCGGGAGCAGGTGTTGCGAAGGCCTGCTCTATTCGAACCCCAACTAGCAAAAGAAGACCTCAACAAAACATGCGCATATTGAAGCCACATTTATGACCATAAGCAAAACAAGGGGACTCCGAGCATTTGCTCAATGACTCAGGAAAACGACGAAAAACTTGATCTAGATAGGAGCCATTGATCTAGAAACTCCTCCCACTCTTTACTCCGCCCCCATATTACTTACATTGGTTACATAGTATTTGAAAAAGACCTCAAATATGTAAAATAAAAAAAAAGTACTTTCACGATAACTAATTTCTGTGCAATATTGGACCGAGGGAAAAGGCAGCGGGAGAAAGAGAACATTTTTTTAAATTCCCTACTGATCGTTTCCAGAAATCATGAAAGTAAAATTATATCACCTTCGGAACAAAGAGGATAAAAGTGGATTTCAGTTTTGAAGCGAGAAAAGATAATGGTTATTTCAAATCAATAGTGACCACTTACAGGCACCACCATCTTCAGCATTACGTAGATATTCCAGATTTTTGCAACATATTTCTCACAATAAATATGTTTTCCTTAACATGCATTGCCTGACCGTGTTGAACAAACACGTCATAATAAGTATGAGCAACTAGAAGCTTGTGAATCTTCAAGACTTTGTAAGACGAGTTTGCATGCTTCACAGGGGGTAGTCCAACCCCTGTGAAGCGTCCTAAACCTTACCCCTATCCTTATTTCTTCCCAATTCTGGGAGCTGGGTAGTGACGTAGGAGCGCGTAAGGGAGATGCGTGTATGCGGAGATGCTATCTGACGGTCCTCTTGACAACTGACTGAGACAAGACGTGACGAACTGTGTTAATTAATGGAGGATTACTCCCGCGCAATAGTTAATGGAGGATTACTCCAAAAGCGCGAAGCGCTCAACGCCCCCAAGAGGCTTGATGTATATTACTTGTTACAATTATACTTGTTCTTTTTAAAATTATACAATACAAATGTTAAATAATTAATTGAATACCATTGTTAATAAATTAAAATTAGTTTTCTTTTTGATTGTCATTATAGTCTCTAACTGTACAAAAACAGTTACGCAGTAGAAAATATTTTACTTGGCCCTTATTTTTGTGTATTATTTGTAATGTTTTATCTCATCTGGCAATGTGTTGTAAAGTATTGTACATGTAGTACATATGGATTTCTTGTAGTACGCTGTTTATGGCTGGAATGAATATGGTTTCTACGACGTGGTTGTAACACTTATAAATACGTGTATTACATGAAAATATTTTCGCGCCCGCGAGTTAGCTTTGAGAAAAGATACAAATTTGTAAATAAATAGAAAAGCGATTGCAATGTCAATTAAGACAAGCTTTGCGAGAATCACATTCATTTGATTATTTTTGTGGAATTTTTTTATAGGATATAAAATTCTGAATACTATGGGATATACTTCCGTAGAATATAATTTCATATCTCAAGCGCGATATACATTTGCAAAATACGCGCAACGAGTTGCACGAAGGCTGACAGAATTTGAAAGTATTCTAAACGTATAATATAATTATTATTATTAACTTAATTTACTGTTCAATCCATTTATATGGATATTCCATTTCAGGTTGACTAAATCGAGAGACCTGGAAATTTTGTTTGCTTCCTTCGGCACTCTCTGCCGTCCAAGCGAAGAGATTCCTCATACTGTCACCTCATTCTGTCTCATACTTTCGCCGCGACTTCCTCGCGGTAGTTTAAATGATCTATTGTGATCACTAAGGGGCGGATTTTGCTGACCTAAAACATCACCAAAATATCAATAAAATGCTCTTTAAGTGTTTTAAAGTGCCCTAAAAGCAAAGAAAAATGACGTAAAAATATATAAAAACCAGTTCAGGTGAACAACTCAAGGTGTTGGATATGCTACTGCTGTAAACGACGCTTCTTCCTTTCGATCAAGTAAACTCAGCTAACAAACTTTTAGTTTGGACCGTTCTTTACTTAGAAATCTGTCTTTAGTTATCCCGAAATCGTCCGACCCGACAATGGCACTGATAGGCATCAAAGGAACCTAGATTGTATACAACGACAGACATTACAATTTCTGAGCAAATAAATGTAATAGATAAGTGAGTAATTCTGTGGAGAACATTTGTTGCATCCCGGAAATATTATTTGTAAGAAGTACCATTAAAATTATATTCAAGTGGACGAAATTACCGAAAAATGCTTAAAAATTACAATTTTTGACTTGTGATTGGACTGAACTTTTTTGCGTTGTCTCAATCACATACGCCAAACTCATCGGTAACTCTCGTGGGCCGACGGATGGCTCGTAAGTTCAGAATGCCCACAGGGGCAGGCGTTGTGTAGGCCTAGATCAGGTCTGCAGAACTTTGGTCTGCAGGTCTTTGGTGATTTGTGGGATGTTTGCTGTTATGATGTTGAAAAGTAGTGGGCTGATTGGGTCTCCTAGTACTCCATTGGCTTGAACTATTTTCTTTAATAGAGTGACTTCATCATCTATTTGGATGTTGTTATAGTTTCTGATATTAGTTATTATTTTTATTAATGGATGATGTCTCCAATCATGTGACTGGGATTTTTCATCAGTATTTCTTGAGCGCTGCGAAGTGGTTATTTAGTCTTCTCTGCCAATTTTTTCCTCCTCCTCCTCATCCTTCTTCTTCTTCTTCTTCTTCTTCTTCTTCTTCTTCTTCTTCTTCTTCTTCTTCTTCTTCTTCTTCTTCAATGAAGTGGGCTTTTTTTCGTTTAGAAGCTTTTTGTATGTCCTCCTGAGTTTGGCGTATTGGTTGAAGTCGATTTTCTGAAATATTTTTTTGATCGATGAAAGGCTTCAAGGGTTATTTTTCGTTTTTCGTAGCATTGTTTATCAAACCAGGGCTGACCCTTCCCCTCCTTTGGATGTATAGCACATACTTGCAGAGTGTGTGAGATTAGTTCTACAGCTGTCCCTAATTCGTTTTGTTCTATTTGATCTATGGCTTCTGTGATTTTGTCCTGATTTTGCCCTAATTTGGTAATGATAATCTTGCGAGAGAGTTTGCGTATTGTTGGTCGGATTGTTCGTTAAATTTCTATAGAGATGTCCAGAATGACGTCACAATGATTGGAAAGTGTTGGGTGGCTACCTCTTATATGCGTAAGCGATTCCTAGATAATTTCTCTGTGTTAGGCTGTATTATGCGGTTGCCGAAGTGCGTGTCTTATCACATTTGTCATTTACAACGATTATTTGCTTTCTTTCGGTTTGTATAGGTAATTTCGTCGAAAAATTGGATTTAGAAAAGCACTATTTTATTAACACACGCGTGAAGTCGCTTCGTTTTCTTTTTGAAAACTTATCAAAGTAAAAATGATCATGGCCTTAGCGATGATGCTAATGTACTGCTTTATAATAAAATGGAATGTATAAAACATTTGGTTCCACGTGCTGTTTCATCGGTTATGAAAAGTGCCAACGAATTTCGAGTCCCTGTGCTATTAGCATAGAAGTGACTCCTTCCGTATATTTTTATAAAGTGTCGGCTGTTTAAATATTTATTTTATAAATGTGTATTAATTATTATCATCGAGAGAATTATTAAATACATAAAACTTTAATAATCGTTTGGAAAAAATCTAGAATGTTCATAAGGACAATCCCAAAAATATTCGTACTTTTTCACATAGTGGAAGAACTTTCTAAATTTAGTTAACTTCAATTTAATATAATTTCACTATCAATTTTTGAATGTATTAATTATAATAAATATATGTTTATTTTTTTAAAATTATCATATTAAAAAAAAGCTATTTCCTGTGCTGAATTCAAATTTTGAAAGTTGAATTTTAATTATTAAACTCACGCGCTTAAAATAATATTACTTATTATTCATAATGATTTCAATGTTAAGATTTTGTACGTATGTTCGTATAAATTTTTTTACGTATTTTCAATATATTTTGTTTGGCAAGTTTTAATGAACAATACAATTGTTGGGACAAGACTTGATATTCCTAGTATCAGAGGAAACGGTTTATAAGGTGACCTACGTAATATTTGGGCCTAGCTTTTACACAAATAAAGTCTTGAAGAAGATGGCTTAGCTTTCACACAATCTTGAAGATTCACAAAATTTGTGTGTCAGCAGTGTTTGTACAACACGTTGAGGCAACGAGAGTAAATGACAACTTATTTATTGAGAGCTATGTCGTTCAGTTAATAGTTTATATTATTGTAAAAATGGGAAATTGCGTACGTTTTCGCGTGAAACATCTGAGAATGACAGGATAATGTTAAGATTGTGAATTGCGAAGATGGGCGGAACCTGCAACCTCCTATGGACTTGAAATAACCATCTAACTTGTTGTACAGAGAAGGGTGAAGAATACCTGGAACGGGGAGGGGGCGCTAGCAGACTGAAAGGCCCTTCTCTATCCAAAGTATTTTTACACCGCAACGGGCCGTGAGGTGCCCAGGGGGGAGAGGGATGGCGCTGGTTAAGAAGGGAGGCGGAGGATGACAAATTTAGACGAATTTCATTGCACATACGATCTATTGATATTGGATTTCTAGTCTACGTGAATGGGATGATATGACCAATGAAATGTTAATTTACAGAAATGAAATTGAATGAATGATATAAAATAGATGTTCGTTGTTACGTCTGTTAATTATCACCGTGAAGGTGACGTCGTGAACTTTGTCGCACTACACGTCCATGGGCACACGGTGTTGCCGAATACCTGCTGCTGGGTGGCTGTGGCATGCGTGGACCTCAGAGCTGCTCCTCTCCCGGGCGAAGTGGGAATGCAGGCGTCCCACACAGTTCACTGGTCGGAGAGTCTGTCCAGCAGTTTGGCCACGGACATGGCCGTAGGTGGGCCCTGACAGCAGGAGTATGTGTTTGCGGCACACACAGTCTCTCGCCAGCAGGTGACTGACGGTGTGAGTCGGGTCTGTCCGTACCGCTCTGTAGTACCCGCCGATGGCAGGTTTACAAGTACACGTGCCGAAGGCAGCGGGTTTACGTGCGCGAAGTGCAAAACATGAACGTTGCTTGTGAACGCGGAGACTGCTCAGCGAAAGGTCCTAGACCGGCGGTGTGGCCTGTGCCTCTCGTGGATGTTCTCACCCGTCTCTCCTGGCACAAGTGAAGGTGGCGTTGCAAGTGAGAAGGCTACAGACCTTCGAGAAATCGGGGGGAGCCGCCGTTCGGGGGAGGGGCCGGCGGCGTGGGTGCGGCGGGCGCACCCTGCGAGAGCGGCCGCCTCCGGAGGGAGGGAGCGACCACCCGCCTTTGCGCGAGGGCTTTGTGTTGTGGACGGAACACTTGTCTTGCTTTAAAGCAGAAATCTACTTTTGTCCTTTGTTCCGAGGGTGCTTAAGTTTTACATTCCTGATTTTTGGGAACAGTAGGGTACCTGAAACAGCTTATGATGTCCCCTTTTGCCATATCCACTATCGGACACAACTTGGAAATCGTGAAAATTTGAGAGAAAAGAACTTCTCTCTGCGAGAAAGTGTACTTAAACAAAACAAAAACCTTTTTAAACAATTACAGGCTGAGGAAAACTTCCAACGAAGAATGATCATGAGTTTTTAAAAGAAAATCGACTCTTATATCGTGTTTTATCCATAAGCACACGGCTTGTAGCAGACTGCCGCTTGCCATCCAGAGGCGACGGTGCTGCCCTTCGCCCTAACTACTAAAAGTCACCTGTTCTGGTCATCTCTATTGCCGTTGTGAGCGATTCTTTAGACATCGTGATTCAGTACTGAGCAATTGAACGACTTAACGCCAAATATTGTTCACGTGATATACCTAAGTAATCTAGACGAAAAGTCTGTTTTCGAATATAATTGGGAAGTGAGTAGTTTTGAAAAATGACGTTCGTCTGCAATTATGTCGCCAATTAAACAAACGTCTTAAACTTTAATTTATAGACCGGGGAATCACTTCGGTCTTGATACCCTGACCGACTCGTTAAAGAACGGAATATGCAGAATATCTTGATCTGCGAGATCTTTGTCTTATCGATCGACCCGCGCTATGAATACTGGGTGTTTGAAATGAAGAGCGGTCTTGGGGTTCTGATGAAGAAATAAGTATGTGCGGTTTATGTGATAAATAATTGGATAATGTTTAGAATTGTTTACAGTGGTTGTAATGTGGGACGAAATTGTATTGCTTATTTCTAGAAACTATTTCAGATAATATTGAGAATCCTTTAATTTTAGACATCAGTGTTCTTAGAATCATCAGGTGGTTGGTGTGACAACCGGCAACAAGTGGTTTTGCAGTGCGAAGCGGTGGTAGATATTGAGTTACTGTTGTTTAGGATTTGAATTATTTACCCTTTGTTACATTTCATTTATTTCGTCTTTTTAATTACAAATATTGTAGGTATGTTGACGTTTGGTGGAGAAAAAATTTGAACAAACGAGTGAAAATGTCAGTAGTTACTATTCAAGTAGGACAGTGTGGTAATCAAGTTGGCTATGATTGGTATACTAGATTGGGTAGAGAGGTATGTTCTGAAGCTCTTGAAAAACACATGCATAAAAAACATTCGTACATAAGAGAGTCTTTTGAAAGATGGTTTAACAGTGTTGATGATGAACAACGGATCTTTGCACGTGCTGTTCTTATTGACACTGAGCAGAAAGTGATTAATAGTGTTTTTAAAAAAGCTTCAAGACAAATGTGGCAATATAACCCTGCAAGTGTGGTGTGTCGCAAGGATGGAGGTTCTGGGAATAATTGGGCTTTAGGTTTCTGTGAAAGAGGACCAGAAATGCAAGAGGCTGTCCTAAACTCTGTCAGAAAAGAGGTGGAAGCTTGTGATAGATTGTGCACTTTCCATAACTTACTTAGTTGTGCTGGTGGAACTGGTTCAGGATTAGGAAGTCGCATCATAGCTGATCTTAGAGATGAATATCAATCTAAATTTAATATAAATTCTCTTGTCTTTCCATATAACGGTGGGGAAATTATTACTCAGAATTATAATTTAATATTTACTTTGTCTGAAATATATGATGTTTCAGATGTGAATATTGTTTTTCAGAATGATGATTTACATAAAACCTGTACCAATTTGTATGGAAATTCAAATGTTGATTTACATGATTTAAATTCTTTAATATCAGTGAAATTATTGTCTTGCCTGCAGCCTGTGTACAGCAGGTCAAGGAATTATTTACCTTCTCTAATTTCTGCCATGTCTCCTCATCCATGTTATAAACTAGTTTCAGTGAAGAGTGCCCCTCATACAATTCCAGAAAACCCCATACAAGATACAAGTGTAAGCTGGAATGCATTGTTAAAATATATGATGCGTTCTTTGTACTTATACGCTCCTAAAGGAGATGTATACGATTTGAAATCCAGAGATACAAAATATAGTTCTGTTTGCCCAAAGTATTTAAAGAGTATTGCAAATGTTCTTATTACTCGAGGTGGGAAAAATATTCCTTCTACTAATATGAAAGATTTTTGTAATAAGGATCTTTATCCAGATTGGATACCTGTTGCATCAGGTTTTCAACATTTCCATCAGGAAGAAAAGTTATTGGACTATAACAAGTTTGTATCTTTAATAAGTAATAATTCTTCTGTTTATGAATGTTTAAATATTGTTGTTGAGAAAGCTTGGACTCAATTTGCTCAGAAAGCATATTTACATCAGTTCACCAAACACGGGCTGGAAGAGAATGACATTGCTGAAGCTTTTGTGAAGATTGAGAATATTTTAACAAACTACAAACATTTAAGTGCAATATGAAGTACAATGAAATATACAACAAAAATATAGTTTGTATATTCGTCATGTTCATATTTAGATGGAATTAGGTGCACCTTATGTTTAGATTTTCAGAAATTTGTAATATCCTTGTATGTATGTATGTTTTGAACTTTAAATTATAAAGTTTTGTAATTGTTATATTATGTTTTCAGTAACCTTGAAACTTTGGTCTTCACTTTCATTTGGAACAGAATTAAAAGTATTAATTCCGTGTTTTTCTCAGGATAGGGGGATTCTTACATTTTTATAATTTCCAGTATAGTACTTAATAGTTCAGTACCAATGTGACCAGGCAACTAAATTTTGAGAATACATTTTGCTGTTACAATTTCTGTTTGTGATAAATAATGGAATTTACATAATTGTAATTTACAGTGACATTAACTTTCAGGATTTTATTGTAGAGCAAGGGAATCAATTAAGGGCCCTTCTTATGGAGGTCCATGTATTTGATAGAAATAATGTTGATTTTACCTTCTTGTCCAAATTCAATCGATGGAAGAGGTTTTTGGAATAACAGATATACATCTGTTATTTAACTTACCTATTTTTGCATCTACACTGCACTCCAACAAAATCTATGATTTCTATATCTACTTCCAAAAACACAAAAGAATTTTAAGAAAAGTAATTATACAGGCAACAATAATGAAAAATAAATGTTGAACACTAATGACAATAGAGAAATATCATAAAACTAGAAACATATCATCTTGAAACTTTGTAGAGAATGTTCTTTTTAAAGCAAGATGACAAAATGGTGTGGTTCTGAGAAGTTATGATTTATTTCGCTTTGTGATTAAATCAAGGATTCTCAATCTTTTTCTTTCATCAACCTTTTTAAGAGGTTTTCTTCATTGACCCCATTACATTTTCTCTATAATGTGCAGCATTCAAAATCGTGTCCTGGAATTGCACATAAATGTCTTGAAGAAAAATTTCATACCAAAATATTCTTATAACTCTCTCGATTTTAATTATCGAAGCCCTTTCCAGTTTTGAGTAGCTGAATTTCTAATCTTAATTGAATTGCAACGGTTACAAAATACTGAGTTTTTTAAGAACTGCCCTTAACGTATAAACAGTGCATATTTCAGAGTTTTTTCTTGCAAAGTTATAACTGCATCTTTGTCAATGCAGTTATAATTTTCAGAGTTTTCCAAAAACCCTAATTCTGTAATTCCTAAGGGTGAAAGATGAATGCAAAAAAAGAGCGAATTTGTAATTTATAACTATACATTTTGTTGATTTATGTCGGTAAACAGTTTATTAATGGTTTTTTTTTTGCAATCAATGGGATCTTGATTATGCTGATGAGGTGCCAGTCAACTTAATTCAAGTCAAATAATTTTCCAATAGGTGTATTAAATCCAGTGATAAAGTAACATCATTAAGAAAAGAAAAAAGGATTGTTTCTAGAAATTCATGGAAGTCCGCAGCCTTCGGGAACCCCCCTAGCAGCCGCTGAACAATGAGGTGGCAGCAGCATATGTTGAGAAAGGAACAAACTAACAAACAAGTAGTGGTCACAGAGCACTCAGTGTTCATGATAAATTTCATATACCTAACGAAGATTTTGATTTTCGAAAGAGTGAAGACTTACTCCTTCCTAAAAATAGTTTTCATTCACACATGGAAAAGTCTCATTTTTTTGTTTTCTGACAAAAGACAAATTGGACAATAATTTGAATTTCATTTCTAAAAAGTGGCTTAATTTTTGCTCTTTTGATAATATCTGGAAACATTCCTGTGCATAACAAAGCAGTGAATATGCGAGTTAACAGATTATAATGGCAGGTCACAAGTTTTTAATAAACAATACAGAAATTCTTCAAAGAATATTCATTTTTTAGTGTACTGACCATTCTGAGGATTTCATTGGAAGAACTTTCCACAAGAATCATGCCGAAAGATTATTACACAACACATGATGTCGAATTTGGAGGCTAAGGATCCCCCAAAGGGGTCAGTAGATTCTCAGGGGTCAATGATGATCAAGAAGTTGACTGGGAGTCAATAGCACCTCATCTTTTTGTAGAATTCATGATATTGCCCTTTGAGGATATCTTCCTATCATAAACATTGATTGCAGAATAAAAATGCAATACTGACATGAAAAAATATTATTTTTTTATCTTTCCAGATGTTTGCGAATTGAGCATGGGGTCTCACAAGGTTCGATCTTAGACCCTATCTGTTTTCTTTTATACATAAATTATATGTTGTCATTATTAGAAATGGAAGTACAGTTCTCTTTGTTGATGACAAATATTCTTGGCAAAAAAGCGACAATAAGTAGTACGATTACAGATGTTTCAAATTGGTTTCATAGCAATAAATTAATATTAAATGAAGGAAAAATGGTCTCAATGCAGTTTTGCATTTCAAATGCAATCACATGTGCAACTGGAAAAGAGGAATGTGAAGTTAGCTGATGATGAGGTAACTAAATTTCTGGTTTAGTCAATTCAGTCAAACCTCAATTAAAATATCTCTGTAAATGTACAGTAAATTAAGTTAATTAAATTATGTATTCAGAATTCTTTCTGATTGTCGGCCTTCATGTTGCTTGTTGCATGTATTTTGTGAAGGTACGTTTCTATGTGACATACAGCTTAATATTCTTGGGAAACACATCGTACAGTACCCAGACTTTTAGAGTGCAAAAGAATTGTTTGAATAATAAGCAAATTCTATGATCTCTGAAAGCCTCTCTTCATTAAATTGGAATTTTACCATTTCCGTGCCCACATGCTTACAAATCTGACTGACTTATGTGTGGGAACATATTTTCATGCAATACTGATATTTATAATTACAATGCATCGCAGGAATCATATTCATTAGGTGTCAGTATCCACACCTACAAGAAACCCATATGTAATACATATATTTATGTCTTGTTTCCTTTCTATTTTAAACAATTGAAATCGGTACACAGGAAGTGCAAAGTAACATGGTTTCTGTTGCATAACTGTTTCTACATAATTGAGGACTATATTGAGCATCAAAATGGGAAATATGTATTTTATCAATGGTATATCAGTTAACAAGTGTACTTTATAACTAAAATACTAAAAAGGCATCTATTATAGGTGCACGTTTTCTTGAGCCCTGGTATATCTACCCCTACTTCTTTGTCAACATTAGTTGAATTAAGAATAAATAATAGCAACAGGCATTGAAGACTAAATCTGATAACCAGAAATGTTCTCTTCCGTGTAATAGAAACTATTTTGCATTGATAAACAAACAAATCTATTTGATATAAAATTTATTTTGTGAAAATAACTGAACTCCCCACTCCTCTCGCAACTAGCGAAGCGAGGGCTGAAGAAAGTGTGTGCGGATAATACCAGCTTTTGAGTCAATGACCTATTTCAATCACGATTTTTAATCTGGTTCCCTTTGATCCATTGAGCAAATGTGGAGATGGCCCTTTGTTTTTGTTCTGGGCCTAAATGTATCTACAATTTCTTTGTTTTGCTTTCATTTTGCTAGTTGTGCTAGGAGTAGAGTCAGGGATGTAGGTTGTTATAGTTTTCAGCAATACTTGTAAAATCAAGACTGTAGCTTGTTTACTGAGAGAAATAATTGCTTTATTACTTGGGAAAAGGTGAAATTGTGTAAATTTTAAATATTGGTAACCATGCTTTGTTGGTAATTTTATTCATTGATCAACTATGTGGTAAGGGCTTCTGGAGACCAGGAAAATGTGTGCAGATTATACTCCTTTCCCATTCATGTACAGCTTTTACTGTCTTTTGATGAAAAAATTCAAAATAAATCAAATCAAACGATTTTTCAGTGATAGAGTTCTTAATATAATTATTAAGATATTCTATTTGTGTTGATAATCACATCTATCTTCAAGTTCGAAATGTATACTGTTTTTTCTCAGGACTGTCGTAAACTGATAAATATTCAAATAGAAAATTTGTAAATGATGTTTTTTCAGCACACAAAATGTTTCTCTCTTTCAGTCACCTTTATAAGTACTTTATGGCCTTGTGTCAGAAATGCACAACCCAAGACTAGCTTTCGATGCTGCTACACATTTATTGTTGTGGGAGTGGCATGCATGGTGCCAATAAATAATAAAGGTAATAAAACTCATGTATATAATTTACTTCTACATTGATTTTTCAAAATTGCGTTGTTGTAAATGCTTCCTTCAACTTGTAATTTCAAACAACTTTAATGCGAATAGCATTGTATCAGCAGCGAAGTAATTTCCTGATATCACTGTCAATTGCTCTCGTCAGCGCAAATGCATCCCTTTTATCAGTAGAAATATCAGTGAAATTACCCGAGTTAAATAGTAAAGGAAGTGAAGGACTACTATAATTATGTCTTTTTGCTCGGGTTTGGATATGAGAGGGAGTTTCTTTAGTACAGAGGAGAATGTTACTTGACTTCAAAAGCTCTTTTTTCACCCCAAACTTTCTGACTTTGCAATAAAGTCTTTTCCCTCTCCAAGACAACTTTATTCCCTTTTGTATCAATCTTTTTCGTTTGTTTTAACTCTTCCAAACTGTGTTCACTTACACAATATCTTTCATTCTGCTCCATTGAGCAATAAATTATTATTATTTACAATAAAAATGTCCTTTAAATACAATGTCCTTACAATGAAATTATTATTTACAATAAAAATAACCTTGTAAATTTTGTGTAACCTGTTAAAACTTGTCCTTTTTGCATGTCTCCCCCCCTCCCTTGCATTGCACATTGTATCTCTGATTTGTATCCTGCAGAGTTCTTCTATCCACGTTTCCACCAATCCAGTCAGTTCTCGGAAACTCATTATTCCTTCCCAGAAATATGCGTCTTTATTCCTCAGACCAGTCATATTTTAATTTCACTTTGTAATATTTTCTTCTATGTGAAAAATTTCATTATGAAATCTTGAGCATAGGGTATGAATTGTGAATGGTTAAGCATAATGAAATTAAGAAAAGAATGGTTAAATTAAATTAATGAAAGTACTGAGGAAATTGAATCAGACGTAATTAAGAGGAGTTATGGTGGTTAATGTATGTATGTCAAAACTGTAAAGTAAGTGTGTGTTTGCTTGGTGCAAAACATGACAAAGATGTTTTGAGTGTTAGTAGAAACTTGGCCTAAGGAACGGTTCTTTTGTGTCAAACTGGATTTAAATCATTATTAGGCTGCGAGACATCAGAAATTAAAGGTGTTTGTTCATTGTATTTATTATCTTTCTGACATAACAAAAATATCATGCAATTAATGTAAATGTTCCAAAATTGGGAGTAGTTATAAAAAAATTCATACAAAAGGACTTGCCAATGAAGATTTAATGGAATGAGGCCAGTTGCTACTATTTTGCGTTTATTGTTTTTTCACTCTTGCATGTTGCTATGTAGTGGGGCTGAAAAAAATTATGATTTTTTTATGTAAATCAGATTTATTTGATTTAAATAAGATTTTTTAAAATTGTATTAGATGTTTTTACTTTAAGCCAAAATCCTTAAGTGATTTATTTATCCTTAATTACTTTAAAAACAGAAAAAAAGTTTATCAAAATATCAGTTTTTCAATTTATTATTAAATTATTGTAATTTTATTTAAAAAATGAAAATTTTATGTGATTGAGTGGTCTAGTGCAAGACCACCCTGACCTACAAAATCTTTAATTTTGAGTTACTTACAGTTTTGTCTTCTCTTTTGTCCATATTTCCGAAAAAGCTTGTGGCACCATCTATTAGCACGATTAGGAAAAGCTTTCTTCGTTCAAAGAAATTTTACTATGTTTTGTGCAATACCACTCTAATCAAAAATCGCTAATTGTTGAAAACAACTGAATTCATCGAAAAACCTATAACACTGTTGGAGAGTTTAAAAAAAATTTAATTCCATTTAATAATTGTCCTTGTTGAATGGAAAAATACCAGGTATAATGGTTGTTACTTTTGCACTTTCTCATTAACCCTTTAACAATCATTGGAAAGTATGCTTCCCACTAAAAATGGAATTTTATCAACATACAAATAAATAAAAAGGTTAATATTATTAAAACCAGTAACGTTAACTATTGTTTTCATTAGTTTTAACAATATTAATTTTGTTTTTTAAATGAGTTAATAAAATTCCATTTTTATTAATACTCATCATCTTTAGGATGTATTAAGTGGCTTTAGCCAACGTTTTAATACAAATCTAGAATTATGGACACTGTTGAAGCTCTCTCAAAACTAGCTCGGTGGGTGTTAGGGCGATATTGCTACTAAACTAGTTTTAATTACAGACGATTAAATGCTGAATAAAAACTAATGGATCATCTAAGCCTATTAGTATATAACTACAACAAATTGTTTATTGTTCTTTGTTTCATACGTTTGTTCATTTTATTTTATCAAAATTGTTCAATTATGTGAAAAAGTTTATAAATAATATAATATATTCTTTTAGTAATATAATATAGTCTTTTTATCTGAGTAATTTTTGTGTTACAAATGTTTAAAATACATGTATATTTTCAAATATTACAAATAATAAATATTGATTTTTTAAAAATAATCATTTAATTTAAATCATTCTAGCCTTACTATGTATAAAGTACACATACTTTACTGATATACGGAGTCCCCTTCTATCAAGTACCAACGGCTTCCTCAGAAAGCGGTTAGAGGTTATGGGTACCCAGTTATCCTTGGAGTGGGAAATAGCTCCTAAAGGCGGATGAGCCCCTTTGTGGCCAACGGATAGGATGCTGAAGGCAACGGGAAACCACTGCATTAAAGATCCTAATGGATATCCTCTAATGTGCCGACATGACAGATGAAATAGATGTCGATGTTGCTGATCGTGGGATTCGGATACCAAGATTCAGCAGTAGAAGATATGGTGAGGCTTCCCAGGTCGTAAACATGAGAAATACTTGCCATAAGCTGAGAAGTCAAAAAATGAATAACAACAATAAGAACATGGAATCTAAGAACACTGCTAAAAGTAGGGAAATTAGAGAAAATTAAAACTATAATGAAAGAGGAACATATTGACATTTTAGGTTTGTCTGAAATTAGATTGTCAGGGAAAGGAGACTTTAACAATGAAGAATATAGAATGTTATACAGTGGAAATGCAAAAACAGGAAACTATGGTCTTGCAATATTTTTGAAAGGAGAGTGGACCCAGCACGTCAACACCTTTCGTGACGTCAACAGCAGATTAAGGATGGTAAGAATTACAAACCGGTTGACCTGATTCTTATTCAAGTGTATTTCCCAACAAGAAGTTCAGATGAAGATTTAGAATTGATTAATGAACAAATGGAAGAACTATAGATTACTATAAATCCCAAGGACATCATTATAATGGGAGACTTCAGTGCCACAGTAGGAAGTCACATAAATAAAAAGACTGCAGGCAGATACGGTTTAGGAAACATGAACGAAAGATGTAGACGACTTTTAGAATTCTGCAAACAATATAATTTGACAATTACTAACACTATGTTCCATGTTCCATTCCGACGTAGGTATACTTGGAAAGCAGAATACATAGAAAATGAAACTGATGTACCAGAAAATGAGAAAAGATCAATGATACTAAGAAATGAATTTGATAAAGTGGTAGCGGAGCTCAAAGACAGGAAGACCACAGGACCAGATGAATTGCCAGGAGAACTAATCAAATTTAGTGGAAACAATTGGAAAGATAATATGTTTAAACTAATATGCAAGAGACTTGTCAAATACTTGAAGAATTTACAGAAAGCAAAATCATTACCTAACATAATAAAGGATACTGAACTTTTATGCGAAAATTATAAAACAATTTCTCTAATATCCCGTGCTGCCAAAATTCTCATCACAATAATCAAAAACTGAATAAAAGATGAAATTGAACAAAATTTGGATGAAGATCATTTCGGATTTAGATCAAGAAGAGGTACGACATAAGCTATTATTGCACTCAGGACATCTTAGACAGAAGAACAGATATGAACAGGGTCACATATGTAGCATTTATAGACATAGTAGTGTTGAAGATATGCTGATAATGTAGCAGTATTAACAAGTTCAAGAAAAGATTTACAGAATATGATAAATAGCCTCGCTAGAATTCTGCAGAGGTTTCTCATTAAAATTAAGATAAAGAAATCTAAATTCATGATATTTGAGAAAGAGAAAAATTATACATCAAATAAAATAATGTTAGATACAACAGAAATAGAACATGCACACAACTTTTACTATTTATTTACGTCAAAAACAGTTAAAAACTGTGTGTGATGTGCGATAGGGAGAAATTAATTTGAAGTTACATTTAGGTTTAGAAGTAAAACAAGGGACCATCTCAGCATTTGCTCAAGGATCAGGCAAACTGGACGAAAACCTGTTCGAGATGGGAGTCATGGACCCAGAAGTTGAAGTACAATACTTGTTACAGGTTCTTTAGAATTATACAATCCAAATGGTAAATAATACCTTAACTGTCATTGTTAAAATTAATATTACCTTTCTTTTGGATGCTCGGTATAGTCTTTTATTGTATAGAAACAGTTGTCCAGCGGAAAAGATTTTACTTGTGACAAACTTTTGCATTGAATTTAATGTCTGGCAAAGTGTTGTAAAATAATGTACATGTATTGTATGTGAATTTTTGTAGTGAGCTGTTGATACTGTCACATGATGAATATGATTACTACATCGAGTGTTGTGGTTATAGACAACGGCATTTGCTGAAAATATATTCCCTCCCTTACGTCAGCCATTTTTTTCGAAAACCACTGATTCATATATAAAGACACAAGGTAATGGTAAAATACATAGATTAATGAAGAAAGGCTTACAAGAATCACATGAGTGGGGTTTCCTTATTATTTGTAAAATTCCTTTTTGTAATCTAAACGTCTGGGAGCTATAAGATGTATTTCCCCAGAATATTATGCCATATCTAAGGCGAGAATGAACGTTCGTGAAATATACACAACGAGCAGTATGAAGGCCGCAGTATGAATTTGAAAGAATTCTGAAAGCGTAGCATAAATAACTTAATTTAGTGTTCAATTCATTTATATGGACGTTCCATTTAAGGTTTGACTGAATTGGAAGACCTAACAATTTTGTTACCTCAATATCAGTCAATGGCTCACTGTTCATTTACAATGTAGTTCAGAGCTGTTTATTTGAAATGGAAAACTGCATTGAATTTATTTAGGCTGCACTATCGCAGAAAACAATAAAAGCACAACAGAAATAAGAAAGCATATTACACTAGCAAAGAAGTCATTCCTAAATAAAAGAAATTTGCCCCCAAATACAAACTTAAATTTGAATTCTAGACAGAAATTTCTGAAAAGTTGTATCTGGAGGGTCCTATTATATGGATATAAAGGATGGACACTTTTAAAAATGGACAGGAATTGTTTAGAAGCTTGCGAGATGTGGTTGTGGTGAAAAATACTGAAGGTTTGGACTGAAAAAGTTTCAAACAATGTAATTTTAGAAAAAGTGAAAGAGAGATCTCTGTTAGAAACCATTTGAATCAGGAAAGCAAAATTCTTTGCACACATTTTAAGGCATAACAATTTCTTAGGCAATACAATTTTGAAATGTGTAATAGTTGTGAAAAGAGGAAGAGGGAGATCTATAATAAAAATTTTGGAATAACTTCAAACACAATTCCAATTCAAAAACTGTGCAGATATGAAAAGGACAGAGAAAGAAGAAAGACAGAATGTCATGGGGGCAGTGACAAGGCAGTTTTGGCCTTTAGGGTGATGATGAGTCTTACTATGTAGTAAAGAGAAAGTTATGCATTGCTGCAGTGAAAACTTGCAACTTTTTGAGAGACATTTCCTGATGCTGAAAAAGTGTTTTTTTTTCATGCATATTTATTTAATGTTATAAGCCGTGTAATGTACTGTGGGAAGAAGTGCATGCTGTGCACTTTTTTTTGATCTCCTAGTTTCCTACCTTAACTTGTTACTCAGTTGAATTATGAATAAATGTAGCAAGAGCAATTTTTGGCAAGAATTGATAAGAAAACATGCTTTCATCTAATAAAACCTATTTGCAATGACAAATGAAATACAGATTTTGGCTATTTCTTTATCTTGCCTTTCATGATGGAATTGACAAACTGCTGTGAGAACAAGAATGATAATTTGAATAATTGTATTCCTCATTGAGGTCAAGCAAACATCCACAGGTAGTGAAGTTACATTTATCTCCAGAAGCAAAAAGGCCATCTCAGTATTTATGCATAAAATCAAGGAAAGTGGTCAAAAAAACTGACCAAGATGTGGGTCATTGACTCATCTGAGGTACAATGCTTGTTAATGGGATATTCTGCCTATATAAATATACATGCATATTTTGTTTTAACTGCATGTGTTAAAAAGATTATGACCAATTTTACTTAAAATTTATGCACTTATAAGCATATCACTTTAACTGCTCTTCAAGCACATTATATCAAAGGTCATACTCTACAGAAATACAATTTTATAACAAATTACTGAAAAATCTGAGAATAATGTTACAGGGTTACACAGCTTCAAAAACAGACTCAAACACTTTTTCTTCCCAAACTTTTCTGTAGCATACAGAATTTCCATAATGATTATTATGTGTTTACCATCTAATTACAGGTGCTACTGTTGACTTGGTGTACCAGTAGAGCATGGACTACATTTTCTCTCCTTTGATTGTTACTTGTGTTATAACCAACCTGACTCATTATGTGCAATTGAAATTGTATATGACTAAATAATCATCGTAATTAACATTATTTATTTATTTATTTTTGTTTACTTCAATAAACAGAATGAACTCTTCAAAAAAAAAAAATAATAATAATAATAATAATAATAATAATAATAATAATAATAATGCATAATGACAAGATTATATAGGTACAAAACATCAAAATTACAAAATTCAAATGTAGTGTTGTGGAAGAAGAATATTTGGTGTTGAGAGGTTTAAACGTTTTCAAATTGTCTCACACATTGCTTGAAGTGTAGATCGATAAAATCTATGCTGTGATAAGTTAATTTGCAAATTAAAAGTTTCTATTAAATATGTTATTGGAAGCATAGTTTGCTCAGCAGGTTGTGATTGGAAAAAAAAGTTTATTATGAGTTGAACTTCAAGGGATGAAATAGAATATGCAGGATAAGATTTCATTGCAAACAATGTGATTATTAATGTTATATCAAGATAATAAATTATTGTATATTAGTCTCTATGGTCCTATGGAAGAAACTTCCTTTGATAATTCTGGAGCTAATGTAAACAAATTTGTTTATAACAACATTGTTAAAAGGAGACTTGTTATATTGAGTGTTGTTACATAAAAGCAAATATTCATTTAATTCATAAACAATAAGTAGTTGACTTTATTGAATCTTGTTCTACACACAAGATCTATTTTGTGTTTCAGAACCCTATTGATATTTCTCCATTTTCATCTGGTAAAATTGTTTCAAAAGACTGTTTCAAACTTGTTAAAAGAAGTTTCTGAAGAAAAAAGCATTAAAATTGCTCCATTGAAGCTAAAAGATTTGCTTTTGTTAATCGTTTGGACTGTTTGTTTTTAGGGAATTAAGACAGAGTTCTGATGTCTAAACTCGTAATAAACAGCTTTGAGGAAATGTTTTAAAGAATTTGAGAATAGAATGTGCTAAAATGAGAATTTCATTTTACTTCTAACTCGAGTGTTAGTTTACTTTTCATTATTTACTTGTGCTCAATTCTCAATGTGTTTTTCTGACTAATACTTGTTCTTAATTTATGGAAAAAAAAGTATTTTTGTTTTGCCAAACAAAGAAAAAGAACCTTGAACCTTCAAAAAAGCCTTGAATTTTATCTGGACTTATGGATTTCCATATTAATTATTTAAATAATTGACATCTTTGTGAACGTAGAATGGAGAAGACACTGCACTTGTGGAAAATCAATCTTCAGTTTTTTGTTAGAAATTATGTTTTGGTGGTAGTTGATATGGGAAAAAATGTTTGTTCCCTCCCCAAAAATGTGTGCCTGTGTACAAGAAATAACTTCTAATACATTTTACATTAGATTTTTTTTTATTAAATGGATATGCAAATGTTGCTGACCTTTTATCTCTGTGATTTTGAAAGGTATGTTTAATTTTTGGGGTATTGTATATGACTTCCAAATAAAACTTCAATTCTTTCTACTACATTTAAAACATTACTCTTTAGGCTCGTATTCTTATTCAAATAGAGCGATGTGCTGTGATGCAGTAAAATTTGATTTTTATTAAAACGTTTGGATTTTCTAAAATACTAATGTTAATTCTTTTGTTGCACAAAACCACATTTACAATGCAATTTAAAGCACTGACAGAATTAAGAAATTTTCAGTCAACAAAACGCCCATCTATTTCATGCATAATTTGTATTCTGTATATAAAGATAGTGAAATTAATAAATGATGTGAATTAGAAAAAGAGCAGTATAAATTGTGGAAATGAAAGTAGCAGGAAATCAAATCCTTGAAATGTAGAAGAGCAAATATGGTGGTAGAAACAGCCAAAATCTCTATGGAAATTGAAAGTCTGATTAGATGATTACATGTTTATTGTTATTTATTTAGATTGTAATTCATTTTATCGTATGTTGGTTTCTTCCTTAATGTATTTATTATAATATAAACATTTGTGTGTATTACAAATTATGTAATTTGTGCTGTCAAAAACAAATTGAAATTAAATAAAGATATATTATTATACCCACAACAATTTACCACTTATCAACAGTAGCAAATAAAAATGCAGAAAATCGTGAAAAAATGGCTCCATATTTTTTCTTTAAATTTTATCCTGGGACAGCAAAGGATGCTTAAGAAAAAGGCTCATATTGTGGATCCCATTTTGAAAGAAATCTTTGTGTTGTCAAAAATTGCAAACAAGAAATTATCATTGCAAAACTACAATATTGATAATAGACTGATCTTCTCAGTGAAATCCGTTCTTTAAAACTAGATTTTGAAATAATGTAAATGATAATCTCTGGAATTTTGAAATTGCAAATGCAAATCTCTGGAAGTTTGAAATTACAAATGCAAATGTTCAACTTTTTTTTTCAAGTGTTGGGAAGGTTGAGTTTAGCTGCGTGGCTGGAAGTGCAGGAGCCATGTGAATGGCATGCTAACTCTCAGAACCTGAATTTGAATCCTAGCTGAGAGAAATAATTTTTGCTGGTTGAATCGCTTTTGCAGGTTCATGGCATTTAATATTGTATAGCCGTGACAAATATTGCGTGGAAACATATACTACAATATTGAAGATAAATATTTTTTTCCTCAATGAAATCTGTTGTTCAGAGACAGATGTTGAAATAAAGTTGTGTACAATTTTTGAATATGAGTAGGTTTTGTGTAATTTTACATGAAATATAGGCAATTTTTGAACAATTATTTTCTCAGGTCCAAATTTTTTCTTTCAATTCTCTCCTCATTTGTATAAAACGACGATTAAAGAAAAATGGTTCTGGTCCCATTTTCAGTGAACTCTGTATTTGCGTAGGTGGGAGGGAGCAATTTTTATTTGTCTTAAATGAAATGTTTCTTAAATATCACATATTTAAAAAAAATCATGTACAAATTAGTTGAAAAAAACTAGTAGTTTTTGTGTTATTTCTGCTTGCAGTTAATGCAGTGTTTATAAAGAGAACATTAAAAAAAAAGTTCCAAATTGTTTCTTAAATTTTTCCCTGGATGAGCAAAGGACACTTAAAAATTGTGCAGGTGTAATTTTCATTGAATTCTGCATTTTTGAAAAATATGGAAGTAAAAAACAATGAGAGGGAAAGTGTGTTTTAGCACCACTAGTTTATACATGCCTGTTTTACTGAGGGCAGTGAATTGAGTAAAATATAACTTCCCATTCAAAGGTGATAAGTATTAGATCTAGACTTTCCTGAGTTAAATGTTTGTAACAATATGTTTCTTATCATTGAGTAGGATGGCATTTAAAACTTTTTTGTTGTGAATTGAAATCTGATCACTTGTTAAGGAGGTATGGTCCAAAAATAAATGAGTTTTTCTTTAGAATGTTTGCAATTTGGGTTTGTTTGTTTTGAGATTGTTTCAAGTGGACCTCGTTTAATCCTGGTCATGAATTTGATTGTATATTTACTAACTGAGAATCAAAATCTGACAACTGCAAGGGCACAGTAACCTTCCAAGATTAATAGTGAATGGCTGACTGTTAACGTGCCCTGTGGAAAATGTGAATATTCATTCAAATCTTTATCTGTCTGTTGATTATTACAGCATATTAATAGCAACCATAAATGTAATATATGAACTGAAGTTGGGCCATGATCTACCCATGTCTCAAAAATGATTCACAGTTAGGTAGCACAAAAATATTTCTGACAGTGATGGTAACATCTGTTTTCAATATTTTTCTTACCAAAGGTCATCTATCCACTCTTCTTCCTATTATACCCCATATGTTGAATCCCTTCTTTCAACTCATATGAAATTGATGTTGTGAACTGCTAATGTAGCATTGATATGCAATCAGTCTATTGATAAGAGTTTTTCTTTCTTTTCAGCTATAAGTAGACAAAGGTTAGGAGAGTTAAAGTTTAGTTGTCTTATTCAGGCTTTTTTATTGAGACTATCCATCCCTGAAAACAGGTAGAAATAAACCCTGGGCGTTCAATGTCAACCACTTTGAGAAAGACTGATTTAGACTATTGATACAACTACTCGTAATTTCTACAATTTTGTAGAAGCTTGTGCATAAGCTATTAAAAATCTTGCTATATTTCATTGGTAAGTTGTATAGTATATTTATTCTATTTCTATACATGGTAAATTAACACCTCTTACATCATTGAAAAATATTGAACATAGATATTTAATTTTGTGTTCTGCAAGGAGCTGGAATAAAGTTTCCTATTGTATTTTTATAGTGTATTGATTGAAATTTAAGGCTGTAGATAAGTTAGGAGAGAATATTAATACTAGATACTATTAATTTTTTGAAAACGTAGAAGATATCTGATTTCAGACTTTTTATTGCAATTTTAAAAATCATCTTTTGTTTTAATATGTCTCGCTTATTGTAACCTTAAATTTAAAATAATGTACCTCATTTTTTTAATGAAAAAGAAAAGAGTAATTGTATTCTGTTGCAATGTTGAATCTCTTCATCCTTCGTTTGTTATTTATTATTAAATTCATGAACTTCTTTCCTATATTGAATTGCAAACATACTATATTAAAAATTTTGAACATCGTTCTTGATTATTTGATATAGAATTACTTTTAATTTTTCAGTCAGTTTTGCTGGCATTGCCAATCATCATCATCATCATCATCATAATCATTTATATCATCATATTTAGTGTGGATCAGTTTTTAAGATAAAACTATCTGTTCACTTAATTACTAGGTACTAGGTCATCCCGTATTTCTTTTCCCTTGTAGTATAGTACGATGAATAATTGTGGTATGTGAAATGTTTCTTTCCTCTTAGAAAAGCATGCCACAATGACCTATATTACTTCAGTGTCTCATATTAGCTATTGATGTGAAGGTCTAATTTAATAACTGGAAACTCACAAAGTATAGATCGATTTGATCTAATCTGAGGGATTTGATGTAATTAGAGGTATTTAATTTCCACAACATTTTGTTTTTTCTCTGCTATGCTATTTGTAAATGCTATGCAAGAAACGAGGGTCAACTGTGATATATATTTCAATAAGAGACTTTTATCCCCCTTTTCTTAGAAAAAATCCTAATGGCATTTGAAGTTTGTAGGCTTGTGTGATATATACCTGCAATGTCATGCCACATTGTAATGTAGTGTATACATTTTGTAAAAATTAGGAGTCTTCTCTTATTTAAAAGCAGTAAGAAGGGTTCATTAGAATTTCAACATTTGATTTTTAGAATGATCATTTACTATTTTATATTACAGCTAGTTGAAGTTTGATAGTTATTTGACTTAACTATTATACTCTCCTATTTAAGAATGATACCATTCAAATCTACTATTTGGATGAGACATTTTTTAATTTTGAAACGTAGCAATATTATAAGTTTAATAAACTGTTCTGTGAATTTTCTTCCAGGTTATATGAAATTACCAAGTCAGTCTCAAAGGGTAGTTAATATATTTAAGGGTGTATATTTAATGACATATTTTTATTTGTTTTTCCCAATACTTAACTATATCTACTAATTATTATTATTATTATTATTATTGTAATTACCACCACCATCAGCTGTGTAACCAATTTTCTGAATTTATTTTTACCAAAGAAATGTATTCATGCTGTAAAGGATTAGCTGATTGATGTCGAAGAATGTCATGAGAAAGTCAGTTGTCATAATTATTTAGGTTTATTCATTGGAAATTTTTCATTGTTTGCCAACCAACACGCGATGAAAGGTATGTTCAGGAAATATAGTGTTTTCTTTTTCCTGGCTAGTAATTTTACTTTATGAAGATTGTATCATGCAGTTGATACATACAATATGTATGCCATTAGAAATCAAGCAGTAATGCCTGCAACATATAATCATGCCACATTGCAATATAATACATGCAATTTTTGAAGTTAGAAGCCTTCTTTTATTTAAAAGCAATGATGATAATTTCTTGACATTGCATAAAATAATTTTTTGATATAAATCTGGTAATACATATGTTATGCATTGTTGATTGTTAAATAAGGAATTTTTTATATGTCGCATAATTTTTATGAGTTCACTGTACACAGCTTGGATGTGGCCCTCTTGGAGTTCCGATTCCATAATTTTCTTGTTTCCTGAATTTTTTTGTGCTAGCATCTTAAAGTAAATAATTGGAAACAGTAGTAGAAAGAAAGGAACATTAGGAATAAAGGTTAATAATTTTATATGTAAAGGATAACACTGAAAATTATTGACTTCTTTTCAAATTTTGATTTATTGTTTGCAAGGATCTAGGTGGAAATTTTTTTTTTTACCCTTTTTTATATGAATTTAAGGCATCAAGTGATTGAAGCAGCCGGACTAAAATTCATTGGGGAATTTTTTTTTTACTATTGCTTTCTTAATTGAAAAGTGAGTACTGTATTACTTGTTATTTTCTTTAATTGCTGCTGTGGAAGCAGAAATACTGACTAGAATTTAAAACATCTTTACCTCCTTCCGTCACTTGATGACACAAGTAAATGTTTGAACCTATCATTTTCAATATTATGAACATTACTGCCTTTAGTGTGCTTTATGTACAGATATGTAATAGTGAATTTTCTTTTGCTTATTTACCTTGAAAGAAATTGTCATAATTAGTGAGGAAAATTAGGGAACACTTATCTACTTGTTCCAGCTAAATCAGTGATGTCAGCAGTGGTTTAATCTCTTACATTTTAGACATAGCTATCTTAAACATGATGTGAAGTCAACAATGTAATTTAGTGAGGGTATTGTGCAATTAAAACTTTGGTGAAGAAGGATTTCCTTGATATCTGTGGTGTAGTTCTGATATTTTGATTAACTGCTAGTGTGTTTATTACAATTACCTAATACTCTTGGTGTATGAGATCTTGTGATTCCTTAGTTCTTATTTGAAATAGTCTAATGTAATAACTGACCACTCTGTGAACAGTAATAGCCTTATAATATTAGTGAATTGTATTCCACAGCCAAAAACCCTGATAACATTTTTATCTTTTCTGTGTTCAGTTCAAGCATCTCTTGCTAATCATAATTATTATTTTCATTTACAATGATTATGTTCATGTATTGTAAAAAGTGCTTATTGGCTATAATTTGGCATGTTCATAAATATATAATACTTAATAATAAATAATATGTATTTGAAACAGGAAATATAACATTTTTGTTTCAAAGATCAGTAAGAATGAAAGTCAGTATTCTTGTTATGTTGAATTCTAAAACATTTTGTGACCATTGCTGTTTGTATCCTAACACAAAATTTTAAGTTCAAATGTAAGGTGCATATTGTGAGTAATAAATAAAACAACAATAAAAAAAAGCAACCCTACTGAGAAATGTTTAGTATTCTTGAATTGTGAAATATGATTTCATTTGTCATGTTTGTCTTAAACATGAGAGAATTCAGAAGCAAAACGATCATTATCTTGTGACTGCAAGACACTGTACTTCCATCTACTGAACCACTGAAGAGCAACATTTTGACATAGCTATTATTGTTTGGAATGCCTTGTACTACTGAACTAATGAATATAAGTACACTTACTGATTCATTAAGGCTTTTTAAATTCAGAGGATTGTTCTCACATGTAATTGTTACTTTTAAGTTCTATTTTATTGGAATCGTGTAATTTGCCTTTAATAGACAGGTTTGGAGGTTGTAGTATTGCTAATTGTATTGTATTTCATATTCTCAAAAATTATAGATTTGAGATGATAATTACAAAGTACCAGATTGATTAAATATTTTTAATGTGGCTACAAAATATGGATTATCAGGTTATTAGCAGAAGGTTATTTTGTTCATTTGCTATTATGTATAATGCATTCAATAATAGATAACACAAACATTTATTGGCATAAAGACCACACCCACAATCTCTCATTCATTTTTCAAATGAGCATGCTTTCTAAATTGTAATCTATAATATGTACATTACTTTTGTACATAAGTACATTTATACATTAAGATATAACATAGAATTGAAATAAGGTATAAAGATGATATATATATACTTTTTCTTTTCCATCTGCTATGTACATGCACAACATTGAGAGTTTTGCAGTGAATCTGGGCTTTGAATATAATAATTGTAATAATAATAATAATTATTATAATGATTATGATAATGATGTTAACAATAGTTGCAATTGAAATTTTAAAGAAAATATTAAATTTCATATAATTTTTCACTGAATTTGTATTTTATGTAAGTGGTACATTGCAATGTTGGTTATGAAGTTGGAAGTACAACTAATGGAATACAGCTAGGGTGTGGGTTAACTGTATTTTGTTTGCGTGACTTAGTAGTGACACAATTTTTAGCAACATATATATGTATATATAAATATTACATGATACATTTATTTAAATATGCATAAAGATGATGCAAATTATGAATTTGAATAAATAAATGTTTAGTTGAATAACTAATTGGTTTATTGAAATTATTGAATTCTCTATTTGACTAATTAATTACCATAATAATGTTAGTGCAACAAAGAGTACTATTGCACCTACTGACTGAACAATATGATTGTTTAAGGTAGATAAATAACACATTATACACTTTACCAATAAATACAATGACAAGGTACACTTGTACTTGAAAGTATTGATGTAAGACAAAGAAATTTTCTAACTTTGTATTTCTTTGCTTCATACCAGTACTCCAATGTACTTACAAATCTTTTCCACCTTATATTTTGTTTATTACACTTGCTATACATAAGTATAAAGATACTTTTACACCTTCATATACTAGACTTCAATGAAAGTTGCAAGAAGTGACTGTCCTGCTGATTTCCACTTATAAGCATATGCTTTTTAGGCCATTTGAAATGTGTAACATATCATTTTCTTTGTCTCAGGTGACAAGTTAAAAGACAGCAAGACATATTTATTTATTCATTTTATCAATTTTTTTTCTGTAGGCAATGTGATATCTATATAAACGTTGGACAGACATTCTACCAGATGTTTTATTTTATGGAAATATGGATTTTCAGTTAAGGTGAAAATTGAAATGGATTTTCAAATGTCTGTTAAATCTCAGACTAAAACTCTGCTATATTGTGGTGCTAGAATTCAAACTAAGAGAGGAATATACAAAATAAGAAAGGAATATAGTTTTAAAGGATGTTTTAGTTATAAAGTTTTTGCATTATTTATTGTATTGAGTGCATAAAATAAAAAATTGAAATACAACTGTAAATAGCTTGAAATCTAAAAGAGCAAAGAAGCTTATGTGATCCTAGAGTTCTATAATTTGGTGTTTGGATGTTGTGAAGTTTTACATTTCCTAGTTGGTCTAGTTGCTCCCAATTTTTTTTTTCTTCTTTTTTCATTATTCAAGTTTAATACTAAGAAGTAATTTTTCAAATATTTCATTAACCCTAGAAAGTTTATTAGTCGTACTAATTCAAGGGACGTCTGGCAACACATATTTAATACAAACATTAAAATGCATTTAATTTTACATTGTAATTATTTCAATTACATGTTGCAGTGAAATTGAGGCACATTGTGTACATATATTTTTATACATGAATATGCTTATTGAAAAGTATAATTTTGTTTTATATATCAGTTCCACTTTTGAATATTAATTGTAATGTATCTTTAAGCGTATTGCGTTCATAAATCAATCTTTTCTAAATTTGTGTATTTTAAGAGATCCTTATGTATATGTCAATTTCTTGCAATTTTTACTGCCAGAACATTTGAAATGATTTACAATTTTCCTTTGTATTTTCTTTTCATGATCAGTACATTACATTGACATAATAAATTTGGTTTATCTTTATTTTGAATGGCCAAAAACGTTGAACTATTATATTCTCAAGTGAAATTGAGAATATTGCAATGTCAGAGAATCATTTATCACTTCTTACTTTCATTGAGTTCTGTATATTACATCATTATTACATAATTACGATAACCTTAGGTGACTATCACAAATCGATATAGTGAATGCATCTGCTGAATTTCATGGACTTTCCGACCGTGTTTAGCTTTTGTGGATGTATAACTTAAAGTACACTTTATGTATTTAATGAATGTTAAAAATATAGCAATGAACTTTAGCAGATGTGGTGGAACTTTTAGTGCTAGAATATATGAGCAAAAGACTGAATGGTAAATTCTGTAATACAAATAATTTTTGTGTGTAAATTGGTCTTAAAAATCATGTTTTGAAATTAAAATCCTATATTGTTTTGTGACATTCACTATTACTATTTGTGCTTCACTTCCTAAAGCTTATCGCAACCTATTTTTTTTGAAAAGGTGTGTTATAAGAGTTTACCAAAGACCATTAATTTATTGTTATAGCCATTTATTTCTGTTGCAATATGCATTGATGATATTGTCATCTTTTAATTACTGCAACACTACAGTTAAGGATTGTCTTGTGGCAAAACATTTAATATTTCTCTTACATACCATTTCCATACTCAAAAACAGAAAATAACTGTACAATTTTACAAAGAACCAAATACATAATACTAGCAGCTACATTGAGCAAGAACCACAACCATTGGAGGGATATGAAGTAGAAAGTCAAGAAATCACAGATTGTTTTAAAAGGGTGGGAATGTGAATTATATTCAAGGTGAGTATAAGTGATTACGTAGAAGTCGAAGAAACATAGATGCAAATTGATAGTAAATTGAATTTTAGCAAGAGTAGTTGGTTGCTCCATAGGGCATTTTCAACATTGGTACTTGAAAAAATATTTTTTATAAATTTTTTTATTCTAGCTAGTGACCAGCAGATTGTCAAGGATTTATTTGCAAGGCAGGAAATGTAGTCAGTTACGCTCCTAACAACGAACGAATTTGATGACACACAGTAAAAACACTCATTTTAACTTGTGAAAAGTTTTATATGTTTGACACATTCGAGTTTTAGAATGAGAACATTAAAAAATCAGATGTTGAAGAGTAGGAAGTGTTAAAAGTGTTGGTTAAATGTTTATTTCTCTAATTTTTCCCTAAATATTCTAGTATTATGTGACAACTGACATGCATATTCATGAGACTTCAAGATGTTTGTGTACTATCTGTACATTATAAACTTCAAAGACTGTAATAAGAAAATAATTGCTGCAAATATTATGCAACAGAATGGAAATTTCCCAGAAAAGTTATGTTTTGTAAGCATCAAGACTTGTGATCTGATGTGTAATGTGTTTCAATTTCATTTGTTAAGATTATTACCAACTTCGTCAGTTATATCTGACTATTTGGTCACATTTGTACGAGACATAATTATCTTGTATTGGAAAAGTCATTAGCCAGAGAGCAGTTATTAAAAACAAAGTTATCTTGCTGTGTGTTTGACTGTTGTGTAATCACATTTGCATTATGAATGGTAAAAGTTTTGTATCTGTGAAATGGTCTGAATTATTTAAATACTTTTACATATACTGTAATATTCTGGCCGTATGCGAAATTTTGGCTATTTCAATTAGTTTTGAAAAATTATTTCTTTCTGAAAATGAATTGAGAATATCCAGCACAAACTTTTTATTGATAATCACTGTTTTAGGCAAAATTTCCTCGTTTGAGATGCAATATACCATTGAGTCAGATAAGCCTGTGAAATTATTTGTTCAGATGTTCAAATTACAAAGAAAAAGTTCTTGGTAAAACACTTGTATGACATGTTTTTGATTAATGAAATTAGATGAAATAAGGATCGAATGCTATTTTAGATGAACCAGAAAAATTATGAAATGTAAATATTATTTTTTATGTAAACAGTGTGATATTGTTTCTATGTGTGATGTATAACTGGGCAATTATATGTGTGTGATGGAATAACTAATATTTCAGCAATGAAGAGTTATCATTTTTTTCCCCCTAATGAATTTAGCGTACTGTGACTTCTTGAAGATAAACAAAAGGAGAATTTTGTAACAAAATTAACTTAATGTGTTGTCTCAAATACTACTATAATATAAATTATTAATGAAATAACAGTTTTTTCTAGAAAAGTTAATTTTATTTCCATAATGTATCAATATCTTCTATATCATTTCAAATTTTAGTTTAAAATGATTCACACAACTCTTGTTTTTTAAATGAGTAAGGAATACTGCATTTGAAATTTAATTTAATTGTTCTTTATTCTATCATTCACGGCAAGATATTTGAAATTCACATCTTGTAAGTAGTTAATAATAAAACTTCTATGGTATTTAAATTTTGATAATTGTTCTAGTTGAAGGTTTAGATTTTTTGAGCATGCTGCCCTTTAGACAGCTGATTAAAACTCAGTATGTTCCTTTTTTTGTACTTCTGAAACAAATTATTGAAATTGGAGACTGATTGAGTAAAAATATGTGTAAAGGTTTTTACCATTTTAACATGCTTGTTATTTTGTTTCACCAAGAATGTTTTTCTCAACGACCTATCAAGAAATGTAATGTTATGGTTAGATGTCCCAATCCTTCTGATTAATATGTATAATAGTTGCTACTTTGTAGAGAAAACATGGATTTTTTTCTTTTGATCATTTATTTGTTATATAATTAGGTGTTTTAGATAATATTTATGGAATTTAATGCAAAACTTTATTTACAGGAATATATTTTGGTATATTTCATCTCTATTCTAATAATCATAAGACATATGTTTATGAATTCTAGTTTCCTTGTTAAAATTTATCAGTTTTGTTTAAGTGTATTTAATGATAAATCTAGATACATCACTTGAAAATTTGACTAATTACCTCAGAACTTTAATGAAGTTAATTTGGCAAATGCAATGAAAGTTACTTTACATTGTAACTTGTAACTTAATACGATATTGAATTGAACCAAAGGTTGAAATTATATTGAAATGAGTAATATTTTTATAATTTGAAAAAATTGTAACAATATTTAAAACCAGGTTTTTGTATCCAATGCAGGAAATCTTTATCATTTTCCGTTATGTGTACTACTAGTGTTAATTTTCATTAAATTTTTTATTTGAAACAATGTTTGAAATGAAAATAGAACATTGTTACAAATTCAATAAAAACAAGTATACCTCTGGGTTGTACAGAATTAAGGCATTTCCATGGGATTAAGTATGGATGAGAAATCCATGTTGGGAGGCACACTATAAAAGTAACATGTCAAAAATATTTCATTACAGAACCGAGAAAGTGGATTGTGATGACTCTTTAAGACCTTCTTTTGATATACTTTATCCATATGTAATAAATCTGACACATGTCATTCTTGAATTTAGTTTTAGTGGATTTGTGACTAATTGAAAGAGAAAATTTTGTGACGCAATGTTGTCAACTTTGGAAAAGAAAGATTCCTATTTACACAATTAATCTCTTTCAAAAAAAGAAGAAAGAGAAATAAACAAAAATCACTCACAACAACAAACTCTTGAATTTCTTTAAAACTGTAAATGTAATGTACAAAAATAATTGAGTTAAATGATTTGAGTGAATAGCAAAATATGCCTAAATTGTCGATGAGCAATACTAACTAATCTTTTCTATAATTCTAGAGAAATAATAATATATACTAGATAATTATAGGAAAAAATTGTTAAATTAGTCATTTTTAAAGAAATAATTATTGTATTATACCATGAAATTATATTTCATTATATATGGTAATTAATAGCAAGTAGGTTTCAATAATATTTATCATTGAAAGAATCAAAGAGGAGCTGAATTCTGATGGTGTGTGTGATGACTTGTTCTGTTAACATCTACTCTTTATGACAGTATGAGGAAAAATGTACAACATGAGTATGATGCACCTCCTGACATGGTTTTCTTACAAATGTGATCCACTTGGACCCTTCTACACACTCTGCAAGATTGTAATAGTATGTGTTTATTTTCATCCTGTTAACATACATGTATAGATACCTGTTCTCATGTTTTTTGTTGTTGTTTTTTTGTTTTATTTTTAAATGAATGGCTTATAAGTAGCCATTTGTCTACATCTAAGTAAAAATGTTTTAATGGAATACTTCATGCTTGGCAACCCTCTTGTCACACATGCTGGTGCTAAGAATTCAATAATAAAATGTGAAGGTACTGAGGAAATACAAACATGAGTGTCTTCCCATTGTATTGTGAATAGAATGCTTTGTAAAATATTATTTAAAAAATGGCTCACTTTCTACTTTCCAGGACACTTCATAATGTCTTGTAGACACGGATTGTTTCTTTTTATGCATCAGAGATCCTTTACATATGATATACACAAAGGCTGTCTCTTTTAAAATTAAGTAAATGCTTCTAGGTATGTTCTGTTTGTGCAAGAGGAAAGACGTGTGACAAAGCTGTTACAAGCAAGATTTGATTTATTTCAATGCACTTCTCAGAGTAATTATATATATGCAGTAGGGCATATATTGTGAAACAAATGCATAAAAGGCCAAGTTATTGAAACCTTAACAGGAAATATATAGATTATATAAAAACGAAGAAAATATAGAAGAGACCAAGACCTTTTGGCAATGTGCTTGGTTCTTAAGTGCCAATTTTAACAATAATTTCTTTAGTATTCAAAAGATGTAGAATGAAAGGGGCCTGAAAAGATACATGTTGGTATGTGAGCAATGAACTATTACAACTCCTGACAGTATGAATTAAAAGACTGAATTATGAGAAGTTGAAAAGTGCCAGATTCGCTAATAGATCGATACATTTGTTTTGAGGTATTCAAATTGACTTTGAAAATTTAGTGTCCTGCTTCTTTTGGTGTATGTATATCTACTTGAAATTAAATTAATAGAGCTATGAATTTCCTTTTCATGTTAAATAAATGTATTATTCCTTATTTTGTCAGATAGAAAATTATGTTTTAGAAAAAGTTTCTATTCTGTGTGTCTAGTGATGTTCTGTAATGAAATCATTTTAAAACTTTAATTTCAACTTTGAAAATTTGAACATTTTATAACATGATGTGTACTCAAAATGTTTTTTAGAGAATAGAGTTAGAGTAAAGAAATTGAAGAGAAATACAAACAAGAATCTTATAAAGAAATTCAAGGTTTTGAATGTCAAAATTTTGGCATTCCATGCCCAATGGTATATTTCTTATACACTTTTTATAAGTGTTTGGATAGTAGATAAGTTGCATAGTAATGGTAGGGTAAACAGATCAATCAAACATATTCATGGTATCCTGTGATATAATATGAAAACTTCTTAATTACACTATGCATTCATTATGATGCAAACATTTTTCAAAACTTTTAATTTATTTTAAATTAAAATTTGTTGCACTACTTACAAATAGAAGAAAAGACTATCAATGAAAGGAACATTTTTTTGCATGATATTGAAACTCATCATTCAAAATTGTATGAAAGACTTGTTAGAAAATTCTCCTTAGCCTAGCGATATAAAATTGAAATATTTTACTTATCGTATGGGATCCTACCCTTACATACCCAAGATGGCTTTTACAACCAATCACTGGTATTTTATCAACAAAATTCACGTTAAAAACAAGTTACAGATGGAACTACATACACATTCAAATTTATTTTGATATAAGTTGTCAACTCTAATTCATGAGCCAGACATTTCTCACTCAAATGTAACTATAACTTTTAAAATAAATTTTAGTAAACAAGTCAAAACTAAATTGTACCTTCAACTTTCACATTATTGTAATATTACATTATCCATTTTACTGAATAATAAGTTTTTCTGAATCACGTATTTCTTATTGATTTAGATATACTACATGCATTAAATTTAATTTCTGGAGAATGGTAATGGAGCCTCAAAATTTAAACAACACAGTTTATAATATTTTTGTGCCCAAATATTTAATGTTTTAATAACGATTCCTTATATGTAAACTTATTATCTACAACAATTATTTCAGTAATAATATAATTTTACTGTTAAATCAATTACTGAATTAAATATTTTATATTACAAAAGTTATTTATAGTGTCAGCCCCTGTCATTTCGGGAGGAATAATGCTACATGGTAGATTGGCATCATCTGTATTTGGTTCTAGCTTCATTCTATGATCAGTTACTTGCTTGAGAGATTGAACTAAAGATGTACATATGCATAGGATGTCTCAGAACAGTGTTCAATTCACACTTTTAATTTTCATACAGACTTCCCAAGAAACCATAGTTTGAATCTTATTTCTTCGAAATTTAGACAGTTGCAATTCATCTTCATGATTGTCATAGAACATTCTTTCCCTCATTATTATGTTAAATGAAAATTTAGTTATAATTTGTTGCTGAGTGCTTCAAAAATATTCTTTAAAATACAATATATTGTTCCAACGTTATTGATGGAAAAATATTCCAGTTTATGAGGTAGTAATGAAAAATTTGTGCATTAAAATTGTCTCACTTTCATATAATAATTGTCAGTAATTGAAAACATATGATTCCATTCCATTATATTAATGGAAGTTTTTATATTATATTACAGAACACCATAAAAATTTGTTTTAAAGAAAACCTCTTTTGGCACAACTTGCTCAAGTAGTTAATAGCAGGAGCACTTTTGGTTCATTTCATATATTTTACAAAGGATTCTTTAACAAAATATAGTATTTTACATGGTTTTGAGGAATCTACTTTTCTTGTTTGTTTGTTTTTTTCCATTGGATTTCTTTATGTGAGGCTAAACTTTACTCTAATATTTGTAAAATTACATGATACACATATATGTATGCATATTCATGTATACACATATATTATACCATTGTATTGCTTCTTATATGAACTTCAAAGGCATTTAAAAGGAAATAGTCTTGGGTGATCACTTTAGTAACAAAGTAAGAAAACTTTGAGAGCTTTGGTGCTACTGTTTGATTAATTTGGATCATATTCCAAACTAGCTTCAGTCTCTTGTGACTTAGTTTATCACAAAGTGAGTTAGTAATTATTTGGACATTGTCATGCTTCTTGGGAGGTTTGTAAATGTTTTGTGAAAGTAAAATACAGGTTGTATGATATTAATAATTCAGTTTGTCATTTAGTACAATAATACTGGAAATATATTGTCTTTTAGGTTCATGACATTGGGATCACAAGCAAGTCTTGTTCACTTACGTTGAATATTTTTTTAATGACCAAAGTTTTAGCTAATGGGAAATGAAATTGTGTTGCGACATAACTTGTGTAGGGCCTATAATTAGGCTTTCTCATCAATTTATTAATTGTTTCAAAAGCTCAGAAACCATATCTGATATGATGTATTGCAGATTTGCTTTCATTGTACAATGGTAATTGTTGATGGTGTCTTGGCATCATTTGGAAAGAAGACTGTAGCTGGTTTGAGAGGGATAGATGGGAGGTAAGAGCTACTGAAACAATGAAAAATGGGTGTTTTGAAAAAATGTGATAATAAAGAGAAATAATATTAGGGATGGAAATAATAATATGGGATACTTTGCTAGTGTTGTGGTCATTCTGTACTTACAGATGTAATTCTGTGTAGTTTCAGTCTCACTTCTGATCTGTTTCTTCCCTCTTCATTCAGGCTTAAGTCTTGTACTGCAATCACCTAATTTCTTTCGTAACATTCACAAAAGGGGAGGGACTTCACATCACTGAAAATTTTCTGAGGTCAATACTTTCATTTTCTTTCTCCCTTTCTTTAGGCTAACACGTTAAGAAATAATTGATTCATAAATCCACTGATATCACTGATTTGTCTAGGATCTCCCCGAAAATAGCTGATACTGAAACATCAATGAAGAGAATTAACACATATAATACACTGAAATAAGCAGACAGAATACACAAGCATAAAAAAAAAATTCAAATGACAGTGATAAATAAATACAAAAATTCTCTACATTTATGATGAGTACAGTGCATTACATACAGACAAAGACACCCACACACACTTAAAAAGAGATGAGGCATTCCTATAACTGTAGGAGCAAAGTGAGAATTGAGAGAAATGGTTGCAAAATGCTGATATTGAAAGTGCAATAAATACTGGCATACTCTGAAAGAAAGGAAACAATCATAAAAGTTATTGTGGAAGCATGGCCAAATGTCTCCATTCTATCTCGTTTGCTGAATAATCAATAAGGAAATAGCATGCCATGTTTGTTTTACCATTGTACATTTTTTCTGATTGATATCTATGTATACATAGTTGGTATTTTTTCCATTTCATAGAAACTGCATGAGTAAATGTTGACATTTGACAAAAAAAATTAGAACTGCAACACGCACCACATAGTACAAAATATACAGTGCCCATTGACAAAGAACATAGAAAAAATAAGACAACAGCAATAATAAAGATAGTGAATACAATGACAATAGTAGTGATAAGATTTACAGCAAATAGCACTAACACAGCTTAAACATATTTGACAATAAAATAAAATATTCCCTACCTGTGGTTGACAGAATTGATTTTGAGTGGGGACATATGTGTTTGAAACTTGTGAATTTTATTTCTTCCCTTGATCCTTTAGTAAGTGTGATTGGAGATTTTTTCTTTTGTTTTTTTTTTTTTTTTTTTTTTTTAGTTTTACCAATTTTCTCTCACATTGAATATATTGTGGTGTTATTTGAAAGGATATTGTAAAATGTAATTGTTAATTAAAAGTAAAGTCTTTGTGTTGGTGTCAGAAAATTGTGCCATATTTGTTCAGTGAATACAAAAAGTTTCAAAATATATATTTTTGCAAACTGCCTTATATCTATGTTTTGTATCAGAAATATGCATATCAAAACAAGAATTGTTAATAAGAACTTATTTCCCTTTGTCATATATTCAATTTTTGTATTTTACTGTTCATTACCCTTTTTGTCACTAGAATTTTTGTTGCCCTTTTGCTAAATACTGTTGTAATGGTTATTTTCATTTAGTTCAGAATTACTATTCAGAATTTGTTTTTTTCTGGAAGTTCAAAATTGTTAAACGATTATTTAGATTATATAGTCCTTTAACTTATTCTTTTCATTTATGAGAAAGTGAATACAACAATAATAAGAATGAAGGTTTAATTATCTTCAACTCATCACTTTGAAGGCAAATTTTGAATTTTGTTGTTATTTTTGGTGTTGATATTGCTAATCGAGTTATTTTATTGCCTGAATAACATATTTTCTGCACTGAATGTCTCTGCTTGTGCTGCCTATGAGAATAGATCTGCAGGTAATCGCATGACACATCAGTGACACAATAATTGGATCACCTTTCTTCTCCTGAAGGACTTACAAATTTCAATCTTAGTGAAGGTTCCCCTGCATCCTAACCTTTCACTCTGCTGTAGCTGCATTATCATTTATCCAATAATAATAATACCATCATCTCTGGGTAATGTGCCAGCAACCTTGTCTTTCCTTAGCTACATTTTAGGGCCTTGCAGTTCTGTGTGTTGGCTCCATTCATAACATTGGGGTAGACTGTCAGAAATAATATAATATGAAGTACAAAATATATGTAATTTTCTCTAACACTCAATTATTATGCAGTTGCATCTGAAAAATTTATTAAATTAGCCACTAAAATTTTGTAGTAATATAATTAGTATGCAGGAAATGAATATTTGTATGATACATTATTGCAGTAATCATTTGGATATCGCTTGTTATGTTTTGTAATTCTAACATGGAAAAACAATTTAATAGCAATTATCCTTATTTCATTTGTTTAAGATGATAAAAACATGTACATGTACAAACCAGCTCCAAATATACAAAGAATTTTGTTATTTTTTGTAGACTGCTTGGTAAACCTTGTTATTCTCTCAAAATAATAACCATCACACCACAATGTGAATCCTTGAATTCGAAATTGTTTCACACTTAATTATATCGTTGCTCTGTGAGTGTCATTTAATTATTACCATCACCATTATAATATTTTGCCTAAATAAGTCTTTACCAGTTCAGTTCAGGAATGGATAAAACTGCAATATACAATAATTTTTTTAGGTTGCTCGCTCTGTCTATATAGTTTGCATTTCTTAAGAGAAATTTTGAAGTGGGTGAGGAGAAGATTCTGTAATGTCTAAGTGCAAAGTATGCAAATGGGTGAATGATATGTGTGGTAAATGCCTTACAAACTTTCTTACGTTATGCTTTCTTCTCAGAAGTAGAAAATAAATGGTGAAAGATTTATTCATGAGATCCTAATAACATAAATAGAACTCATTTAGTTGAATGAATTGATTTGAAATATTTTAATACACTATATCAACAGTGAATGGATACAGTAAAAGAATAGTGAAAAGTATTAATTTTTTAAATATTTATTTGTTTAACATGAAATACTTCCTTGTTAAAGACAACAATTTGTAATAAGGGAAGGCTGTTGAAGGTAATAATGATGAAAAATTATGTACATTAAAATATTAGACACATAATATTATCAAAAGAAACAGACCTTTTTTATTATTTAGAAATATTAATTTAAATTTATTGGAAATAACTAATATTTGAAGGAAAAGCACCTGTGAGCTCACAAACCAAGAATTCCCATTGGCAGAAGGAAACTAAATGAGCATTTGCCTTTTGTACTTGAATATTTCATCACACTACTCAACACCTACAACATTTAAAAAAATGCATGATCCAATGTGTAATAACAATGATTTAATGGCCATTTTCTTCGTGATTTTCTCTCATGATATATTGTTTGTAAAATTTTGGCTAACTGTGCCTTTATCTACAGTTAACATTGAAAAATATTGTTATTCTCATAAAATCATTGTTCAAATCTTTGCATGAGTTGCCAATATTCACTCCTAGTATTTTTTATGTTCTATCAAGGATAATACCAATAATTTTCTACCTACTTTTTTTTGGTTTGTGCTTTGAAAATACATTTAGAGAAATATAAAATATTGAAAGTAATGTAATGGTCAGGTGGTTTTGCAGTATTACCTGAATAATCAGCATATTAATATTGAGGAGTATATGTATATAGATAGTATATATACATATATACACACACTCTCTCCTGTATAATATGTATATTTGATGCTCCTGTTATAATATTATTCACATAGAATGATATTTTGAAACATTTTGACATTAGTTCATGAAGTCATGTTGTGTTGCCAAAAGAGCTCTCGGCTTTACTGCCAGGGAGGTCAGGGACACGTTCCCCCAATATTGTTTGTATGTGGGCTAAACTGGAGGGGACTCCTCACTACTTTATACCTTATTTATTGAATCATTCCCCTCAATAGTTTGGGGCTTGTGATGTCCGTAAAGGGGCCAATGTGTACATTCTAACCAATGTTTGAAATGCAAGCAATATTTTTTTAAATATGAGTACGTAAGTTATTTTAATATGTTAGTACGTAAGGAATTCTGCAACACCTTGTATAAGTAAAACCATTTGCTGGTAAAAGAATAAACAAAATGAATTAAGAAAAATTATGAATCCTCTTATTTGGAAACTGATTTGCTGTGTGTTATTACCATTAAAATAATAATTTGTTTTATGTCTCATTTTATTTTAGGTTCTAAACATATATCCCTTTTTGAGACACTGTTCCTTGTAAAATTGAGGAGTAGGCAATTACAGACCTACGTTGTGATATTGAAATATATTTTTTCTTATAATAATGAACAGTACAAATTGCCAATTAGAAACATCAATAGCTTCACTGTTTCAAGAAATCATTTTCTGATACTACATGTATAAGGCCAAGAAATGACAACTGTGGTTTTTGCAATAAATAATTTTTGCATTGGTAGCCGTCTCTCCGGTGTGAAACTCTTAACAAAGTTTTGTTTGTGTGATAGAAATGTAACATGGTGATGAAAAAGAATTTAATTGCTCTTAGAATGTTGCTTCATTAAAGTCTGATGAGTAGATTGGGTATTTGTTAATTAATTTTACAAGAAATTTAATATTCTGTTCAACCTTTGAGTGATCATATGCAGATAAAAAGGAATTCCATTTCATTATTTTGAAACTTGGGGATACATGCCTGAAAAAAAATAGTTTTGTAGAGGTCATAATTAAAATTAGGATGAATTGTGCTTTTGGGAAAAAATCATACTCTGGTGACAGGGTATCTAAATGATGAATTAAAATTGCTGGTAGTTTGTATTTAGTTGTTTATGATATTGACATATACCTAGTTAACAACTTCTTTTACATAGTTGTCATTATATACATTGGCAAAATACTTAAGTTTCAATATATGTAATATATAAATAAGGCATAAAACTAGAGGCCAATTTGAAGGCTTGATAAAAGGAAGGCATCGGAGAGTACCAGTCTCCATATTTGTTCTTCTTTGAAGTTTATATTAACTAGAACTCCTATTTCAAAATAGAGTATTGACATTGTTAATAAATTTCTATACAAGACTAAGATAACCTTTGTGCATAATGGGATTTGAAGTAGACTGGTATCATTCCATTGTTTCCTTTCTTTTTACACAAAGAAGTGTTTCATGAGAAAAATTGTATTATATTCTCATGTAAATTTTGTGAGCAGGAAATATAGTAACATTTTATGTTGACATGAAAAAATATCAATTCAAATACATGTTCACTGTTATGTCTTGAATTTCTAATTTACATATACTCGTACATGCCACCACAATTCATTTTTTAGTAGAACATGGATTAAGATTTGAAGTAAAAAAGGTGAAGTTTTTTCCAGAATAGTCTACAGTTTTAAGAAGGTATAGAGCTTTGTTAGGCACATTCAACCAGGAAATGGGAGAAATCTGCTTTTTGTTTTTTGTAGTGGACAGTGGAAAACATTTGAGCTAAATATTTGAAGTTACAGTATGTACGTTAAAAAAGATGCAGAGAGAGAAACTCAAACACTTACCTGAAATGTTGAAGGACTAGTAAAAATATTATTAAAAATTTGTATTGAAGTATTTTTTATATCATTTTAACCAAATTCAATTACTTATTAATTTTTTATAAGTTTCTCTCTCTGAATTTATTCAGTGTAGATTTTGTGGGCCGAGCGAGAAGAGAAAATAAGAATCAGCTAGAGCAAACTACAGTGCAGGTGGTAGTTTCCAAAAACATAGTGCTGCATATATGTGCAATAATTTATACTTTTACAATTTTAATTTGTGTTGTGAGAGTGGAGACTGAAACAATAGTGATGACATGGGCAATTGAGTGATAGTGCTCTTGTAGGTAGTGGCAGCAGTTGTTATGGCGATGGTAACAGCTGTAGTAATGTATATTGCTTCCCTTAAACATTGAAACCATTCACATGGAAATAGTGTCTACTTCCATGATTTTGTCCTTTCAGGAAATCTTTTACATATGGATTTGTTCATGAATTTGCAGATGAGCAAAATTAATGTTAACAATTACTTTTTCAAAACAGTGAATTCACTAAGACATGCAAAGTAGGAGAGAAAGAGTTTTGTATGTATCCATGTAACACCCAATTTCATTTATACACTGACAACATTAGAGCTATTTTTACTCGCTCGGCCTGCACTTTGTGTCATGTCATCAGTTTTACATTGGTAACAAGAGAATTGTTGAATATTGAAACAAATTTGATTCATAAATATTTTCTTCCTTGTTTATAAATATTTTTGAAAGTATATTTAACATTAAATATTAGGAGCAGTGACAAAGAAATGGTTTTGCAATTAGCATTTTACAGAAGTTTGACAGGGTGTCTACATCCAAGAAGGGCATTTCCTGACATTACTGCTAGGAAATGCTCTTCCATTGCTTGGGTGTTGGTAGGAAGAAGGGCCCAAAGTGAGTTGTCTTACCATGCCAGAGCCCAATTGTTGTAAGAGACCTGAGCCCTGTGAGCTTGAAAGGCAGGCAGATGGTCTCCTTGAGCGAATGCTGCTCATACTCGAGCTGAGCAGGAAGGGCACACTGCTGCTGGTGTTTGGCATGCTGCCACCCTAACAGATGAAACAATATTAGTAAATAAATTCCTCTATAAATAGGAAAATATGGATCGATGTTTCTTCATAAAAGCATTGTGGTGATAATTTAATTTGTGACAAAAGTCTTGAATTAAAGTTTAAACTTTAATGGAAGAATTTAAGTGAGAATTCTGTAATAAATGTTATATATTTATGCAATTAATGCTACAATAATGGTTATTCTAAAGGAGTTTCAAAGTGACAATGTTGAAATTTTGTTTTCACTGGTTCAGAAGTTTTTTTTTTATTGGATAATTAAATTTGTATAATCTTATTCTGTCAAACCAAATAACTATGTTTTTTTGAATTGTCTTTGGTACTTTGCTTTAATTACACAGTACATATTGCAAACTCAAAAATTTGCATAAACAACTAGCTTCATATGCAAGCACCAATCTAATGATTATTTCATTTCATGACTATAAGCAATGAAATATTAATGAAAGCATGCATGACCTATGACTACTGCATCTAAATAAAAGGTAATTATCTTTGTTAATATTGAAGAAAGTGTGAGATTATGTAATGAATGAAGTCTCTTTTTGAAGAAATTTAATTATTGTTTAATACAATTCTTTTTAAATTAAAATAGTTTATAGAAGTCAACAGAATAGAGAAATATTTGATACATTAATTTTTGATTTGCCTTCTATATGCATAAAAATGGAATTGATATTCATATTTTAAGTACTACTTAAGTACTTTTGTGTAAACAAAAATTAAAAGAACTAGAGGACTGTTCAATGTACAGAAAAGTTTTAAACTAAATATTAATCTAACAGTAATGAAAGAAAATTATTAAATTTTAATTGAAATGTATTCATGTTTTTTTAGTACATTTAAGTCCATTTATGAATGAGGGTTTTGTATTTATCTTGTTAATAGGACTCCTATTTTTGAATAATTACTAGTGACTATATTTTTTAAATAATTGGTTCTTAAAATATTCATATTCACTGACTGTACTCGTTCTCTCTGTACTGAGAAGCTGCATAAACCTTCTTGGTAGTGAATTGTCACCATTCTGTCTCCTTATCAGCTTGCCAACAAGGTCACATATTTGACAACAACTGGCTGTCAAATATGTTTTGACAGGTAAATGTTATCCACGATGTGATCTTGTTATTGATTAACAAATGTAATTAAAAATGCGAGAGTGTAGGCTTCCGCAGCCGGAGTCAGTATTTACTGGGCTGTCTGGGTGACGCCGCGTCCATGGCGAAGGTGCAAGGGCACCTTCGCCATGGACGCGGCGTCACCCGGACAGCCCAGTAAATAAATTAAAAATGCAGTTCAATATTCGCCTTGACCAGAAATTGAATCTAGTTCTTCTGGTTTTAACCACTACAGAGTGGGAGTAGTTACTGAGAAGCTACCTACTTCTTAGTAATTTTACATTTTGAATAAGTAAAATGTAGAAAGTAGAAAATTTTAATGTCAAATTTTGGTCTTCTTAAATATTAAAGAAAACAAAGTATGAAAGAAAACTATTACTGGTATAAAGAGCAACTTCTCTAGGCCTGATTACTTGATATTTGATTCTCTACCTATATTAATAGCTCATAATATTGCTTTTGAATAAAGAATTTTTTGAGCTCAAAAAATGTCAGCTGAAGTTATAAAATATGTTTAGTGGCCAAGAAGGATAGAGCATTTACCATATGGATTAAATTGAAATTCATTTCTTTTTCTCATTTTGGATATTTATGTACATTCTGTAATGTGATTGGGTATTGAACAGTTTACATAGCCAGGTCTGCTAAGAGAAAATCCAAGCCCTTGTAAAGATAAGGGGGTAGAATGTGGTCCCTTATAAAAAATCTACAGACATGTAGAATACACTGTAGACAGAATATGTATATTATTACACTGTCAATATTATTTCTTACAGTCAGTAGTAATGATATATTCTTTGGCACATGACTTTTCACAACTGCTCTTAGTTCGCTTTCCCAAATTTCCAGTGTCAGAAAGTAATATTCACTGCACTTGACTTTTAATTTCGAAAATATATTAACTTGCAAAATTGAAAAAGACAAGGTACAATAGAAATTAAATTAATTAAATAAATGTTAAAATAAAAATAATGATACACGTTGGGCTTCAATGTTCCCTTTGAACTCCTTGGGCCACCTTGAGATTCATTGACCCTAGAGTGATTTTCTGGCTGCACCCCCTCTCCTCAGGCCTCTTCATAACTATGCATATAGTTGAACAAGAGTGACACTCAATTATTCTGTTAATGAAAATGAACCCATTTTACTAGTATATATCTGATTATTTGTTTGAATTGAGAAAGATTTTTTGGTGGACTGACAAGTTTATACAAAAAATGATCAATCATTTATATCGTAAGAATGAAACAAATATACTGTTTAAAAATTAGCGCACCGATTTTGGCTTCGTACTGTACGTAAACTTGCTACTATTAAAAGCTAATTACAATATCAGACTGCAACATCCATTTATTACAGGAAAACGTACATATATACAATTAATAGTGAAAGCGTAGGCTTCTACAGCCGGAGTCGGTATCTACTTAATAGTATCTACTAAATGGCTTTCGTCTAGAGGAAGATCGCAGCATGATGGCCGAAACGTTCACATCTGTGCTTTAAGTCCCCTACACACCTACCAATTTGCCGGGCCGACCCGCCAGACAATCCGGTGTCCAACATAAATTTTTGGGCGGTTGATTGGTCTTGACCACACGACCGCCGATTCCCCCACCATACTACCAGACAAATTGGGTAGTGTGTAGAAGTGTTGGGCCAACTTACGGTGATTCCAGACTTCAAAACGGTGGTTCAATTGTGAAACAGTTGTGTAATTAGAAAGTTCTTTAATACTTGGGGGTTTTGGAGGTCGCTGGTTACGATTATGAAGTCGAAAATTTCAAGTAATTACGGATCAAATTTGGCAGAAAAATAAATAAAACATAAATTTCTTTTCAAAATCGGACACGTAAGCGAATTTTGACAATAATTATGAGAATGAAAGCAACATAAAGAAAAGCAATTGTTTTTATTTATAAGTAGTAGAAATTGCGTACAATATGAGAAAAACATTATTAAACGGCTTTAAAACTCCTTTATTCAAACACGTGCCAGCAATACAGTTACAGCAACGTATGTGATTTCGAAAGATAATACGTAGTGTATATATATATATATATATATATATATATATATATATATATATATATATATATATATATATATATATATATATATATATATATAAGAAAAGTGCAAATTTGACGGTAGAATTATTATGCAGGCCTACTGTAACACATATTTTTTAGTGTTTTTTTTTCTTTTAGGAATTCTCATTCATGTTTTCAGTTCAGTAATTGACAGTATTCACTGGCAATAAATCTTTTATTTTAATTCCTGTTATGTTTTTACAAAAACTTTGTCAAAAATGTTAATAACGTGATGGTATTTTTCGCTGCCGTAATAGAACACGGTTGCATGTGGTTAGCTTTCGAACTGGACTCTGAAGATGAATACAAAAAATGTTCTTTACCTGCATTTTAACTCTATGACTATATGGGCAAACTATTGTGAACATAAACATCTCTAAATAAATTTTTTATTTCATTTTGGCCTGATTTTCAAGTTCGGTAATCACTGTGCTCGCAGTGTCTTGCTCGCAAAGATGTTGCCTTCTCAAAATTCGGAGCACAACTGAAAAATCGGGTTGTTGGTCGAACAGTGTGTAGTCGAGAGTCCAATTTCGATGATCCTTGAGCAAAGATCCAGTTTCCCTGATCCTTGAGCAAATGCTGAGATGATCCCTTGTTTTGTTTCTGGATATCAATGTAACTTCAAATTAACTTATCCCTATCACACGTCACACACAGTTTTGATCCTTGAGCAAATGCTGAGATGGTCCCTTGTTTTGTTTCTGAATATCAATGTAACTTCAAATTAACTTATCCCTATCACACGTCACACACAGTTTTGACGCAAATAAATACATTCAATGGCATCACATGACCAACACTGGTGGCATAACGCTCCCCAATGAAGCATGGATTTGGGCGTCTCCACACTCTTGTTCGATGGTGATCAAGCCAATATAAACCTTGCTGAACACCACCCGACCTATTCCGCAAACATCTAGCGTTCAGAACAGGCGCGCCGACGACCCAAATAGCCGGTGTTGCTATTGAGGTGTTAATGGTAGGCAACGTAAGAAGGCAAATTCTGTTTTCCTAGTCGCCGTGACGTAGTACTAACAGATTGGATTCCTCATAGATGGTGCCATGAGTTTACGGCCAGAAATCTTTGGATCGGTACGTGCTTGGCGGTCAATCAGACGATCCTCTTACCGAGGTCTGTCAGAGCCTTCCTGTCACTCGTGCGTTCCATCACGACACCAAGATGGTAGCATCACATCAAAGTTGTCTTACAGTCGTAACGGCTTAAGAGGCGGGCAGTGCGCCGTGTTATGCTGCGTGCTAATTAACCTTCACTATAGACGTTCGCACTGCGATGCCCACTTCAGGTGGTTCACGATCGTTTATGTCATTCGTTTTGAAGGTACAGTGCTTCTACTATCACATTCGAGTAAATATCTTCAACTTGGGATCAGTGACTCAAATACCTGTAGGTATACTGTTCTCCAACTTTCAATCTCCATGTACAATTCGTTCGGTATGCACATTCTTTTGAAAATACGTATATTTATAATATCCTTTGGGTAAAATCGAATTACAAGTTGTTCCTAATTCAGGGTTTACGAAAATCGTATCATCAGATCATGTAACAATTAGTAGAGCTTAGCGGTATTTAGAGTTCTTAGCAAATGTAAGATGAACCTAAACTTCAGGATCGGTTCAGGAATGCTCCACAGTCTAGAACGACGGGCAGAAATGCATTTCATGTAGGTGTAAACTATTTCTTTGGTTAACATTTGTCTTGGATGTATAGAATTCTAATGTAATTTGACTTTCGAAGGTGCGGCCACTTCAGTTTGCACAAGTCTTAATTTGTACCGACCTTTTTGTTTCCCTTCTAGGTGCTTTAAATTGTTCCCACTAGAGATTTTTGTCAACGTATTGATCTTTATGAAACTTCTAACTAAAATTCACATTAATTTTTATTCTAACCTCTATTACTTTCTGGGTATTAAGATTTGTGTACATGTCCTGAGCTACAGAAAGTTAATTTCCCTATAATTTCCCATTCCCATTGCTGCAGCCATCAACTCGTGGTCTACTGAGTGAAATTTCTCAATGAGCGTGTGTGACACTATTAGAGAACAGAGCACGCAAGAAACAGAATAAATTGGAATATCTACCGATATGAAGCAAATATGTAGGATCCTGATGATGCTGTGGAGAGTGGTCATTTAAAGGTGACCAAAGAAATTTCATTTGAACATTCAGTACCAATTTCCAGACATTATTAGGAATGGAATAGGAAACACATTATCCTTTCCAAATTATGTCCAGAATGAAAAGGTCTCAAGTTCTCGAACTTTTAAAATATTTCATCACTTGTGGCAGAAAGGTTCATGTAGGCTTCCAGCAAGATTAAATCTATCAAAATGAAGGATTTTAAATTTTATGTAGATAAAACATTAAGGTGCTATTTTGTTATATGAAATTTTCCACTACGTGTTTATAGGAAAAAGTGATATTTTTAGACCCATCGGAATGCTCTTGAAGCATGTAAATTTATTCTAAGTAAGACAACACTGAAATGACATGGCATTGGGTCCACAATGGCATTGATTTCACAATGGTGAATGGCAACACTGAAAAATTTTAACTCTATGTTCAGAAGTTATGAATATTCAAAACTTGCAAAGTATACTCAGACTTTTTAGTCAATTGTTTCATTTATCTTCGACGGATGAGTGAGCGTGACGTGTGCGATGCTATTGTGTTTTTCGAAATTCGCGAACTTTCGTGTACTGTTCACAAGTTGAAAAAATGTTTTTATCTTTGTCTGAAACGCTCTGTGACTTATGTACCACTAATTATAGAATGAATTATCCAGATGTCATGCCAGTCATGCTTCTTTGTGACTGAGTATTTTTTCTGACCTTATTGGGACAGCGGGTAATAGTAACTTCAGATTTGTTTTGATTTTTTTTTCGAGAGAAAACCGTAAAGACTCTTTGACGTAGTATGAGAGAGAATTATAATCTCCGCATGTTTTCTTGAGCCATTAGTGGAGTACGGAGAATTCTTAGCATTGCTCATCCGAAGATTACAGTCAATGAAGCTTAAATTCGTAGATATGGACCATATGTAACTAGGATCGTTTTACGTAATATTGCGAACATATCATTTTGTGCGTAAGAAAATGTAAATGGAATGGAGAGGACAAGGAAGAAGAAGGAAAGATAGCGGCTGAATTGGTCTTAGTTATTTAGCTTGTGTCGAAAATTCACCACCGTTGGGACTTGAATCTTAGAAGCTCTCGGAGAGAGTCGCTGCTGAGACAGCAGCACTGTTGGCTCATTTCGCCATTTCCTCCTCATCATATATTATCACCCATTGTGGTGACCCGTGGGGTGCGATTCATCTGTCTCTATATTCACTATTGCTTTCACAGTTATTCATATCATATCTTCATAGTTATTTACTCACGCGATTCGATCGTTCGAGGTTTGACCATAGATCTTTGGCACGGGCATTGTATTAAAGAATGTACTGTAACGGTACGAGCTGTCGCGAATTTAATATCGTGTATGATTATTGATAAAATCGCAGGCATCCAGAGCAGCCAGCGGCCGTTGGAAGGGCGGTACCTGACCGCGCCTGTCATCCCTGCTATATTGAGACGAGGGTCATTTATGGCCTACCGCTGTCGGTGCGCCGCCGTATGAAGGGGGGGACTTTTGTCGGCAGCCGCGTCCCCGTCGAGCACTCAGAATGGGTGGCTCTCCCTCCTCCCCCCACGCGTCGAGTGTCGCCGGCAATTACACCCACTTGAAAGACAGATTTACGACTCAACGAACGTTGGCGCGCACGTTCGGCCACCCGCGATATAGGTCAACAACGACTCTTTTCGCCGGCCGCGGAGGGACTTGCCCGCGGCGCAAAACGACGGAAAATTTTCGGCCGTTACCGGGGATTGCGAGTCATTGGTCGAAGCTCCGCCCCGCCACGCTCCGCTAAATTCAATTTCAATCAGGGGGAGTCTCACTGAAAAAGGCGGGTACTAGAGGTTTCATGATTACGGGAGAGAAACTCCCAAGACATTCACTTTAGGGCCGCTTCCCACGGCGCGGCCGCAGCGCGCTTCCTTCAAGGAGCAGAGCTCTTCCGACGCCGCCACCGCCGGAGCCACGGCCGCACCGCCGCCCGCCGTGGAAGGGGGTGGGGTCTGGAGGGGTAGGTTTCGCCGACCCTCCGGCGACGACGAACAAAGGGACCGGAGCAGGTAGAACGCTGCGGCCGCGGCGCAGTGGGAACGCTCCCATTTAAAGCTGTGTTCTGTTAGCGGTGGCGCGTGGCCCCTCCTCCGCTTCGCGTAGCTGGAGTTCGGCGTCGGCTGCCGCAGCAGCCGCCACCCGCTGCACGTGGGAAGGCCTCCATTCAAACCAATGCTCTGCTACGCGCCGCGCGGCTGCGAAGAGCGCTGCGGCCGCGCCGTGGGAAGGGGCCCTTAGAAATCTCGAGAAGGGAGGTTCGGCTTCGTGTCACTTTGGAAATCTCGCGGAGGGAGGTCGTGCTCCCAAAGCACTCACTTAAGATCTTCGCGGAGGAAGTTTTGGCTCCGATTCAACTTAAGAAATTTCCGCGAAGGGAGATTGAACTCCAACAATTATCTGACGAGATTTTGCGAAAAGAGACATAGCTTTCGGCAACAGGAATTATTCTCGATGGCCGTGAGCTACACTAGCATGTCATCGCCAGTCATCGGTGCGCGGTAGCACTTCGTCTCGTGCCAAAGGCCGGCTCAGGCCGCATACGGTAGTGGACCGTTTGTGATCCCGTAATTCGGAGTTAGATGATTTCTAATTAGTCATCGCCGACGCGAGTCGTGGGTGCCTGACGGTCGGAGCTGCCATCCTGGGTCCGGCCTGAGGAGCAAGAGAGACGAGCGGCGAAGCTGGAGCGCGGGCCGTGGTATTGGCTGCAGCAGACCGGGGCGACCCGCCCTGCCCGTCGGTCAACACCACCACCAGATGAGCGTGTTCTACCGCCACAAGCTTCGAGCTCACAGAGGAGCAAAGACGGACACTGCAAGCGCTCCGCAGAGCAGTAAAGCTTCATCGCCGATTTGGTGATCCCGCAGACGGGGAGCGGGCGAGAGCGCTGAGCCGAGAATTCCGTGCGTCTCTGAGAGACGAGAGAAACGCTCGGTGGAAAAGTACATTAGAAGAGTGCAATCTCCACGATAAACGCCTATGGGGCTTATCCAAAGCGCTGGGGCGGCAACCAGGAGTAAATCACCCCATTCAAACCAACGCGGACACCCCAGGGCTCCCTGGCCAACCTCGTCCGGCACCGGTGTATGTGTGGGACGACGCTGCAAAAAGCGAAGTCTTTGCTGACTCGCTCGAGCGGCAGTTCCGACCCAACGACGCCGGAGCCTGCGATGCTCACGTGACTGCGGAGCGCCTACGGTGCCTCCTGGCAGTCAGACCGAATACATCAGCCCGTCGCGTGACTGACGGAGAACTCCGCGGAGTGCTCCGCCACCTCAACCCAAAAAAATCTTGCGGCCCTGACGGCATCACCGTCGCCCACTTGAGATCCGTTGGTGACAAAGGGGTTGAATTTCTCCTGGCACTTTTCAATGCCTGCCTAGCACAAGGATATATCCCGCGCCCGTGGAAAACAGCTAACATCTGCTTAATACCCAAGTGCGGTAAGAGTCTCTTCCTGCCGAGTAGTTATAGGCCCATTAGTCTACTCTCGCTCCTAGGAAAGACTCTAGAACGCCTCATACTGGTGCGCTTGCAGCAGGAAATACGGCGTCTAGGTCTCCTCCGAGACGAACAATTCGGGTTCAGAACGGGTCATAGCTCCGCGCAGCAGCTGACGCGCCTCTGCACCGAGATCGGCCTCTCTCTCGAGAGGCGGCAGAATCTGCCTACCGTCTTCCTGGACATGCGGTCGGCCTTCGACACGGTGTGGCATGAGGGGGCACTCTTATGTCTCATCGAGTCAGGGATAAGCGACTGCTACACCAGACTGATCGGTAGTTTTCTCACAGAGAGAACGTTCAGAGTGCGAGTTAACAGCGTACAATCGTCCCTAAGACGCGCCGAGGCGGGAGTTCCACAGGGGAGCGTTCTCTCCCCCACCCTCTTCGGCTTGTACGTCAATGATGCGCCTCTGCTAGCAGAAAGGAGAACGGGAATTCAGCGTTGCGGGCTCCTGATGTTCGCGGATGACTTTGCGTATTACGCGAAATCGGCGAACAGCAGGCAAGCAGTGAGATACCTGAACGAATGCCTCGCCGCCTTTCCCACCTGGCTTCGCCAGAAACGCCTCACCCTAAACCTTGAAAAATGCGTGGCCGTTAACTTCACCCGTCAGAGGGCAGACCCCGAGGAAACGGTGTTGCTTGCGGGCGCGCATCTTCCTTGGTCCCCATGCGCGAGGTACCTTGGCGTGACTCTAGATCGTAGCCTCTATTGGCACCAGCACGCCAAGGATCTTCGCCACAAAATTCTTGCGAGGACATCCCTCTTGCGTCCCCTCCTTAGCTCCCCGGACCTATGTCTCTCGCAGAAGCGTCTCCTTTTCACCGCCTGCATACGAAGTTTATGGACCTATGCTTGCGAAACCTTTGCGGCAGCGCCGGTCTCGACCCTACGCCCGATTTGGGCGGCCGAGAACCGAGCGGTACGGACCGCCACGCGGCCGCATCTCCCTCCTCCTCCTCCTAACCGCCACCATAGGAACAGTGTAACCTACGGGGCCTTGGGCGTGAGTCGGCAGCTGCCAGAGGAGATCCGCCGGAGGGCACACACGGCGCTCACGCGGGCGCTGGGCCCGAAAGCTCCGCGGCTCTTGCGCGAAACCGGCCGGGCAGTGAACTGCGAGGTCCACCGGACGTATTTTGCGCCGAGAGGGCCCAAGCAAGTGGCCTCCACGTTCCGGGCGCTACCGCCGCAGCTTCTCGCAGAACTCTGCGAGCAGCGGCGTGAGGCTCCCAGCGGGACGAGTGAGGCTCATTGTGCCTAGCCGCCACGGACGCTTGGAGCAAAGTCGGCGCCGTGGCGCACATTATGTAAATAGTGTAAATAGTGTTTAGGATGTATATAGTGTCGTGTGAAAGTGCGTATGTCAAGTGATCTAGTGTGAATGTGCGTGTGTATGAGAAAAAAAAACAATACCCAAGAAAACAAATACTATAAAGCATGACGAAGAACAAAGACTTGTGTTAATCTTAGGTTGCCGGCCAAAGTGCCGGCTTCATCCATAGGTTAAGTTAGAAATAAGTTAGTAAGTAAGTTCTGCCCCCTTCTTTGCCGCATAAGCCATAGAGCTGCGGCGTATATTGTACCCCAATAACTAAATAAACTCCCGCCTCGCCAGGGCTACTGGCGAGGGGAAAGTTGAAAAAAAAAACCGCCACAACAACTACCATGGTAACCATTAGCGTTGGTCCCGCTAAAAAAAGCGGCAGAACAGTAACTGAGTGAAGCTAAAAGAATGATGCCATCAGCATCAGTATTCATGGCGACCTTCTAGTTTATTTAGTTTTGTATCGAGCCAACCATTAACTTTAAATTTTTAAAAAAAGGTCGCATGTGTCTAATTTGTAAAAAAAAATCATGTACAATCACCTCACATTCATGATCATCATCTTAGTTAGTAAATGTTTTATTTGTTAAATTTAAATGAGTGTATTATTGAAAATCTCATCCCCGCTCCAGAAGCTACACACGAAGGAGGGTTGGGTTACAATACCCTTGGCGAGACAGGCGTCCTTAGATATAGTGGTCAGACTGCTCGCCTTGCACTGTTCGGACCGTGGTTCGAAGTTTGGTCGATTCACGTGCAATTTGTGGCTGGCGAAGCGGGGTTTTCTGATGGTTTTCTCGGGGTTCTCCCGTTTTCTTGCCTCTCATTCCACAATATCCATTTTCATGCTCATTACCCATCTTATCACCATCATTGTCTTGACCATCATTGCTCATCACAAATGCTTTACCAGGGACACACATGTCATACGATAAATAAGTAAATAATTATCACCCCTCAGCCATCCTTCAAAACATTATTCTCAAGTAACGCCAAAAAGGTTTAGGTATTGAGGGAAACTAAACATTTCTGTACTTGTGCGTCGTTCGTGCTTAGGGGTGCGAGGCACAAGTTTCGTTTGCAGTCGTCACAGAGATATTGAATTTTATGTAGAACTTATTCAAATTTATTTTTCTCCTTTTTTAAAAATAGTTTTACTTGGAAATGGACTTCGTACTTTCGCGTTCGAATAGTTATTATTGATAATCACTGGTTTACATCGTTATACTTCTTTTCTGTTTGCAGATTTTTTAATACAGCTTTCAGAAGCTGCGTATTTATCGCAAGCAATGTATATTTTCCAACTTTCGGCGACATTCGAAAAATAGTAGTTAACTCTGATGCTCTCGTGGCGCAATGGCGAAGTCATTCGCCTTTCATTACTGAGGTTCCGGGTTCGATTCACGTAGAATCCCCGTAGAACCTCATGTGAAATTTATTACCACTACACGAATTTGCATGCTTCACAGGGGCTAGTCCAACCCCCCTGTGGAATGTCCTAAACCCTACCCGAATCCTAATTCCTTTCCAATTCTGGCTGCTGAGTAGTGACACAGGGGCGCGTAGTAGGAGGCGCGTACGCGGAGATGGTACTTGGCGGTCCTCTTGGCTGACTGCGACGAGACGTGACAGGTATGACATGACGTATATGAATTAATGGAGGATTACTCCCGCTCTGTATTAATGGAGGATTACTCCGGAAGCGCAAGGCTCAACGCCCCGCGGGGTTTGAAGTCGCGTTGCATCAATTAAAGACGCAACAAATTAAAAAACAACTAATCGTGTAAAATAGTATCTAATATTTCGTCTAGTTCGGAAGTGTTTACGCTTCATATGTTCGAGGGAAAATGCTTATTGTTATAGTTTAGCTTGTTTAGAGAAATGTTTATCTACATTTGCCTAAATATTCATGAGACTGTGAAATGTAAGGAAGTACATTTGTTAATAAAAAATCGTTAATAAAATTAATGCATGTATGTACATGAAGAATGCAAAATGAGAATTAGAAAACATTATTTGGAGATGTTTACAATCTTTTGCTTTCCTGGAGGATGGACGAAGTTGAATTTTATGGGATGTACATTTATGAAACATTCCTTGGCCAGTAAAAATCCTCAAAATACTGAAATATCAGAGAATGTTGCAGGAAGAGCTATTAACAAAACTTTTAATATCTTTTATATGTAATTATCGGATATGTTTCTTTGATACCTAGTCCAAAGCAAAAATAAAACTTGGAGAAAAAAAGAAGATTTTGAGTGTATGCACAACGCCAAAACAATACTCATCAGTTTCGTGTTGTATGAATAAGTCAAAATTTTGAACAATTTTTGCCATTAAATGTTTAAACATCTTTCAACTTATTTGCTATTTGAACATGAGTGAATGCGTCAGATAATGATTTCAAATTTAATCTGTTTCTATGACTTTTTTATCGCGTTATTATATTCATTTACTCAGAAATTTAAAGATATTCAATTATCAGCAGTAAAACCAAAAGGGCTGGAAAAAGAAAAATTGCGTGATAGTTATGTAATTATTATAAAATGATCGGCTGACTTCAATGGAAGTATTCTAGAATTCTAGTTATGAAAAAAACTTTTTTTTTCAATTTGTGTACAATATTTATCCGTTAAGTTTTGACCATAAGACTAGTCTGCCACTTATTTTGTTCATACAGTTGAATGTTGCAATCTGAATTCAAACATTTATTTCTAGATTTATGGAAGAAATGTTTACTGTCATATGGATCCGTTTCAGTGAAATACTCTATTAGCATACGTTACGATAACAAACGATTTTGAATCTGTAGTTGTATTTCGCATGATAATTACGTTCAGATACGATACTTTTAGCGACACTAAAAGCAGTAATTATTTTGCGTTACTTCAGCATGCGCCTTTTCTACAAAGTAATAAACAAAATTGTCAATACTCACGATCATGCTCCGTGCAAGCTGAATAAAAGAAAACAGACAAGCAACATGAGAATTCTCTTACACTCGTTACAAAAGAATGAATTGCACCTTCTAAAAACATTTTTAACCTCTAAGGTGCATTTTATTCTTGTTCACGGCAACAGCTCTTGCACACTAGACAATGGACGCAACACAGGAGGACTATGCACGTATCTAACTTACTTTACATCTGTAAGACTCACGTAATAAATCATCACCTGTTAACGGAAGTGAATGTGTAATAATATTTGGAAATTACTATATGTTTGTATGGAAGAAAATGAGTCAATTCAATGCTTAACACTATTGATTTTGGGAGTTGTGGCGTGCAATTTCCTCGATATTTTATTCAGCAAAAAATAATATTCACGCAAAGTATAAATATATGTGTAAATGGTAGTTAGATGGGGGAGTTGTAAGGTTGTATGAATTAAAAAAACTCATTCTTTAGATAATAAAATGAAGAAACATTTACAACAATTCTGTGAAAGTTTCCTTCACCTTACGTACGTGTGTATGCGTGTATGTGTGTGTGTGTGTGTGTGTGTGTGTGTGTGTGTGTGTGTGTGTTGAAAAAAAATCGAACTAAACACCTCCATTCCAATTATTTTATTTGAGAAATTTTGCATCAGGTTGTTTGTTTTCTCTTTTTACTGTCTGTTTTATAAGGTTTCGCAAACTATTTCCTAGTGCAGTAGTTTTATAATGTTAATATCTTCTCCGCAACAGCATTGAGAGTTGTCATGAAAGCTTCATGTGATTTAATTTCGAAAAAAATAAGTTTATAACAATGTTTGTATAATGTCTCTTATAAAATACATCGAGAAAGTGATCCTCTTACAGATTGGAGGGAAAACACAGAGACGACACAAGACGTGAGACGTTGACAATCACGCACGCACACTCGCATGAGTTCACAACAGCAGGTTTCCTACACGAAGACACAGAGGTGCGCTACGCTGGCGGTTTCTTCCACACTGCCTTGATTCGCTAACAGGACCTCCCGATCATTGTTTATTTGTGTTTTGTGTCGATCAATCACATGAAGTACTTTCGTCAAAAGGACATCAAGTTACTCGGCAAATTTGTAACATGCAAATGAATTTTAGAATGAGGACGTTCATGAATGTTTTTGAGAAATATATATAGGTAAACAACAATTATCACATACTTTTTATGTTCTTATTGATATTTAATGTATTTGTGATGTATTTATGGTATCATGATGCAGTTTTAAACGGGTTAAAGACTGGATAAAAGTGAGTCTCGTCGAGGCTGTTACGTAAACTGTAGTGGTGAGTATTTCTCTAATGACTCAATTTACGTGACGTTCGTCATTTGTGTCTTTCATTTGTCTTGATAACTTGCAGGGGGAGTCATGTTAGCAAATCATGAAATAGTGGTATGCACTGTATTACATCTGAGGTATTAATTTGATCATTTCATGAAGTATTTCAACATTCAAATTTTAGCATCTTTCATTTTCGTAAAATTTTACATAATTTAAAAATTCAAATAAATCAATTAAAATGAAAACAATCAAACTTTACAATTTAAATATGCTTATAGTTTTGAAATAACAGGTTTACCGTCGACAAGCAAATTATAAGACTGTAAAGCGTTACAGATAAAGATGTACGAAAGATACCATAATACACATGTGGACACTTCCGGACACATCCACTAGCGCAGGAGGGGTTAAATAGTTTCAAGTTCCAGTTCCCTAAATATGGCTTTTGTCTATTTCCGACAAAAAAACATTACTAGTAATGCCTAGTAGAGGCAACCTCAATATGTGTATAGATATTATTTGATTTTATAGTTCTTTTCAAACATTGAGTGATTACATCTAGTACTAGTTGCAAATGTCATAAAATTTTGTTATTTTTTAATTGTTATCTATCGCCTGAAAATATTAATTTAGAAATAGCTATCCACATACTTTCACCACGAACGGTAAAGTTTGTCTATACTGGTATTTCGCAACTACATAATTGATGATGTTTATATATTTTAAGATTAATGCTGATGAATGCCATTTGTATTTTATTTTACTCTTCAATATTATTTTATATTTTGTAATTATTTATTTTTAACTACAACAAATGATAGGTCAGACTAATTGCATTTCGTGCAACATGATATATCCTTTGTTCAGTAGCATTTTTTAAACAGAAGTGCAAGTATGCAATTAATACTTCCTTGGAATGATCAATTGGAAGAAAGAGATGTAATACGCACATTTGTCAGTAACGTACAAGTATCGTCCGTAACACATCAGTCCGCATTAGTATGCTCATAACAAAGTTTTAGAAACTGTTATCGCCATTTTTAGAAAAAGTTATGTGCTTTTAATATTTACAATACAATAATGTTTCATTGATACACAATTAGTGTGAATAGTCTAGCACGGATTCAAAAAGGACTTTTGACAGAAATGGATCCGAAGCGACGGTCATCTTATGTAAATCGAAGTCGAATTTGGAAAACTAAAACCCGGCGCAAAAGTCGATCCGATCATTCGGACTTCTGTCACTTTTGAAAGTGGGCGAACTGAGCAAGAACAGCATCCGACCAACCGGAGCGTCTTCCTCGAGAGAAGAGGCCGCCCGGTAGCAGGCGGAGCATCGCGCCTGGCGAGCGCCGCCTCTGTGTGGCTGGAAGAGAAGAGCAATAAAACAACAAAAAAGACAGCAGGATGGACGGACGGACGGACGGACGGAGGCACACGAGAGACACACAACGTGTGACTTACATACGTCGATGGCACGGAGAGGCTGGAGCCCTCCCGAGACACTGAGCTGTAGTGCAGACCACCCTGCAGTCGAGGAGACAAGCGTCAAGGTGTGGCTCGAGCAGAGGTGCCACAGACGCACCCCACTCACGCCGCGCTGCGCGAGTGCACCAACGGCGCCGCCGCCGCTCCCGCCTCGCCCCGCCCCGCTCCTCCCCGCCCCGCCCCGCCCCGCCCCACTCACGCCACGCGTCTTCCCAACCACGTGGAAATATACAAGGTGAAGCATTTTCGGAAATGCTACTAGCCAATGTAGCCAATAGTATCATTTTGCAGAGCGTTTAGATCGTTTGCGATATAAACTCATTTTTGTGCCTCTGCGGGTGCGAGAACTCCAATGTGACGTTAGAGTGATTTCTTCCCAATTGTAGCGGTAGGACTTGCTGCTAACTCCGAATTCCCATGAAGCAACATCCCATTGGTAACACTGGTCTGTATATGGTACAGATCAGTAGTTAGCGGGTCCTGCCATCACAGTTTGCAACTACTTCCATTTAGAACGAAACTGGAAAAAAGTCACTTTACACTTCACACGATACAGGTCACATATTTGCCTCATAACTTTTTACTCTATACTTTTCAAAAAAGCACTTACAATATACTACGATTTGACAATGATTTCGACGAAGATTCCGCTGGTTCAGTAGAATTAATTTTGTCGCAGTGGATCGTAAACATGGCGGATCATCTTGTAAAAATCTTCTTTGTTGCAGTTGTGTTTGAATATTAGTGTCGGGTGTAGAACAATGTAAAAAATCAAGGATGTGCTTTATTTTCAATTATAAATAAAGTAAATTACGCCCTAATTTGGAGGCTGATGCGTTTTTGGCTGTTTCCCTTTCATTCCAAACCTTCAAAGCAATGCTTCACCTTGTGTATTTCCAACCACTTCTCAATGACACACGTATATAGTCGCCCCAACGTTACGCATTTAGATTGATGACCAGACCCCTCCAACCTCTTTATTTATAGAGGTAATTCCGTATAGAGGCAACCTCTTTACGTATAGAGGCAATACCGCTGTAGGAGTGCTGCAGGAGTACAGCTCTACGGAATTAAACTCGATACTTTGATAGAATTACATGTCCATGGTCTACAAAGTCAGAATCAACAGCACTGTGTTAAAATTTCCGATACTGCACGGCGTGGTTTTTGAAAACCGTGCCCCAAGAAGATCAAGTTGTAATACGTTAGTCACTGGAAGAAGTAGGAGTTCTGAGGGATCTGGTTTAGGGCTATTACCCTGAGAAGCACTTAATTTTAAATTTAAGAGTGATAAAATGGCCACTGATATTTTGTTTAAATATTCTTATTTGTATAAATTAGTATTACTTAAGAATAGCAAATCGCAACCCCTTGAACTTGAGGTATCGCTCAGGGATTTATGATATTTAAAGGATGTAGACTGCCAAAATTCGAAAATAACTGTACATAAAAGCTTTGGCTCAAAGCTTTTGAGAATTCGCTTTCTTAATTGTTTTAAATTATATTCACCCTTAAAAAATTACTTCTTTGCTACAATTCAGAGACTGCTATATACTGCTATATACTGCTATATACTGCTACTATTCAGTGCTACGAATTGAAATTACGTAATTTAATGAAATAGTTTTAAATGCGAGGCCGCTTCTACTGATGAAATATCTATGTTACAGAAAATTTCATCCATTTCCAAAATACAGCACACTTTGACTATTGAAAAAAATATTTATTTTCTAGGATCGTTCACGTTGGGAGACTATATACGTGTTCTTCTCACACCTCTCAGGGAAGGATACTGAACCATTGGCAAGCTAGTCTTTTTTGTTTAGATATGATTCACGATTTTTCACGTTTAGGAGAATTAAATTGAATTCGAGCTGGTTCGATGTTTACACATTTACTGACTGCTTAAAAAAATGCATCCTATTCAGTGTTATTTTATATATTTATTTATGAAACAACGGTAAGATGATTCTTGTATCATTTCGATAGTGCTTTAATTTTTTTAATAATACATTTTTTAAAGAATTTAACTTCTATGCCATGCTTTTCTTGTATATTTACACGTTTGCATACTTAAATATTATAGATAGTTAAGAGTTCCTTAGTGAGATTTTCATGGCTAAAATAGTACAACTTAGGGTAAGAATTAAGTGCCGGATTTATAAAATGCTCTAAATTTTCAGAAATTTTTATAGTGTCAAAGGGAAGCGCAATTTTCATATAAATATTCAAATTTGTTTAAATAATATTCTCAATCACCTTTTGTCATGAAACAGATATATAATTCGTTCCTTAAAAAACCTTAAATTGTATTTATAAAAAACACAATCCCTTGCACACTTATAACAAATACTAATACTATCATTTCTTTTTACTTTTTTCTCAAAAGTAATATGATAAATCTGAACATAATAAGAATTTATTTTTTTGACGCAAAATGTTCGTAAATCAAGGTTATTTTTTAAACGGAATTTCTGTAAACTTTTGGGTACCTTAAATAAAACAATATATTTGAATGCCCAGGGCATGTAGACAGAAATAGTAAATGCAATTGATTAGACCGGCCAATGTGGATCCTTCACCAAGAGGGCGAGTTAGAATAATTACATTTTTATCTCTTTGAAATATTTCAGAAAAAACGATACCACAACATTTCCAAAACTTTTAGCGTCAATTACATTTTGTATAATGCAGTTTCATTTGTTTCGATATCCAGTCATTGAATATGTCAAAGGTTTTGAAAACTATACTTCAGGGCTGCACATTGCACTCTTTTTGCTCGTTATGACACCCCAGCCCGCTAACTTGTTCTTCGGCGCGCGGATTCTCTGACGATAAAGAGGGTAGTGACATTCTTATGGCCGTTAGAGATGATTGCTTGGAGATGTTAAACTTTGAGAGAGTGAGAGTACTCATGTTGGATGGAACAAATATTTCAATTTTTTGATTCCGCATAAGCTGCTTCAAAAACTTTATTCCCTTTCCTTACAATGTTTAATGCTTTCATTCAATTTTTATTTGTAAGGATTTTGTTTAAGTCTCAACAATAATTTATATTATTATGATAGTATTTTTTGTATTATTGGTATGATGATATATTATTTATCATATGTACAACTAAAATAATATTTTATCCTGTTCGATATTCGGCACTTGCAAATCACCCCTCGGATTTTGGTGGCCTTTTGTCCTTGTAATCCCTATTCTGCCGGCGTCGTTAGCCGAATTGCTTTACTACGCTTCGTGAAGTCACGCATGTTCAGCAATTCAAGACACCACGGATCGAGCTCCTGGCCGAAGAGATTAAAGGAATTGACAGACTGCGACGTTACGAAACAGACGACAAAACATTACTCCGTATATATATACACACACACGCTCAATGTCTAAAAGGGCTAAGAGACGTGGTGTGGAAAATACGCAACAAAGTAAAAAAAATGTATGGGATGATATGTCAAATGAGCCGTGCCTCCTTTGCGGACGTCGATCGGTTGAGTAGCGTGCCGAGAGCGCTAAAATTGTGCAGCCCTGCTTTAATGTCATGAAGTGGTATGCTTTGAAGTTTTATTGATTTATTAGTGTCCCCATGTTCGTATCGTGTGTGAGTGATGGTGCTCCCAAAGCAGAACGTGAGCAGGTGACGCTTTGCATTCCTTCTAAAAATCAAAAAAGAAGGTAATATCTTGTAAGCTAACTCAATTTTGAGCAATACGTACAATTCATAAAAAACTAGCAAATCTATTTACAGCATTGAAAATTTAGCATGCATAATAGAAACAGCACGCTACTATGAAGCAGGAAAAGGGGAATATGATCATAGCAAAAAGCTCCCCTATTGAAAGCGATTTTTTAAAATAAAAACTGTGCTATATATAAGCATGTATATTACCTTAAATACAATGCGTCTAGTGAACAATATCCATTTGCGTTCCAGTGATACTCAACCGCAGTAACAGAGCATCAGAATCACTGAAGATCAGTGACTCAATATAGCTCAGCATAAGATGGGCCGTAGATCATGGATCATAGCCACTTCATCTTCTCAGGATCGCGGCAAGCGATCACAAAAGATCGCGTTTGAAACAAACTGAATGAAATATAGTACGTACCTGCATTCGTCCTTGAGTAACGAGTATTGTGTTGAGTGCATGAATTCTTATTTACCTTTGTTGGAAATGTAGAGTCACTTACATAATTGTCATTGTGGTTTTGTTTTCTGGAGGACGGATTTCTTCTTGTACATCATGAAAATGTTGTGGCATCATATGAACCCTACAATGGTTTTCTACTTATACAACTGCCACAAACTACATCTAATTAGCAGCTATTGCTTTAAAAGTCCAACAATTTACTGACTACTTATATTATCTGCTAGCAGGAAACTCTAGACATTGAACTAACAATGAAACGTACTGACATATCGTGCGGAAGTTTCACTTGATTCTGATTATTAGGGACTAGATGAAGATTAGTTACTTCTCAAAAACTGCATAATGGAATGTTGCTCTGAAGATGGCTACCATAGTGAGCGAAATATCTGAAATATTTGACTCGTATGGTCATACGACAACGAATTATTTTTATCAAGTGTAAAAGATGACCAGTTGTCGCTGAGAACTTAAGTATACTCAGTTGGATGTGCGAACCAGATATTTAAAGTAGTCCAATTTATGGTTGTACACTGATGAATAAGAGTGTCTCAATTTATGTTTCTCCCTTCTACGTATCAATATGTTATAGGAAGAATTCTAATTACTTCATATTTGAACTTGCAGTCTAGACGTAGACGTCACTAAAGTCTTTGCTCGGATTGCACATTTTCGTCACTTACGCTCATATTAAATGTCCCTGCATAACATTATAAATAGAAATTTCTTACGTGGTAGTTAAGAGCAACAACCTTCTTACAATGAAGTTTTAGAGCCTAATCTGGGAAACGTTTTCTTTCACAAACATTAAGCTGAGACTTCAACACGATGTACCAGAACATTTCCTTGCAAGTTCTTCCCAAATATCTGACGAGGCTGCCGACGGGGCGAAGTGAGATGCGCCACGTGGCTACTCTGCACGAGAATGCAAGTGCATAAGGAGGAGAAATGAAGTGGACTCTTGACGGGGGGCCAGACTACCTAAAAGTCTCTACTGAAGAATCTAGTAAGGGCAGTATCCACTTAATGAAAGCAACCTATAAACAATCAAAGAACGCATGTTTATTGGCGCGATGCGCTGTCTACGCAAGGGGGAGGGGAGGGCTAGAAATCTAAAAAGAGACTTGAAGCGCAGCTCACTAATTCTAAGGGCAGCGCAGGGCGGAGCGGGGCGGGGCGGGGGCGGGGGCGGCGCGGGCGGGGCGGGGCGGGGCGAGGTCGGCCGTACTCACGGTAGGCGGAGACAAGTTGACGGTGGAGCCGCGGCGCTCCTGCGGGCCGATGCTGGAGTGGCGGCGGATGGGCAGGCCGCCTCCCGGGGTGCCGCCGGGCGACGAGGCGCAGGAGGGCGCGATGCGGATTTTGGGCGGCATCATGAGCGCGTTGTCCGACAGCCGGCGGTTCGGGAACGCGTTGTGCACGCGCAGGAAGTTGCTGTCCGGGGAGGACGGGGAAGCGCCGAACCACCAGCCGCCGAGGACGCCTGAGTCTGCGTCAGGGCCGCAGAGTCCTCACGGTCTCCGCTCCGCGGCCGCGCGCGCGGCGCGCAGCGCACGGCGCACGGCCGCGCGACGGGAGCACCCGAGCGGGAGCGGGAGCGGGAGCGGGAGCGGGAGCGGGAGCGGGAGCGGAAGCGGGGAGTCGGTGAGTTGGGAATGAGGTGGGAGCGGGGGCCAAGGCGCGAGTGGGCAAGGTGGGCGGCGTGGGTAAAGGAGTGGGAGTGGGGCCGAGGGCGAAGGTGGGAGTGGGGAGCGAGCGAGGCGGGAATGAGGTGAGAGTGGCGTGGGTGCAAGGAAGGCGGTCGGGTGAGGGCGAAGGCGTGGGCAGCGATAGAGGGGGGCGGAGCCGTGGCGCGGTCAGTCGAGGGGCGAGCGGGGTCGAGGGGGACGGGAGAGAGGTAGTGTGAACCGAGGTGGGGAAGAGATGTTTGATATTAAAGGCAATTGATGAGGATACAAAGAAGAAAAGGAGGAGAAGATAATGAAAATAGTGTGGAATGTAATAAAAAGGAATATTGCAACTGGAGAATAAATGAGGTCCAATAATTATATTGAAGGTCGTAAAGAAAAGAAAGAAGGAATAAAATTCGAAAATTATAGAAAAGTAGATGTAAAAAATGAATTGAGAAAATAATTCGAATGTAAAACGAATGAAATGCAACAGCGTAAAGAATTTCGAATGAAAGGAAAATCGGAAGTGTATTGACAGTTAGTTTTAGCTCTGCGAGGTCAGTTGGAAGGAAAGTACAAATGCCCCTAATAAGTACAATTTAGAAACACATGAGTAGAGACAAATTTAGATGAAATCTTAATTTAAATTAATCTAATTTATTTTCACACACTCATATAATTGGAGGTTAATTGCGCTATTATCATAAAAAATAACTTCTAACACTTATTTGAAGAATAAAACGTTTAATAAAGACATATTTTATTACATACAATGTATCCTTTGAACATTGAAGGAAAGAGTTAAGAGATAATTTGTAAAGTTGATTATTTTGAATATCGCGTAATTTACTAACAAGCCTCCGATGAAAAATTCTTTGTCGTCCGAAACTCAAATATATTTTCGACGACAAATTCTTATCATGTTTTTTTTCCTACTTTTTCTTTTTTAAGAGCTATTTGTGCCTTAATAATTTTCATGTGACGTTTTTAATTAAAACATATTTTATTTTTCCCTGAGAATGATGCAAATAATATTTTACAACAATAACTACAACAAATTATTAACATAGAACATGGAACAGTGAACATTGAAACACCAAGACACTTATAGTAAAAACACTGACACACCAAAGAGGCAATCAATTAATACTTAAAAGATATAAAAAAGGGAAAATTGGTTTAAACAGAACACTGATTTACGATAATAAGTGTTTGGCTAGGAACTGCACGGATTTTCTACAGCAAAAAAATACAACTTTGTTCACTAAAGGTGAATCTTAGAGTGCAAATAGTACGACAATATTTATGACCTATCACGAATAAAAGTATATTGAAATTTCAAAATCTCACAAAAAATAAACATTGTAACAGCACAACTACCCCATTAATGTCTTCCGATGTTAGTTCTTGCAGAAACCACCTGATTTCTCCCAAATGAAGTTTGTGCAGTCGCGCAGCCTCTTAGCGGCGTGCGTGTTCGCACGCTACGAGGAGTTCCAAGTTATGCGTTTATTGATCTACGCGCCACCGGGCGGGCGGGCGGGCTTCTGTCGCGGTGCGGTGCGGCTGCGTGGGGTGGCGGTGAGGTCCCAGAACGTCTCAGCCTCACGCCCTCACACCTCACGCCCCACGCCGTATGCTGGCCGGAAACGGGTTCAATTGCGCGAATGGACTAAAGTTTTTTGTTTATAAGATCGTATCGAAATGAGGGATTTTACGTGCAGCTACGCATGCGTGAAGTTTGATTTTTCTTAAAACATCTAGGAAACGTGTTGTCATCGTGTAAAAAAGACTTTTTCACATAAAGATGTCGAACGATGATGATGCTTTGTTTCGATAACTGTGATTAGTAGAGATGAATCACATTATGTTTGGGAATAGAACCTTTTTTATACAATCATCGAAAAAAATGCTTGTTTCGTGAGCGATATGATTGTTTATTGCACATTTTAACTGTTTTTATCTGCCTCAGCCTGTGGGTCATGGCAAAAATCATTGAATCACAAAATCACAATCATGTAAGAAACAAACATTTCACGCACTTAATACAAAAATAACTAGTTTGTACTCTTACCTCTTAAAGCAGAGTACTGTTACTCATGTACTGTTAATCGTCCGTGATGTTGAGGTTGTTCTAGGTTATTCGTTATTAATGAAACAATTTTAAAATATGATAACCTAATAATAAAACGAGTATCATTCAATATTATATCTATAATGGTTCCAGAGTATTTTTTTATTTCAATTTATAACCTGTTAATCAACAGCTAGGCACTGAATAAGTTTGTTCTGACTTTCATTTGTTTTATTAATTTCCTGTTAGCATCAAGCATTCAAAATATTTGGTGGTTAAATTTTAGACTAATAAATGTTCATAGTTCTGATTAAAATTGTATCAAACATTGTAAAAGTGTCAAGAGTTAACATTTGTAATAAATGTTTGCAGTTATATTGAACAATTCCATTAATTTCCGCTTAATTCGTGACTAAGAAAGTGTTATTATGAATACGTAAGAACATGCCTTTCGTTTTGTAACTTGCAATAGCACTCGAATGGCTGTTAGCGCAGTGTTGTAGGTGAAAACATTTTACCGGACTAGGTCGGTAAAACTACGCAGATGTGATACACAGTCGAACGGTTTGTCACTTTAAATCAATCAACAATATCTGATGACCAGTAAACACAATATCTATGGTAGTGGGACTACCAAGTCTTATATTTCGTTTACAAAATGATTTGTATGTACTCGGCCGAAAGTAAGTTTTGTATTCGCTTTATCACAGTTCAGAAATGGCTACTTTTAAAAAAGTTTACAAAAAATGTTGAATTCATCTAGTCTGAAATTGAGTCTGCAAAAATAACTTATTTTAACTAAATTAACTTTTACATTTCATTTAAAAATTTACCAGAAAGTAACTTTAGAAAGTAATGCATTCGAAAGTATACAGTAATAACTAATTACCGTTGAGATTAGCTGAACTCACCTGCCCTTTTGGAAAAGGTGGACTTTTAAATTTTGTTATGTAGATCATTCCCACCATTTTTTCACGTACGTCATTTTGACATTACTGTAAATAGAAAATGCAGTTAAACGCGTAAATTTTGGTCATAATTGAAGATTTATTGCCACTAAAATATTTTGAAGTAAATTTGCAGGAGCGAATAAAATGGAGGTGTCGCGCGCGTCCTCTGCACGTGTTTGAACCCATGTCAGGGCACTGTGCGGCGCAGTACGCAACGACTGTCATCGCCACCACCGCCACCGCCACCGTCGCCGTCTCTCACCGAACTTAGGGCGCATTTGCAGCGGCGCGTCTGAGAACAATGCCGCGAGTGGAAAGGGTGCACGCGGGGCCGACGCGGAGCCGACGCGGAGGCACTTTCATGCTCGATCTCGCAGGCGGAAGACGTACGTGTGAGGAGAATGTCGCACTTTCACTGCAGTTAGAGACCGAAGAAAGTTGATGAAGTTTGGGTTTGACAACTCCCAAGGGTAGGCGTACACCTGGGGAATTGGAGTAAGTAACTTTTTGCGAAATTATTAAATGCTTTTCATGAGACAAGAAGCCACAAGGACACCGTAACCATTTCCAGAAAGTAGTTTTAAATGACCATTTATTCCACTTACTAACATAAATCAACATGGTTGTAAATTAGCCTCTTTTTACATTAATTTTTCATCTATAACGTTCACGTCGTTTATTCAATGTGCATAAATAGTTTCTCTTTTAGCCCCTGGAATCTTGCAATCGATCTGTTCGTTTCAGATATATTCAATGCCTATTTCAGCCTACGTCACATTAATTCAGTTAGAGAGATCATGAACAAAAAGCAGACTATTCTGTCAACCTCGTGCAATAAAACGCAATATGTCTGTACGGCGACGGAAATAGAATTGACTTATTTTAGATGTAATTTAGAATTCATTACATTTTCCCTTATTATCTCATCTTAACTTTCTCTTAAACCCTTGTTTAGATCAGGTATTTCACACATACTAACCCTAGCAGACTCCTCGATAGTGGGGTCAGTACTACGCGAAGATTGGCAACACGAAAGACGGAAGACACACAACCATGCCATTAATAGACCCTCCGGACAGAGGAGTTGGATTGGTAGAAGTTGCATTGACTTTATTGACCTATCAAGAGACATTTAAAAATAAAAATAACACTAGAGGAGAAAGAAAACCGTAGTCAATACGGAAGCAATAGAACACCAATGGAGTCAAGGCAAAAATTAAGGGTCGAAAACAATACAACGAGAAGCACAGAGCAATGGAGGAGAAGACAAAAATGCGCAAAGAAAAACATCGCAGACAAGACCGAGGAAATAAAACACCTGAACACAAGACTGAGGAAAGGGATAACATGAATATAAGAGTGAGGAATGAGGACACTGATACAGTCAAGACTGTGGACACGACCGTTGCAAGCAAGACGACTGGGGAAACAACATTGGAAACATTATTATTTGTTTATTTTAAGTTTGCCGATGCTGGTTAGACTGCTGCTGTCTGTTTATATCAGATCATTACTTTTCAGATTCTTGCATCCATTACCAGCCTGCATGCAGAGTACGAAGCAATGGTTCGCAGTGAATTACGAAAATGTTATTATGTGTGGAGAGACAAATTAGTTAATAATAATATTCATCAATATTCAGGAGATATGGACTTCGCGATCGGTCCTTACAAAATAGTACAAAAAGAATATTACTTGTTATTACCCGCGTATTTTCTTGAGCTCTCGTTTCGCTACATGCGAGAGGAGTGGGAGGGATTTTATTTCGACGACAGGTCTATTATTTCAAATCTGTAACTTATTTTTTTATGCAAAATAGTTTGTATTACACGAGATAAAACATTTTTGATTATCAGATTTTTTATCAACGCTCGTTGCTATCATTTATGCTTAATTAAATTAATTAGTAAAGGGGGTAGGTCTCTGGGGCTCAAGAAAACGTGCGCATATAATACTTCCGTAGTTGCTTCCTACTCTGATTACAGGCATGCGTGCGATGCGAATATCTAGAAGGCGGTGACTTGAAAATTGAACAGATGTCTAAATATAATTTTTGACTGATGAATTCAAATTTGCAGATATTTTTGTATCACATCAGCACGGCAGTTATTTGTACAATGTGAAAATAAAATTCCCTATTACATTTGTAAGCTTCAGATAATTTGTAGAATTGGATATAAAATGGCATTATTGTTAATCCTTCATACTTTACACTGACAAAAATAACAGAAATAGAAAACGTTTATTATTTTCGCCAAACAGTAGTTTTGAAATCTACACGAAATACTAGTTGGACAGATACTTATGCACAAACACATCAACATTGATTTCATTTTTGGAGAATTCAAAAGAAGTCATTTTATGTGTTAAGATATTTTTCAAAATACTACGAAAACTCAGATGCTTAGGACTGACTTATCTGGTTACACCATACAGTGTTCCAAACATTTATAAGTATGGTCAAAAACGAGAAATTTCTATAAAATTGTTTAAATTAAATCCATATTGTGAACAAAATTGTCGTTATACAAAATATTGCATACGGATTATAATTCAACAAAACGAAACTAAGTTTAAACATTTGTTCAATGTCGTTGCGCAAAATTCTAATAGTTCCCTATTGAGCCATCGGTAAACTTAAAGTGAACAAATATAGATAATACAGGTGAGTCATTTCAGGTGGGAAAACACACCAGCGTGTTCTTCATAGCATTATAAATAATAAAACATCTGCCGTTTTGGTGTCAGAAGCATAGATTCCCGTAGAAAGTGTTTCTTCTAATTTTATAATTTTGAAGCAATGTGTTTGTCACCGGAACCCGGAACTTTGTGGGCATTTACAAGACTGGAAATGCTGATGAATTCGGAAGAACATTTACGAACAGCGATTACACAACAATTTTGACGCCCGGCTGGCGACGACGGGCGCGATCACTAGGCTGTGCTCTTTACAAAACTGCTTTAATATGCACTCCAATACTGTCAATTCCCAAATTTGCTTTTTCGTTGTTTGAATGTGAAAAAGTAGATTTTTCTTCAACAATACATAGAAATATCCTCGATCCTTTGACTTTGAGCTTTTAAGCGCATGTTTCTGGTCGTCTTAAGGAAGAGAAATCGTTAAACAACTGCTGAGCAACAACGGAGCGTTTCTCGGCGAAATGAATTAAGAAACATTAGTTCATTTAATCGAAGACAATACGAAAATGTGTTTTTTGCCTCCTGAAACAACACAGCCTGTACATTTCTAGGGAGACGACAACCAGGAAACAGACGCAGGCTCGGAACCGGAGCTCGGGCGAGGCCCTGACAGCTCCCCCCGAAGGGACGATACGCACCTGCCGAGTTCTTGCGCGCCATGTCTTCTGCGCTGGAGGTCTTGCGCTGCTCGATGCGGAGGTTGGGGATGTTGAACGGCGGCACGTGCATGTTGTCCGAGCTGTACTGGTGGCGGAGAGGGCGGTGTCGCTCGGGGCTGGGCAGCGACAGGTTGTCGAGCTTCAGTTTGTTGCGTTGATTCCTGCGACACACACGCGCGCGCGACCACCCCATGCGGACGCCGCTCCGGGGGTCAGCCGCCTCGGCGGCCGACGCACCGTCCCAGTGCGCGTCGCACAAACCACGGGGAAGGACTGAGAATTTAGTGTTTCCGGGTGTGAAAACTACAATGGTCTCTAGTCCCGGTAGTGTGGTGGATGCTATAACCCGGAAGGAGGCGGTGTTCTTTCCTATTGTAGTAATGTTCCTGCTGTTCCTAGTTGTAGATCCGGATCAAACCAACACGTGGACTTGCGAATAGCTCCGCCGCGGTGCACCTCTCCAGATGGACAAGCACTAATCATCCGACTGGTCTCCCGACGTGTATAGTAGTGTAGTGCATGTATGTGTGTGTGTAAAGTGAGAGGAGGGGAGAAAGGTGAGGAAGGGGAGGTCGTACGTGGTTCATAGCCCGTTTGATAGGATACTGCTCCGATATTCGCCTGGTATTGTTCCGAGAAACCACTGAAAAAATACGATCAGAGTAGACGGGCGCTAGCAATTTCTTCCAGACATTTAAGAAGCTACGGAGATGGAGTGGTTTCTGCCGTAGATATCAGAGGGTGGATTGTGTTTTTTTGTGGTTGGGGCAATGACGGATTTATAGTTCAATTATTAAAAAATACATCCCAATCTGAAGTTATTGTGGACGATTATTTTCACAGGTTCTAAACCAGTTGAATATCGCTTAAGATCGTGTCTCCTCCCGAAATGAATTCTTCAATCAAATGATAATGCCTTAGGTGTCAGTTCAGTGAATGCAGTTCGAAGTTGCGTATAGATTTGATGAGTGATATAGTTTGTGTCAATGTCGTCACTTGAGATTGGAAGAACTGATACTAATCATGTCAAAAAGGTTGGAACATTTCAAAGTGAATTCGCTGGCAGAACTTAGAAACCCGTCCATGGTGAACGATTGATTGATTGATTATTTGATCGGATAATAAGAGCACCCGGCAGATAATTAATAAGAGCAGTCGCCCGCTACAATTTTCCTCCAGACAGGGGCTGGATTCGGCCTAGCTAGTGTCGAAACTCTGCCACCGTTGGGACTTGAACCCTAGGACTTCCCGGTCAGAACCGCTGTAGAAGCAGCGGGAATGTTAGTTCTAATCTAAACTCAGCCGGTAGAAGCCGAAATGTCAGTTCTCATTTACCGAATAAATAAAACGCAATTTGATTGTATTACGCTTTCAGTTCCGGTAAATTACCGAATTTATATCTGATGTATATTTTACTTATATTATTTCAAAGTAATATGATTGTAGCAAGTTGTGAGCGTATGTGTACGTGCATGTTTCTGTGGGTCGGAGAGGAGGCATGGGGAACCTGTGTTATCAGAGTACCTCGACTAATTAGTTGGGGTTCATAAATCCTAATACTCAAGTAAAAGACAATCTTAGATCGTACTTCGCGAACATTCAATTTGTCATTTCCGTTTGCATGGACGTCTCACAATCGAAACAGCTTGTGATAATTGGTAGATAAAGGTGTGAATAATTAGCTTGAAGATAAAGTCTACTGTATGAAAGGAATGAGAAATACCTATATGTGGTCATAATACGCATAACACGCTAGCAAAAATAGAAAAATAACGATGAAAGGTTTTTTAAGCTGCTCTTATAGGTATCATTTTGAAGTTACATATAGAGAGGTCACTTATAGGTATCATTTTGAGGTTACATATAGAGAGGATAAAGAGTCACATCATGAATTCTGTTAAAGATATATGAATGGTGAGTGTGAATGTATTGGTAGCCAGATTTTGCTCAGCAACTCTCTGTTTAGATCAGCAACTTTTTTTATACAATCAACTAACTTTGTTCTAAATTGACCATGCTTTTGTCAACGTAGCAAAGTCAAAACAATATAAATTTTAAACGTAAATTTCTCGCGGTTTTTCATTGGGAGGTAATTCTTAGTTTTATTTTCAAAAATATATACTTGCATGGTGCAAGTTCACAAATTCCATGCAAGTCGCACAGAGAAACAAGATTTTAAATGTTCTTCATTTTAAGTCAATAATCATTATATCGTATAAAACTTTCCACAGATATAGTAAAAATTAATGTTATTTGACTGAATCTGGCATAAATTTAATGACAGAAATGATATACTTAGGATTTGACTTATACATTTGATATACGCATGTACATCCGATCGACGTAAATGGTCATTTAAGTAAGCTACAGACTATCCTACATGTCATCCAACGCAACATATAATGCGCATAAATGTTACTATAAGCCAGGTAATGAAATATGAATCTTGGATGATGTTTTTGAAATATTTGTTGTGTAGACGACCAACTTTGAAAACAACGGAAACAAATTCCATTGAAAGTATGGCAACCACCAAACACCTTAGAACGCAACTGAATGTATGGGCTAGAAACATTGCGTCTGGGAATATGGAAGAAGAGAGAATTTGAACGCGGTGTTTGTGTTTTTGAGAGTGGCATCTCATACCAACATTTGAATATTCGATCGCGAAGATTCGATATATCTCTGTCCCGGGAGGGAATATGGTTCCTACGCCCGTATACCTTTCCTGACGTCGTGAGCGAGTCGAACTGGCTTGGTGGAACTTCTTGGCGATCTGTCGCCGTCGGCAGGAAAAGAGCGGGCTTCCTCCCTCCGAGCACGAAATGGCATTTAGGTTAAATGCGCGGGACACTTTGCAAGGACTTGAATTCGCGCTTGGCTGGCAGTCCTCATACAAAGCCGCGAGATCGTTTGGCGCATTCGCGCCAGCACTTAAGAAGAATGGTCTCCCCGAGCTGAAAGTTGCTTAAAATCGGTTCTCGCTGTCTTCAGAAGGTTCGAACGAGCTTTCTAGTCGCGAGGATTGCTTCGGAAAAGCAGCCAAAACGCTCGCACGGAGTTTTGAAAGGGTTTCGGTGAATTTGAGTGATCTTTCGTGCTTTACATATCATTTCTCGTCTAAAACATTGAGTCAAGTCTTAATATATTCACGTCTCTCATATATTTGGAAGTTGACGAGAAGTGTATTTGATTCTTTACACAAAAATGTTTTTCTACAGCCTTTTGCATTGTTTTTGAAATTCAATATTAGTAATTTTTTAAACTAAAAATACGTATGCGTAACATATTGTTTTAATAGAAAATGTAGAGAAGCAAGCTGTAATAAAAAAGTTTGATAGTAATATTTGGTCCTATTTTAATTGTTATATCATAAATATTCATAATAACTGCCATTAAATTGTGACAAGAGATTCAGATGGGTACAGGACTCGATGTAGGGTTTTGTTAGGTCACAAGAAAAGTGACGTAATTCAAGTGAAGAACTATGGTCAGGAAATTGTTCATTTTATTAGTAAAATTTCCCTAAAGGTAGTTAACCTGGTGTCTAATATATACAGTAAGACACTATCTTTGGACGCAAAATAAACAGCTCTGGGCGCCTCCTTATTAAAACCGATATCCTGAAAAATGACTATTTTTTAAATGAGTCGTTTTTTAATGTGCATTGATTATATGACTTTTACGCATAGTGATAGAAAAATAGACCTCCAATTTTGTTGATATAGAAAAATGTTTTTAAAGAAGCAAATATCTGTTGTCACTGTTTCTTCACAAAGAGAATGCATTATGTTTGATTAGAGATACGTGCATTTTCTAAGAATATCAACGTATCATTTTTGTTTCAAAACATCTCTGAAAGTAAGGAATCCAGTTAGTAATCATCAAACAGCTTTTTTGTATTCGTGGCGTTATATAACTGCATTGTGCTCTACCTGTTTAAACCAATATGATTTCATTTGAAAAAAAGATATAATTTAATATTCTATATGAACGTTTTTCGCGCTTTTAATGAACAGAAATTTAAATTCCGAAATTGCCGCGTATGAAAACCATACTTTTAATGTACTTTGCAGAATAATAACGCAAATTTATTAATATCTATGAATGAAATAACGGTTTAGAGATTTGTGGAAATTGTGTGGTCGAATTAAACATACACGACATACAATAGACGACCACAAATTGGTCGGAACACACCATTCAGCGATATTGAAATGCTTCTCTTCGTGCAACAGAGGATAATGTGAAAATGGGCTTTTTGTGTTACTTCTGAAAACGGTTATTAGGAATTTGGAACTTCCGGATATAGGAAGCATAATATATAAAATATGGACATTATATTAGAAATATTCATTATATATATTGAAACCCAGAATATGTGTTTCATTACACTAATTAAATCATTAGTGTAAGAATTCAATAGCTATTCTGGACTGCGCGGTGCGAGCGCCGGGCGCTGCGAGCAGCGGGCAGCCGGCAACGGTCGCCGCCGCCACCGGTGCCCGCCGGGAGGCGAGCGTGAGAACGGCGGGTACAAGCGTGGCAGCGCGCACGTGCAAAAAGTTCGTTAGTTGGATTGAGGCGGCCGCCGCCGAAGGACGTGCCGACGTGCGGCCGGCGAAGGAGAGACGTTAGCAGAGCGGCGACCAGTGCGGACGTGTAGCGAGGGCTCTCCGCTAGTGAATGGACGCATGTAATACGCGACATAGTTATGTGATTAGGAATCGCAAAGTAATGGACATGTAAACAGAACATTAGAAGTATCAGTATAGTAAAAGATTAGTGTTGGTAAAATAATTGACGTCGCTCTTATTAGTTGGTGCGGAGGGAACATTCTTGAAAGCGTGCGGTACAGAACTGTGACCAGTATACGGAGTAGGCGGGGGTCGTGTAATTAAACCCACTAATGGACAGTGATTCGAGGAAGGTGCGCAGCCGAGGTATCAAGATCCTGTTCGGGGAAGAATTGTTGGAGCATCAGCCGTGGATGAGCACCACGCCATCAGCTGCCGACGGCCCGCAGCAGTAGCAGAGGTCGACAACCCTGTCGGCACGAGCGGCTCGACGAACCTCATAGGTATTCAAACGGGGCCCCGAAGGTATGAAAGTTGTATTTTACTCTTAATCTTGGTACCAAGGCGGAGTATAAAAACGGTGTCTGATTATGTAAATAGTAACTTTGATTTAAAATAAATCTTGTCATAATTGTATTTCTATGTATGAATAACTCCCCCAACGTTGCACCGACTTATCCTAGGACCCATTCACGTAAAAGACACCCTCTCTTAGTGTTATATTGCAGTGAAGATACCCGGCACCACCAGGTACGTCACAGCTGGCGCCCGAACATGTGGATAACGTATAATTAAGAAATGTGGTCTTAGGGAAGTTGGTGAAATGTTGGAAAATAATGTGCATGTAATTGATGTATAGTAGTGCAGGGTACAGATGAGAAGCAGGCAGTGAAGTGTATTATTGTAGACAACAAAAAGTAACAATACATGTGTTAGCAAAATATGCATAAGTCAAGTAAACATAATGAAATGTTGATAATTACAAAAATGTTGTTGCATAATTAATTACGGGCTGACATAGGCAATTATTTGTGAGCATCCAATATATAGTTAATATTGTAGTTACTGAGGTTATGAAGGCTATACATGTACATGTTACAAATAATATAATGTAATAGAATTCCAAATTTTGTAAGACATATTAATAATACTTGAACTGCTGGGCAAATTTTTTTTTTATAACATGGAAATCAAAGAAATGGGGAAGTAGTAATAATTCTTATGAGAATATAAAGGTGGTTAATAGTGTTGTACAAATTATGCACAAAATTGGTTTTTTTTGCTGGGAACATTCACGCAGTAGTGCATTATTTATTGGTGATGGTAAAGTGTGGGGAATTTATTAGAAAAGATACCAGGTTGGGAAATATATACCAGCAGTGTGAATGTTTGTTGTGAATATCTATATGATATCATTGAGGAAAATTCAGGGAGGAGATATGACATGCAAATGTGAATGATGATTATGTACATAATATAGCAATAAGTGCGTTGTAAAGTAATTTCAATTAACAAGGGATTTATTATAATCTGAAAGCATTTTTGTGTAATAGTATTAACGAGTCTATTAGCAGTGTATATGTGTTTCAATGGTAATAATATTATGTATTGTAAGGATTATGTTTATGCATTGGTAGGTGAGTGGAAATTTATATGGCCATTGAATTAGTGTTATTGTGTTTATGGTGGTGAGTGAGGCTTGTTCGGTATTAAGTAGCAATTGAAATAGGAGTGAATTAAACCATTCACGAAGAATATACAGGGGTTGTGGTGGATATAGTTAATTCATAGGATAACTGTGGTATTGCTGGTAGGTGAGGCAAGAGGAAAATTTGTGCGGTATTTTAGTGTAGTGAGAATCGATCGGACAGCTCAAAGCAACAGAATGGAGGCGCAGAAGGTAGTGCTGGACCGGGAAGAAAAGGCGGATGAAGTAGGGGAAATAGATGGAGGAATCGATAACAGCAGGTCATCGGAAAGCAGGGATAGTGGCATTGGAAGCCGGTTAGATGATACGTCAGGGGACAGCTTCAATAGAGAAGTAGAAATCACATCAACACCGATGAACCAGGTAGCAGGAACTCCAAATCGGGGGGGTGGAGAAGATATGAATTTCGGCGTTATGCAGAAAATGATGGAGATGTGGGAGGAACGAAGTAGGAAGTTGGCTGAAGAACAGAATAGGAGGTTGATTGAAGAACTAAATGGGAAACTAGATGAACAGAAAATATCCACAGTGGAACAGATTAGGAAATCAGCTGAGGAGCAGAAAATATCCACAGTGGAGCAGATTAGGAAGTCAGCTGAGGAGCAGAAAATATTCACAGAGGAGCAGAACAGGAAGTTAGCTAAAGAATTAAATAGGAAAGTAGAGGAACAGAATAAGAAATTGGCTGAAGAATTGAATGGGAGATTAGATGAACAGGATAGGAAATTCGAGGAACGGATCAGCAAATTACAAGAGGAATTAAGTGGGAGAATAGGACGCGCCGAAGAACAAATTGAGTTAACGAAGAATGAGATAACTAAAATTGCGGAGCGGGTAGAAAGTCATGAGCAATGGACTGCCGAAGAATTAGGGAAACAGAAAAAGGAGTTAGAATCCCAAGTAATTAGTCTGGGGGGAGAATTAGAGAATAAGTTATGCCAGCAATTAGATGCTAAAACCGCTAAACAGGATGAGAAAATTGAAAGGATACAGTTAGTAGTCAAGGAAGAAATGCAGGAGAATAAGCGGGAATGCGAAGAAAAGGTTGTGTCATTACGAACAGAGATTGAACAAATAAAAGAATGTAAGGCATCCCCAATTGCAGCAAGCGGGACGGTACCATTTACCCCTCCAAGATCACTAAAATTTTCAGGAGACGGGAAAGAAAATCCATGTATATTTATGAAGGCAGCAGAACGACATCTAGATGTTATCAATACTTCGGAAAGGTGTAAAATACAATTATTATATTTAATGTTAGAAGGCAACGCAAGGATATGGGCCGATACATTTGATAAGTTTCCCGAATCAGTAAAGGCATTTAAAGATCGATTCCTTGAGCGGTATTGGAATGAGGAAATTCAAATTAATTTTAAAATCAGTTTAATGAATAATCATTACAACCAGTCAATGGGAAGTTTGCGGGAATACGCAACAAGGCGTATCATGGAATACAAAACGCTATCCCCACCGATGAGCGATCAGGAAATAATATGTGTACTGACGAGACAGTTCCCAGTCACAGTGCAGAATCTTTTACGTAGTGTGCAGCACACCGACTTGGAAAGATTCCAGAATGTGTTAGGAGGGTACGACTTGACGTTCGCAGGCGTACCAAACAACAGAAATGAAGGGAATGTTAATATGGTTAGACCGGAACGTAACCAGGGGCAAGGGAGTGATAGGAGCAACGATTACCAGAGAAACCAACGCGGAAGAGGGGGAGACGGATGGAGACCAGAGCCGGGGAACCAGAGACCGGACTGGAACGGATCTAATTCAAACCGTACGGAGACACGAGGCGGGGGCGGGAATGCACCCGACCGATTAGCACAGCCTAGCACAAGTAGTGATCAAGGACACTATTTAAACTAATAGAGTCCGCGGTGATAGGTGGCCCCATTGCGGACGCGGAAATCGATGATGTAAACGCGGTCTCCATAAACGCTATGCAGCCGGTAACCTACGATACCCAACCGTGGCGGAGATGTAAGAACTCAGCGGTCAGAATCAGGAAATGTCCCACGATATCGATAGAATGTGAAGGTATAATTAAAGAAGCTTTAGTGGATACAGGGTGCACGACTACAGTAGTATCAGAAGAAATGTATGAGGAGTTAAAAGCAACAGGAAAAGAAGTAATGTGTTTGCCTATGAATAGGGCGTATGTGATTGGGGCAACTCAGAAGAAGTCAAGCCCCATCACAAAACAAATCATGTTTCAAGCCAGGATTGGCAACCAAGTATACGAGATGGTGGCCCTGGTAGTCAAAAAATTATTGTATTCGGTAATCATAGGGATGGATTTTCTGGTCGATCACAGAGTAAATATAGATCTAGAACGGCAGGTGGTAGAACTGGGGAGCCAGGCGGTAGGATTTGACTTGGGGATGGACGAAGAGTACGAAGCGTGTACGGGCGTAATGGCAAAAGATTCATTAGAAGAACAGCTGAGGCAGCAAACGGAGAAGCAGATTGAGAAGGGTACGGAAGAACAGAGTAAAGAATTAGGTAAACAGAAAAGATCCGAGGGGGAACAGAAGAGGAAGGTGGAGGAACGGAATAGAAAACTAATAGAAGAACAGAACGGGAAGGTGGTTGAAGAACACATTAAGAAGCCGGCAGAAGAAATGAGAAGAATCACAGAAGAACGGAATAGGAAGCTCATCGGAATATGCGAAAAACCGTATGGGAAAGCGGAGGAACTGGATAGGAAAGATGAGGTGCTAAAATTTCAATTATACCATCAAGTAGATGCTAGGGTAGCGGCAGCAGACAGAAACGAGGGGATGACGAACCAAATCCATAAAGAAGTCAAGACAGCGGAGGGCAAAACGGTGGAGGTCCAAATCGAGGCCGAGGAGGATGTTTATAAAGTGAAAGTGAAAACGGAAGAGTTGAAGTTAATAATGAATGAAGAAGTGGACATGAAAATAGAAGAAATGGAGCGTATAATAGAAGAAGAAATCGTGGAAAATACACGAAGGTGCGAAGAGAAAATAGTACACGAAGAGGTTAAACAGGAAGAAGACGAGAAAATGCCGCCAAGTGTCAAGTATGGGGTGACACCAATTATGCCTCCAAAGTCGATGAAATCTCTGGGAGATGGGACGGAAAACCCTAAGGTAGTTATGCGAGCAGAAGAACGGCACCTAGCATCAAACAACATATTGGAAGGATATAAGGTCCAGTTATTACACTCAATTTTAGAAGAGAACGCCAGGACGTGGGCAGAGAATTTTGGTATATTTCCGGAATTTTTAAAGGTATTTGAAGACAAGATTTCCGTACGAAAACGGAGCGAAGAAACTCAAATAAACATCAAGAGCGACCAGAGGAATAGCTATTACAACTACATCACGGGAAATAGTAGTGGATACAGAATGAAGAGCATTATGGAACCAACAACATTAGTTGCTCCTATAAAATATCAAGGAATTAGTTGCATGTTAACGCAACAGTATCCTGTCACCGTGCAGAGCTTACTGGGCAGAGCAGATCATACCGATTTAGGAAGGGGTTTGAAGATATTGGAGAGGTACGAAGTCACCTTTGCAGACGCCCCAAAGCATGGGAATGAAGGAGATGTAGGCAGGTCCAAAATGGAGCGAAGTCAGGGGCGAGGGAAGAATGATGGTATAGTCAACCATTGGTACAAACGTAGAAGAGGTCGTAGCTGGAAATGGGACGACACTTACCAAGATGTGCCCAACACGCTGGAAGCTATGTCCTACAACTGTGATTTAGGAAATCAATGTCAGCAAAATGGGGATGAACCGTCATACAAGAAACAAAACATAGTAGGACACCACAAGCTTCAAATCGGAAACCTGGTCAACATGTATGGAAAATAGTGAAGTGTAAATAGTGTAATATTAGTGTTAATACAAGTAATCACATGTTAATTCGATTCTAAGTTATAAGTGTATATAGGGCGTCGAGGAATATGCAAAAGAGTGCAACCATCGGCAGTGACGATGTTACTAGTGTGAATTTTGTCCAGAAGCGGGAAAAATTCAAAAAAAGAAAGGGGGGGGTGATGAAACCCAGAATATGTGTTTCATTACACTAATTAAATCATTAGTGTAAGAATTCAATAGCTATTCTGGACTGCGCGGTGCGAGCGCCGGGCGCTGCGAGCAGCGGGCAGCCGGCAACGGTCGCCGCCGCCACCGGTGCCCGCCGGGAGGCGAGCGTGAGAACGGCGGGTACAAGCGTGGCAGCGCGCACGTGCAAAAAGTTCGTTAGTTGGATTGAGGCGGCCGCCGCCGAAGGACGTGCCGACGTGCGGCCGGCGAAGGAGAGACGTTAGCAGAGCGGCGACCAGTGCGGACGTGTAGCGAGGGCTCTCCGCTAGTGAATGGACGCATGTAATACGCGACATAGTTATGTGATTAGGAATCGCAAAGTAATGGACATGTAAACAGAACATTAGAAGTATCAGTATAGTAAAAGATTAGTGTTGGTAAAATAATTGACGTCGCTCTTATTAGTTGGTGCGGAGGGAACATTCTTGAAAGCGTGCGGTACAGAACTGTGACCAGTATACGGAGTAGGCGGGGGTCGTGTAATTAAACCCACTAATGGACAGTGATTCGAGGAAGGTGCGCAGCCGAGGTATCAAGATCCTGTTCGGGGAAGAATTGTTGGAGCATCAGCCGTGGATGAGCACCACGCCATCAGCTGCCGACGGCCCGCAGCAGTAGCAGAGGTCGACAACCCTGTCGGCACGAGCGGCTCGACGAACCTCATAGGTATTCAAACGGGGCCCCGAAGGTATGAAAGTTGTATTTTACTCTTAATCTTGGTACCAAGGCGGAGTATAAAAACGGTGTCTGATTATGTAAATAGTAACTTTGATTTAAAATAAATCTTGTCATAATTGTATTTCTATGTATGAATAACTCCCCCAACGTTGCACCGACTTATCCTAGGACCCATTCACGTAAAAGACACCCTCTCTTAGTGTTATATTGCAGTGAAGATACCCGGCACCACCAGGTACGTCACAATATATATATATATTTATAAATATATATATATATATATATATATATATATATATATATATATATAATGAAATTGGGGTTGGGAGATTTAAAATAATTCTCTCAAAATGATCTTCACTGCATTATCCTTTTGTTTACATTATTATTTTATGATTAATAGTTATAATAAAATAAATAATGTTTACTACTATCCTGATCTAAGGCTTTGGACTCATAACAACGTTGTGAGTGGATGAGTTGATGAGAGTATAAATGTCATGTACTAATGTGATTTTCCCCTTATGTGTCTCATATCAGTTTCTCACGATGAATAAAGAACGATTTATTGTGAATGCCAGCGTGCAACCGTTGTTTCAACGCCACCAAAGAAATAAAATAAAACGTCTTCTAACGTAGGGTATATTCTAGTAAAATATTCTCTCAGAGATGACTGGTTGAACTTTCCTTCCTAGAAAATTACGAAAGCATCAACGATGATCATAATAAAATGACGTATTACTTTCCACAACAACCTATTAACGATGAAAATTGAAATATTCGTGCAATGTTCTAAGTAATTCGTGCATCCCATGAATTTGGTATTCTTATTTCGTATTCCGGATATTTTTGCATCACTATCATTCACATGCGGGATCACCCGATTAATGGATTAACTGTTTGTTTTTTTCAAGAAGTTCTTAGTATTTTCTGAGTACCACCCTTCAGAACTTACCGATCGATGTGGTCCAACATTTCCTGCAGGACTTCGAGTAATGTAGTGAACTGCTCCAAATTGAGTGATGGATTCACTGTCTGCGGTAGTAGTGAGGGCATCACACGCGTCGCCATTAGGTTCACGGACAGTCCGTACTTCTTGTCACTCAGCATCAATCGATAAATGTCTGAAATAAAGAAAATGACAACGAACAATTTATTTTCAAAGATTTTTTTGCCTTTATTTACATTAAAAATGATATTTATTTTATTATTTGTATCGAGATAACTGTAAATTTTCATCAGTGTTCCCAAAGAACCTGCTTTAGTAGTATTGGGATTAGCTTGCTGACTTTCTGCACCTATGTGCATGGGTTTGAGCCCAGCTGGAAGCGGTAAATTTTCAAAAGGTGGAAATCCCCAGTTGTGTGTAACATGCTTGTAGTTTGGGAAGATAATTGCCCGACAAAGTGAAATCTTCTCACAAAGTACTGTATCATTAAGAAAACAACATGGGTAATGAATTGGGATGACTGAGTCATTAAGTATTAATGACTTAACCCCCCCACTTTTTTCTTTCTTCCTGTTTCTTGAATGTTAAATTTATTTCCAAAAAATTTGTAAATTATTTGTAACCTTTATCATAATCTTGTTGTATTCACGTACTAATGTTTTGTTTTCTACTTGTATCAGACAACTGATGATGATGGCTAAGCCATCGAAAGCTGCTATTACATTAAATACTTTTGTTGGCAATGACAACCTTTACAATTATTTCATGACTGAGTCAGTTATGATGTCACTTCCTGGTGGCGGCCCTCGGTCCTCGGCGGCTTCGGTGGTGTAACAGCGTATCGGAGTGCCCGTTCAAAATCGTTTAAAATTGTGATTCCGGTTCGATTTAGTTCCGTTTCCTGTTCGAATCTGGTTCAATCCAATCGAAGGAGGGAATTTTTAAGAGCAAAAAATGCTTCGTATGTCTTTCTTCGGAAGTAAAGTTGGCTGTCCAATATTGTACATGTGAAAGATCTTCACGTCTAAAAGAAGTCTCTGTGCTAAATACCAATTGACTGTTTCGTCGCCCGAGTGGATGTCGCTAGACGGCGAACGGAGCCTAACGAAATTTGTGAGGTCAGGTGGAAGGGCAGGCCTGATGCCCTGAGCCTCGCCATATACAATAATACATCATTGAATTGAAGTCATAAAACAGTTGATAACGTTCGAATCCTTTATGGCGCCAAATTCAAAAATGCTCAAAAATTCAGCCCATGACGGGGGTGGGTCAGATATAAGTTTCCAGTGTTGGGGTGTTGTCTCGTCGGCTCTCTATGTCAACATACTGCAATCGTTTTCGTTCGTATTTTATGGATGTAACGATTTGACTACACCATTCGATTCTCGGTACACTTGAAACAGTCTTATTTTGACTATGGTCTTCGTTTTAAAAGACATCGTCCCCACTTTCAAAGCAATTAAATGTTTTATTATTTTTAGAATTTTGGTGCAATAAAGTTCGTAGCGAGCATTGGAATTTCTAAATGTTTAAAACAATTTTTTAACTTTCTTTTTAGAGTATTTCCTCGTATGTCACATCATACGAGGTATGTATGGTAAAAAAACTAGTGGTGCTAAAACACATACTTTCTCGCATTATTTTTAACTGTTCCGCTATATTATAATACTACATGAACACACAATAGTGTTTTCAACCAGCAAAAAAAATTTTCCGTGCTAAGACTCGAACTCAGGTCTTTTGACTCGCCGTCAGCTTTACCAATACGTTACAGACGAAATGCATAGTACCAAATTGAGCCAACGCTTAAAAATGTAATTGTCAACGAAACATTTTTCCGACATGCAATTTTTGCAATTTTCACAAATAGTTTTTCCCAAAAATGGGACGCACATTTTTACTTCTTCCTCCTTCGAAGGTACTTCTTAAGAAGAACAAGTTATGTAATCCTGCGCCGGAATAGGCGAATTTTCGTCAGTAAAACACTTATTGCAGGGGCCCTGGTTACGAAAATGGGGATAAATCCTGTTGATAATAAATATAGGAAAACTAGTGGTGCTATAAATGGCATACACTTTCTCGCATTAGTTTTCTAATCTCTTTATTCTGAACTAGCTTCTCGGTTAAGCCTTATTCTCTTCTCAGGTGCCATCTGTTGCTGCTCAAAGGACATTTCGCATTTACTAAATTTGCCGGCTCCGTAAAGGTACTGATGCAATCATGCCTTTAAAAATATTATAAAAATGTAAACCCCAGTCAGACCCAGATGCTCGAGGTGCTTATTGGCGTGTACGGATTCAACGCTTTGGTGGAAAGGGTCGCGGGTTCAAGCTCCGCCTCGGATTTATTGTTTATTCTTTATCTCTCATGTAGTATGTATTGTCGCAGAAAATTGTTGGGTATTCGAGAAACTTGGATGAAAATAATTTCAAGCAATTCTACTCACAACTGCAAGCAATACAGATATATAAACCGGTGTCAGTACGTATTTTCACTTTTTAAACTCTCTTAATTGATGACTAAAACGTATCTCACGACAAATCAATTGTCTTTCTGTGCATCTGTATGAACTGATTTAAATAAACGAATGAATCTATGAGCATGAAATTTAAATACATTATAGACACTACTCATAGGCGCAACTTAGATTATGTTTTACCGTGATATCACTAACGGTTCTGAATGGACATTATTATCTTTTATTTTCTCGTCCATACGAATGTATTTCGTAAAAGAAAGTTATGTAATCGTGCGTTGGAAACCGGCAACATTTCGAGAGAAAAACTCGTATTGTCGGGCTCTGGTAACGAAAAAGTGGATAAATCTTGTTTCTAAATGTAACGAAAAAATCCTGTAACACGTGATGTATCCAGAGTTCATGTTTTGTGGTTCGCGATACCGAGAAATCGATTGACGGCAAAATGTGTTTGTCCGTTAGTCAGTGGTCAATGATAGCGCCTAAACCGATCAACCGATATTTCTCGAAATTGATATTCCCTGTTCGATCTGTATGAGTCTTTAGGAGTTTGAAACGGATATTTTGAATTTTGAGGATACTCTACATTAAGCGAGCATTTACGTTTTTAAACGTCGGGCCGAGTTGGACCACCCGGCGCTTCTGTGGCGTAGTGGTATGAGTGACTGTGAATTAACTCTGAGGAACTGATTTCGGGTCACTGAGGGGAAAAATTGCTGGTTGAAAACACCTTTGCAGGTTTATATAGTAGTATAATACAGTGGAAGTTAGAAATAATGCGAGAAAGTATGTGCTTTGTTCACCATTAGTTTGTATTTGTGACTACACGAGAATAATGATAATGATGATCATCATCATCCTAAAGGCCAAAAGGGCCTTGTCGCTGCCGCCCTGACATTCTGTCTTCCGCTGTCCTTTTCATATCTGCATAGTTTTTGAATTGTAATTGTGTTTGAAGTTGTTCCAAAATTTTTATTTTAGGTCTCCCTCTTCCTCTTTTTCCAACTTTTCACATCCCGAAATTATATTTAAGGATTAGTTATTCCTAAAAATGTATCCAAAGAATTTTGCATTCCTGTTCCATACAGTTTTTAAAAGGGATCTCTTCTCTTTCACTTTTTCTAAAATTATATTGTTTGAAATTTTTTCAGTCCAGGAAAACTTCAGTATTTTTTGCCACAACCACATCGTGCAAGCTTCTAAACGACTCCTATCCGTTTTTAAAAGCGTCCATCCTTCACATCCGCATAATAGGACACTCCAGTTATAACTTTTCAGAAATTTCTTTCCAATATTCAAATTTAAGTTGGTATTTGTGAGCAAATTTCTTTTATTTAGGAACGACTTCTTTGATAGTGTAATACGATTTCTTATTTCTGTTGTGTTCTGTGAAAGTGCAGCCTAAATAGCAAAAGTTGTGTTCATGTTCTATTTCTGTTGTATCTAACATTGTTTTATTTGATGTGTAATTTTTTTAATTCCTAAATATCATGAATTTAGATTTCTTTATGTTAATTTTAATGAGGAACCTTTGCAGAATTCTTGCGAGGCAATTTATCATTTTCTGTAAATCTTTTCTTCAACTTGCTAATATTGCTACATCATCAGCATATCTTAAACAGTGTACTTCTAAACAATTAAATTGTATGCCCTTTGTTTTTCCTTTCAATTATTTGATTGCTTCTTTTATAAACAAGTTGAATAAATGGGGTGAAAAGGAGCATCCGTATTTTACTTCATTTCTGATCTTCTGATGAAGATGAGAAAAGAGAAAATTCAAATTTCACCTAAACCATTTCATTTTTAAGGCAAAGTATATGAGTATCGTAGTCCGTTTGAATTTTGCAACTTTTTTTAGAATTTTTAGGTGAATAATGACCGTGTCGTGACTGAAATAGTTTCTTCAAACATTTTAGGGCAGATTTCCATTGATTAATGCTGAACATAATGTGAAGCGCAACAAGCAGTCCGTTGTGTAGCATATGCTGTGTAGAATAGGAAAGTCAATTAAATACTTAAATAATGAAATGTGAATTCCTGCTTCAGATGTGAAATGTTTACATGGAAGTGAGAACTTGGAGAGACGGCAATAATAACATCACCTAAGAACTGTTGAAAGATTCTTCACTACTAGAAACTGCTAGAAACTAATGCCACAATTATTAATTTATTTCTCATTAATGATTTATCTACATACAATTAGTATAGAATACTGAAGTAATCATTTAAGGAGATAAAGAACAGAAGGTTTCTTACAAATGTTCAAAACATTAAAAATGCATTATTGCTATTCCATTGGCATTGTTTTCTGCTAATTAGAATTTGGGAAGAAAAATAATAAGAAACATTCCACCATCTTACTCGTCCTTGAGAAGTGAAGCAGTAGGTGAAATGTGTGAAGAAAAAGCAACGGTAAAAGTAATATAATGTCTTTGTTCGATTGAAAAATTACCACTGAAAGGGAATTTTATTTATTGGTTATTAATGATGTATTACTTCATTAAATTAACACGCAGAGTAAAGGTTAGTTATTATATTTCATTTATTGCCTTTTCGGAAATATTATTATACATTGCTTAAGATATCTTTACAAATGGATTATAATGTGATAATATGTTTTTAAAGCCTTTACTACATCCTTTTGCTGCCAACAGACTCTGTTTTGAGCAGCCTTGTTTTCCTTCCACGATGCCAGAACGAAAAATATTTACAAAACGTAGACACATAAAATGTTCACCAAAGTGAATGCTAATCCTTTTAGATACCAACCGACAGTGGTTGCAACGTTTTAAAATGTGCCGCGTACTTATAAGAGAACAAGAAAAAAACAATCAACGATGAAAAGAAGGGTCAAATTAATAATTATTTTACGTACTAAGGCTCAGGCCATTAGAACATCTTGCGAAAGGAAATGTCACTCAGACGACGAAGTAGACCAATAAAATTTAGCTCAAAGGCTTCTTTAGGCCTGACGATATTTTACATGTAGTAAATGTACGACATGGTATAGTCGTTTTTACTTCTGTTCCAAAAGAAGGCGTACCAAGGACTATTTTCTCCCCCAAAAAATCACGGCTTCGATCGGATTTGAATCTGCGAGATTGAGTATAACTGTCCGCAGTATACGCTAACCATTACATAACTGAGATTGGGCAAGGAGGAGAGAAATACGTGTTTTATTCACCTTTGTAAGGAGAATGCAACCTTTTGAGGACAAGCGGAAACTGAAAGTCACTGTATATGACCTGCCAACCGTTCCGAGGGGAATAACCGCACAGTCGAGATTCGCATTCAAATGCGGATTCCGCGCATCATTCCATCAATTATCCTTCTCTGGGTGGATTTAATTTTTTCTGTTCCCGAGATAATTACTTTCAGTTGGAACGAATGCGAGTTTCGCAAAACTGGTTCTCGCCAGAGTAATCGACTCGCATTTTCCCTTGAGGCATACCGTCTTTGGTAGCTTTAAAAATTCCTGTTTATACTCTATGTTATCGCGTAAGTTACTCACTTTCGGTATCCTGCACTTGAAAATGATTAATATCTTTATTGAAAGTACCGTTTTATTTTGAACAGATTTATCATTGTATTCTCCTGCAATTCTGTTAAATTTTTATTGCTCAAGGCCCCGTCACTTTCAAAGGAAACATTTAATTTTTTGGAGTACTTTACGTGAAGCGCCTAGGATATTTTGAAAATTTTCTCAAAAATGTTCCCAAATATTTTTTAAAGTTTTTTTGATAGAATACAGCAAAGTACACTTATTTTTATGGCACAGGCACCAATTCTCAGTAAAACACGTACATTTCTAAAAAACTCAAAAGTTAAATGTTTTCGACACCCTCCTACAACTTTATTATCGAAGATCCACATGTTTATTAATGACATTTGTTCTTCGCAAGATCTGTAAATATTTAAATATTGTAATGTACACTTTCAATATTACGCTTTACACTTACAAAATTAATACTTACAAACTTAAATACTCACGTACAAAACTATTACACGTACAAAATTGTCACTGACACGTCACTGAAACAGATATATGTAGCATCTCTTTTAAATATTGCAACTTGTACACCTTCATAGTGTTATTTTTGGTTGGTCACGGTTGAAAATTGTCACTTTATGTCACTTTCAAAATGTTTCTCAACACTTCTCCCCCTCCATACAACATACAGGCCAGCGTCTGGTCTGTCTGTTTACACGAAGTGCTTGTGGTTCGTGAGGCAAACTGGTGCTGCGCAGCACTTGCAAAAATCAGTGCGCCAGAGTAACTCGCCTATCTCTTTCCGTGCTGTGCGCGTCTTAGCGACACTATCCACGCGTATCGTGGTTATATCTGACGCCATTCAACAGGCCACAGGCAACACATTCACAGGCCACATTCAACAGGCAACAGCGGTGCACAGAGGGCACATCATGCGCCTTACCTACATCAATCTATCATCACAATCCATCGAATATCTTTCCACGATAGAAATTCCCTTATTTTACGTCTATTGGCCACTAACCAAAAGAGCTGTAAATTACACAACATTTGAGAAAATCTGGAGATAACTGTAAAGAAAGTCGGTAATCATTCTTGAATCCACTAGTAATTCGAAGATTTTAACGAATATATCGAAAATCTATATTTAACGCAAAATTATGCAAGATCTTCTCACATTATCTAAATATTCTCAAAACCATAGTCAAAGATCTGTCTTTGTAGAACAAATTTTATTAAGGAAAAAATGTATATCGTCAGTATTGTTAACTGTAAGAAGACGCCGAAAAAATTTGAACTTTGGCAATCTTCGAAAATTCAGAGAGTTATACGAAAATGATTTTTATAGCCATTTTTAAGCGCCCTTTAATCCAACCTAGAAAATAAAACTAATAAAAAAATGTTTAGACATTTTTGAAAAAAAAATGAAAATGTTAAGGCTTCATGTAAAGTACCCCCGGACAGACGGCCGAACGGGACCATCGACAAATCGACAGATAGACCGACATTTTGCCGCCAATTAATATTTTAGTACGAAGGATCCACAACGCGTAGATTGTGAATACCCAAAGTATTAGAGGAATTAATTTATTACATATTAGAACGAGATTTATCCACTATTTCCACTATTTCGATATCAAGGTCTCAAAAAAACAGTTTTTCTCAAAAAACAAAATATCACCAATTTCTGCCGCTGCATCACAATACAATCCTTTTACTACTTAATTTCGTAGCCTGCGATAAAGTAAAACTTAACTCAATGATTTAGAAGAATTCTTGAATAAACATGGAGTTTGCAGTGTTGGCACTTAGAAGGAAGCTGGTGTGACAAGAACGAGAACACAGAAGAGATAATGTAGAAAATTAGACTGAGAAGAATTCATGGGAGATCCTCAGGTAACGATCAGGGATTCGAAATTACCTCTTTAGTGCCGAGGCGAAGGAAAAACGCGGGAGGCTTCTTGTGCTCGAGAACAAAGCGACCGTTTAACAGCTCTCTCTGGGGAGGGAAGTGCAAACGGTGGCGTCCTTGGTGCGCGATTATGTACTCTACGCGTGGCGTGCGGCGCCGTGCGGCTGGGTGTCCTTCCCCCGGCCGGGTTCCCTTCCCCATCCTACCTACCCCCGTTCGCTCCGCTTCGAAACTGTTAATCACGTTTCGCTTCGCTTTTATTCGCTTCGCCCCGCTTCGCCCCGCTTCGCCCCGCTTCGCCCCGCTTCGCCCCGCTTCGCCCCGCTTCGCCCCGCTTCGCCCCGCTTCGCCCCGCTTCGCCCCGCTTCGCCCCGCTTCGCCCCGCTTCGCCCCGCTTCGCCCCGCTTCGCCCCGCTTCGCCCCGCTTCGCCCCGCTTCGCCCCGCTTCGCCCCGCTTCGCCCCGCTTCGCCCCGCTTCGCCCCGCTTCGCCCCGCTTCGCCCCGCTTCGCCCCGCTTCGCCCCGCTTCGCCCCGCTTCGCCCCGCTTCGCCCCGCTTCGCCCCGCTTCGCCCCGCTTCGCCCCGCTTCGCCCCGCTTCGCCCCGCTTCGCCCCGCTTCGCCCCGCTTCGCCCCGCTTCGCCCCGCTTCGCCCCGCTTCGCCCCGCTCCGCCCCGCTCCGCCCCGCTCCGCCCCGCTTCGCCCCGCTTCGCCCCGCTTCGCCCCGCTTCGCCCCGCTTTGCCCCGCTTTGTGTCGTTTCGCCTCCCTTCATCCTGTTTCGCCCCGCTTCGGCCCAATTCGGCCTGCTTTGCTCCACCTTGTCCGACTTTGTTCCGCTTTTCCCCGCCTTGTCCCGCTTTGTCCCTCTTTGCCCTGCTTTGCCCTGCTTTGCTCCGCTTTGTCCCACTTCCTCCACTTCGGCACACTGCAATGCTTTGCCCCGTTTCACCCCGCTTCTCCCAGCTTTGCTCCATTTTGCCCAACATCGCCCCGCTTCGTTCTTGCCTCGCCTCTATTCTCACTTCGTCCCACTTTTTCCTGCTTTGCCCCGCTTCGTCCTCACTTCACGTCATCTTCGTCCTTCTCCATGTAGTCTCCCTCTGTGGTGCTGTGTCTCGACGTATCGTTGCGTGACGCCTGGCCCCGACCCACGCAGCCTCACTTCGTCTTGTCTGGATCTGCCGTGCTTCACTTCACCCCGTTCCCTCCGCGCCGTCTTGCTCTACTTCACCTAGCCCCGCCTCTCCTGGTCTCTTCCCACATTTCCCCTCGAGTCGTCTCGCTCCGTCTTGCCTCGTCACGCTTCGCTTTGCCTCGCCTCGCGCCGCAAGCGCGGGCCCACCGCTGTTGCAGCTGGTGTGCCTCAGCACGTCGTCACTTAATTAGAGCGCTGGGGGACAGGGGTGGGACGCGCGACAGCAGCGGCGGCGGCGGGCGCCGGGGCGGGCGGTGCGGGCGGGCGGCGCGGGCGGTGGGGTCAGCGAGAAGGGTAGCGCACTGGTGGCGATGGAGATGCAAGAGGACGCTGGGCAGCAGGTACGATGGTTGTGGTATTGAAGGCAAATGGAGTTAACTGAAGTGTGTATGATGTTGCTTTGGAGGTAGTAAAGGTGGTTAAGCAACGCTGTGGATGGTGACCGGTGTTGTTGCACGAACGTAGAAAAGAAAATTACTCTGGGGGCAATTGTAGAAACAAAATGATGATGATCATGTTGGTAGTGGCAATAATGGCAATAGCGTCCGAGAACAGCCTAAATAATTGTATCAATACATGCTGTTTGGTTGGATAGATGAATGTGGGTGGGGCAATTAAATAATGAAGACGTGGCGTAAGTAACTGCGGTGGGGTAGGAAATGAAACCCTACAGGGGAACGATGTTAAACGGGTGCAATTTCATGAAGTGATATGCTTGCCGGAGGCGCTCTAGGGATGTTTTGGCGACAGGCTAGAAGCAGTATGAAGATGGGCTGCAGGCGATTTGGAGGCAGGTTTAAGGGGATTTGGAAACGACCTCAAGGCGGGCCGAAGACTGTATGAAGATAATTTGTTGTGCAGTTTGGGGGCGGACGGTAGGTACTCTTAAGGCAGGATAAGGGCGGGCTGGAGGCGGGCTGGAGGCGGGCTGGAGGCGGGCTGGAGGCGGGCTGGAGGCGGGCTGGAGGCGGGCTGGAGGCGGGCTGGAGGCGGGCTGGAGGCGCGCTGGAGGCGGGCTGGAGGCGGGCTGGAGGCGGGTTGCAGGCGGCCTGGAAGCGGACAGGAGGCGGGCTGGAGGCGGGCTGGAGGCGGGCTGGAGGGGGGCTGGAGGCGGGCTGGAGGCGGGCTGGAGGCGGGCTGGAGGCGAGTTGGTGATGGGGTGGAGGCGGGCTGGAGGCGTGTTAGAGACGGGCTGGAAGGTATCTGGAGGTAATCTAGAGGCGGTCTGGAGGCCGTCTGGAGGCTGTTTGGAGGCGGGCTGGAGACTAACGGGGAGGATGTTTGAAGGCGGATTGTAGGGGAGTTGGGGTAAAGTTGTGAGTGGGTGGGCGGGTGGGCAGGTGGCAGACTGGAGTAGAAGTGAAGACGTGGCAAAGGAGTCGGGAAGGGCGTGGGCGGTGACGACGGCGGTGGCGGCGGGCGGCGCCGACCCTGCCTCCGTCGCTGAGGCGTTGCTGACGGCCTCGAGAGCGTGCCGCGCTACGCGTCAAATTGATTAAGACGCTAACCTGGCGGTGGGGCGCGCTGCCTCAGCGGCTACTCTCCCCTGCCGCCTCTGTCCCCTTGTCGTCTCCGGTCCCGTTTCCGGCCCCCGCCACTGCCACCCCGCTCTTAATCAGGGAGATTGACGTGAAATTGTGTTCCAGCCGCGCCTGCTTCTTGCTATGCGATTCCAACTAATACGAACGCTCGCTCGCGCGGCACGAAACGGCGCGGGGAGGCGAAGGGGCAGAAGCGGGGAGGGGGAAGCGTGGGCGGCGGAGGGGGCGGCGAAAGTGGCGGAGTGGATCGGCGCATGTTGATTGGACAGGGGTGTCGGCTGAGTGAAGGGGTGGGATAGAAGACGTAATGAGGAAGGGATGCAGTCGAGGGAGGCAGGGGGTAGGAAATGGGGAGAAACTGCCGAGAGAAAAAATGAAACGGAAGGGAATTCGGAAAAGAGTAGAATGAGGTAGGGGACTAATGAAACTGTGTAGGTAATGCGGGTCGGGTAAAAGAAGGGCTGTTGATACTGTGAAGAAGAACAAACTGTCTGCTGGGTATCAGGTTGCTCGAAAGGAAGGGAATATCCGAGGTGCCTCTAAAATAACTTGTCCACAGGGATTCCTCTGATCGGTTTTGTTTACTGAACTGAAAAATTATATGAAAAAGTTTTGGACTAAAATGTGCTAGTGGCTGCTAGATGCGTTCTCTAGACTTCTGGCAATATACCGTTGGGGCTACAAACTAATCATCTGCAGACGTACTGCTAAGGATTAGGACAGGATTTGACAGGCAGACAATACGACACAGGTTTGTTGAAGGTGTTTTCTCGAAAAACAAACATCCAAAAATTGTTGTTTTAATGTATTGACCCTTGTTCGACTTAAGACTTTCAAGTGTAAATACGAATTTATATACAATGATATACCGTATGGTTTATACAGAATTTCATTGAAGTATACAACTATTTACAATAAAAATACTGAGATTAGTCCTTTCAGAGTTCTCTAAAGTATTTCATACAATATATTTACTAATTTTTAAAACAGTTTGAAAAATTCTTTACTGCTGAATTCAATTTATTAACTGTACATCAGGGAGCATTGAATGACAGATTGGTTAATGATTTCGGGCGCATCAACTGTTAAGGTCATTAGTCCCTTAAGAATAGTGCGTGTCTTTTCCTCGGGAGGTGTCGGTAATCTTCCCTCGCTAGATGGTGCGACCCGGTGCCGACCTTCCGTCGGCTAGCGGGGTTCTCCGCAACCAGGTGCTACCACTAGCGGGGCACTGCCCCAGCCAGGACAAGCTCTAAGCTCCCGACTGGTCTCCCAGCATACGCAGTAGTGTAGTGCATGTTAGTGTAAGTGTATGTAAGTAATGGGTGAGGATAGGACAAGGAAGAGAAAGGAAAGATCGCGAGTGGTCCGTGGCCCGTTTGTTTGTGTTTTGCTTCACCATTTGCCTAATGTCGGTCGGAGAAACCACGGAAAACTACTGTTCAGTGCAAACGGCCGCTAGCATTTTCCTCCAGACAGCGACAGAACTCGACCTAGTTATCTAGCTAGTTTCGAAAATCTTCGTCGGGACTCGAGCCTAGGACCTCCATGATAGAGGCAATGACATAAGGGAGAGTGTAATAGGTTATTTATGTATCGTATTATAATTCTAGGAATCGAAAACATGTTTTTCTAAGAGAAAAATCGTAGTTGCTGGTAATGAAGACAAAGGAGTCTAAACATGAATATAATTTAGTTGGCATAGTTTTATGTGTCAATAGAAAGTTCTTTATGCATTTTGTGATCACGAATTAACCATGCGAAAATGTTTAAGCAGACGTCGCAAACCCATGCCCTTCACGTTACAATGTTCAGCGATATCCTTACAGTTTTAGTTAGTTGCTGCGTTGTAACTAAGTAAGTAATATTGAAACTAACTCACGTAATTTAAAAGAAAGAGGGTATTAATATAACAGAAAAAATATATTTAATGCGGATGCCTGGTTTTCTGTCATGAAATGGAAGTACGTATAATTGAGATATATGAATTGTCCAGCATGTTAAGCGCTAAACTAAGAATAGGCACTGTAAAGTCACATGAAGAGACCATGATAGTTTTATCATAGTGTTAAGAGATGATAAAGAGTCATTTGAACTGATCATCAAGCCAGTAAAATTGAATGTGGTAAACAACAGTAAGTCTTCAAAATTTTCATTACTTGAGTGAATCATGACTGCAGTGAACATTCATAATTTTCATCCTTTCACAACTCTCAAAAGCTAATTTAACTAAAAAGTAAGGTACTGTGACGATCTATATCTTAATAAATTTTACAATATATAATTTAACTAACCACATCTGCTTGGGAAGTATGATAGGGATGTTGGAAAACTAAAGTATAATTGGCGAAAACGTAAAAAGAAGTTCAATACAGTGGTGTAGTGAAGAAACACGAAACATTTGTGGCGGAAATACAATTTATAACGTTTTAAAAAACGTACGTGAGGAGGATGTAAATTGAGAAAGCAAACTATGAAAGAAGCATCTGAATCTATGTCAGAGGTGTGGTTATTATATGTGGATTTATTTGTTACAATCGACTGAAGAAGGTCGATGAAAACGAAAATTAGTTAAAAGGCTGTTGTCGAGTTACTATCTGATGTACAATTTTAGTGGACAAAAGGTATTAGCAAAATAATAATATATCATAAAACACTTCCCGTCTATGAGGAGAAGTACCCATCATGGCAACATGTCAAAAATTATGTGCAGAAATATTCTCAAAAAAGGTGAACACATTCTGAGGAATAGTGTCGGTTGCCAAGTAGGGATTATTAGGGAGACTTTCTGATAGCAGGCGTTTTTGTGCAGTCGCAAAGACAACGGAGCTATCCCAAAAATTCTAGCAGGAATCTTAAATGACTTCTCAAACGACGCTTTCAATCTAGTTTGGACGTTTGTGCAATCACATTCCATTGGACTGAGTAGCTTGAAAAATTGGTTGTCTATTGTTTTGGTGATGAAATTGTATAAGGAGACGACACCACCAGGTTCTGGAAACTGCTCAAAGAAGTAATAATTTCGGTTTCCAGATGCATGTGCAAGGATAACTCTGCTACTTCAGTGCAAAGAGACAGGCTGCTATAGCTCAACGGTAGAACTTTTGGCTCTAGTATGCTCAAAGGATAGGTCATAGCGTTCAATCCCCAACGGCGGTGATTTTTCGACAGACAGTTTGGAGAAGATTTCAAGCGGCCGGCTGCTCTGATCAATACCAGGGGAATGGCGGAGAAGTGTCCACCGGTAACGAAAGCTCAGGGCATCTACTGATGTCGGTGTAGTTCCGCTGACTGGGAGGTCCTAGGGTTCGAATCCCAACGGTGGCAGGGTTTTCGACACTAGCTTGTCAGCAAGGTCGAATTCAGCTGCTGTCTGGAAGAGAATTCTAGCGGTCTGTTATTCTGATTGAAAGTTTTGCGTGGTTACTCCAACGAATATCAGGCGAATGCCGGAACAGAACACAAAAAACGGGCCATAGACCGCGCGCTATATTTCCTTTATCTCCCTTGCCCTATCATCACCCCTTACGTTCTCCCACTTACACTCACATGCACTGCACTACCACACCTGTCGGGAGACCAGTCGGAAGCTTACAGCCTGTCCCGGCTGGGGCGGTTCCCCGCTGGTGGGAGATACTTACTTGAGAAAAATTTCCGCAAGCCGACGTAGGTCGGCGCCGGATCTCGCTAGCTAGTGGGGCAAGATGACGCCATCTCCCTCGATAAAACTAAGCATTACACTTACGACACTAATGACTTTAGCAGTTGACGCGCCTGGAACTACTAAAATCAATCAATCGATCAAAACTAGTGAAGTATTGTAACAAACGTGCTACGGACCGCGATATTTCCTTCCTTTTCTATGTACCCTCTTCTCCCATTACTCATAAACATCTGCACTATACTACACGCGTCAGTTGATCATTTGGGAACTAATCACTTTTTCGTTCTAGGGCGGTGTCCCGCTTGGGGAGACAACTTGCGTGGGAAAACAGAAAGCTGACGAGTAGGTCGGCGGCGGATTTCACGTCTCATCAGGTCAAGGACAACTGAAATATAACATTCACTATACTCGCAGGACTAATGACTTTAGTTGCGCGCCGACAGGTACTACTCGTCGCTCACACAATGTGAAGAAAGGTTACGTCAGGAAATAATATATTTTCATGTTCATTCATTTTGTTTCCGTATAAATTCGTTTATTTATTTTCTGTCTTGCCTATTTATCTCGGATTGAAACGAAAGAAGGAAGAAACATGTAGACGTGGAGGTGTAACGTGAATCTGAGCCAGTGCTCGTCCATATGATTGAATGCTCGGAATGAAGTGGGTTACGTACGATTAGCTCGACCGAGCTGATATCCACGTGGGCGGGGCATGTGAGGGGGTGGATAGACAAGCGGGCGGCGGCAGGACAGCGACGTGAACATCTCCACAAGCCTCGGGCAGCTCATCGGGCACTTGTTGCGCGGCAGCTGGCCCAGCGCCAGCTCGGTCAGGACCCGTCCCCGCCCCCGCTCCGTCCCGCCCCATGCCCCGCCCCCGACTGCACCGCGGACCACGCTCACCCAGCTCCGGATCAGAGGGACAGCGGAAGGGGAGTGTGGCACTAATTACAATTATGAAACTGCGCCTAGAATAGTAATTTATCTTGACCGGTCAACTTTATATGCTGTTTACGTGCGTGTTCGGTATAGAGTAATCGGCTCATTATATAGAGTTGAGAGAAATTTATTTCAACCAGTTTTTTCTCATAAAAGATTCAGTAACAGTTAATTCTGACAAAGAGGAATGGAAAAATCTGAAAGCATGCACTCGGTCAAAATGGGATGCCGGTTGCCTATTTGGACCCAGACGCCTAAGTTGGACCTCAAAAGAAATGCACAAGGGCACTGGCGTAACGTTTGGGCGCGCAAGGCCTGCAATGCAGTCGAGTCCAAGTAAAAAAGGGCCTATTTTGAGGCTGAAGGTTTTGCGATTTTAATAAATATTAATTACTTGATACTTTCTCTGATACTTTGTCATAATTGATATAATAGAATATTAAAAACAGCATCTTCCAGAATAATATTTTTCCGCTTCGGTAATGTATGTAACGCAATCAATGAAGCTTAGCAAATTATTTAGGTTTTATTGTAATGTTAATTTCATAAAATTAAATAATGAAGCAGATTTTCCACTATTGGTTATAAGCCTTTGTCATTGTTAACAATAAACACGACATACAAATTGTCTTTCGATGTGACAACGTTCAGGCGAGAGCGTTGTCGACATTGCTTTTGAATAGTAGTTATATTTAGGAGCATGATAGCATCGTCTTCACAAGTACCGTCGTGTTTATTTGAGTACTTTTAAAAAGGGGGCCCGAATATACGTTTTGTGGCCGGACCAACACTCAATTCGTTACACTACTGCACGAGGGATAATAAACGTATTGAAAAAACAAGTCTGTTTATTAAAAATAATATCAATACAGAATATCCAGACGATCAAAGTATTGTTTTTGTTGTTATATTGTAATAATGTTTGTTCCAAAACTTTTTTGAAAGAATTAACAGTTTCCTCGGAAATATGTAATCGACTGTCTACTACTTTATTTAATGATTTTCACGTCTTATTCTAATGACCCAGATTGTATATAGATGCAATCATCTTAATATTTAAAACTGAAGTAGCCTACCAGGTTTAAAATATTGCTAATTATAGAAACACAATGTACCACTGGGTAAATGAATAATTAAATACTTCACGATTTATTAGATAGAAATATAATAAGGATGAGAAAAATGTGAAGAACCAATATGGGAGGAGCGGTTTGTAACATTAGATTTCATATCTGCAACATATGCAGACAAATTTCTTTTTGCTGAATATCATTTTAACACACCTAGTGTGAATAAAAATCAACATCCCAAACACACTATTATGTTTTATTTCCCCCCTTTTTATGTCGTGTAGAACCAGCAAGATTCAACATCATCGCGATGTTATTTGTGATCTTGTGACCAGAAACTGATTATTTTTATTCTTACTCTTTGTTCTTGACCTTCAGTTGCTCTTGTTGGGATTCATGATGGGCTGTTCTTTACAATTGTCCTTTCCACTTCTTCCAATAGATGATATCTCGGACGTTTTATGCAGTGCGTCAGACAGGGAAATCCTAGGGTTTGATTCTCACGTCATCTTTTTGTAAGAGGCGGTGCTCTTCAGCTACTGAAACTCCAATTCCAGTGCTGTCCTACACGCTGGTTTGCGTGAATATTTCTCTAGGCATCTCTCTGGAGCGCCTACCAAGCCGAGACAAGCTATAAGCGCCTGACTACTTTCCCGACGTGTGTGATAGTGTAGTGCACGGGGTGTAAGTGTGCATGTAAGAGGTGAGGTCAAAGGTGATACAGGAAGATCGTGCGCACTTCGTGTCTTGTTTTTTAGTGTATGGCGGTGGCATTCGCCTGGTATTAATCGTAGAATCTAAAAAAAACAACAAAAAACATCATCATTTGAACTCGAACCCAGGGACCTCTCCTTTCACGACGCTACAGACGCAACGGAGATGCAGCTGAGCTAAAGCAGGCGGGCGCCCAGTTCTGGCGCATGCTGCGTCGTCGCTTTGCAACTTGCCCGCCCGCGCGCCGCGCTGTGTCCATTAGGCGCGAGATTGGCGTGTGGGCGGGACGTTATTAGCGCGGCTCATCCCACTTGCGGACGGCGCCCGCAGGCCCTGCCGCCGCCGCCGCCGCCTCCGCCGCCTCCACAGGCCGCAGCACCCAATCCGCGCCGACGCTCGACATGTGCTCTCGTCCCTCCCACCCCCGGCACTCCCTTGGCTCTCTGCCCCCTCTCTCGGCCCACACGCCTCCACGGGTCTGCGCGCGATTTAAGGCCTGGATTACTCCCAATCTCTTGTCGGTTCTCTGGCCCCGCGGAGCAGAAGGTAGAGGTGAACAATTACTCTAAAGCTTTGGTTGCCCCGCTAGGACTTCGCGGCAGTTGCACCGTCAGAAAAAAAATCTCGATACGTGACACGGATTTCGGTGAGGATTTTAAAATGTAATACTTCAAATAATGTGCTTAATTGCCTTGTATTCAAATGTATCTAAATAAATTCATTCTCTAAAAGAAATACTCCTCATTTTATTGCTGTTTTACCTACACCGATAACATTTCTCATCAACTAGAATTTTCTTCCATTTAAATGGCTATACCTTTAATTATTGACCTAGAAAAGTATGCCTTTAAAGAAAAGAATCATGCAGTTATCGCTCATATAATACTGCTGTATACGCTCATTTAAACTGTATCTTGTTGATAACTTGGTTCCAATCTTCGTGGGATCTGCACCACACTCGAACCCTACCTCAAATTTTTGCCAATTGAAATCGGACTCATTTGACGAAGCCGTGGTTTTCCAGTCGTCTAATTCTTTATATTTCATATTGTGATCTGTATATTTGTATATTGCTATCCCATGACTTTTGTAACCTCAGTGTATTGTATACCAAGTTTCGAAAACCTTATTGTAGTACTGTAAAACGTTGCCCTAGGGAGTCAAGCAAATCGCTGTTTTTTTAAAAAAAAGTATTTCTCCTATAAAGCTAGAACTTCACAAAAGTTCCTCTGACATATTTAAGACTCGGCATAAAACATTTTATCAAAATATGAAATGATCGCATTAGACCACTTAACGTGGAATGGCCCTGTTCTATAATTACAAGAAAAATAGACGTTGTTGAAAAACGATCGTAATTGCTCATCAGACGGCTTGCAATTCCAAAGCTTCAGATTGATCTCTTATATAAGGGTCACTTCGCCTCCAATAAAGTAGTACGCGTGTTCCAGGAATTTTATCCCATGAATCCCAATGATTTATCAGAAGAAAATCGACTGTTGACCTTTTACGAGTGTTTCTAATTTAATGAGAAAAGTCCATTGAAAACTGAACCGCTATCAGATTGACTTCTGTCGTCTTTTTTATAAAGCCCATTATCTTGAACTGGGCGTATTTACGTTGAGCTAGGAGCGCGACGGCGAATTGCCTGGAAAATAAGAAACCTTATTGGAAGGATTAGTGTTCGATGGAATCTGCCGCATAGTTAATTTTTTTTATTAACGTCAAAAACAGGTAAAAACTATGTTTTTCGTGCTAAGTTAATTTCAAGTTACATTTATGCCCAGAAGCAAAACAAGGGCCCATCTCAGCATTTGCTCAAAGATCAGGGAAACTGGACGAAAACCTGATCGAGATGATGGTCATTGACCAAGAAGCTGAAGTACGATATTTGTTACAGATTCTTTAGAATTATACAATTCAAATGGTAAATAATAATCTAAATGTCGTTGTTAAAATTAATATTACTTTCCTTTGCAATATTATTTTCCTTTCCTTAGTTGCCCCTGTTATCATTTCATCAACGAAATTATGAAAGTAGAACTCCGATAACAAGGAATGTTTGAAAATCTAGAGAGTTAATTTAATACCTTAAAAAATCAGGTAAATTGACAATACAAACATAACGTCAAAACTCTGGCCTAAGTCCTTAAGGTGAATGGTACATTTTTCCCAAAATTGCGAAAAATGTAAGAAGTTTAACATGTAAAATTGCGATCAGTATGTACCTCAAAGGCTTGTGATGATGAAAGGGATCGAAAACAACTGATATTAACTGCTTGAAAACTATGTGCAATTCGATTTTATTGACTGTACCAGATTTGTTGTAGCGAGGAATTGAGTTTATTGACAAAAGTGCTTAATTAATTTCATTTTTATATTATGTGTTTTTAATATCAATGTCGTACTACTGTTGTGCGTTAAAATTGCAGACACAATAAATTCTTTATTTAGACGTCAGAAAGAAGTACTTACGTGTGTTCAACTATCAGAATATTAGTTTATATTCTATTAATTAAACGGTTAGAGTTAAAAAAATAGCAATGAACCACTGTTACGACCTGACAATGATATTCAAAAGAATTGGCTTGGTCTTTTATAAAGTGATTATTGTTCACATCTGGGTTGACCAAAGTATAAATTGGATTTCACAACCGCCTTGATTTCTCCTCCAGTGAATGTGAGTAGTTCGCCAGTTCATTCTATTGCGATGAGAACAATATTGGGTTTAGCAATAGATATCGATTGATTTTGAATCATATTTATACTAGTTTATCTGCCATGTATATTACACCAAATAGAAACCAGTATTTTAGAGTATATCGATGTTTTAAAATCTCTTTTCACTACGGTGCTTTGAAAAACAATTCCGCGTGAAATGGTAAAAATTCCCAGCTCTCTGATATGAATTAAAAGCGAAATATGCGGTTTTTTCGCGTGAAAATAGAAAAACGTTAATTTGTCTCATTGTATTTTATGTTCCTCACATTACATTTAGTCGTCTATTATCTCAATCTGTAGAGCTCGTAGAAAATAATTGTATTATAATTGCAAAAATAGTCCAATTGGCATTAATTGTATCCCACAGTAATGAGTTTTGCTCCTGTTTGGAGGGTGGATTTTTTTTACATAATCAAGGATTTTTAAGTGATCATATTTAGTCAGAAGTAAAAACCTTCTCTTCTAAATTTGAGTTTAGTAGAAGAAATAACCTTTGACTCATGATGTTTTCAAATCACCAGTTGTAGACACGAAAAACAGGCAAGACTCGTTATTTTTAAACGCAGCTACAGATTCTTCTCATTCCTTTCACAATCTCAGGTTGTGAACATATATCAAACGCCATCCGTTGTTTTATTGTTGACGCAAGATTTTACGTCCATTATCCAGCCACTGGTAATTCTTGAAAAGTTGTATAATGAAATATATATATATATATATATATATATATATATATATATATATATATATATATTGAAACACAGAATGTGTTCCCTTACACTAATTAAAACATTAGTGTAAGTAATCAATATATATTTTGGACTGCGCGGTACGTACGCCAAGCGCTGCGAACAACGACGGGAGCGAGCAACGGTCGCTACCGCCACCGGTGCCACCGCCGGGAGGCCAGCGTGAGAATGTCAGTTACAAACTGGGCAGCGAGCACGTGCAGGCAGTCGTTAGGAGAATTGCGAAGAGGACAGACGTTAGCGGAGCGGCGAAGAGTTCGGACGTGTGGCGAAAAGCTCGCCGTTAGCGCATGGACAAAAGGGAACATGCGATGTGTTCGTAAAGCAATAGTGATTGTGAAGCAGTAAATAAGTGAAGTAGACAATGAGATTATCATTAGAATAAAAGATTCGTGTTGATAGAACAATCGATCGCGTTTGTAGTAATTAGTGTAGTGGAAACTTTACCGAAACTGTGTGGTACGGAACTGGGACCAGCACGCGTGATAGGCGCGGGTTGAGTAATTGAATCCATCGACGGAAGGTGATTCGAGAGAGGTGCAACGCCGTGGTATCAAGATCCGAGTCGGGGAGGAGTCACAAGATCACCAGCCCAGGACGACCGCCACGCCATCAGCCGCCGACAGCCCACAGCTGCTGTAGAGGTCGGCAACCCTGTCGATACGAGCTGTTCTACGATCATCGAAGGTATTTGGTCGGGGCCCCGAAGGTATGTAATGCATATTACACCTAATCTTGGTACCAAGGCAGAGTGTATAAAAGTTGTCAGATCATGTAATTAACAAATTTGATTTGCAAATAAATCTTGTTCATGATTGTATTTCTATTTCTGATTAACTTTCCCAATATTATACCAACTTATCCAGGGACCCATTCACGGAAAAGATACCCTCCTTTAGTGTTATATTGCAGTGAAATACCCGGCATCACCAGGTACGTCACAATATATATATATATATATATATATATATATATATATATATATATATATTGTGGCGTCACCAATCAATTAGTATAATTTTATTGGGGCGTCGCCAATAATAACATAATAATCTCGTCGAGAGATAGCTTCCAACGAGGCAAAAGTAGGTCACGAAGGCCTCTTTGTCGCGAAGGGCTTCCCTCACGACCGCACTCAGCCCCTTTCAGAGGCGGACCGTTTATTGCCCCTCATAAAAACCATTCTAGCAGTCGGCCGAAACCCCCCTTTTGAACAATACACACCCTCGCGCCCCCTTTCTCTGTCGCCACCCGGGGAGGAACACGGAGTCCCGAAGGGGTTGGCACGGGTGTCGATTAAGAGGAAGACACATTTACGACGCGTCGTGAACGAGACCTTTCTCAGCCGTCAGCCGGTCCCCCTTCGGACAATGCCCGCCCCCGCACTCGTTTGGCACGCGCCTTGGGTAAGGCACCCGAATCCTCACAGGGGCTATTTACAAATTAAACACAGCAGGCTGCCGATTAGCCCATGCCGACCGTTTATGGCCCTTGAAAATGCACTCCTGCATGAACACGTGTCCAGACAGCTGCGAGAAGCTTCTGGAACATTTGACAAAGGGAAGCGAGAGAGAGGAGAGAAGCCGGTGTTAGAAGGAGAGCGAACTGTGGAAAGTTACAGGAAAACTGCGACAGGATTGGTAAATTAGAATCCTGCAACGCAGTTACCCTCAGCCAATGGGAAGCTTCGCCATGAGGGAAGGGATAAATTTACAGAGTTAGAAACATTTTGGGAGGGGGGAAGGGAGTTTTCTTAAAAACGGGGTGCACGAAGGAAAATTAATGAGGATCGGGACGCGAGTAGGGAAAGACTTCCCGGAGCAGAGGAATCAGAACGCGACTTGGGAAATACTTTTCCAGAGTAAAGTTTGATTTTATTTTGAACGCAACCAGTGGACTTGTCGCGGAGGAAACTCGGGCGGGAGATCACTGGATCCCGCACTATTTCCGCATAGGCCCGTCGGTCTCCGTGCCTTTTACGCCGGGCCCATTGATAGCCCACATCACATTACGTCAGCGCCCGTGGCCACTCGACCGACTGCGCCTGCTCGAGTCGGCGACCTGAGACTGCCTGCTACCAGCTGAGAGGGGACGCGTCACGAGAGGTCGGCGACCTGGGACTGCCGCCGCCCCTACCTCCGAGGGCGCTGCGTGACCAGCCTGGGACTCAACACAGCCATCGGTGAACGCTACGAGGCGAAGCTGCCTCGCAGGACAATTTTACGGCGAGAAATTGATAGTGGCCGCGCTCAGGCCCTGCAGATCATAAATGGTGGATTGCATGTGTCATCAGAGATTAAGCCTAATATGTTAGCCTTAAGGGAATTAGCCTATTAGTAATTAGGGCAATGAGCTCACAGAGTAGAGTTAGTAAGAAACTTGCGTCGCCCTTTGCGACCTGTAACTTCCCTGGCAGCTCATGGTGCCAGGAATAAACTACTATTTGTTATAAATGACTCAGTGTTATAATTCATGACCTCCCAACACTTCCATCCAGCCATATTTCAGGAGCTGAACCTGGCGCCCTCCCCCGCTGGTATTACAATATATATATATATATAACAATTGAAAAAAATGATATGTAAAGCAGAGATAGAAAATAATTGATGAATAATTAACGTTTTACTCTGCACTTCATTTTGAGTTATATTCCAGAGACAAATGGGTTATTTATTAACTTGTCATATATATATACATATATGTGAAGAAATGATAAATAAATGTGATATATGAAATAACAAATACGTCTGAATACCAGTGAAAATGTGCTAGTGAATTGAATGAAATTTATTACCCACAATCATAAAATTAGAGTAAAATAAATTGTAGTAATCGGCTTGAGAATTAAGTTAAATGAAAGTGAATGAAATTATGATTATCATTTAGATGCATTATCAGTCATGTCAAAGCAAACGACGAATACAAAATACCAAAAAATACAGACGTTTGAGTGAAGTGCAATTGTTTTTTTCAGGTTAACTCATATGTTCATTTTTGTGTATTAAGATAACAATACTACAAAAACTATCTTGCCCAAATATCTGAATGACATTTGTTTAATACAGTTTCAATATTAACACATCACGCAAAAAAAGGGTTTTTTCGCAATTAATTTTTGTGACCCCCTCGAATGGACCGGTTCGTTACTTCCTGTAACAGATTGTGAAAAAAGAAGGGAAGACCTCGAGAATATCTTCTATAAATTCCTCGTTCTCCCATTGAAATGGCCGAGGTTTGAGCCCAGCGGCAGAGCTGTGCGCTCCAGTAATTCCTGTTACCAAGACAGCTTCCCGTTTAAGAGTCCCCAGAGCGCAATCCTCGTCCGCTCGGGTAACTGCGGATCAGCGCAGCTCGCGACTCATTGCGTCGCCCGTGGCGCCGTTCACTACGAGTACAAGCGTTTCTCGTTCGACATATCCGCGCCCATTTACGGGATCAGTCTCAAATTTGAATACGATCGCCTGTTTTCCGATGGTGGTTAAAATTAATTTCCAATGCTAATATTAGCGGTTGATAACGGGGCGATGCAAAACAGTTTCGGTTGCAGCTGAACATGCCTCAGGCTCTCGAATAAAACATGCGCTACGTTCTGCCGGAATTTCGTGGGAACGGCTAGAAACGTTGGGGGGGGGGGAGGGAGGAGGTGGTGAACGCTACCACGTCACACGACTCTCAGTGTCTATCATCATTAATTCCGCGTTCTTCACGCTGAATGTTCAACAGATTCCGCTCGTTGGTGAAGCCTGATCTTCTCGTCTAACGGTCTTCATTTATGCGGGAGGAAGAGGTTAAAATGACTTGCCAATCAAAATGGGAGGCAGAAAGAATTCTACATGAAAAATTGGGGCCATTAACATAAAGTTTACGAGGTTCACGTGAAATGATACGAGTGGGAAAAATTTAGGTTGACCTGACATGGCACTCCGCTTGACGCAGACCTTTAGTAAAGTTCTTTCTCTCCAACAACTTTCACAATCTCTTCGAATTATTCCGTGCTTTGTCAGTCACTCAAGTAGTATTGGCAGCAGTCCCACGATAAAAAACATAAGCAAACGAATTAACTGTGCATTGTGTTGCTTAACCTCTTCGCGCCTCAAATAAACATTTCATGAAGTTGACATTGAAATCACTGGGGACTTTCTCTTACTTCTGTTTCTATTTGATATGCCAATTTGAAAAAACAAAACTATTCAAAGACCACCGCATCTGTTATATTGGTGTATTCTGTGTTTTTTGTTACTCGAGGCTGTTAATGATTGTCATCGCGTGTCGTTATTGTTTGAAAACATATGTATGAGCGCAAGTCTGATAGGAATGAAGTGACTCTACTTATCATTACCCGACGCTAAATGCTATCTTTGTTGCTCTTACGTTCTGTGTGTTACATTCATGCAATAATTTCCTATTGACATTTTTTGTAAACCTATTGCTTATCGTGTATCGATAGCTTATTAACCAAAACTAATATTGAACCCCTCTATATGTTTGCCATTTTGTGAGTCTTGAGCTCTCTTTTTATATCAGTCGCATAGTCCGACGACATTGATTTTCGGACTATGATACTATTTTCGACACTGATTTTTTTGATTTTTGCCACAAAAATGTTACATAAAGTTTGTGATTTCAAGGTACCCAAGAGCTGATTCATTTCTTTAACTACATTTTTAATTAGTTGTAATGTTTATGGACTTATATCATGCGTATCTGCAGTTGGTAGTATTTATGTCCAAGCATTGGAAATTTAGAGGAGAACGGGAGTGTGTGGGCGAGGAAAGCCTACTATCTGTCGCTCAATGTCAAAATTAATTCAGCGGTCTTAGTGGTCGTAATCAATCCGACACAGAGCCGACTGCTCATTGACTCGTTCATTCGTCATCGCTCTCCACTTGACGCTTACCATTTACATTTCAACACTCACCGGTCAACTGCCATGCGCTGCCAACTACCCACTCGCTTTAGGTTAGGAATTGTTAATTCAGCAGAGTTAAAGGTGTTTGCACGGCAACGTCCACAGATATTTCGCGATGATGGTTGTGGGAAGGATGGGGAGTAGAGGGCGAGATGGGAGGGTGATAAAGGGTCATTTCCTTCCCGAGCTTTTACTCGTTATCTGGCATTATTCATTAACTCGTCTCTGCTCATCGGTGATTGATTCGCTCCCGCTTGGTTTTTGAAATTTTCCATTAGATTTACTCAGTGAGCAATCAATAAAGTTTCTAAACGATGAACATTTTGGGAATCGTTGCAATATATAATGTACGGAGAATAATTGCATCGTAAACCCCATTCGAAGAAATTAAGTTTATTAGGAAAGAAATATGTTTCTGCAAAACATTTATTTCTCGCAAGTATGTGTTATAACACATTCAAAACAAACAAAATGATACATTTAAATGAAAAAATGTACGAGATCATATTCACGATTCCCCTGTCCATTATCGCTCTAACTAGCAGACTCACGTTTCAGTCTGTACTGCACATTTCTTTATTTTTGATTTCCAACATATTGGTTTATATCTTGAATTATTCTTTAATATTTCTGTCAGACAAATCTATTGATTACTCCTACCTTCCAAGTTTCTGAACCTAATCCCGAGTGAGTATTCATTGATTCTGTTCACGTGAACTTTGGAGGCCATTAGTACCTTTGAATAGTAATTCCGGGCGCGTCAGCTGCAAAAGTGATTAGTCCAACAAGTGTAGTGTATGCTTTTTCCTCGTCAGGTGGAGATGTCGTCTCCTGGTGGACGGTGAGATTCAGCACCGTCCTACACGTCGGCTTGCGGTGTTTGAATTCTGCAGTTGTCTTCCAGCGCGGCATCACCCGAGTTGGGACAAGCTCTCGACTGGTATCTTGATGTGTATTGTAGAGTGGTGCAAGTACGTGTATGCGTGTGTGGGAGTGTGTATGTTTATAGGGACGGGAGAGGAAAATAATGGAGAAAAACTCGTGCGCGGTTTGTGGTCTGTTTGTTAGAACACTGCGCCGGATTTAGCTGGTATTGATCTCGGAAACCACGGAAAACTATCGATCGGAGAAGCAAGAATTCTCTTCTAGGCGCAGCTGATCCCGAAACAATCGGACCAATTGATGAAGACAACCCTATGTAGGACCGATAGTGCGTTCCTCCGATAGTGCGTACAGAAGTTTGCAAAGCACGTGTTGTTTAGTGAACATTACTGGAACATATCAAACACATCACTTAAATCGTACTACTGAAAATACAGAGCTGATCAAGATTCGAAGAAACTTTGTCTACGGGCATTTTACACTCAACTGCCCGCGTGCTACAGCCCGAGAGCCCGCGTGCCATCACGGCGTCGGCAGCTGTGCTTGCTCTCATCGCACTTTCGCTCTTTGCCGGCGCGGCGCTTGGTGAAATGTAAGCTCTTAATTCGCGAATTGCTCTATTTAATGTCGCTGAAAACCGAAGCGTGTAGTGATTAGATTGGGAAGATATGAGCATATCAGAGTTCAGAAAGTAGGACAGAAAGCGAACAATTTAAATCAATAACACAATGTTTTATTAAGATTGTAAGACTAGGCATCTTTCCGGCACCATCAAAGTAAAGATTGGACGCGTTCTTTTTCTTCAGCATACTTTCAGCGAGACGTAACATGACACCATTTTACATGCATATGATGTGTTGTGTGTGTGTGTGAGAGTGTGTGTGAGTGTGTGTGAGTGTGTGTGTGTGAGTGTGTGTGTGTGTGTGTGAGAGAGAGAGAGAGGGAGGGGAGAGTAATGGAGAGAGAATGGGTGGGAGAGGGGGAAGGAGAGGGAAAATCTACCGTTATAATCCGATGTTAATGAAATTTTGCTCATGTGACCTTCAAAACAAAAGTTACTGATGTATGAAATTTCATGAAAATTATCCCTGTTCTACTTTGCTACTCTTTAGGTTGGGGCGGGGAAGAGACGTGGGTCAGCACGGGGCAAGGAAAGGTAGGGCGAGGATACAAGATACATAGAATTCATTCTTATTCGTGCCTAATTAATGATAATGATTAATGAGAACGCAGTTTACTTCAGCTAGTGTTAATATATTTGCTTTTTTATTATTAAAGGCATTAAGCGTTTAATGCCTTTTCGCCATTACAACGATTTTTTGAATAAAATGTGATATTATGCTTTAATTCAAATACACGTACTGTAATGAAAATAAAACGTCATGTGTATTAAAAATGTTTGAAATATTTTCTAAATATATTTACCTTTGAATTGTATTGGAAATAATTTTTGTCGCTCGCGAATTTCCAATATTCGCATTGAATATCACTTTTAGTGTTGCATGTACTTCAGTGACGTAAACTAATGAAATGTTGTCTAGGGAAGGTGTCCGTACATTCATAACCACCGAGAGGATTTCTCATTTGAATCCCGAGAGGGGAAACTCACGGTGTTGCATATGTTTTGTTGGTCACTAAGTACGACGTGCAGAGAAGTTTCGCCGAGGTGGTTTGTGACCCGCTCCTGACCTTTTCATGTTCATTACGAATTCTCCTTGTTCATTTCCACCCAAAGTAGTGTGTGTTAGCGAGTGGCACTTCATTCCATAGCATGTTGCACCGCTTCTTGTAGGGGTGCATCATTAGTACTATAGAAATGAGAGATGTGACAACACCGTTTGTTGAGTGTTGTTTGCAAATGGTTCACAAACACTGCTTTTTATTAATGGTCTACATGGAATGGAGACTTGCATAAATAAATAAATCAACTAGCCAGACTGACATTGTGACTGCGAGAGATATTATTAGAATTTGTTGCGAGAGATTATGTCACTTTAGCTACTCTATTTATTACCTAGAAATACCAGCATTGGAGATTCGAAGATGGCCATACTTATTAAATTAAATTAACATTTCTTATTAAATTATGTGAGATTGAGATGTAAACAATCTTACTATTCCTTTGTAATGCAATTTTTGCTTGGAAGTACTACTCTGCTATTTAACTTGGAGAGTTTCTAGGGTATATATCTTGTAAGATGTATCCTTTACGTCTGTAATATATTAAAATTATAGAGAGAAATATTTTACTCACTATTTTTTTAATAACAGTTTATAAATTAAACTTCCGCGCGAGAAATAACATCTTTAATAAACGAAATTTTAGAGAAATTTATTCTTGAATAAATGCAAAACTATTTCTTAGCGTGAACTACTTTTGTACTTCATTTTCGTATTTTTCAAAACAAAATATTAAAAACCCGTGGAACGTAGGTTTTTAATATTCCAAGCACTTCAATAATGTATTGCTTTCTTCCGAAGGCACTACAATATATTTATAATTGAACTAACATCGCATTATCATAATATAGTATACGGAGCCTTTCGGTTCACTGGTTAAGTATTTTATATGAGGTATGGAAGTCACAACACATTGACAAGATTGAATTACATTATATAATTTGTATCACAACATGACAACGCAACGCATTCTTTTTTCAAGTGATACGTTCAAATTTTATCTGTCCATTAGTTGTATTTAGTCGCATAGTTATCGATGGCGTTGCTTTCATTAGGAGAATTACAAGATCTTTAACCCAAGCTACACCAAGGTATAAATGGGCTCGAGCATTTCATGGATGGAGCGCAGAGTCCACTGTTTAAATTTTGATTTTATTGTTTTGTCGATTTTGATAAATGAATAAATTGATATCACTAATTTTATATATATATATATATATATATATATATATATATATATATATATATATATATATATATATATATGTGACGTACCTGGTGATGCCGGGTATTTCACTGCAATATAATACTAAAGGAGGGTATCTTTTCCGTGAATGGGTCCCTGGATAAGTTGGTATAATATTGGGAAAGTTAATCAGAAATAGAAATACAATCATGAACAAGATTTATTTGCAAATCAAATTTGTTAATTACATGATCTGATAACATTTATACACTCTGCCTTGGTACCAAGATTAGGTGTAATATGCATTTATCATACCTTCGGGGCCCCGACCAAATACCTTCGATGCTCGTAGAACAGCTCGTATCGACAGGGTTGCCGACCTCTGCAGCAGCTGTGGGCCGTCCGCGGCTGGTGGCGTGGCGGTCGTCCTGGGCTGGTGACCTTGCGACTCCTCCCCGACTCGGATCTTGATACCACGGCGTTGCACCTCTCTCGAATCACCTTCCGTCGATGGATTTAATTACTCAAGCCGCACCTATCACGCGTACTGGTCTCAGTTCCGTACCACACAGTTTCGATAAGGTTTCCACTACACTAATTAATACCAGCGCGATCGATTGTTCTATCAACACGAATCTTTTATTCTAATGATACTCTCATTATCTACTTCACGTATTTACTGCTTCACAGTTACTAGTACTTTACGAACACATTGCATGTTCCCTTCTGTCCATGCGCTAACGGCGAGCTTTTCGCCACACGTCTGAACTCTTCGCCGCTCCGCTAACCTCTGTCTTCTTCGCAATTCTCCTAACGACTGCTTGCACGTGCTCGCTGCCCAGTTTGTAACCGACATTCTCACGCTGGCCTCCCGGCGGTGGCACCGGTGGCGGTAGCGACCGTTGCTAGCTCCCGTCGTTGTTCGCAGCGCTTGGCGTACGTACCGCGCAGTCCAAAATATATATTGATTACTTACACTAATGTTTTAATTAGTGTAAGGGAACACATTCTGTGTTTCATCACCCCCCTCCTTTCTTTTTTTGGATTTTTCCCGCCTCCGGAAAAATTCACTTTAGTATCATCGTCTCTGCCGATGGTTGCACTGTCTTGTATATTACATGAACCCTATATACGCTTATACCCTAAAATCGAATTAACACGTGATTGTTTAGATTAACACTAAGATTACACTTATTTACACTTCACTATTTTCCATACCTATGGGACAGGGTCTTAGGTTATGGAAATTGTAGTGTCCCACCACTTCTTGTTTGTCATTTAGTAACTTAGCCACATTTTTATCCGTAACTTTATCTATCACATATGGTGTAACCCTGTTCTGCAGCTTTCCTTGCAAAATCTTGTCCACGCATTGAATCAACGCAGCTCCGCTATTGCGTCACCCGAATGGCACTCTACAAAACACATAACATATTCCCTCAAATGCGAATTCTGTATACTGCTGGTCCTCTTCCGCCACTTGCATTTGCCAATAAGCTTTACTAAAATCAGTACTAGAGAAAATGATGTTCCCTCCAAACCTCTGCAATGCTTCTTCCACCGATAACGGAGCATCCCTGTATGGTTGTGTTACTGCATTTTGTCTTCGTGCATCTAGGCATAATCGTATTCCTCCATCTTTCTTTTTGACGATCACGATTGGGTTAGTGTAGGATGTCTGTGCCTTTCTTATGATTCCATCATTTATCATTGATGCTAATAGTTCAGAAACATCCTGCTTCAGCGCTGCTGGTATCGGATAGTTACGCTGTCGAAATGGTGTTGTATCTGTAAGTTGGATTCGAAATGTGAATCCCTTTATTGGGGCGCGATTCTTCTGGAATACCTCTTTATTCTCCATTAACAGCTGCAACAGTTGCTCCTTGTGACGCGTATTTAATATCTCTATCTTCTCCGTCTGCTGCCTCAGCTGTTCTTCTAATGATTCTTCGGCCACTGCGCCCGTGCATACTTCGTATCCTTCGTCTGTCCCCAAGTCGAATCCTATCGCCTGGCTCCCCAACTCCACCACTTGCCGTTCTAGATCAATAATTGCTCTGTGATCGACCAGAAAATCCGTCCCTATGATTACCGGGTGTAATAACTTTTTGACTACCAGGGCCACTATCTCGTATACTTGGTCGCCAATCATGGCTCGAAACATTATTTGTTTTGTGATGGGGCTTGACTTCTTCTGAGTAGCTCCAATCACATACGCCCTATTCATAGGCAAACACATTATTTCTTTTCCTTTTGCTTTTAATTCCTCGTACATTTCCTCCGACACTACTGTAGTCGTGCACCCTGTGTCTACTAACGCTTCTTTAACTACTCCCTCACATTCCATCGTAATCGTGGGACATTTCCTGATTCTGATCGCTGAGCTCTTACTTCTCTGCCACGGTTGGGCATCGTGGGTTACTGGCTGTATAGTATTTATGGAGACCACGTTAACTTTCACAATTTCCGCGTCCGTAATGGGGCCACCTTTCACCACGGACTTTATTGGTTTAAATAGTGCTCTTGTTCTCCACTTGTGCTAGGCTGTGCTGGTTGGTCCGATGCGCTTCCGCCCCCGCCTCTTGACTCCGTGCGGTTTGGGTTGGGTCCGCTCCAGGCCGGTCTCTGGTTCCTCGGCTCTGGTCTCCATCCATCTCCCCCTCTTCCGCGTTGATTTCCCTGGTAATTAGTGCTCCTGTCACTCCCTTGCCCCTGATTCCGTTCTGTTCTTATCATATTAATGTTCCCCTCATTCCTGTTTTTTGGTGCGCCTGCAAAAGTTAGGTCGTACCCTCCTAACACATTCTGGAATCTCTCCAAGTTAGTGTGCTGCACACTACGTAATAGATTCTGCACCGTAACTGGGAATTGTCTCGTTAGTACACATATAATTTCTTGATCGCTCATCGGTGGGGATAACGTTTTGTATTCCATGATACGCCTTGTTGCGTATTCCCGCAAGCTTCCCATTGACTGGTTATAGTGATTATTCATCAAGCTGATTTTAAAATTAATTTGAATCTCCTCATTCCAGTACCGCTCAAAGAACCGATCTTTAAATACCTTCACTGATTCGGGAAACTCATCAAATGTATCGGCCCATGTCCTTGCGTTCCCTTCCAGCATTAAATATAACAATTGTATCTTACACCTTTCCGAGGTATTGATGACAGCTAAATGTCGTTCTGCCGCCCTCATGAATATGCACGGATTTTCTTTGCCGTCTCCTGAAAATTTTAGTGATCTTGGGGGGGTGAATGGTACCGTCCCGCTTGCTGCAATTGGGGATGCCTTGCATTCTTTTATTTGTTCGATCTCTGTTCGTAGTGACACAACCTTCTCTTCATATTCCCGCTTATTTTCCTGCATTTCTTCCTTGACTACCAACTGCATCCTTTCAATTTTCTCGTCCTGCTTAGCGGTTTTAGCATCTAGTTGTTGGAATAACTTATTCTTCAAATCCCCCCCAGACTAATTACATGAGATTCGAGCTCTTTTTTCTGTTTCCCTAATTCTTCGGCAGTCCATTGCTCATGAATTTCCACCCGCTCCGCGATTTTGGTCATCTCATTCTTCGTTAACTCAATTTGTTCTTCAGCGCGTCCTATTCGCCCCCCTATTGCATCTAATTTCCTATTCTGTTCTTCTGCCAGCTTCCTAATCTGTTCCTCTGTGAATAATTTCTGTTCGTCTAATTTCCTACTCTGTTCTTCTGCCAACTTCCTAATCTGCTCCTCTGTGAATATTTTCTGTTCATCTAATTTCCTATTCTGTTCTTCTGCTTTCCCATACAGTTCTTCAATCAACTTCTTCTGATCTTCTGCCGCTTTCTTCTGATCATCCAATTTCCCATTCAGTCCTTCCCACATCTGCATCATCATTTGCCTTATATCTAAATCGTTAACTTTTCCACCCCCCTGACTTGGATTTCTTGTTACTTGGATCGTCGGTGTTGATGTCACGTCTACTTCTTTATTAAAACTATCCCCTGACGTATCATCCAACCGACTCCCAATTCCACTATTCCTGCTTTCCGATGAAATGCTATTATCGATTCCTACATCTATCTCCCTTACTTCATCCACCTTCTCCTCCCGGTCCAGCACTACATTTTGCGCCTCCATTCTGTTACTTTGAGCTATCCGTTCGATCCTCACTTCGATAAAATACTCGCACAAATTTTCCTTTTGCCTTACCTAACAACGGTACAACAGTTATCCTATGAATTTACTTTGCCCGCCACAGCACTGTATACTCTTTATCACTGTTATAATGCACTAATATTTCAAATGCTGAATGATGACGAACACACCCTCACTCACCACAAAAACACAATAAACATATTCTCTGCAATCAGTAATATTATTACCATTTGACTACATATATGCCGCTGACAAACTTATTAACATTATTACAAAAATGCTCTCAAATTTTAGTAAATTCACTATTAATTTGAAGTTACTTCTCAACACAATTATTGCTATATTATGTACACAACAATCACTCACAGTTACATGTCATATCTTCTCCATAAATTTCCCTCAATAGTGCCATATGAATATTAAAAATATACATTCACAATGCTGCTATACATTCCCCAACCTAGTATCCTTTCCATTGAATTCCACAAACTTTACCATTACCAATGGACAATGCACTGCTGAATGTAAATTCCCAGCAGGTAATGTGCACAATTTATATAATAATATTAAATACCCTGATATTTCCACAAGAATTGTTACTACTTCCAAATTCTTTAATTTCCATGTTATTAAAAACTACCAACCAATTCAAACATTATTAACATGTTTTATAAAATTTGAAATTCTATTACATTATATCATTTACAATATGTACATGTGTGGCTTTCATAAACTCAGTAACTGCAGTAGTAACTTTATACTGGTTACTCTCAAATAATTTCCTATATCTGCCCACAATTAATTACACAACAAAATTTCTGTAATTATCAAGTATTTATTATGCTTACTTGACTTATGCATGCTTTGTTAATACATGTACTGTTACTTTTTGTTCCCTATAATAATAAACTTTACATTGCCTGCCTATTATCTTTAATCTGCATTACTATACATCCAATACATGCACAGTGCTTTCCAATATTTTACCAACTTTCCTAAGGCCACATTTCTTAATTACACGCTTTCCAGACTTGTTCGGGCGCCAGCTGTGACGTACCTGGTGATGCCGGGTATTTCACTGCAATATAATACTAAAGGAGGGTATCTTTTCCGTGAATGGGTCCCTGGATAAGTTGGTATAATATTGGGAAAGTTAATCAGAAATAGAAATACAATCATGAACAAGATTTATTTGCAAATCAAATTTGTTAATTACATGATCTGATAACATTTATACACTCTGCCTTGGTACCAAGATTAGGTGTAATATGCATTTATCATACATTCGGGGCCCCGACCAAATACCTTCGATGCTCGTAGAACAGCTCGTATCGACAGGGTTGCCGACCTCTGCAGCAGCTGTGGGCCGTCCGCGGCTGGTGGCGTGGCGGTCGTCCTGGGCTGGTGACCTTGCGACTCCTCCCCGACTCGGATCTTGATACCACGGCGTTGCACCTCTCTCGAATCACCTTCCGTCGATGGATTTAATTACTCAAGCCGCACCTATCACGCGTACTGGTCTCAGTTCCGTACCACACAGTTTCGATAAGGTTTCCACTACACTAATTAATACCAGCGCGATCGATTGTTCTATCAACACGAATCTTTTATTCTAATGATACTCTCATTATCTACTTCACGTATTTACTGCTTCACAGTTACTAGTACTTTACGAACACATTGCATGTTCCCTTCTGTCCATGCGCTAACGGCGAGCTTTTCGCCACACGTCTGAACTCTTCGCCGCTCCGCTAACCTCTGTCTTCTTCGCAATTCTCCTAACGACTGCTTGCACGTGCTCGCTGCCCAGTTTGTAACCGACATTCTCACGCTGGCCTCCCGGCGGTGGCACCGGTGGCGGTAGCGACCGTTGCTAGCTCCCGTCGTTGTTCGCAGCGCTTGGCGTACGTACCGCGCAGTCCAAAATATATATTGATTACTTACACTAATGTTTTAATTAGTGTAAGGGAACACATTCTGTGTTTCAATATATATATATATATATACATGTTTTTAATCACGAAACCTATTATATTTTATGTAAAACAAGGCCGATCTTCACAAAGTAGTGATGTACGAGGGTTCGGGCATAAGTCAAGGCAGTTTTTTTGAGAATACGATAAAGGGTGGTAAATGTGAAATATTCACATGAAAGGACAGGGTATGAACTAAGGAACTAAGTGCATGGGCATTTAACGACACACCAAAATATCTCTCTTATTTACTAAGGTGCATGAAAAGAGTACTGGTTTCATCTTCCAAAGCATTTTAACATATACGAGTTCACAACATTGCAAACACATTATACAGGGTGGTCGTTTTAACTTGAGACAAGTGAATATCTCGAGAAATATGCATCCTACGAAAAAAGTGTTCGAGATAAAAAGTTAATATTATCGTGGGGGACATCAGTCAGTGCTAAAAGTAGCCACCCCCCGCCCCCCCTTTGGGGGGGTCGGGGGGGTCACTTTCATATCTTAAATGGGAACCCCCATTTTTTATTGCGGATTTAGATTCCTCATAAAAAAAGAAGTAACTTTAATTTGGGACATTTTTTCCAAATTATTAATAGATGGCGCTAAAATCGGAAAAAACTATTTATCCCGATTCCCTAGAAAAATGAAGGAAACGGTCTCATATCTTGCGAAATTCACATTGGATCGAAAAACTGCAAAACATGTGTTTAATATTTTTCAAAAACTTATCGTATGACTCAAAACATGACCCCCCACCTCCACTCCCTGGGGGTGGAGCGGCGGGCAACTTTGGAATCTTAAATGGGAACCCCCATTTTTTAATGCAGACTTGTATTCCTCATGAAAAAAGAAGTAACTTTTATTAAGGATATTTTCTCGAATTGTTGATAGATGGCGTTGTAATAACAAAAAATAGACTGGAATACGAAAAATTGGAAATTATTAGATTTCGCTTTTGCAAAACAAACAAATAATAACCTGTTATGTTATTCAAAGCTCTTAACTACTTTTAGCGTTACCCAGGAACAACGACGTGGACGTAGTAGTTACTGTTCCCATCGGGGTGCTTGTTTTAGGTGAGTCCCCTTGCCTCTCACCATCGGGGTGCTTGTTTTAGGTGAGTCCCCTTGCCTCTCACCATCGGGGTGCTGGTTTAAGGTGAGTCCCCTTGCCTCTCACCATTGGGGTGCTTAACTTCGGGAAGCCCCTTGCCTCTTTTGTAGTTCACAACAAATGCTCAAAATGTCCGCCTTCCATTTCGATACATTTATTAATTCGAGCTTCAAATGCAGCTACACAACTCGAAAGCATATCCGGTGTAATTTTTAAGCAAGCATTTCTGATACGTTCTATCATGTTTTGTCGAGTTGTAGGTACTTCTGCATACACTTTGTCTTTAAGGTAACCCCACAGAAAAAAATCCGGCGACGTAAGATCTGGTGATCTAGGAGGCCAATTTACTGGACCCCCTCTACCGATCCAACGACCACTGAATTCGCGATTTAATACTTCTCGGGCTATTGCGGCGTAATGTGCCGGACAACCATCATGTTGAAACCACATGTTCTGTCGTATTGCAAGTGGTACATCTTCCAACAGAATCGGTAACTCATGGCATTTGCTGCGATTACAGCGCCATCTATCAATAATTTGGAAAAAATGTCCCAAATAAAAGTTACTTCTTTTTTTATGAGGAATCTAAATCTGCAATAAAAAATGGGGGTTCCCATTTAAGATATGAAAGTGACCCCCCCGACCCCCCCAAAGGGGGGGCGGGGGGTGGCTACTTTTAGCACTGACTGATGTCCCCCACGATAATATTAACTTTTTATCTCGAACACTTTTTTCGTAGGATGCATATTTCTCGAGATATTCACTTGTCTCAAGTTAAAACGACCACCCTGTATATCCGTTTTAAAGGCTTGATTAGACAGAGGCTCTATTAGCGCACGTGCCACATCTGTCCGCACACTCTCAGGTCGTCACGTGCGTTACTGATTGCTGGTTGCTTCACGTTCTCACAGAAACTCTCCTGCCCATCTCGCGACTGCCCGGTATGAAAGGGTATTTTTCCCAAGAGCTTCCACCAATTTCCTATTACATTTCGGCCATTTTTCCCATTGAGAAGGCTATATTTGTGTATCAGCACTGCTTGAAACTAGTTACATTAATATCGCACGGCGGCAGTCAGACAGCTAATTTCACATTTTCTAATAGAGACACAATATAGTCATCTGATTTTGTGAACATCCATTAGTGCAGCATTTATTTCACGCGACAAATAAAATTGTCTGATTCGGTAACATTTCTTTAAGGGAAAAAAAAAGTTGCCATGAAATTTGAACCAACCCTAGTATTAAACTGCACTGTACTCAGTCTTAAAATAGTACCAATGTTTTCAAAAAAATATTTCGAACGTTCAGCTTGATTGAATAATCTGGATGTTTTTATCCACAGCCGGAGACCCTATAGTAACTCAATTTTTAACTCATCTTTGCGATAAATTGCAGCATGTTGAACGTAAAAAACATCAGAAACAATATAAATTATTTTCAACTTCAAAACAATGTTAAGATACATAAAAAACAATCATCGGTGCGTCTGTGAGTCCTTGCTTGAAAATACCAGGGGTTAATTTGTTAGAAGGAATAATATTATATTCATAACGAGTCTAGTGTCGTTATGTAATATCATTGCACATCACTGGCACTTTGTCATCTATTAATTGTATTGTTAAACATGTTTAAGCAGGCCAGTGGACGTGCAAATAATAAAATACTAGCTACAAGACGGGTAATTATTACTGATACTCGCTGATAAAGGCATTTCGTGAAGTACTTACTGACGACGCGCAGCGTGATTTCCGGGTCCTGCAACCGCACGTCCCACAGCAAGGGCAGGACTTCGTCGATGATCATTGCCTTGTCCAGCCGATCCAGTGTCTTCTCCACGCACGACAGAACATTCAGAACAATTTTGATGTCGCCGGTGTTCTTCTCATACACCGCCTTCGTCTTGGGCAGCACCATTCGCCGAATGGACGTCTCGTCTAGGTACTCCGACACGTTTGTCACGGCCACCAAAGCCGCGCTCTGCAGGCAGGAAGAGAAATGTCATTTATTAAGAGATTTTTTGGCAATAAGGAGATAGGTCCACTTCTATTAACTTCAAGAATAAATACAGTGTGTCATGAAACAAAACTGCGTTTTTTCGTTTGGGACAAGAAGGATGCAAATTAGAATCTCGGGTTATAATTAGGGATGCGATTAAAAATACAGGCAGAACGGAATATTTTAAAATACTTTTTTCTTACTTCACCAACATTTACTTAAACAAGCTCTGTATCCCTCTTGTACCAAATCACTAAATTAGTGAGTGATTGGAGGACTTACCAAGGCAAAGAACGAAAGATGGGGATATTATTGGTCATGGTGTTAGGAATTTGAGGTTTGCAAGAAATCGTGGAAGACGACTGGTACAATTCATGATTTGTGACTGCCAAATCTACACCCTGACCTCGTGTATGAGGTTCTCCTCAGGCACCACAATCAGCATTTCAATGTTAGCCTAAAGGTTTAAAAATAACTAACTGATGTCATCATCTGTGCAACGCACGTTATTAGGCTCACGCTTTATGATCCTTAGTCTCACCTGAAGTCTCTATCATGTTTTACTCCGCATTTACTTTGACCAATTTAGTGGAATTTAGATTTCTTATAAAATTATTAAAATACACCTGGAGTCTCCTGTTTTGCTTTCGAAAATTATTTGCTGGTCACTTTGTACACAACTATTTCAAATAGATCATCTAGTAAAGATTTAAGAAGAAATAATCTACAATTATAACTGTATTTTAATACACATATGATTAGTACATCGAGTTCTATTTCTGTGTGGTCTGTACTAACATAACCGAATTTAATATCAATAAATTCAGATAGATGATCAGATGTCAAGCTGCCGATTAGAGAGTATATCAATGTAAACCGAACTCTGAAACATGGTGTAAAGATGAGAATGCTAAGTTCCTTGAGAAGAGCACATTCATTATACAGGTATATAAAAATAAATGTTACATATGTCTAGGGCTCAAAGATGACCACTTTTTGCTAAAGAACACATGTCTGAGAATTTCATATAACGAAGTTACACGTGACATTTGCCGCTAATAATTAGGCAACCCCCCTTGCACAGATGTTCGGCAGGCACATGAACTGTCTTTGATGAAGTCAGTCGTGATCTGCATAGCCCTCCATTTACATTAATGTGATCCTTTTCTTTCGTTAGATGGCTTATTCGACCCGGTCAATGTTGGGTGGCATTGACACTGTCACATTCCTTCCTGAACTGGTTCCCTTGTCCGCCGATTTGCGTCATGTTTTCCTACCATCCACCCTGTTGTAAACTGTCTTTCGCGATGGTGCATGTTCCCCACAGACTGCCACCAAGAGAAGATGAATTTCTCCAGTGGTCACGCCTTCTTTCCATCGTAACGGAATCGAATAGCGCTGCTCCTGAGGATTGTTTTCCATGTTGTCTGCTCCTGCTCTGACAGTGTTTTTATGAAATGGCTATGCTGAGTACAGTTGTTGGAATCTATGCGTGTGCTGCAAATGGTGGAACAAAACACTAGTTACACAGAAGAGAAATGTGAACCACACCGGACGTACAAAAAATAAAATGTAAAACAATATAGTACGCCCCTAGTACATATGTATGTATATGGTGACGTCGCGGTATACGCCAGCCCGTTTATGCACGAGCAGGAACGGTGGCGACGAACCGGTCGGAAGTGTATATATATATGTGTGTGTGTGTGTGTGTGTGTGTGTGTGTGTGTGTGATGTTGAGAGAGGAAACGTCAAAACTACGCAAATAAGATCTTAAGACAACTTTAAGCTTATTATGTCTAATAACCTACTGGGATATTTCGAATGGTTGAGTCGCATAAGCACTCAAACGTTGGGTGGAAAAATGCTTTCTCGGCAAAAATTTGCTATGCAGAAGCATAGAAACACTCCAAAAACATGTAAATTGTTTATTATTGACAAAGAAATGAATATCTTCAGAAAGAAAAAGTAACACAGAAATAAAGAAAGCAACCAATTTACATATTTCGACTGCTTTTTTATTTCTCGGTTAATTTTTCTTTCTGAACAAATATATTAATTTCTTCTGGTAGGGTAGGACAAGGATGGGAGGGGTAAGATCGCGCGCTGTCCGTGGTTCCTTCGTTAGGGTACTGAGACACTCTCCCGATCTCTTCGTCATCATTATCATCATCACAAATAAACATTTGAATTATTGTGATTGAGTCAGGGTTAATAAATATTACATTCTAACGCTTAATAATGCAAACATGATTTGTGAGGTGTAACAATATTTATCCTAATAATTCTTCTATCGGAAACATTTGACTTGAATCAATGATGTGCAGGTTCGGAACGTTTTTGCCGGTGTTTAGTTTCTGCCTTCTCCGTCCCGTGCCGTTCAAAATTTATAGAGATTACGCTGATCTATTCGGTTCTCATATCTTTCCCGCAAATTCCCACGTGAGTTAATCAAATATATTTCTTTGATTTCGTTTAGAACAAGAGTAGAAAATGTTGTTTCCGAACAAAAACACAATATCAGTCACGTTTTATTGCGTCCTATGATTTCCTGTATTGCCTGCGAATCCAAATTTCCAGAGAAGGTTGTGTAGGGAGCCCCGATGACCAAGAAGAGGGAATGGAACGGTGGAGATTGTAGGGGTTCACCTTCGGTAGGTCGGCGGAGAGGAAGCGAAGGAAGAAGAGAGAGAAAGAAGGAGAGAGGGCACGGAAGGTGGGAGGTGGTAGGCTGGGAATCGTGAGCGATTATCGCTCGGTACTTTTCCGATACCGCCCTATTTGTCCTCCACTCCAATCTCCCTTGCAAATACCGCTCGGCGCGCCGTATTACTGAACCTTTGCATCACAACGCACGCGATTTGCATTGCAACGCGGCGTGCGGGGCGCGGGGAGCGGGGTCGCGGGCGCGGGGCGCGGGGCGCGGGGCGCGGGGCGCGGGGCGCTGGGCGCGGGGCGCGGGGCGCGGGCGAGAGGCGACTGCTTGGTTGGCGCCTAGTGCTTACGCCGCCGCTCCCTCGCACTCTGCCTGGGGCGCCCGTCCTCCACCGCCTCTCGAAGAGGGGCCTTCCCGGGAATAGGAGGCTCTAAGGGGGTCAGGGGCACACGCTCGCACTTGAAAATGTGCGGAAAAAAACTAGAGGATACGACAGCAGACTATCCTGAATTATTTCTAACTTTTGCATTTACTCAAATTCAGGGAGTTTAACAACAGTGAGACCTGCGAATAGACGAACGGCCAGCCAGCCAGTCAGCCAGGCGTTTTGCAATCAGTCAATTTTTCGGTATCAAGGATTCACAAAACATGGATTCTGACTACAGAACTCTGTACAACGTCTTAGAGAAAGTAATTTACTACATGTAAGAACTAGATTTATTCGTTTTTTTGTTACCAGGGCCCGCCAATAAAAGGTTTCCTGTATTGAATGTATTTATTTATTTATTTACGTCAAAAACAGTTTTAACTTTTGTATCGAATTTAACCGTTTAATGCCATCTTGCAAGGTGTTGTAAAATAATGTACATGTATTATATGTGCATTTTTTGTAGTGAGCTGTTGATGCTGTCACCTGATGAATATGATTACTACGTCGAGTGTTGTAGTTATAGACAACGACGATTGCTGAACATATTCTCCCGCCATTAAGTAAGTCATTTTTGACAAAAACCACTGATTCATATATTAAGAGACGAGGTAATGGTAAAATACCTAGAATAATAAAGAGAGGCTTACAAGAATCACGTGGGTGGGATTTGCTTATTATTCGTACGATTCGTTTTTGTAATCTAAAAGTCTGGGAGCTAAAATATGTATTTCCCCAGAATATTATGCCATATCTCAAGCGGGAATGAACATTCGCGAAATATACACAACGAGCAGTGTGTAGGCTGACTGAATTTGAAAGAATTCTGAAAGCGTGGCATAAAGAACTTAATGTAGTGTTCAATTCATTTAAAAGATCGTTCCATTTAAGGTTTGACTGAATTGAAAGATCTAAAAATTTTGTTACCTTAACATCAGTCAATGGCACGCTGTTCATTTTCATTTTCAATATCTCCACTTTACGGCGCAAGATTACAATACTTTCTCTTCTTACGAAGAAAGACGGTAAAGTAAAAAATAGTTGTGCTACAATACCACACATTTTTGCATTAGTTGTTAAGGATACATAATATAACTACTGGATTCCCCCAAAATCCATCCCACAAAAATAGTGGCCCGGTCTGGGGCTGTGAGTTAGTACTTGGGTTCAACATCATCATCGATATCAACCGCATAAATTGGGGAATATCTATTTTGATGAAAATCCAGTGTATGGTTTGGCACTTGTGTTGTTCACGGACGGATAACAGACACCAAAAAACACACTTTTTGGTATCAGAGATCCATAATACGAGGATTCTGACTACGCTACGTATTTGAGAAAGACATTTTTCTTAAAGAAGAAAGAAAAAGCAATTTCTACGTATCAGGGAACCCAAAAGTGTTTTTCTGACAAGAATTGCACTACAAAGCTTTCTCTTTCTGCAAAGTATATATCAGAGTGTAAAATATTTGAGAAATATAAATATGTTTCACAATATTTGTGAACTTATTAACTACGTTAATACTACTGACAATTATTAGCGGTTTGAGATTAATTCTTTTAAATGTTACCACGTATCAATACACACTAATTCTGGTAGAAACTAGTGGTGCCAATGTGTGCACAACAGAACAATAGTACTTTCTCGCATTTTAAGTAATTTTGCAATTTTACAAAATTCACGGCGGAACAAAAATGAGACCCATTTGCAAGTTCGCACCTCACGTGCTACGATAGTGTTCATGCCGCGATTATATGTAATAAAGATAATTGATAATTTTTACTAGCGCTTGTTTAGATGAGTTAGTATGGGCAGATATTTTGGGGTTAAAATATTATGTAACTTTTACTAATGCCAGAATGTACGTGCTGTTGCAGCACTAATAGTTTGCCATAAATAATTGCCATAAATCATGTTAGCCCTTTATTCAATGTTTAAGATCATCAATTTTGTGTTGCCAATTACAATATAATATTTACATCACTTAACTCTGCCCTTAAATGGAATCGTTTCTATGATATGTGAAGGATCACTGTGAGTATATTATAAAATGTATAATGTATCACGTAAAAACTGGTAGTAATACTTTCACACTCGTAAATATCGAAATTTTAATTTTCTAATGAGAAATATTTTACCCTTTTTTCGTTCTGAACTTTTCGTATTTGTTTTCTAATCTTTATTCGAGTGTTAACAAATGAAGAAAAGGATTACATTTCCAAGTCAATAGTCTAAACATATAAAGTGCAAATTGGAGATAAACGAAATTTGTAAGCCAGAATTCAAGTGTGCATGCATCAGTGTAATTGTATATTAGAATTATTTGTTATGAAATTCTTAGTTATTTCTAGTTATTTCATGTTTAGTAGGTTTGCTGTATGGAGAATGTATAGATTTAACTTGCACATATAATTATAATTGACTAACAGTTCAATAACATTTAATGTAACTGTGGAGAAGATATTGAAAGTTTGCTAATTTTTTTTTCGGGAAGAAAATCTTTCGAAGAAAATTATAAAATTAATAATGGATTATATAAGTAGAAAGCATAAATATGCCAATAAATACCAAAAATTACGATCAAGTGATCATATTGTAGAAAATGTAACCTTTGGTAGAAAATTATATTCAAAGCCTGAACAGAATAATTCTGTAAACGGTTATTTAGAATTAAAACTGTATTAACGGTATTAACAGAAATAAAGAACGCAAATCTAAAAGGGAACGAATTATTCAAGAAAATTCTGTTCCAGACTAGAGGCAGGGAAAGAGTAACTGCTACAAAAAATCGAAGAAGTACTGTGTGAACACAAAAGAAAATGAGAAAGATAAAGAGCATATAATGTGAACAACAATAGCTGACGTGCTTAGCAAATTTGCAATCGTCTTTACAATGAATATATCAAAATTGTATAAGATTGTAAGAAATAGTTATGACGAGAGATAGTTGATATAAGTCATATTAGTACATTTCATAAAATAGTTTTAAAATTTTAATACTTTTGGTGAGGAAGAAGAAGAGGAAAGCAAAGATAGAAAGAAGAGAGGATGACTAAGCGTGGTAGAAATCCAACAGTTTTTGGAAATTCAGAAGCAATTGGCAAAGTATACAAAAAGGGTCACTTACACTTGGCTTAGGAGAAAAATTGAGAATAAAAAAGAAACAGAGCTAAATATAAACGCACAATATAAATACAGAGCAAATGATTGAAACAGCCCTAAGAATGACTGAACGCTGTCACCTGTGATTCCACGTAATAGCGCCAAACCCGGCTTCCCTAAGTCTTGAGTTCCGCGTTCGTCCGAAGCAGTTTCATTACCCACCCAACGCCTTACTACCACCGGGTCAGAGGAGCAGTCAGGATGGGCGTCGAGATAATGGCTGACAGCACGCGACGCCAACTCGCAACGAAAACATTAGCTTCGGCGTCGTAATGGGCGAGTTTTAAATAGCGCGACCCGCCTCCGCGCTGGCCACTTGGGAGTTGGGGAGGAGCGCTCCTTCAGAAGGTCTCTCCTTTTACTCGTGGGTGAGTATTTGTTTCAAGGCGCGTCAACTACGTACGTCATTAGTCTTGCAAATGGGATACATGTTATATGCCGGTAGGTACTGACGTTCCGCCCTCTGCAACGTGAGATCCGGTGCCGACCTACATGTCAGCCTGTGGTGTTCCCCTCCCGGTATCTCTCGGGATATCGCTCCAGCCAGAACAGTCCATCTTTAAGCTACTTACAAAATACTTGTCTCCGGACATGTGTTTTTAGTGTAGGTCATGCATGTTGGTTCTTCAAAACAGGTGTATCGTGTTATTATGAGTGGTATATTTGTATCTTGTACACAGTTCATAAGCTTAACATAAATAAATTCTGATAATTAGACACAAACACAACATTGCCAGGATAGGGCATTCCGTGTCCCCTTAAAAGGTAATATATTTTAAGAAATAAATGTACCGATGTTTGCAAATCATCTCTTCATGTAAATATTTTAGAAAGTATATATTGGAGAGAACTGAAAAGATACGCATTATACTAATAATGTTTGATTCAGGATCCGTGAGTCTGAAGGTCTTTTTAATTATTATACATAGTTCTTCACACCAGGGCTAGAGTGTCTTCACCTGTTTCGGACAGTAAATTCTCTTTATTCAGTGTAATTATATCCAAGATGTTGAGAGTAACCGTTGTTTATTATCAGTCTATTAATCAATTGTTTTTGTTTAATATTCGTTCATTTACATTAAACAATTGTTAATCATTTCGATTCTCTTTATTTGAAGTTTGGTATGCTTTAGTGTATCAGCTTACATATCATAAAAACGGGGATTTTTAGCTTTGTATCAGGATTTGATCATACTTTCTAAATTTATAAGCTTTTTATCCATACTACAAAATTGGAATAATCACTTTATATAATTTCTATAAATGTTTTAAGTTCCCCGAAATGTTACTACACGCTTCAAAATTGATTAATTTTATTGAGCACATCGTCCAAATGTACTAACGAGGTATCGAAAAAAATTAAGAGACCTTTATTGTGAAAATGAGGATGTAAACGCCTGATTAAGCAACACACTTAGCAATCGAATATTGCAAATTGCCTGCTTTTCACTTCTATTGACTGATATGATGGTTTTGGAAACTCATTTGCGATTTATTGGTAATTTCATTACCTTAAGACCCTTTCTCCGTATTCTTAGACTATTTTCTTGTAATGAGAAAAAAATTAAGTTTTCTTTCATTGTTGGGGTGTATTAACTGGGGTAGGGCAGGCAAGCGCAAGACAGCAGAAGGAGCAGGATGTGACCGACAATTTCCGTCATACACACACATAAACACATACACACACTCGATCTCTAGCGCGCGCACACACACGCCCACACACGAAATACGCACGTACACTTAGGAAAAAATAAAATATCACTGAACACAATGTAAAATATTGCTCCCGGTCATGAAATGATGATGATGACAGGCTGATATGGCTAAGTGACAATTTGCCTCTGCAGTCATTCTGACGTAGGGTGAATGAAGAGTGTTGTCGTGTTTGTGTAACACACCATCTACTTTAGTTACTTTTGAACTTTCTGATGCATATTGCAATAGACACCCCCTTTCAAAATCTTTGGGACAAGTTGTGAACTGTTCTCTTGGCCACTATTAGATATCTCTTCATCTAGTTGTGGAAACACCATAATGTTTATAAAGACTTCCACCCGCATTCCTTTACTTTTAAACATACTTCGTGAAACCTTTCTATGGGAAATATCATTTTTTTAAACTTGGAATTCGGATGATACAAACTTTTATTTATTTATTTATTTATTTATTTATTTATTTATTTATTTATTTATTTATTTATTTATTTATTTATTTATTTATTTATTTATTTATTTATTTATTTATTTATTTATTTATTTATTTATTTATTTATTTATTTATTTATTTATTTATTTATTTATTTATTTATTTATTTATTTATTTATTTATTTATTTATTTATTTATTTATTTATTTATTTATTTATTTATTTATTTATTTATTTATTTATTTATTTATTTATTTATTTATTTATTTATTTATTTATTTATTTATTTATTTATTTATTTATTTATTTATTTATTTATTTATTTATTTATTTATTTATTTATTTATTTATTTATTTATTTATTTATTTATTTATTATTTATTCATTTATTTATTATTTATTCATTTATTTATTTATTTATTTAGTCCTAACTATTGCAGAATTACTTATTTTGGAAAATGATTCTAATTATTTTAAAAATAAAGAGAATTTTCGAGAATACCATTTATCTTGCAACAGTTTCAGTGCAGATGCCCGAGATGAAAAGTACAAAAGACAAGAGTTTAACGTATCATAGTGTGCCACTGGCGCTTCCTTCTGACGCCAGTAGGTACTTCTATATTTTAAGGCGCTGATTAAGATCTCTTTCGTACCCTCTTACCAGCAAAAGTCTATTACTGTGACAAATATTTTCTTTAAGACGGAGATGTTTAGCATTTCTTCACGCTTATTTTGCAAATACTCCTGAGAGTTAAAATTAATGCATTTTATTAAAAACATATTATTGGTCAAATTTGTTATTAATTTGTATTGAAGAGTTTAAATAATTGAGTTAGCACAATCCATAAGTTTTTTATTTTAAATATAGTTTAAATGTTTTACGCATCTCATAATAATAAGCACCCCATCATGACTGCGAGTTTGATACAATATATTCCTTATCGTAATCCAAATGCATGTATGTTACAGGCCTTGCATTATACATATTCGTTTGGCTCTGGCCATCACCTGATTCTTGGCATTTGATACCGACTCAGCTGCACTTCGTGCTGTCTGTTCTCGATATTCCTCCTACATGTCTTAACCGGCCGCCCGCGAGAGTCTTAGTATTCTCATACCTGGCCCAATTCTTCGAATTATGACGTTGGCGGCGCACCGCGTTGTAATGATTGCATCATTTACATTAATCAATATGTTAATCCCACTAGGTCCATCATAATTCATAAACATTAAATTCAAATGCAACGATGCAATTCATGTAATTCATAATAATAATTCAAGTCTCTTTCTCAATACCCCGATTAAAACAAAACATTTGCGCGCTTGACGCCTGCTGCCTACACTTAGGGGGTTGCGAAATGAATGGTACTTCCTAGATCAAGTTCATTGGATTGTCATTTTCATTGATTTAAAGTAGGAGTGGTAACAGAATGAAAAGAATCATTTATTATAAGGAAACTACGGTAATTTCAGAATTTTAATTTTCTTATCATATTACACAGGTTTAGTGCACGAAATACATTATAAACATTATATAATATTTGTATTCAAATAATACTGTTCTAATTAAAATTATAATGCAAATGATTTTATTCAGAAAGTTTTTTTGACAACTGTAGGTGTTTGAGAAAGTAGATAATTGCAAAATATTGCTTAATATATTTAGTATTAAACCAAATGTGGTTTTCCATTTTTATATATGATATTTTCATTATTACAATTCTTAAATTGAGCAATTCCTAGCAAAAATTATTCCAATTCAGACGCAGTGACTGTTTTTATGAGGAAAAATGAGACGGAGAATTTGTCTTTTTTACCTTTCTGGATCATCAATATTTTATGTTTTTAAATATTTGTTTTACTCTAAATGAAACCCTTGTTACTTTGTTATATTCTCTTTACATTGGTCTTAAATCATTCATCTGAACTTTTACGCTTTAATACAAAGTTTTAGAATTCCATAAACGTGCATTTTGTCGTGGGGTCCTTTTGACGACGTTTCATGACGTTTTCAACACGCTCGGATGATTTATGTTGACATTGGAAAACATTGTCCTCGTGTTTCGAATTCAGAAAGCTCTCCTGTGTCTTGCACGCATTAAGGAACCACCATCCTCAAGCGGAAAGGGAGAAATTTCAACTATTGGCAAAGTGCCTGTCACTGAAATGTGCATCACAGTAGAATTTAGTGAAAGTTAGAGACGTCCTTGGAGTCGTGCTTGGCGTTAACTCCGCTCCAAGACTTGGCTTCCGGTGACGCAAATCCTGAAAATACAGATTTATGAGGATGTGATTTCGTATAATGACACAATTTATCCATGGCTCGAAAACGTAAGGGTGAAAATTTTGTTCCACGTTAAAGCTAGATTCTGTGATAAGATTTTATTTCATTTTCTGTTCTTTATGCTTTATTAATAAAGCTCGCGTAGAGCCGGTGAGATGGCCGAGATCGTTAGGGCAGTAGTGCCGTAACGGACTCGTACCAGGTGACAGTGGGTTCGAGTCCCGCCTTGGACATGAGTGTGTTTGTCTATGTATGTGTATGCCGTCACTATTATCATCGTCCATACTCCCAGGGCTAACTTGGGTGATGAAAATGGGGATTCAGCTAAAATACTGACCCCTCCCCAGATAAGGTACTTGCCCCTGCTAAAGCAGGATGCACGCCTGGTCCTATACGCGAAAAAAAGTTGTCGTAATAAACCCATTAGCGACCACACGTAATATTGCATTATTTATTAGTATTACCGTAGTATATTACGTAGTACGAGAAACAGTATATTAAATCTAGAAATACGAAACTATAAAATACCAGGTTTCGTGCGTATTCAAGGGTGTTTCCGGATCCTACGGCTTAATTGTGTTTTTATCCATATTTTTGATTAATTAAATTAAATTGGTAAATTATTAAGTTAATATAACTAATAATAAACACGTAAATTGTTTAAACAAGAAGACTGGCACTACAAGTGAAAAATTAATCTATTTTTTCGGGACATCTTAATGCCAAAACCTATTTTTATGTCAAAAATGCCGATGTACCTTTTTAACATATGCTTCTTCCTTATGTATTAAATTATATTATACGACTTAGACTACTACATGTGTTTCCAAAATATAGTATGAATATTCAGTTTTCTAGTGAATAGTTCGGAAGTTTTTTACTCACAGCCAAACACGCTGTAAAGACTCAAATTATAGCAAATACATGTGATAAATGGCGCCATATTTTGAACAAAAAGCTCATAAGAGTATCAACAAACAATATTGTCATTCAAAACAATCTTCGAACCCGCGGGCTTACAACGGAATGGGTCGGCTTAGTTAAGTTCTGCCTAACGATCACACTTTTCAAATAAAGGGAACAACTCTATGCCCATGTAGAAGGAGCAGATATCAATTCCCCTCTATCGTCTGGGTAGCCTATGTATTCATGGAAGCCTTCGAAACGGAGGCCTTGAAACGGTACCCCACTTAAACCAATATTGTGGCTCCGTTATGTGGATGATACGCTGGTAGTGTGGCCCCACGCCCCTCACACATTAGCTGACTTCCTCCAGCACCTTAGTAACACCGACTCTAAAATTAAGTTCATCTTGGGGGTGAAAAATGAAGATAAATTGCCTTTCGTCGACGTGTTGGTTAGTTCGAAAGATTACGAAAGCCTTTCAGGAAACCTACCCATACCAATCGTTACCTGCACGCCAGCTCGCACCACCGCTGGGCAGCTAAACGGAAGGTTTTGAAAACTGGCCAGCAGAGCAAGTAGAGGGCATGTTGAGCAACGTGAAGACTGTGAAATGGAGCTCCTCAAGACCAAATGTCTAGGTGACGGGTGCAATGTTACCGGTGCGAACCAAACCGTACTGCAGGCAGCGGCAACCTCTAGCCCCGAGGATGACTTCGCTACAACTAGTGACGATTTACATTTTGCCATATATTCAAGGAGGTACGCACAAAATTAGTACGTTTTTGAGCTGCTTCGACATAAAGATGGCCTACAAAGTCCATGAAACACTCGGACAAAATATACTACGAGTTAAAGATGGTGTCCCACCCTTTCTGACATGTGGTGTATGAAATTCCTAGTAGCTACCGGCGTAGGTGGCTCAGGGCATCATTTGATGTCGCTGCAGTGCATCTCACCGGGAAGTGACAGGGTTCGAGTCCCGGCAGTGAGACGTTTTTACACATTTGCTACATACGTTAAATTCAGCCTTATCTGGAGGTGAATTCTAGTGGCCGTCTGCTCTGATCTGCTTTTTGGGTTTTTCCGATCAACACCAGGCTAATGCCGAAACAGTATTTTAAAGAAACGTGCCACGGAAAGCGCGCGATATTTTCCTCCTCTTCTTGTCCCATCCTCTCCCCTTACGCATACACTTTAATGCACTACACTGCCACACATGGCGGGAGATCAGTCAGGATCTTAGAATATTGGTATTGTGGTGAGTTTTCGTTGGCATTTACAATGAAGTAATTATGTGAGTCGTCATTGGTAACAATAATGTTTATTACAAGAGCAACTTTCGATGGCTTATCCATCATCATCAGTTTTTTGTATCAGGACTCGTTTTGTGGCTTCCACACAGCAGAAAACTGATGATGATGGCTAATCCATCGAAAGTTGCTTTTGTAATAAACAATATTGTTGGCAATGACGACTCATGTAATTATTTCGGGAGCTTAGAGCTTCTCCCGGCTGTTGGGAGATACCTGGTTGAAGAAAACCCGGAAGTAGACGGTCAGGACGACGCAGTATCTTGCCATAGGTACTTCAACTACAGAAGATGAATAATTTAACAATCAGGTATCTTCACACTTTTACGCACACCACTCTTTCCATTTTTGGTGTTGACGTAGCACAGGAGCAGAAAACGCAAACCATTGAGAAACTAGAAACCGCGTTCTGAGCGTTTCTTTTAGATCAGACTCATCGTGTCATAAATCTCGGTACTTGCCCCAAACACTCAAAGATGGCCAATGAGCGTAACATCATCTGACAAGGGACTGGGTAAAAGAGACTCCCAACAGCGACGACATGAATCCACTTGACAACATGGAAAAATAAAATAAGGGCTTAATCAGATAATGTGTTTTATGTGGGTTTCATTGACTCAGTAAAATTAAACACGTAAAATTTATGTCAGAGAGTTAGAAATGGTGGTCGCACGATTAATAGGGAGGGTTTTCGATGTCAGTGATTGATAGGAAGGACATTTGATGAGGAATATGTTATGAAGTATCTCATTTTTTCACGGTCCATTTCACAAATCATTTACATATAACGTATTATGTATTTACATATTATCGTATGATAATAACAGTTATAATTATTCGCCTTATTTGGAATTACTGCATAGTACTTATCTATTTTGTTGTTTACCAATGTTTACACCTGGAAGCTAACGGCGCAAATAATATGAAGCAAGAATTCCCTCCCTCTTATACATTACTGCTGTATTTCAGATAGATCAAAATACAATATGTAAAACATTATTTCTTACTTACTGCACTTGTCATGGATGTTTGAAAATACACAATGAAGAACATTTTACTATTTTAGTAGCCTCTCAAGTTGCCAGTGTTATCAGAAATAAAATATTACATAATAATTCATTATATTATCTATATTTGGTTTGCCTAAAAACTATATAATAAAAACTATATTATAGTTATATTACTTTACTTCTGAAGATTCTTCTTCAGCGAGTAACACGTCGTCAGAAAACAAGAAAACAGACTAGCGTAGTTCAAGCTAATTATTGAATTTGGGAGACGCAAACTACATTCCTGTAATATTAGAATAAAAGTACCTCGAATCATGTTACCAAGAAAGTGAATTGATTTCATGCGACCGCTCTAAGAGGTGAATGCAATAAACTCTTTTTAACAGAATTCCCAGAAGAAGCGGTAATATACATCGTCTTCGAGCAGTTTCGAAAACTTGAGGAATATTATGAAAATCCAACTGGTAAAATTGACATTGGTATCTTCGTTATTAAACGTTATTTACAAATAAGAACACATGGTGGAGGGGAATTTCTACCACATTAAACATGATATGTTTTGTACCAAAGACTTAAAATACTATAGAACACAACATAGATTTGTTTGACAGAAAATACGTTTGTCTTGAAATACGCTGTTTTATAATCTTCGTTGCATAAATAAAAATCATGATTCGTTACTAAACTCAAAACTACTCAACTAAAGCTACTACTAAACTACTCAAAAAAAGCACTGCAATAAAAAATTATATCTTTCAGGGAATGAACTAGTGGTGCTACAGAATAGCGCAGAATTTCCCAAATTAGTTTTCTATTTCCTTTGGTCTCGGCTTCCTATACGAACTTTTTCAAATACTCTTTCCTGACAACTGAAAATCTATCGCCTCCCAAAAAATATTTTTTGCCAGTTTTGTAGTATTTCGGTTTTATAATTGTAGAACGGAAATATTATTTTAAACATTAAAGAAGAGTAAACCCTCGTCCTAAATGGGAATTTTCTTTGAAACATTTGGAGCCGTTTTTGAGCAAATGGCGTTTGAGCGTTTCTGAAAATGCGGAATTTTGATCTAGTTTTGACAAAAAAGGTTGAGTTTTCGAGAATCTTTATCTGACATTATTTATAGCACATGTACTCATAAATATAATAATGTGAACATCTTGCCGCTATTGTAAATATTAACGACGTGAGAGACAAGTGAAGAAAATATTTTCTAATTTTTGAAAAAACAAAAGAATAGAGCAACATAAGAATATGGCGTTTATGCTATCTTATAGAGTACACTTAACACTCTCCCTACCAAAAGTTTAAGGAAAAAAATTGGAGTCATATTCGAGAAAATCTTGTTTTTGTTATTTTTTAAAATTGCACGTATTGCACACAATATTGGTAAAAACTACTGACATTTTCACAAAAATGTACATGACAATGAAATAACTCTCTATGGAGGACAAATTTTATTTGAAGGAAAAATCTCTGTCTTAAAGTTTGTATCTGTACAAAGACGCGGAAAAATACAAAATTTTGCAATTTTCGAAAATTCAGATTTAACCATGAAAATAGGATCTATGCCATATTTATGTATGTATTTAACTCTAATTTTACAACAAATTTAAAGAAATAATTTGGAGTCATTTTGTGAATTTTTTAAAAATATCCGGGGGACTGCATGTAAATTTTTAAAAAGTTTTTCAAAATCTCAATGCTTTGACTCGAGCTCGATGAACAGGGGTTTCTTCATTTTGGAAACAATCCTACGTCTGGTTTAGGCTCTAGTAGTGTGTGTCCACAGACGGACGGACAGGAGGACCGACAGACGGACAGACAGACGGACAGGCAGACGTACAGACAGACAGACAGACAGACAGATAGACAAACAGACGGACGTATTGAAAACAAACACTTGTTCGGTATCACGAAACCTCGAAATCGATTTTCCACAACATTACATAACTTTCTCTCTACTACGCATATTACTCGTATATACGTACGTTTACGGGAAAGTAATAAAACAACTGATCCTTAGGAACTTCGACCGTCACAGACTAAAATACTTCTTTGAACTATTTATTTTATTTCTATTTCATTTTATTTTAATCACGAGCTGTGAAATTCTCTCGATGGATAATGAAATCCGGCGCCGACCTAAACGTCAGCTTGCGAGGTTTCCTCACCAGCGGAGCACCGTTCGATCCGAGACAAACTCTAAGCTCCCGAACAGTCTACCGATATGTCTGGTAGTGTAGTGCATGTACATGTGTGTGTAGGTATGAGGCGAGGATAGAACAAGGAAGAGGAAGGAAAGATGTCGTGTGGTATTTGGTTGTTTGTTATGGTTCTGCTATGACATTCGCCTGATGTCTTTCCGAGAACACGGAACACTACCGATTAAAGGAACCGACCGCTAGAGTTCTTTCGAAAACGGCTGAGTTCGACCTAGCTATCTAACTAGTCCCGAAAAGTGTTCCCTAGGACTGACGGGTCTCGAACCCTAGGACCTGACAGACAGAGGTACTGCAATGCTATCAGTTGATGCCATGATACACCTCAACCGTATGTACAATAGTGTTTGAGTTACTTTTTTGAGGTAAAATCCTCGCACGTACAATCTGATTTCCGACTTTTCTGGGAGATTTTCCTACATGCTGGCATCAGGTGTTCAAAAATGCCGACGTAAAATGACACTCGAAAAAGCGTTATGGTGCTTGTACACGAGTAGTGTTTTTTTTGCCGGTTATCAGACGACATTGACAGTGTCATCTGGCAAGTATTTATACACCAATAACCGACATTATCATTCAATAACTGGCAAGAAACACTGAGCGTGTAAAGTCAGATTTAGTCCGCCCCAACTTCTGGCTGAGCATGAGGGTGACGAGTTTCGGCAAACAACGGCTAAAAAATGTTTATGACTAGACGAGCAAGTGATCGAAAGATGAGATCGACAAGTGCAATACAAAACGACTTTCGCGGTTCCTTTGAATCACGGATTTAGATTACTAGAGAGGAATCGACTCCATGAACCGAAACCTTCTTTGTACGCATCTTGGAAAGTTCATAATGTTAACGCAATAAATATAATTTAAAAAAATGTATTCCATAAACATATGCTATTTACAAGTTTATTACCCCAACCCCCTCATTTTAGCATTAAAATACTAGTCGGGAGAGTAAAATTCAGAATGTTACCACCAATTATTATTATTATTATTATTATTATTATTATTATTATTATTATTATTATTATTATACATTATTCACAGTATTACTGGTCGGTATGTCAACCACACACAGGAATGATGACCAGGTGTGTGGTTGCTTTACTGAAGGTTCAGATGGCTTCTGACAATACGGCATGTATTCAAAATTACACACTTTTGCATATTATATACATTCCTGGCATCCAAGTGAAGACACTCCAGTGCCCGAAGTGTCATTTTTGGGAACACTCCTGTAGCTGATATTATTATAGGCACAGTTGTGTACTGAAGTTCCACTGAGATGCGACTTCATGGGCAAGATCGGTATACTTCTGGATCTTCTCTTGATATTTTCCCGATATGTTGTGGGTATTGGGTATTGATATATCGATAAGGAAAACCTGCTGATGGTTTCTATCAATGTACGTTATATCGGGTCTATTGCTGCCGACATGTCTGTCAGTGATAATGGAGCGATCCCAGTAGAGTGTGTGCTCACTACTTTCAAGCACATTCTCAGGCACATATTTATAATACGGCACGGAAGTGGTGAGTAAGCCCGTTCTCAATGCCAATAATTGGTGGACCTGCTTCGCCACTTCATCATGCCCCTTTTTGTATTCCAACTGTGCGTGGCTGCTACATCCACTTGACACGTGTTGGATAGTTTCGCTTGCAGCCTTACATCTTCTACACGAGTCGGAATGAATGGTAGAATCTCTCAGAATGTGTTTTCTGTAGTTCAATGTTGGTACAACTTGGTCCTGGATAGCTATCATGAAGGCTTCTGTCTCCGGAAAGAGATCCCCGTGCTGGAGCCATGGGTGCGACGCAGAGATGTCGACTTCTGGTTTACTCAGCTCGTGAGGGTACCTTCCATGCAGTGCCTTCGCTTTCCATAAGGATATCTTCTCTTCCGTTTCAATGATTGGTTGAACAGGCGGATCAAGCTTTTTCAAGTTCAGAGGACTATAGTTATTATCAACTGCGCTCACTGCTTGTTTCACAAAGTTTCACACAAGCTCACACAATGTTCCAAGAAGTATCTTCTGAGTGAAGCAATTTGAGTGCTGTGTAGATTTATGAGATCTACAACACCTCGCCCTCCTTGCGACCTTGGAAGGGTAAAACGCTCAGTTCTTGAATGGGGATGATGTTTTCGGTGTTGAGTCATAGCGGTTCGAATTGTCCTCTGGAGGTTGTCGAGGTCGGTATTGCTCCATTTAATAACGCCAAAGGAGTATGTGAGCACTGGAATAACAAATGAATTGATGGCCTGCACAAAGTTTCTAGCAGAGAGTTGAGTTTTTAAGAGTCCATGCAATCGTTTACACACTTCAGTTGTTAGTATGTTCTTAGTAACAGTGTGTTTGATTCGGAGTGACTGTTGGAAACCCAAGTATTTGTAAGTTTCATGGGGTTCCATGAAGGTAATCTTTGGTTCATTATCAGTTTCCAAATTTATAACTTGCATATGACCCCGAATGATATTCACTCTCCTGCACTTATCCAAACCGAATTTCATCTTGATGTCGTCAGTGAACTTCTCCGTCACGTTTATTAGTTGCCGCATATGACTCTCAGTGTCTGCATAGAGCTTCAGGTCATCCATGTAAAGAAGATGTGAGACCCGGAGAAGAGTTGAGTTCCCCTTTTTAAGAGCGATTCCATAATTAGCTGAATTAAGTAGAGTAGAGAGGGGATTCAAGGCTAAGCAGAACAATAAAGGGCCTAAAGAGTCACCCTGGAAAATCCCCCACGGCGGATGTGTATAGTATCTGTGTGGACGTATTGTTTTCCATTAGAGAGATACAGTTTTGTATTCCATCGACTCATCGCGGTTTTCAGGAAGTTTTGGATAAACGGGTGGACCTTGTATACATCCAAACATTGAAGGAGCCAAGAATGGGGCACGGTGTCGAATGCTTTAGCGTAATCTATGTAGCATGCGTACAAGTTTCTTTGTTTTGCAAGCACTTGCCCCATAATTACAGAGTCTATAATGAGTTGCTCCTTGCATCCCTGAGATCCAGGTCTACATCCTTTCTGTTCATTTGCTAAGATGTTCTGTTCCTCAATGTGTGTCATCATCATTTGTGAAACACAAGATGTTATGAGTTTGTAGAAAGTTTGAAGGCAGGTTATAGGCCTGTACATTGAGGGGTCTTTAGTGTCACCCTCCTTTGGTAACATGAATGTTCTACCTTCAGTGAGGAAGTAAGGTAGATTTTCTGGATTGTGAAGAAAATGTTGAATTATATTAGCTATATGATGGTAAATTTGCTTGTAAAAATGCTTGTAAATTTTTTCAGCCAATAATTGTGCAGGCCATCACTGCCTGGTGCCTTCCAGTTATGTGCTTTGTTCAAAGCTGCTTGGACAATTTCTACGGTGATGATTGGTTCACCCATTAGAGGAATATAATATGAGTTTGTAGAAAGTTTGAAGGCAGGTTATAGGCCTGTACATCGAGGGGTCTTTAGTGTCACCCTCCTTTGGTAACATGAATGTTCTACCTTCAGTGAGGAAGTAAGGTAGATTTTCTGGATTGTGAAGAAAATGTTGAATTATATTAGCTATATGATGGTAAATTTGCTTGTAAAAGTGCTTGTAAATTTTTTCAGCCAATAATTGTGCAGGCCATCACTGCCTGGTGCCTTCCAGTTATGTGCTTTGTTCAAAGCTGCTTGGACAATTTCTACGGTGATGATTGGTTCACCCATTAGAGGAATATCTCGGTGTCTGTCATATTCCATTTCAATCCACGTCCTATCTGAGTTGTGGGACACAGCAGATGACCAGGTAGGCTTCCAAAAGTCCTCTATTTGTGCCTTTGAGGGAAGCTTTGACTCTTTCATATCATTTACAGGCCCTTTACCCTTTGACATATTCCTGTAGAATGCTTTCTGGTTTCTGTTAAAAAGAGAATTCTGTTGCTTCCTCGTAGTGCAATTCCTGTAGCGTCGAAGGCGTTTTGTTAACGCCAAAAGCTTTTGTCGTAGGGTGTCAAGATGTTCTGTTATTGTTGAATTCAAGGGCTCGTGGTTCGTATGTATTTTTGTATTGATAAGGATGTTATTCACCTTTCTTCTCAGTTTTTCTGAGGTATTTCCTTTTTTAAATTGCGTGAGTCTCCCAATATCTCTCCTAGTGCTTTCTATACGATTCACCAGCCGTCTTTCCCAAGGTGGCATTGTTTTTTCACTTCGATCATTGTGGGCAGTTGCTACGCGGCTGAAAAGCTTGGAACCGTTACATCTTGAAGCCACAACCGCAGCACAATAAATTGCTGTGTGTACTTCTTCGAAAGAGGGTCTTTGTTGTAGATGTTGTGGCAGTACTTTCTCATTCAAGACGCTGATTGCTCTTGCTAATTTCTTCGAGCAATTTTGTCTGGGAATGAGATAGCGGTTCAGTGGGTCAGTTCCCTCAAATTCTGCAAGTGCGACTGCAAATACATTGCGATTTTGCACCTCTTCGCTACTCTTATCATCCATACTTTCTGACATGCTTGTCCCATTGTCATCCTGAGTTTGCACAGCTGGTATCTCCACTGCCCTCAGATTACTAGGTTCTGAGGAGTTAAGCATTTTTCTCACTTCTTCCTTGATTGCTTCCAAAACTGGTGCAGAGAGGAGATTTTTCTGAACAATTGCTCGACGCTGGTCCGCTATTCTTTGCTCACTAACTTCAGAATCAGGGAAACGGTGAAGAAATCTTTGATGTAACTTTTGTCGGTAGGCCGTAGTGTCAGTCTCCATTGTGGTAATTGTGTAGTATTCACGCATGATGAAGGTATTTATTTCTGTAGTCCACTTCATCCTTCTGTGTTGCCTGCATGCGGCAGTGGTCTCTGAAAGCAATAGATTGCTTCTCTGGGAAGCACTTGCGGCAGGTGCAGCTGTAAGTGGAGATGGATGGGTGCTGCTATGTTCGGCTGTATTCGGGGTTATCCCCGATCAGGGCCCGCCTGTTCAGCTCCTGATCACCACCGGCTCGCATGCTGTCACCTCCAGCGGCGTCTCCGAAGGTGCCCCGGCGCTCCCCAGGCAGCGGCTGCTTTTCCGAGGCCTTACGACGCATATTTCGTGTCTCCATATCTACATGGGTGTGCCATCGCTCTGTTTGCCGCCAAATTTTCTGACGTTGCCCGTCTCCCACGTGGCTAAGTTCTCAATTGCTCGGACGTAGGGCTGGACTTTGGGAGACTTATTATTATTATTATTATTATTACTATTACTATTACTATTACTATTATTATTATTATTATTATTATTATTACTATTACTATTATTATTATTATTATTATTATTAGTAGTAGTAGTAGTAGTAGTAGTAGTAGTAGTAGTAGTAGTAGTAGTAGTGGTAGTAGTAGTAGCAGTAGCAGTAGCAGTAGCAGTAGTATTAGCATATAGGCACCTACTGACCACGCAAAACAGAGCACTCTCCGAAGCCCAGTTGTATTATATCCTGGAGAGATCAACGTTTGGAATTATGGGGATCAACCCTTCAGCTGCATTCCTTGGTTATTATTGTTATTATTATTATTATTATTATTATTATTATTATTATTATCATCATCATTATTATCATTATTATTACAGGGTGATGATGAGGGGTGAAATGACTAGGATGATGGTCGGAGTTGTTCGTGGCATTTGGAACCATCCCAGCAATTCGCCTTGTAACCGAGGGAAGCCTCGAAAACCCCAGTCTCTGAGAATGACTACATGCTGCCCTCGAATAGAAAGATCCGTGCTCCGTTCGTCAGGATATCACAATTATTCCTATGACTTTTTAATTTGAGGAGGCCGTGAACACAATCAAACGAGACAAGAATTCTCTCAATTCCTCGCGCTTGCGACAATCGACCCAGGTATATTGACGAAAAAATTGACTTGGCAGGTAAAGGTTGACAGGTATATTGACGAAAAATGACTATTGGTACTCGAATCCGACTATCATGTGCTTGGCTGCGTACATTATGAGTATAAATAGGGGCCAGTCGGTGGAGACGCTTGGGGAGAAGGGAAAAACAATCACCTACCTGACGTCAGTGGCATGTGGGCGCTCTGGATGGACTGGCAGCGCGTGCAATAGGGTGGGCGTAGACGACATGCGACTGTGAATGTAAATGCATGCCTGTGTGTGTGTGTGTGTGTGTGTGAGTGAGTGCAGGAGATGGTCACAGAAGCGGCGGTTTCGATGACGGGGGTTGCGGCGGAGTTCGCAGCAATGGTAGCGGCGATGGCGACGATGGCGGCTGTGGCGGCGTCATCGCCCATCCCCCGAACCTCGAGCCGCCAAGAACAATAGCGGCCGCTAAGAGGATTTCCATGCGAAGCAACGCGGGCCCCTCACGCGCTCGGTCCTTCAAAAATAAAGCCGTGCTAAAACTGAGCTCACGTTCCCAAATGAATGAGGGCGACTCTATTGGTCGCCGCACTCCCTTCGTCGCCGTCGGCGCCGCCGCCGCCCGTGCAAATGACAGTCGCGCGCCGCCCGTGATGCTGTCGAGATTATCATGCGGCTGTAATCGACACGTGCTCATTCAGACTTATTCACAGAACTAACCCCACCGGCCGGATTCGCCTCGTTTTGCTCTTTCGGTTACCAATAGCGGTTGTTTGTCTCTTTCTTTCAATTTGCTCGTTTCTCTTGCTCGTTTTTACGTTCTTTAATTCTATGTCCCTTTCCTTTTCTTTCCATTTGCTTTTATACAACACATCTATCTTTTTTTCATGTACCGTATTATTATTCTGCTATTTTATCAAAAAGTCTTCATGATTTATGTAAACTAATATTGTTTCAGTAATGTAGTAATTACAATATTTTTTATATTCGATTCATTTTCCGATCATCTTTGAAAATATATAAACGTGCGGCAAATAGAATATAACCGAAGTACCGACCTGAAAATACCTGATTACATTCTTTTGCCTTTTGTGCGCACTCTACAGGAGATGAAGCTCCTGCACGCAGGTCTGGAATAATACGAACGTAGAATTTGTGTATGGGTGAACACGACAATGAGGCGCAGCCAATTACGATCACAAGGTAGACAACAAACACGAAAAATTGTTATTGGCTCCTAAGATACTAGCTTTCTAATATATTTTTTTGCTCGCGAATATGCCAATTTGGACGCGTGCATGCACTTTGCATTTACCAGGGTTCAGTACCATTATCTCGGTGGCAGGTGCATGTAACTTTATCTGAGGGTCAGAATTTAGTTGGATCCTATTTTTATCCTCCAGGGTTGTTAGCACTGGGGGTATGAAAGATGAAATAATGATAATGAGGGGTAACACACACATACAGACATACACAAATACATGCCCGAGGCGGAGCCCTGGTCCGGGTCCACTATGGCAGTACTGCATTTGCGATCTCGGCCACCTGATCGATATTATATTATTACTATATATTATGTCTTATTTTTATTCTACTTCTGTATTTAATAGTTTACGTAGTTTTGTAATAATTTATTCCATTTTAATTTTAATCATCTCACATCAATACGTCAATACATTAATTTTCTACTTTTAATGTAGTTAGTCATAATTTTAGTCAGTCAGAACTTCTAGACATAATTATCTAGTGAAATTACCTGTGTAATTAAAATTTGAGAGTTAAGATAACTTTTAATGTAAAACGTTTCTTCAGTATTTTTTATTCTTTCTGAGAGCCTCAATACGTCAATACCATGTTTCTCGCGTGTATGCGACTCGAATTTTGAACAGTTTGTATATCTTTATATTACTTATTTCTTTTCTATGTCCTTTCCCTAATTTCGTCTTTTCTATTATTTGCCCCATCGCTTTCATCGCAGACGAAGGATATAATTGTGATGCTGAGATTTTAAATGTTGCTATAGAATCTCTTGTCAAAATTTATATGATAATGTTGTGGGTATGTTGCAGAAATTGAGGAGTGAACGATAAGTTGTACACTGATGTTTGTGAAAATTGCTATACCAAGAAGGAGATATACTATTACAATGAACTTTATTTTAGAGATTAGGAATGTCACAATACACAAATGGTTAGAATTACAGAACTGTACATGCATTTTGACTGAGAATTTAGTACAGTGTCAAGCCACTACGCACACCAACCAGTGATCCGAGAAAACGAGAGCCTGTCTATGCTGCTGAGGAACACACTGACACGCGGTTTCTATGCATGACCAATAAAGCATAAACAGTGGCTGCAGGTGGACCAGAACGAACAAATTGCCGACAGATTATATTTCAGACATGTTCCATGAGCCTCATATCAGGCGAACGTGTGAGCCAGGGAAGCAGTGTTAGCCGTCGTTATTTGCAGAAAGTTGGCACATTATGCGCCACATTAGTTCGGACATTGTTCTGTTGAAATATAGCATGTGGAGCTGCTTGCAGAAGGGGAAGTACTTCGGGCTCTCCCTCCCGAATGTAGCGGTTCAGATTGCTCTCAATACGTATGAGGCGCGAGCGCACAGTGTAGTGTAGCGATACCAATTTCATCATACAAAATTTCATAAGGCTGAGGGCAGTTGGGAGAATGAACAGACGGCGCTGCACGTGCAACCTCGCTTATCGCGACACCCATTTGCGCCCCCGGCCCATTAAGAAGGTCGTTAAAAGGGTCAGTCGTCGAAAGATTCACTGAGAGGCACGTGTTCGCATGACCAGCTGCAGGATTTCTAGAACGCTCGCTTATATCCAGGGAATCCCAGAGCGATAAATTCTTTCACGGACAACGCCTGTCTTGTGCAAGCATGACCGGTGTTCTAGAAGGAATAGGAAAATTCTGGACGCTCACAGTGACGCAAAGAGTTGAAACTTCCGTGGCTTCCCCGTCGCGATTGGTTGGAAATAGTGTAATGCGCAACCACCTTTGGCCAATAGCGACGCGACTATCATAAGGAGCTGGAACATACGAGAAAACGAGCGGGGGTAAAAGTTGACCTAATACAATTTCGAGTGAGAGAATAGCAGAAGGGCCAGAGCATCAGACGGGGCCGGAGCATTCAAGGCAGGGCAGTCGGGAGAGAAACTTCTCTGGAGGGGAGAGCTATTCACCGATCAGAGGCAAGTGCGCCTCTGATGGACTTAGAAAAAACTTCGGTGTGGGCTGTTGTAAAAGGGCTGAGTAGAGTGGGCAGAGAAAATTCTCTGAAGCGGGAATCAGTTGCAAAGTGAGGCGAATGTGTCTCTGCAGGATTTCTAGACTTTCCAAAGTTGTAATTGTGGATCATCACGAGTATCAGAAGAATCCGTGATTGGTTACTACGCTCTTGAAATCGAGAGTGACTCCTGGCCGACCCCGCGCTCAACCAGACAACACTACTAGACGCCGTCAACGCAGCCACGCGTCGCCGCCCCTGTGGTGACGTCACGACCCGACCGCCAGCTGGTGGCCCGAGAGGCCACCGACCTCCGCTGAATTCTTCCGAAGGACGGCAGCCGTTTCCTCGCCCGCGCCGCGCCCTCCCCAGGCGCGCAGAGACCCTTTCCAGGCAGTATTATTCAATGGGCATTCGTCCCGTGTAAAGTTTTGTAATGCGGCGCCGCGCTATGGCGCATCGATTTGTAACTTTTGTATTTTGTCATTGTAATGTTAGTCATATTTCTTCCTAATTTTTAAGCTTTACTCTGAATACTAACTTTTCATCTTCTTTTCTTTCCACCTAATTTTCAGATTTCTTTATCCTATTTACAAGTGTAACTTCCCTGGGGCATTTTAAATTATTTTGCCCAGGAATAAAAGTAATTTTTACCAGTGATCCAAGTGTTTCTTTCATGTTACCAGTATCTGTTTAACGTTTCCTTCCATCACCGACTGAGCTACAAAGGGCCGCTTACCGGGCGTTCTCTCCCGAGACGACTGGGGGTGTTACAGTAGCTAATAGCGCCCCAAACTATAACACTTTGTTATGGCTATGGTGTGTTTGTTATGGCGTTGAACAATGCAAGCTGATAGATTGTGATCACCACGGTAGCGTCGAACACGTTTGCGGCCATCGCTGTACGACAAATTGAAGCAGGACTCTTCCGAAGACACCACATTTTGTCACTGCACGCCACGAGCCCGTTGCTCTCTGAGGCGTTGGTGTTTCTGGTCAACGGATCGCCGAACCGTCGACGCAGACATGCAGTGCTTCAAAGTCGAGCCAACACTGTGGACGACGCAGTTCTGTCGCTTACGGCCATGCGGACAAGATGGCAGTCATCTCGCACTGTGGTCACATTGTGTGGTCCAGTACCCTCTCGTCGCTGTGTATGATCTTCCTCTATCCACTGGTTCCACACCTACATCACTGTCGTAGCAGCGCGCCCCGTTCGAGCCGCCATGTCACAGAACGACAAACCCGCTTCCCGGATACCGATAATTCTCCCCCTTTGGAATTCACTCAGATACTGATAGTGTGCCCGTTGGCGTCGAAGAGGACTCCTGGCATTTTCTTACACGTTTCCACGTTGTTGAACGCTACACCGACTAGGTTTTGTGTAACACTGACCTGACCTGTCACACAAGAGAGGGCGCTGCTAGGCCAACACGCATGCCATCTCTATGCAAATTTGATAACTTCTTATAGATACACTATTCTACACATTCACCGATTTTCCAGTGATTCCGACCATTCCTTCTGGGTGTTGATATTTTGACAAATAACAGTGTGTGAAGGATGAAACACTGTACATTACGTATTCGTAGAAGCTTAGTGATCAAATAACTCAACTTATTCAGACCAAACAGTGTGGGAACTTTATCATGTCCCTTTATTTTATCGGAGGATTATGTAGTACGAGAATCACAAACGTTTTTTTCTCATAACTGAACCATCCCGATAATTACTCGTTTTCCTAGATCCTCCTACTAATTCGGAGCCTCGCCCGCGGAGGATTGGAATAATTTCGACCGTAGCCATTTCAATTCAAATATTCTTTTACACAGATATTAAGCTCAAATGGAGCATCAGCATAGATTAATATACGGCAGGTGAACTTGTACGGAAGTAAATGTATATTGGAAATTTGTATGGAAATAAATGTTGAGAAAAGAAATCCTGTGCTGTCCTTGAACTGGATTATAGGTTTCTCCAGTATTCAGACGGTGAAATTAAAGGGAAATAAAGAGCAGTCTTTCAATAAACCGATGATCAGTATTTTTACATATCAAAGAACAATAACTACCGCAGTAATTTTAAATAGTAGCATTAGTGCCATGATTGAAATTCCTAATACGAGACCCATTGTCTCGCAGCTATACTACGTTATAAGACAATTACGGCATGTTTTAAATATTTAGCCCTATTACTCAAATTATACGAATTTGTTTGCGTTGCAAAAAAAGAGCTTATATTCTCAACAATTCCACTAAATTTCCTCTGGCACACATTTTTATATATGGATAAATTGACCGAGATAATAATTCTTCATCATTAATAATTATTTTTTTCAAGTTCCGTTCTGCTTTTTATTTTATTTCTTCTCATAGTCTTCCTCTTGATTTTCTTTTCCGCTTTCTTCTTTTCTTCCTCCTTGTGCTCCATCCCTTTCTTTTCCGTTCCCTTCTATACCTTATTCTATTTATACTAATAAAATTTTATTGGTGAAATAGTTTAAATAAATATCACTCGTGTTTTGGGAGTTCTCAGATAAACTTTTCGATACTTCTCAAAGCACTCGTAATATTTTCTGGCTATTTCACTCGTAAAATTAACAACACTAGATTATGGATCTTGTATGGGCAAATGAAGGCTGTGTAAATAAAAAAGTATCAATTTCTATCATCGCTTTTTATCTCCTCACTACTAGCTGTTTATTATCTGTGATACTTAAATCATAGGAGGGTCTGTGCAATGAATGCGCGGGTTTCATTAATATAATTAATGTATATCTTCTAAAACTCATTTTGGAGTATTTTCGATACGTAGAAAAGTCTTATTTAATTCCACTAGTGCATTGAAAATTTCCAAATAAATTCCCCTGTTGCTGGGCAAATCTTCAATTTATTAGAAATTGGCAATGCACGCGTGGTATTAGAGAAGATGAATCTTTAGAGGGATGATGTTTTATTGCATTCTATATTCTTAGTACAGAGTGTAGAAAATAAACAGCACTATTCTTTAATATCTTTATGAACACTTCTCATTTTTGTGAACACTTCCATTGGACTTGAATTCTGTACACGTCACTAAGCGATTTCTCTCATTTACCTTTTCCATGAAACGACGTTCATGGAGAAGAGAGAATTTAAATATAAAAAGTAAAAAATTATACGAAGACTTTCCGCTTTATTTTCGAGTCAGGCTTTTCCTTCAGTCAGAACCTCTATGAATAATTATCCAGTGAAATTACCAGTGTAATTAAAATTTGAGAATTAAAATAACTTCTAATAGAAAACGTTTCTTCCATAATTTCAAGAGATTTAGAAACTCTTATTCTGCCCAACTGCAGATTCGCAGGGAAGGCTATTTATAAACAATTGGTATTGACTTTTCCGAAATCCAATAATCATACGCAAGAGATGTTTAAGGATAAATATGAATAGCTTTTAATTTGAATAATGAACTTAAGGAATTATTCTTAGAAACTAAAGAAGTCTGCAAAAAATTATAATTGCATTTCATTTTCAGAATTGATTTCCCTAGGTACCCCCTCCTTCCAGAAAAAAGAACCCTCGACAGCATTAAGAGCTATAATACAATCGAGTAGCCTTTTAAGCTTTTAAGCTCTTTTTATCAGTTATTCGATATGCGGTTTTAATATTTGAAGGGCCGTTGAGTCCAGAAATGTGTTACTGAATTCATACATTTAATATACCATGTCTACGTATTGAACTACATAACACAATCTTATACATATCTTAAGAAATTATAGAAACAAGTTATACATTTTGTTATCAGAATATAACTATCAGTTCGCAAAACATTTGAAATGTATATGGAAATTGCAAAACATTTCGAGAAAGTAGATTTATTACAGATATTTGTTATTAATGTTCTACATAATTGTGATCAGGATTTTAAGTTTTCAACATCGTTCTTGAAACAATACATCTCTCACGTTTCATTTCCTGTTCCTCAGCCGGTGTGCCGCACACTCAACCACAGTCCATTTTATTCATACGCCTCGTTGCCGCAGTGCACCGCGCACGCCCACACTCTCCGGAGCCCTTCCGTGGACACGCACTCCAACTGCCGCGTTCGCCCCGACGCCACAATTGGCCTCCAGGCCACCCTTTACCTACGTCACAATCGAATGAAGCCTGCGTCCGGTCGAGGGCCGAGTTTGTTTCCGGTCAATTAGGCGGCGGAACTGCGCACCGAAAGACAACTGACGCGGCGGGTGGAGCGGCGAGAGAGGTGGAGGAGGTGGCGATGAAGAAGGAAATGGCTGTGTAGGAGGTGGCGGAAGTGACGGAAAGGAGAGGTGTCGGGAATGGGTGGAGGTGGCAGGGAGGGTAGGAAATGACGGGGATGGGAGGAGGTGGCGGTGGCCAGAAGTGATGGCGACGGAGGTGGCGGCGGAGAAAAGGACGCTGTGGAGGCGGCGGTGGAGATGTGGTGGGGGGTGACGGTAGAGGACGTGACTCTCGAGGAGGAGGCAGTGCAAAAGGTGCTTCTGGAGGAGGCGGAGACGGGGTGGCACTGGATTCGGTCTGAGGCAGTGGAGGTAGTAACATTGGAGAAGATGGTGATGGTGGTGTTGGCGGAGTAGGTCACCGAAGAGCAGTAGTTGGCAAAAGAGAAGGTGTATTCCAAGTACAGGACGTGACTATTATGAGAAGGGGTAGTGGAGATGGGCAGAGAGGTTTGGGCGTAGATATTAGTTTTAAGGAATTTATACGAAACAAAATTTGAGGGTGAAGAGTACTACTGAAAGCAGATGGAAAATTATACGATTGAAATTTATTGGGATAATATGTTAAATAAATTGAAATGAGGAGGTGGAATAGTATGTTACGCATAATTGTTTGGGAGTTATTACTTTACGTGTGAGAAAAGACGTAAGATAAAATCTAGGTATTGAGAAACACGAACATTCTGAGTTTGATTGAGGAAAAAAATAGAAAACGTGACGAGAAATGTTTGTAAATTTTTGGAAATACGACAAAAACAACTGAATGGCTAATTAGCAGTATGTGCAGCTCGCCAGTTCGCAAGCGTGGTGGTGACAGTGAGTGCCGAGGGACCGCGAGAAAATAAACGTGGAAAGGCAAGAGCCCGCGTTCTGAGAAGAGAACAGGCGAGGGAGAGAGCGGGCGGCAGCCGGAAGTCAGTCCGAGTCGGCGGGGCGGAGCCGCGGCGCGGGCGGGCGCTCGACCGACTGGCGTTCGATGGACTGGAGAAAAGATACGCACCAACTTCCAATCTGTCGCGTGGCCTTCCGGCGGAGGGGGAAGGGGGAGGGCGGCGCGGAGGGCCTGCGAAGCGCGCGGGGGCGAGAGCGGGTGCCCAGGGCGTCGACGGAGCGTGGGTGGAGGGTGGAGGGGCGCGGCTGCGAAAAGTCGGGACGAGCTCTGTTTGGCACTTCGGACGAGCGAGCCGGTCGGTTATTTTGAGAACGCAAACAGCTGGGCGACCTCCGATAAATTGGGAACGGCGTTCATCCCAAGAGCTCGATATTGGGTGGAACATGAAATATTGAATTTTCAAGCTTTTGAATCAGGTACTGTTTATTTTGGTTCTAAATTATTTTAATAAACGAGATAAATTGGTTTGAATTACAAATTTCGAATAAGCATAAATCATTAAGTCATTGAATATTAAAGTAGAACATCGACTATTGCAAGGCACAGAAAATATAATACATACCTTAAAGTTACTTTTTACAACGATATAGGCACGCTATACATGAAACATTATCATCAGAAATAATGAACAATTAAAGTGACTAATTGATGTTTTAGGCTATTATTGCAATGTAGCATGTAACTGGGCGTAAAAGCATGGAATTGTATGTTTTTTCCTCACAGAGAGACGTTATAAATCGTATGTAAACTGGAGAAAATTATTATAAGATGAAAAAAAAATAGTTAAATTGCAGAAAAGTGAGAAAGTAGAAAGAAATTAAAGAAGGGACACTTGTTACTGTAAAATTATTTAGAAAATATAACTTTAGGAGTCTACTTTTTAGAAGAGAGAAACATTTGATTTCTCAAAACTCAAGTTTTATTACGTTCCGGATTATGGTGGGTTTTTGTTGTGTAATTTTGTGCGTTTGATTTGTAAAAAGGAAAGTCAATGCACTTAGCATTTATAATTCGACAAATATCAAGATATAAAGAATGAGAATGGAACAATGTACGGAAAATAAACTTATGCGGACATATGAACAGGATGACAATATTAATCTTAAAATTTGAAAATAAAGATGAAATGAATAGATATATAATAGATTCGTCAGAAAATGTAATTTAACTATAAGAGAAATTACATCTTCAATGTTTTGAAAAGAAGAGAAAATTGGACGGAGAAACGGAGAAAGGAACAGGTGTTAAAAAGTTGACTGCTGTTAATAGCATGTCGTATAGTTTGGGATTAAACATTTGGAGATAATTGATATTTCAGCAGGAGGTCTTTAGCTTACTGTGTTCCGTGACTCAAGGTTGAATACAATTTCTTTATGGACTGTACTCTGCAGAATACAAACACTTATATGGGTCAAGTAAAGTCGGAAGAGTTGAATGAGACACGTCACAAACTTTGTCGGAATAGAACTCTCTATAGCATTAAAGTTCGGCACATTTCTCGCCGCAGTTTGAAAGTAACATCCAGAGGAACGGAGGCTACGTTTCGGAGATATTTGCTAATTGTAGATGACGCTAGCTGCAGTGCAATCTTTCGCGCATTGGAGCAAATCATTGTTCATTAGGAACATTGCTGCAAAATAATTGCATGGTGAAACGAGGTGAAATATATTTTTTTCTGGCATGAAACTGATATTTTTGAAAATAAAGTAAAATTCGACAGAAGTGAATAAAAAATTCACAAAATCCTTCTCTTTGAAGTTATTTGGAGTTAACTATGTGGAACTGTTTATAAATATTACATTACTGACTAGTAATACTCGTTGACAACGTAGCTTTATTGTTCTTAATTGAATATATATATATATATATATATATATATATATATATATATATATATATATATATATATATTCTAGCTAACCCACCTACACACAAACTTACCACCTTCACAGTAGCACTCATGAACCGTAAGCGGGTTATCAAGATTTTGCTCGTGAAGCGAGCTTAAAAGTCTAGGGAGCAGGATCTTCAGGGTGCGAGAAAGGTTTGAACCCTCGACACAATAAAATTACAAAGATTGCACACGCACGAGCGTATAATTTACCCATAAACTTTTAGTGGCATAAGTTCCTGACAAAAACCAAGAATATAGAATCACACTTTTACAAAGAATGATCAAAACACAAATAGAAACCTTTACAAGACACACTGATATGAATAAACACATATAATTTACACCAATATTGATACTCTGAAATAATTACCCTAATCTACACTGGGAATTCCCTTGGAAAATTAATTATATCTAAATTTATGCTATTCTAATTACATTGCACATGAAACCAAAATTTCAATTTACAATCTCCTGCTTCAAAATATTACATGCAAAGAACAAAATGTGTGCAAGTGCACTACTCTCATTTACAATTTAACTGTGTCTGAAAATAGCAGAATAATAAATGTCCTAAGTAGAATATTTTATGCAGGCAACAGTACGTCAAAATGTCTCCTACAATGATACTGCAATTCGTTGTCACCCGTGTCCTCAATTTCTTAACACTTTCCTATACTAGTTTTTCCGTGCCGACGTGAACTTGACCTATTTTCCGCGCCCTAACCGTTACCTCGTGGACTTCCCACTTTTGGCCTTGATGGTCGTGCGCTGGTCTCTGCGTCGACGTCGCTCGGTCCCATCTTCTGCGTCGTAAAGAAACGGGATTCGCCTCTGCCGTCTACGCTGTCTTCTTGCGTCTTTTTCCGTCCTTCTTCCTAGTCGATCCGTCTCCTTCCTCGTGCGTCTGGGTCCTCGGCCTCTTCTTCCTCCTCGTCTGCTACCGGCGCCTCTGACTACGCCCACGTTGCGAAAATGTCCCTTGCACTTCGCCGAGTACTCGTGCAAGTTCCTCGCTCGTTGCTACTTCTACTTTGCTAAACCAGAACTTTTAATGCTTCTCTCACAACGGCTAACTTTTACTTCCCGTGTCGTTAATTGAAGGAATACTTTACTGAATCTGCACTATCTCGCGGACTACTGACTAGAACGTCTGTTCGACGCCGAATACTCCTACCTAATAGTCGTTGCAGCGGCAAACAATATCTAAACTAATGTTAACGAAAGTGTTGGCTCGGCGAGCGGTGATCAAAGTGCTGTTGGCTCGGTGATCGGGAACCCAAAGAGAAGAGCTGCTTACTCGACGAGTGGTGGCAAGAAAAAAGAGCTTTCGCTTGCGGGTTCGCGTAGGCAGCGTCCGTAGGCAGCGAGGATAGCAGGCGCGGAAAGTAGAGGTTCATAAACGCGCGGACTGGTATACGTTGCCCGTACTAGACGGTGGCGAACTAGCAAGCAACGTTTTCCTTGTGGAGTGTTGAGAGAGGGGAAGCAACCTCACCACTGAAAAATTTCCCCAGGCGTCGGGCGATATATACGCGAACCCGCAAGCGGGAGCTCTCTTTTCTTGCCACCACTCGTCGAGTAAGCAGCTCTTCTCTTTGGGTTCCCGATCGCCGAGCCAGCAGCACCTTGATCACCGCTCGACGAGCCAAAACTTTCTTTAACATTAGCTTAGATATTGTTTGCCTCTCCAACGGCTACTAGGTAGGAGTATTCGGCGTCGAACAGACGTTCTAGTAAGTCGTCCGCGAGATAGTGCAGATTCAGTAAAGTATTCCTTCAATTAACGACACGGGAAGTAAAAGTTAGCCGTCGTGAGGGAAGCATTAAAAGTTCTGGTTTAGCAAAGTAGAAGTAGCAAAGAGCGAGGAAGCTGCACGAGTATTCGGCGAAGTGCAAGGGACATTTTCGCAACGTGGGCGTAGTCAGAGGCGCCGGTAGCAGACGAGGAGGAAGAAGAGGCCGAGGACCCAGACGCATGAGGAAGGAGACGGATCGACTAAGAAGAAGGACGGAAAAAGACGCAAGAAGACAGCGTAGACGGCAGAGGCGAATCCCGTTTCTTTACGACGCAGAAGCTGGGACCGAGCGACGTCGACGCAGAGACCAGCGCACGACCATCAAGGCCAAAATTGGGAAGTCCACAAGGTAACGGTTAGGGCGCGAAAATATGTCAAGTTCACGTCGGCAGGGAAAAATTAGTATAGGAAAGTGTTAAGAAATTGAGGACACGGGTGGCAACGAATTGCAGTATCATTGTAGGAGACATTTTGACGTACTGTTGCCTGCATAAAATATTCTACTTAGGACATTTATTATTCTGCTATTTTCAGACACAGTTAAATTGTAAATGAGAGTAGTGCACTTGCACACATTTTTTCTTGCATGTAATATTTTGAAGCAGGAGATTGTAAATTGAAATTTTGGTTTCATTTGCAATGTAAACTGAATAGCATAGACTTAGATACATTTAATTTTCCAAGTTAATTCCCAGTGGAGATTAGGGTAATCATTTCAGAGTCTCAATTTTGGTGTAAATTATGTGTTCATTCATATGTGTGTGTGTTGTAAAGGTTTCCACTTGTGTTCTGCTCATTCTTTGTAAAAGTGTGATTCTATATTCTTGGTTTTTGTCAGGAACTTATGCCACTAAAAGTTTATGAGTAAATTCTACGCTCGTGCGTGTGCAATCTTTGTAATTTTATTGTGTCGAGGGTTCAAACCTTTCTCGCACCCTGAAGATCCTGCTCCCTAAACTTTTAAGCTCACTTCACGAGCAAAATCTTGATAACACGCTTACGGCTCATGCGTGCTGCTGTTGAAGGTGGTAAGTTTGGGCATAGGTGGGATAGCTAGAATATATATGTATATTATAATATTATATATATGTATACATATGTATATACACACACACACACACACACACACACACACACACATATATATATATATATATATATATATATATATATACAACACTTCACTGTACACAGAAAAAACACTTACTGAAAAGACACAGTACACAGTCTAATATGTACCACAAAATGCTCGTTTATTGTGTCTAGGGTTCACCTTTGCTTGCTCGATTTCAATCGATCGCTGCACCACGTTGGGCTCCAAAATATCTAACACCCCATTTACCACACAAAAAGTGTATACCTTCTGCACACACAGCCGCATGCACTGTAAGCGGGTTGTTAAGATATTATGCTCGTGAAGCGAGCTTAGAATCTCAGGAAGCAGGATCTTTGGGGTACGAGAAAGGTCTGAACCCTTGACACAATAAAAGTCACACAAATCACACATAAACGAGCATATAATTCACTCAAAATTCTGTGGCATGAGTTGATAACAACGAAAAACAAATCAAAAATAGAATTACACTTTCAAAATGATCAAATAAATACAAATAAGCAACCTTTACAGCCTATTTAATGAATGAACACTTAATTTTGTTCAGAATTAACTTTCTGAAGCAATTTCTCTAACCAATACTGGGAATTCCCTTTGAAAATTCAATACGTCTAAATTTAAGTTATTCTAGTTACAATTGCACGTGGAATTAAACTTAATTTACAATCTCTTGCCTTTCTTTAAAATATTACATACAATAAATAATATGTGGGCAAGCGCACTACTCTCAATTTGTCTTTTAATTATAACTGCTAATAACAAAATAATGACTGCTCCAATAGAATGGTTTAAGGTAAGCAATAACGCATTAAATCTCCCACTACAAAGCTGCAAATTATTACCACCCGTGTCCTCAGTTTTCTAACGCTTCTGAATCTAGTCTTTTCCCTGCCGACGTGAACTTGACCTAATTTCACAGTTCTACAGGTTACCTCGAAACCGTCCACTTTCCAACCTTGAAGTCGCGTGCTGCGTTCCGCACCGCGTTGCTCGATTCCGAAGTTCTGCGTTGCCTGCGCTGTCCTCTTGCGTCTTTTTCTTTCTTCCTGAATGGCGTCTTCTCCCCGGTCGACTCGCGTATTCTTCCGTCTCCACTAATCGGTTTCTTCTCCTCCCACGGCTGCTACCGCCTTCGATTATGCCCAATTTGTAGAAAATGTCCCTTGCACTTCCCTGACTGCTAGTGCAAGTACCTCGCTCGTTCCTAACTTTTACTCCGTTAATCAAGAACTTTCAGAGCTTTCCTCACAACGGGCAACTTTTTACTTCCCGTATTAGTTAATAGAAGAATACTTCACTAATTCCTCACTACTTCGCGGACGACTAGCTAGACGTCTTTGCAACGCCGTAAACTCCTATCTAAACAGTCGTTGCGGCGGCAATTACTACCTAATCTGACGAGCGCTGATGAAAATCTGCTTACTTGCCGAGCGGTGACTTACTAGAAGAACTGCTGACCCGACGCGTGCTAGCAGAAGAGAGATGTTGACTCCAGGCGTGATGGTTCGGAAAAGAGATCTTCCGCTTGCGCGCCCGCCTATTTATTGGCGTTGCCTGGGGAAATTCTCTGTGGCGGGGGGGGGGGGGGTAACTTCTCCTCCTTCAACCCTTCACCAGTAAAACGTGACTTGATAGTTCGTGGCGACTAGTACGAGCAACGGATACCAGGCTGCGCGTTTTGCTACTCTGGTTTTCGGCTGCTCTTCTCGCTGCCTGTGAGCGTTCATGCCGATGAAACGGTGGTGTTATGGGGTTGTATAATCCCATATCGCCACATTGCCCCCTCCTTCTCTTCTTAAGATTTTTTTCGGCGTCGAAATAAAATCTTAAGTTGCTTCTGCCTCTTTCCTTACTTCTGCTGCTTTCCCTACTTCTTCCGCTTTCGTTACTACTTCCGCTTTTCTTACTTCTTCTGCCGTTTTCCTTACTTCTTCTACCGCTTTCCTTGCTTCTACCGCTTTCCCTACTCCTGCTGCCGCTTTCCTTACTTCTTCTTTCCTTGCTTCTTCTGCCGTTTTCCTTACTTCTTCTACAAGAATTGGGTTGGTGTACACCGTAATCGCTTTCCAAATTACTCCCTCTTGGATCATCTCGATTATCAGTTTCCTTACTTCGTCATGGTAGGCTACGGGGATGGGATAATTCTTCGCTTTAAATGGTCGCGAATCTGTTAATTCGATTCGAAACTCATACCCCTTTACCGGTTCGTTATGATTTTTGAAAACATCCTTGACGCTTATCAACATTTTGAACAACGCATCTTTCTGATCAACCCTCAATTTATCTTGCTCCATTATTTTCTTCCTTATTTCTTCCTCTATTTCATTCTCCTCCATTTCTACGCTACACATTTCGATTTCTGCGAATTCTTCTGATTCGTCTCCCTCATCTACATGTGCATTTCGCGCCTCTTCACTTTCATCTTCCTCCCAAACATTTTCTCTGTTGATCAAAACTTGCTTTTCTCCTATGTCGATAACAGCGCCATGTTCCGCCAAAAAATCCACTCCGATAATTAATGGGTAAATTAATTTCTTCACCACCAAACAAATTATATCGAACATTTTTCCTCTAATTGTCACTTCCACCAATACTTGTTTCCTCACTGGATGAGATTTCCGCCCCCATGCGTCTACCATTCGAGTATTATTGGTCGGTAATTCCAAGACGTTTATTTTCTTGCTTACTAGCTCTTCATATAACTCTTCCGATATCACAGATTTAATTGATCCGGTGTCTACCAATGCCTGACTATGCACACCAGCGCAACTAATTTCAATTACGGGACATTTCTCCCCTTTTCTCGGTTTCCAATTCTCCCATAAATTTTCTCCATTATTCGTAATTCGGTTTGCAGTTACAGGGATCGCGTGTTTGTCATAATATTTGTTCGATTTGGGACCCCTCTTCAACTCGAACTTGGCGTGTTTCCCGGTCCCGTTCGATTTCTTGTTCCGATCTCATTTCGCGGACTCCGTGACCTTGCCCGCTGCAAGCTGTTCACGTTTCTTCCACCACCTGCTCCCTCGCCGTCGTGACCTTGGCTGCGTGCTTCCACACCCGCTGACTCGCCATTTCTCTGCCCTCCGTCTTGCCGATGCTGCCTGAATCCTGCTTGATTTTTGCTCCCTCCTTTCTTTGACGATGAAGCTACCGTGTCTTGAATAACTTGCATTGCGTTGATATTCGATTTGGTCGTCTTCGGTGTTTGGTTCATATTTTCAAACGCCAAATCATAGTTGCCTAACAAAACTTGAAATTTTTCCACGTCTTTTACATCAACGCTGCGTAACAGATTCTGGATGCTTAACGGAAAATGTCTTGTAAGAATGCAAATTATTTCTTCATCCGACACGGAAGGAGAACACATTTTCAAAGCTGCTATTTTTCGTGCCGCGTAGTCTCGCATGGTTCCGCTAGAATTACGGTAATACCCACTCATTAACAAAATTCTGAAATTCATCTGCTGTTCCTTTCCCCAGTAACGGTCTAGGAACCTCACTACAAATTCGTCAAATGAACTTGGCAACGGGCATAACGTTTCTAGCCACGCCTTTGCATTGCCTTCTAGCGCTTGATGCAATAATAAAGTTTTGTGTGCTTCGCGGACATTCGAAAGCACGAAAAAGCTCTGCAATGATTTAACAAAAGCGTTTGGATTCTCGTTTGGATGACCTGAGAATCTAAGTGATGCTGGTACATTAATATTGCCTCCTCGGCATGCTCCCCCTCCTTCTACTTTACTTTCTGCTATTTCTCGCAATTCCTGAATCTTGCGTTCTTGTTCTTCTAATTTTCGTATTACTTGTTCTTCGACCTGACGCTTCGTATCCGCACTAATTTCGGTAACCTTGCCACGAACTTCCTGAACTTCATTTTATATTTGCCCGAAACGTGCCTTATTCTCTTCATCTTTCTTTTCGATTTCCATAGATAACGAATCAATTCTTGCTCCTACTTCAGTATGCCTTTCCTCAATTAACTGAGTACACGTCGCTACTTGCACAGCGATCTCTCCCCGAAGTTCGTCACATTTAACAACTACTTCCGACATTATAGATTGTTGAAACTGCTCGAATTTTTCATTGAAAACCTTGGTCTGGTCGTCAATTTTCTCGGCTAATTTTTGCGACTGTTCTTTAGTTTCTGTTGCTAATTTTTGCACTTGCTCCTCTGATTTTCGCGACTGTTCTTTGATTTCTGCCGCTAATTTTTCCCCTTGCTCCTCTGTTTTCCGCGACTGTTCTTTAATGTCGCCGGATAATTTTTGCGATAATTTTTGCATTCGCTCGTCAATTTTTCGCCCTTGATTTTCTACTTGTATTGCGATGTTTCGCGCAAAATTCCCTAACAATGCCTGCATTAATGTCCTCATCGTATCTTCTTCCGTGCGTTGCGACGGTTGTTCTGGCGTAGTCTCTGCTGATTCGGTGCGATCCGCGGTCGGCTCACGTAATTCTTCTGCCTCGTGCAACCCTAAATTTTCCATCCTACGAAGTATCTCGTCCCCCGCGTCGCCCTCACTGTCCTCGTCACTCCTGATCTGCCTCGGTTCCCTATATTCCTGACTACCTGCCATGCTAATGCTTTGCGTTTGCCTTTTACCTTTTTACTACCGAATGCACTTCCCTTCCAAAATCACAATACAATACACTATACAACACTTCACTGTACACAGAAAAAACACTTGCTGAAAAGACACAGTACACAGTCTAATATGTACCACAAAATGCTCGTTTATTGTGTCTAGGGTTCACCTTTGCTTGCTCGATTTCAATCGATCGCTGCACCACGTTGGGCTCCAAAATATCTAACACCCCATTTACCACACAAAAAGTGTATACCTTCTGCACACACAGCCGCATGCACTGTAAGCGGGTTGTTAAGATATTATGCTCGTGAAGCGAGCTTAGAATCTCAGGAAGCAGGATCTTTGGGGTACGAGAAAGGTCTGAACCCTTGACACAATAAAAGTCACACAAATCACACATAAACGAGCATATAATTCACTCAAAATTCTGTGGCATGAGTTGATAACAACGAAAAACAAATCAAAAATAGAATTACACTTTCAAAATGATCAAATAAATACAAATAAGCAACCTTTACAGCCTATTTAATGAATGAACACTTAATTTTGTTCAGAATTAACTTTCTGAAGCAATTTCTCTAACCAGTACTGGGAATTCCCTTTGAAAATTCAATACGTCTAAATTTAAGTTATTCTAGTTACAATTGCACGTGGAATTAAACTTAATTTACAATCTCTTGCCTTTCTTTAAAATATTACATACAATAAATAATATGTGGGCAAGCGCACTACTCTCAATTTGTCTTTTAATTATAACTGCTAATAACAAAATAATGACTGCTCCAATAGAATGGTTTAAGGTAAGCAATAACGCATTAAATCTCCCACTACAAAGCTGCAAATTATTACCACCCGTGTCCTCAGTTTTCTAACGCTTCTGAATCTAGTCTTTTCCCTGCCGACGTGAACTTGACCTAATTTCACAGTTCTACAGGTTACCTCGAAACCGTCCACTTTCCAACCTTGAAGTCGCGTGCTGCGTTCCGCACCGCGTTGCTCGATTCCGAAGTTCTGCGTTGCCTGCGCTGTCCTCTTGCGTCTTTTTCTTTCTTCCTGAATGGCGTCTTCTCCCCGGTCGACTCGCGTATTCTTCCGTCTCCACTAATCGGTTTCTTCTCCTCCCACGGCTGCTACCGCCTTCGATTATGCCCAATTTGTAGAAAATGTCCCTTGCACTTCCCTGACTGCTAGTGCAAGTACCTCGCTCGTTCCTAACTTTTACTCCGTTAATCAAGAACTTTCAGAGCTTTCCTCACAACGGGCAACTTTTTACTTCCCGTATTAGTTAATAGAAGAATACTTCACTAATTCCTCACTACTTCGCGGACGACTAGCTAGACGTCTTTGCAACGCCGTAAACTCCTATCTAAACAGTCGTTGCGGCGGCAATTACTACCTAATCTGACGAGCGCTGATGAAAATCTGCTTACTTGCCGAGCGGTGACTTACTAGAAGAACTGCTGACCCGACGCGTGCTAGCAGAAGAGAGATGTTGACTCCAGGCGTGATGGTTCGGAAAAGAGATCTTCCGCTTGCGCGCCCGCCTATTTATTGGCGTTGCCTGGGGAAATTCTCTGTGGCGGGGGGGGGTAACTTCTCCTCCTTCAACCCTTCACCAGTAAAACGTGACTTGACAGTTCGTGGCGACTAGTACGAGCAACGAATACCAGGCTGCGCGTTTTGCTACTCTGGTTTTCGGCTGCTCTTCTCGCTGCCTGTGAGCGTTCATGCCGATGAAACGGTGGTGTTATGGGGTTGTATAATCCCATATCGCCACAATATATATATATATATATATATATATATATATATATATATATATATATATATATATATATATATGTGTGTGTGTGTGTGTGTGTGTGTGTGTGTGTGTATGTATGTATGTATGAATCCGCGACAGCACGTCCCGTCACCCGGCTCAGGCCTACCGGCGACTTCCCTGCCTCGCGGCCATGGGTTAAAATTCTTCATTGCAATGGCAGAAACTTTCGTGGATAGCATATACTGGTGGTGCTACAGCAGCAAGAACTTTCTTCCACTATTTGTAACTTGAAAGTTTTGAATATTCAGAGAGTTCAACGAAAATTAGCCGTGCGCCATTTTTAAGCGTTATTTGCTGCATCATAAGAACAAAATAAAGAAAAAATTGGACCTAATAAAAAAATTGCTTTCAATTTATGCAAAAATTACTCGTATTTTCAAAAACTTCCACATGACATTACTAAAAAATTTAAATTTTCTGAACAGATATTACGGAAAAAACCTAGCAGCAATATAATTTGCAATGTTAATTCTTTTATTTTGAAAACTGCAGAGGTTTGCCGCAATTGCGACGAGCACAATTTTTTTTACTGTCTTTTGATAATTACGAGAAGAAAATTTAAAAAATTGGAAATTGGCTTTGATGTCGTCCAGATCCATCGGGGAATATTAATTTTGGAGAATATCGTCTGAACGATTTAGGCGCTAACAATGACCAGAAACAGACGGAAAGTCCGCCAGACAGACGTTTTGAAGTAAATAAATAAATTTTTCTGTGTCAGGAACTCACAAAACGTGGATTCTGACTACACAAAGTGTTAGAAGATGAAATTTACTATTACATGAACAATATTTATCTAATTTTGCGATATGAGTTCTCCATAATAGGATTTTTCTGGTGAAAACCACCAGAATAATGTGCCATTGTGCACAGATTCCTCATGATTATGTTCCTGACGTCGGAGAAAAGTCGTTATGCGAAAGATTCCCCACAATCCGTCTTCTGGTATCTCCACGAGAGACTCCCCACTGGTCTCTGACGTGTGTGGTAGTGTAGTGCCTGTAAGCGTAAGTGTTGTAAGTTGAAATTCTCAACCTTTACTTACACACACTTACACTTACACTTACATGCACTACATTACCACACGGTCGGGAGACCATTCGGAGGCTTGGAGCTTGTCATGGTTGCGGCGATGCCCTACTGATGAGAAATACCTGGTTGGGGAAAGCCTCGTTGGCATAGTGTAGGTCGGCGCTGTATCTTACGATCCAAAGGGAAAAATCACCGCGACCTCTCGAGGAAAAACATGCACTGCATTTGCAGGACTAATGACCATAACAGTTGACGCGTCATGAAATATATCCGCTATAAACATGAAATAATCAATGAAAAAAATGCCCGTTGCAGTGAGATGGATGTCTTCACATTTTCCGGAGGGTGGACTCAATAAGTAGCGGAACACACGGGTGGATCGCAAATAAACGTTGGCGCAGGGCACGTTAATAGGCCACCTACTGGACAGCCCTGCTCTAAGGACCCTAGATACAGAGAGTAGGGCAACGTGAAAATTCGTGCTCCATTTAAAATCCTCTCTCCCGATAGCCCCGCCAGGCAACATACGGGAGTCGAGAAAAATGATAACAATTGAAGGCATGATGAAGGTTTTAGTATATATTCATATTTGTTTTGGGTAGATTGGTGGTTCCCAACATACACAGTTCTAACTCTCCTGCCAAAGGGATGTAAAATAGCAGAACAGCCGGCTGAAAGAAATGCGAATAGACGGCGCAAGAATGTATACAGGAGCCGAGAAGCAGCGATAACAAGGAATGAAGGAGATTTTCTTGTTTATTAATTTTGGTTTTGGGTAGAATAGTGGTTCCAAATACACAGTTCTAACTCCCCTCCCAATTGAATACAAAACAGCGGAATCGGCGGCACATAGGAAAGCAAGTCGACGTCGCAAAGGAATGCATACAGGAGTCGAAAAGAAATGATATTCAAAGGCATTATGGAGGTTTTTGTGTGTATTGATATTGATTTTGGGTAGATTGTTGGTTCCGAAAATATACAATTTAAACACTCCTGAAAATTGGGTATGAACCAGCGGAATAGGCGGTGCAAAGGAAGGCGCTACCCTCTATGTTAAGGGACTCCGGCTCCTTTTTCATTCTCGTGAGGGCGCCCAGGGGCGCAGAGGTCGGGCCACTCGCCTTGCACCGCTGGGGCCGGGTTTCAATTCCCGGTCGATTCGTGTGGAATTTGTGGTGGACAAAGCGGTTCGCAGCAGGCTTTCCCCGAGTCCTCCAATTTCCTCTGCTTTTCATTTAACCATTGTTCCATCATCATTCATTCATTTTTTTAATCTCCTATTCATCAAAAAAATCGTACATTCCAGGTATGGCCACAAAGCTAGGGTCGTGACGGGAAATAAATATTCATTCATGGCGCTCTTTGCTTGTCGGGCCCCCACCCGGGCCATTCCCCCCCCGCTCTTTCTACAGGCTTCGCTCCCAAACGCGCTCTTTCCTACCTCTCATCTGTTTCTCCTTTCTGCCCTCTCAGAACGTCCACCTTCTTCGACTTCTCCTCACGCCTCCCCTTACCTTCACCCACTGAGGCACTTTATCTTCTCCATCTGTCCTTCCATTCTTCACCACGCTATCTTCTCATTCAATATTTTTCTTGCCTTGAATATTCTTCGTTCTTCCTTCAACATATTTCCCCTTCCATTCCGGTTGAGTTGGTCAGGTCAACAACCTTACCAGAGCAGAACCCTAATAAACGGACAATGGATCGCGCGGGATCTTTCTTTCATCTTCGTCACTTCTCCTTTACCACACACACACACACACACACACACATACACACAAACACACACTCACACACACATACACATACACACACACTCACACATACGTTCATTACACAAATGACGGGGCACCAGTCGGTAGCGTTGAGCTTGTCCTGTGTGGAGCGGTACAGCGCTGGCGGAGAGGTATCCCCGCCAGGAAGAGGAGGTATCCCCGGAAGCCGACGTAGGATTTGGCGCCGTATCTATCGTTCTGGATAGGCAGGAACTCCGCCACTTCTCGCCAAGACATGCACTGCTCTTAAGAACTATTGGCCATAGACCACTTGACGCTCCAAAAGCAAGATTTTCCCTCTTCGCTATTCCCTACTCCATAATTGTCTCCGCGTCCCCACATACCACAAATCCGCACCAGTATTACTATCTCGCTTCACCTCTTTCTCGCCCCATTTTTTGTGTCCCTCCTGAATTTTTCGCTTTGCACAGTCCTCTCTAGCTCTTCCTGCTGTCTCTCCTTCGTCGCCCCACTTCACCCTTCCGCCACGCGTTATTCTCTCGTGCCGCTTCGCTGTCCCCGCCCTCCTACGTTGCGCGTCGCGTCGCGTCGCGCCCCTCATGTCGGGTGCGAGGGGCACTTGTTTAGCCGGAGAGTTGTTCACCGGAAAATGCGCCGACGTTTGTTTTGAGAGAGCTTTATCCGCGGCGGACACCCCTCGCTGTTGAAAGGGCGAATGCGCACTTGAAATGCGCCATATGAACTGCAACTCTTCTCAAGCGCTTTGCGATTCTGGACAATTTCACATAACGGGCTGGCGAGAAGAGACGTTATCAAGAGGCGTTTACAGTTTCAGATTACCTTTCAGTGTAACACTGTTACGTGATAATAAAATAATATGTAATAAAATACATATTTGGCATAAATATGCATTGACATTTTCTATATGAGGGGTGTAAGAACAATTTCATTATAGGCTAATACCCTGATGGTGATAAGTAATTCTATCAGTAATAGGAAACATGTTATATTGTTTTTGGCATATATAGTATCCGTAATTTAATTGAGAATATGAAATGTATCAATGATATATTAATACAAGGATATATACATTCAATATAACCAAAGTTTGTAGATTGTTTTGACATTAGTATCCGTCAATCCTATGAGAAGACAACAGAATATGAAATAGGTGCAAAATTTTATGCATGGTATAAAATAATAAAATATATAACAAAAGAATATAAATAAATAAATTTAGAAAATAAATAAAGATTTTATAATTTATACATAATAAGGCTGAATACAAAATATAATATTTAATTAAAAATAATTAAGGCCACTGGAATTAAACTTGATCGTAGAAATAATTAATACATCATTACAAATCAATTGTATCTGTAGAGCTACAGACACTAGCTTATCACATTAGTAAACCAACATTCTGTACAGGAAGATGAGTATCGACTCCGGCAGTCTAAGATTGTTAACAGTTCATGAATAAACATGGAGCCAGAGAGTGGATGTGTTTTACTTTGTGAAGGTGTCCTTGATGCCATATGATTGACAGAAAAGTGGGTTTTAATTTAATTATAATTAAATGCGTATTTGTATTGTTTTATGTTAAATATCTTAGTTTATCATTATGGATGTGTTATTCACTTTTTATATAATACATCCAACGTGGATGGAGTAACAGTGTAAATAAGGGTCCCACAGTGCTGATGAGGGAACTATAATGTTCTGAAACGTTGGCGAACTAATAATTTTTTTCAATGAAATGACCTACACCATTAACCATTCCTAGATTAATTGGTATGGGCGTGAATTCATGAGCCATATATACACATGTACACACACACACACACACACACACACACACACATATATATATATATATATATATATATATATATATATATATCGTGTGTATGCTATATCTAAAAACCTTCCTTTTATTACTGGAATTATAAAAATTGTAATAATTTGAAATGATTTTCTCATAAACTCACTGGGTTGCATTGCAAGCATATACATAATCTCCAAAAATACAACTTGCCAACTGAAAGAGCTCGCGTAATTGACATTTCATTTCGTACATTGTTCAGAGACAAAGCTGCATTCAAGTATTGTATTGTATTTCTGTCGAAAAATCTTTCGTGACTACACTGCAAAAAAGACCTAGCTGTATAGCTTATTCATATAAATTACGTGTAGTCATGAAGTAATATGTTCCCGCTATATTAGTAATACCAACTTGTTCCACCTAAATAATTTTTCGGTTTATTTTGTATCCGCACAGGAGCGAAGAGACACACACCTATTTGGCTTTCTGAGTTTGCTAATGAACATTTAAAATGAAAATTTGAGGAGAATTTCCGAACACGTCACATGATCATATTTAGAAGGTTAATTTTTTTTTCAATAACCACATTCCTTCTATAGAGATCTTAACTTTAAATAATTATCCAGCTTCATGTTTTCTAAAAGTAGTAAAAATTCTATACTTGTATACTTCCCTTCCAGGAGGGGAGTTTTTCCTTCCTTGCTATAACTCACTACCGAAGAAAGTTATGTTCTTCTTTCTTTCGAATGACTTATACAAATATTCTCTCATACTGAGGTAATTCAGGGTATCAGCTGACGTTATTGAAGTGCCTCTTACTGGGAGGTCCTAAGGTTTGAATCCCGACGGTGCCAGAATTTTCGACACTCGCTAGACAGCTAGATCGAGTTCTCGCTCAGTCTGGAGAATCCTATGGGCCGGCTGCTCTGTGTGGTAGTTTCCCGTAGTTTCTCCGATCAACACTAGGCTAACGCCGGAGCAGTACCCTAACAAATGGGCCACTGTTTCCGCGTGATCTTTTTTTTCCTCTTCCTTGTCTCATCCTCACATTGTACACACACCTACATGCACTATACTACCACACATGTCGTGAGACCATTCGCGAGCTTAGAACTTCCGTTCCGGCGGGGGTTGTGCCCCATATCTGGGGACTACGTGTAGCCTAACCTCACACACTTAAGTGGGGGAAGAACACTGCGACCTCCCGTGGTAAAACGTCCACTAAGCTTATGAGAACAATGATCGTAACATTTGACGTACCAGCAAGCACATCATTATCAATCAGCAAATCAATCAAATGTTCACCATCGCGAAGAAGAAGATTTAACGTCATTCGGTGAGAAGCGTAGTAAGCCGTACATTTGAGATCAGCTCACACAAAGCTTAATAGCAATAAACAGACGCCGGAACGCGAAAGGCAAGAGTAATTAAGGAAGTTGGTGTTTGGCTGCCTGGGGGTCCGACTGTCGTTGGAAGGCGGTTTAAACGGAAGGAAAAGGGAGACAAATAAGTTTCACGATGCAACTGCCACAACTTTTCTCCTTAATTTCCTTCCTTGCCGGAGAAGTGCTTCGCAACAGAGCCATCATTCAAAACGTCCTTCGCTTCATCAGTTGGCGAAGTTCGTGCGGGAGATTACGGTTACGTCCTCCGATATTGGCTCTTTGAAGGCGTATGGGGCACGCGGGAGAGCAATTTATAGGGAAAGTAAGGTGAAGAACAGACTGGGGTGGCTACATTTTATAGGTCGGTACTCTTATAAGACTTGAGCGACCATAAGGTTCTGAATGTAAGGAAGATCATAATGTGCCTTAGGTGGTTGCTTCAGTGTTTGGAGGAGGAAATAGTGTCGAGAGTCAATATGGGTTGACCGCAAAATGGAGTAGATTTAACCAGTGAGAGGAGATTAGAAGAAGGCAAATAGAAAGATGTTGAATATAAGATAGAGATATCTCATTCGTCTATGTAATGTTGGGTAAATTGTAGAAGGAGCAAATCCATTCTACTTCTCTTTTCATTTACTCATTATTTTAATTCGCTGTGGTATTGAAATGTACTTTTGCAACTCCTAGTTTTTTAATCCAACTACGAAACACGTTTTTAGTCTTTTTGTATTTTCTCGCACATCTTGCCATTTATTCGATAAATCATCAAATAAAGATCAAAGTTGCACTTAGGACTCGTTTATTTTGCCTACTTGTTATTTCGGTTAGTTCAGTACAATTTTCAATAGATTAGTTCAATTATTTACGAAGTTCTGCATTTCGTTTCTTGCTGAACCTAGTGAAACATGCAATGCTACCAAAAATATGTATTTCTCAACTTGGGATTCGTCTCTTGTTTGCTTTAGTTATAATCGAATATTTAGTTAAATACAATAAAAAGGGGATGGATAATACCATTAAAAAAATGTTGCGTCTTCAATTGACGCAACGCGTCTCAAGCCCCGGGGGGCGTTAAACGCATTGCGCTTTCGGAGCAACCCTCCATTAACAGTATGTCATATCCATCACGTCTCGATGTACTCAGTTATCGAGAGGACCGCCAAGTAGCATCTCCGCATACGCGCTTCCTATTACGCGCTCCTGCGTCACTACTCAGCGGCCAGAATTGGGAAGAAGTTAGGATTGGGGTAGGGTTTAGGAAACTTAATAGGGATTGAACAAGCCCCTATGAAGCATACAAACTCGTTTGTCGTAACGAAATTCACATAAGGTTCAACTGGAATCGAAACTGGAACCTCAGTGCTGAAAGGCAAGCGACTTCACCACTGAACCACGAGAGCATTCAGCATTTAAGTAAGTATTGCGTCTTTAGGTGATCTTTGCTTTTAACTTACATGTGACAACCATTAAAATAGTTAAATGAGCACTCCGTTTTCTTATTTAATTCTTTGTTTAATGAAATGAAAACTAAGAAAGGTAATGTAATTTTCTTGTTCAGTTACCTTAATTTTATTACTATTTTAAACCCGGTGTATTCATTTCTTGGCTGATGGATATTCCCGTCTTTGATAAATTTTGTATCGAACGATTTCAGTTGATCGTGTTTTTCTTTCAGTTTTCCTTCATTCTTGGAGAAAACGCTGAGATGATTGCTTCTAAGCATTATATGCAGCTTTTCTCTTAAACGTCACATAAGAGTTCTTACTGTTTTTACATGAATGAATAAAGCGAATTAAATAAATTTAACACGAGACGCCCCTATGGTACTGATGACATTCTCTAGAGCTGCTTAATACTCTCAAAATTTGACTGATTTGGAAGCAACAATATAATTTTTTAACCATTCGTTCCTCATTTCATAGTTTCATTACCTTCGAATTAAGAACAGGAAGGCATTATGAACACCTCTCGTTAGACGAATATACAAGGACCAGCCTATTCTATTTATTTTATTTGAATAGTTTTTCATACGAGAGTTTAAATTTAACTGCCCTTTATTCTCGAATATTCCTGAACCCCTCCCAGTTATTATGTTGTGCTTTAATAAAATTAATGTGGTCTGTTCTCGTCACTCCTCAAAAGCGCCCAGTTTATCCATTGCATTTCCCTGCTAAATCCGTAATACCATGATCATGCGATCAATGAGGATAACATAGGATTTTACAATATATGGCGATGTATCACGGCCAATCGTACTTCAATTTCCTCAATGGTCGGAGTAACTTCCCGTCGTTTATTGAGATATTCATGTAAATAATATATACATTGAGTTTTCTGTCTTCATAATATTTTGAGTGTCGTCTCTTTGTTATGCCCATCATATTGTGTTTTTAGTTTTCTAACACCTTTAATTTTATGAGTCAGTTCCCAACGCGTAGTTTTTGAGTTTATAAGAAAGTTAAAATCGAAGAAGAATGGAAACTACTGCAATCGTTAAGTTTTAGAATGTTTAATCTTGAAATACAGAAACATTGCAAATCGACACACAAAGTAATGCTAAAGAAGACCCATTATTATTTTCAACTATCTCGTATTTTGCTTCTCTGTGCAGTTATTCTGACACGCTAATTCATTTTTATAGGGAGAAAGTGTAGTAGAATTAATTTTATAAAAATATTATCTGCAGAATCGTATTTATACTCTAACAAAAATGATGCATTCATCATCATCATGATCATCATCTTCATCATTATCAGTCACTTAGTCTCGTTAAGAGTGAAAGTGCATTAAGCTTTTTGCCCTTAGATAATGTAGTAAGTAAATAGGTATTATTTATCCAATATTCTCGATTTTCAATATCTATTATGATCCCAAATTAATGAAGCACGACGATACGTAAAAAAATAAAAATTTACTCACTGGACTTAATGCATTTTGATCTACGTGTAAGGTGGCCACTTCCAGGGAACCAGACCACAGATTTGCAGATTTTGGGAAGACATGTTCACCACTACACTAAATGTGCGGACCACAGCACGGGATTTAATAGTACTGTTATCTCAAACACAATGTAATAATTGAATTGGTTGTACCAATTTTCGAATGCTTCATTTCGTTTAAAATAATTCCGCACATATTATTTTGATTTTGTTTATTTGAAAAGCAATTATCATAATTACAGTAGCATTTGAAAAAGCTGAGGGAGGCTACCAATGTGTATTGTGAGGTATGTGAATACTCTGCGATGTATTGGTGGAGCTCTGGAACCTACGAGCAGGTAAAGATCGATTCTGGAGGGGACCCTCTGCGGTTAGGTCCGGATTTTGATTACACCGCATCGATATGCGAATCAAATTTTTCAGTAATCCGATTTTCGCAAGCGTCCACAGGCATGTGGCTGCGCTGGGCCTCGGTTCGAGGCTGATTGCGAACGCGCTGATAATTACACTGTACTGAAACCACAGCTTGAAGGGAAAATGATTTTCCGTTAGGTATAGGAAAGATACATCTCTCTTTAAGAAAGGACAATTGAGATTCTCAGTACACTAACCTTTTCGTTAATTTCGTTCTAGTTTTATGAATAAATATAGATCTCAATACAATTGAGATCCTGTCCTACAACTAACCTGTTGTAACGAAAGCAGCTAATTTTATTTCAGATGCTCGTCAAGTTTGCCGGCAATAATGGAGGTGAGAACTTTATAAATTGTAGGTAGACATGAAATAGGTCTATAATTTTGGGGCAAGACACATCTCCCTATATATATATACATACATATATATATATATATATATATATATATATATATATATATATGTGTGTATATATAAACCTGGTTCTAGTGTAAGTTCCTCCTAGTTCTAGAATCACACATTCTGATTCCATGAACAGAAGCATCATTAGTAGTTAAAAATAACGATTACAGAGGAAGTTGAAGACCTGAAGTTCAGAGTTTAAATACATTTTGGTACGCTAGATTTTATCGAGATATCAGAAATGGTGTAGATTACTCACCTGAACTTGTATTGTGGTCGACTCGAAAGCGTTGTACAACATAGGCAGCACTTCAGTGCGAATATCATCTCTTGGTGTTTTCTCCAAGATGATATGCAGATTTTCTAGGAGGGTCACCGTCGCTTGAATGGATTTTGGGATAGAAAAGACATTCCTAAAAAGAAAAATAGAACATGTTATTTGTTAATTCCAATAAATTTCGACAAACTGCGGAGAAAGAGAAAAGCGGACACATGAAAAATGTTAAAGAGCGATAGTTGTCATTGAATGAATGAATATTGAATTCCGTTATTACAAGCATATAAAAATTTATCATATGTTCGCAAAAATTATCGTTCTTAGGTTTGTTTCCACAATTTAATCTTCTTCCTTTGATAGTAAACAGCGTTATCGCGTAGATAAAGGTACATAAATTCATGTATAAGACTACTTGAATGATAACAAGAAGAAGCAGAATTAAAGGAAAATTTTGCAACAAAAATTGGAACGGCAGCAGATCTAGTGATGCTATAAACCTCACCAATATTGTAATTAAAAATCATCAACAAAACATTCTTCTTACTCTTACTCTGCGTCTTATTTCTGAGAGAACAAGCGTGTGAAAATGATATTTCTGGACCGTTTCTTTTCTACATATAGAGTGATAGTTGTGATAACCGATGCAAATGACAAAGCATACTGAAAAATAAATCTATAAAATACAGATAATGGGGTTTACGGGAATCTCATAAAACCTAATGCGAATCCATTTTGTGTGGAGAACCGGCGCTGCACGAATCCACTTCCATGAAGGGCGATCGCTGAAGCTATGGTACATTTCGTTCGTATAGCTGATGTGTTCGACGAATGTTTCCTTTGAGGTGTCAATAAGACCACGATGTACAGCGCGAGCACCGAATGTTCGTTGCTCGGCAAATTGAAAGCAACCCAACCACACTATTCGGGATTCGGAGAGAGGTCGCTCGCTACTCGCCGAAAACAAAATGTGTGGAGCCGGTTTTTGATAGGAGAGAGTTAGCTTAACTGCACAATTGAGGTTAAGTGGTCCATGCTTTTGAACGTTAGTAGGAAGTGCCTGCCTTTTTACTAGATGACATTCATAGGATGACAGAGCTGAGAATCTAAGTTATATTCATCAGTTGAAGGTCTTCATTTGTTCTGTACAGTGAGGAGATTTTTTCTGAGAGGACAGAGAATCTTTCTACCACACATCATCTTGGATATTTTTTATCGCTATTGAAGAATAATCACCAGCAAAATCTTCACACGAGATTAATTGTAATTATTTATGCTCTATAAAACGTTTTGGTTTTAAAAGTATGTTGCGGCTTGTGTGTTTTCAGGCATATATTGTGGCGAAACCGATTTCATCATAATTTTATAAACGAAATTCACCGGATCAAAATTTAAACAAACAGATTCGGCCACCCAGGATTTCTGCCGAGAGATTACGCAAACGGTCACACGTGCGCGACTCCACTTATCGCGAGAGTCCCTTACGCCCCCGGCGCATTAACGAAGTCGTTTAGAGGGCTGGCGACGACAGATTCAATGGACACACGTGTTCACTGAGCCGGCTACGCAATTTCGACATCGCCCGCTCGTTTCGGGGAATCCCAAACTCATAAATTTCTTTCACGCAAACGTGCCCCCCTTTACGCAAACATGGGGCGATGTTCTAGAAGGAATTGGAAAATTCTGGACGCTTGCAGCTGACGCGGGGAGCGGAAAGTTCTGTGGCTTCATGCGTGGCGATTGGCTGGAAATAGTTCACTGCGCCACAAATTTTGGCCAATAGCTACACGTCTATTACAAGGATCTGGGGCACATACGAGAATATTGGGTGGGGGGAAAAGTTTACCTTATAAGATTTCGACGGAGAGAAAATCAGAAGAGCTGGGGCATCAGACGGGGCCAGATCATTAGACGGGGGGGACAGTCGTCGGCCAGAGGCAAAGTTCGCCTCTGCCGGACTTAGAAATTTTTCATCAATCAGACGGGGCCAGAGTATTAGGCGTCGGGGGAAGACTATTGTGTCTCTGGGAAACTTCTTATTGTTTGAGCTTGAATATTGGACTGAGGGTAGTTGAGAGAAGAATTTATGTGGGGGTGGGAATTATTCGGGCGATAATGCCTATGTGGGGACTTATATTATTTTACTGCGAGTTTTGAGCTGTGAGCCGACTGCAGTGGAGAGAGAATTTTCTCTGGGGTGGGTTTTCCGTCGTGAAGAGAGGCGAATGTTTCTCCAATCGAATTTTAAACTGTCCGAAGTTGTGTTCGACTTCTTATCATAAAAGTCAGAGAGAGACGCATAGTTGACCACTCCGTTTCTGAGACCGTCCGGCCAGATCAGCTAGTTCTGCCAGTTTCGACCAGAACTTCTAGAATCCGCCAGATAAACCAGAACTTCTAGACACCGCCTACGCGGCAACGCATCGCAGCCTTTTGGTGACGTCACAGCCGACCGTCAGCTGTAGCCCGGAGGGTTACTGACCTCTGCTGCATTTTTTCTGGAGGACGCCCAGCCGCCGCCCTCGACCGAGCCACGGCCGACCCCGGCCGCACAAAGACCCTCTCCAGGCAATATCGTTTAGGGCTCCCGCCCTATTGTATAAATTTTCGTAATGCGGTGTCACGCTCTGACACACTGACCAGTAGCAATTTCACCCATTGTAATTGTTAGTTATAATTCTCCTTAGTTTTTAAGCTTAACTCCTAAAACTAACTTTTCAATTTTTTTTCTCTTCATCTAATTTTCCCACTATTTTTTTATTCAATTTAAGAGTGTAACTTCCCTGGGGCATGTTAATCATATTGCCCAGGAATAAATGTGAATTTTTACCAGTGAACAAGTGTTTATTTTGTGTTTCCACCGTACTGTGTAACAATTCCTTCCATCACCGACTTGAGCTAGCGTCAGGGCCGCTATCCGGTTCCCCAGGTAACCGGGAGTGTTACAATACATAAAACGTGCTGTATGGGCAATTGGGCCGGTGGAATTGTAGGTTAAGTGGACCGGTTCAGTTAACCCATTGTTTCGAAAGTAGTAAGTGTGGAGGGAAGGGGCATTTTTACATTGTACTGTTTAATTTTATTCTTTCATTACAAAAGCAGTTAAAATAGTTTTTTAGAGATAATACTTTTGTTCTATGAATAAATAGTATAAAAGTTCAGAAATATTAATTACTTTGAGAATAACAAGGCATTATGTCATGAGAGTGTAAAATATCCCTCCCAGCTTAGAGGTAGAATGGGACACACGACAGAAGAAATATGTTGAGGCTGCGAAATATTGCTTAGATAAATTGGGAGAGCATTAGCAGAAACTGCAACGAACATCGCCTTTTCCATCGAAAGTCCTCATCTGACGAGAGTGTTCTGGAGAAGAAACGATACATAATTGACAATGATTTTTACTTTACCAAAAGAATCAATGAGTATTGAAGAAATTGTCATGGTTAGCTGACAGACCAGACGAAATTAAAATTTTCGTTACGAATTTCACGTTTTACAGCGCGTTAGACTGCAGTAAGTTGCTGGGAATTGCCTGGCAGAGCCCCGAATTGAACTTTGAACATTTCACTTAGCTTCTGTACACGATGGCCACGAAACTGCACGCGGCTCCTCTGATTTTCATGACAATGTGAGCTCGCCGCGACTAACTGGGAAAAGCCAAGAAATCTGACAATGGGTACATATTTCGTCGCGGCCACCCAGGAGCAATCATTTGGTGGTTGTTCGAATTAACAAAAAGCATTTTATGTCAAAGTTGAGGACAAAGAATTTGTACGAAAGAAATGAATATTTGGTCAACTGGGAAGAAATCTTAGAGGGAAGTTTGTAATGTATGACTTTTTCTTCTGAAATGCCTTCAAAGAGCAGCGAAACTGGGCTCTGAAGCGTGGCGCCAAATGTGAATTAATTTGGCGGTCAGTGTGCCATCAAAATGGGACACCCATTTGTAACATTGTAAATGCATGAAACTACGAATAAATTAAAGTATTTTTGATATTTTATTTGATATTTTATTTGACAAGTGATATTTATAAATATGTCTCAAAAAGGAATTAGTAGATATCCACTGAATTTTTCGTCTCTGAAAGTTTTCAAAGTTTGTTTTGAATCCTTTGCGGCTATTACTTTCGTTATGGACAGTGATTACGCCTATTTAATCAGTATTTCATGCATCGTGTGGGAAGAAACCAAACTTCTGATATAATTGTCAAAGATATTAATGAAAATATCCAAATTTGTGTGATTGAAACAAACCTCTATACCTAGACTTATACTCTCTGGTTTTCTCAAACAAAGTGTTTAGTGTCTTGACATAAAGCCAAATCACCATTCCCTTCCAGCCATCTGATCTTCCTGCTAGGTCTCAGGAATGTGTTTTTAAGAGCATTTATTTACTTGTAAGCAACTTTTTTCACTTGCTTCTTTGTTAAGCCACAGAATAATTCCAATGACCTAATGAAATATATCTATAGTAGAATTCCAAGTTCTCTATTAAAAAACGATTTATATATAAAATTTCAAAGTGATTTAAATTCATTAACAGAGTTTAAACTTTTTTCTTTCCTGCTATTATCGCTGAAGAGATTACTTCAAAAATCCATATACGAGTATATTTGACATTTCTCTTATTGATATACCATGCTCAATGTCACCCAATATGGCTTTAATTTGATCATCAGTCATTTTTATTCTTTCGGTATTATTATTCTGATTAGAGAATAAAATTCAGTTGAAAATTAAGCTACTTAGGTATATGAACGGTATTTGGAGCATAAAATATGTTGTTAAATAGTGTTCCATCCCTCCTGCATTTCCATGCCCCTAACCTGCTGCAATGTCCTTTTTGGATATTATGAACTATCAAATAAAGGCCGACAGACATGCTTGTTTTTTATAGGGTGCAATCACAGCAATCTTTGCTCTTTGGATAACATACAAATTGTAAGCCATTTGCAACGCGCTTATTCGGGACAAAAATATAATTTAATTAATCGATAGTCATTCTTATTTATTGATTAATAATCGTTCTCAATTAACCATTACCATCACTGGTCGCAGGAGAAGGAACTACTCACTATCGCTAGAATTTGCAAAACAATGTTAACGAAATATAACCTGATAACTAATTTACTTAACATTTTAGGACGTGGTTGACAATTAGCTCTGTAAAGAGCCTTTGGCCTACACACAAAAAATAATATTTACATAAGATAAACTAGAAGCCCTAAAACGCATAATTTCCAACGCACTTGATGCCCCAATACTTTGCCAATTATCAGATTATTCATAATAAACCAAGTCCAAGCAGAAATAATAAGAAAAAAGTAAAGCGAAAGACGTAAGAAAAACTTAAACAATACCCGCTATTGTACATGGTCTTGTAGGAGCTCTGCTGTCACTTTATCTCACACTGTCCGTAGGCTCGACAGTCCATCAGCTGTACACAACGCTGCCATCGAATCCGATGGCTGTGTCTAACACAACATGCCTTGTGCCACTATTGCATCTCACGAGCTTATCAGCTTTTCTAATTCTCCTCCATACGTCACGTACTGTTTTTACCGTGTTTTTTGTCAAAAGTAAATCAAATCTAAATAAAATAATGTGAAATGGAAAGATCAACTCTACGCGTTCTCAGGTTTTTCTATAGCAATGGGACAGGATTCGAAACCTGCGTTTGTTCGAAGTGCGTCTATTGGCTAACCGTTCTCACGTGTAATTTACAAAGCCTCTTATCAGTAAAAGGGGTTTAGGGCATTAACGGATGACACTGCAATGCCTCTGACCGCGAGATCCTAGAGTTCGAATCCTGATGGTGGCAGAATTTTCGACACTAGTTAGTCAATTGGGACGAATTCAGTTGCTGTCTGGAGGAGAATTCTAGCGGCCGGCTGTTCTGATCGGTTGACCGTGGTTTCTCCGATCAACACCAGGCGAATGTCGGAGCAGTATCCTAATTAACGGGTCACGGACCGCGCGCGAACTCAACATCCTCTTCCTTGTCCTATCCTCATTCCTTACTTACACACTTTACTGCGCGACCACCCTTGCTGGCAGCTTAGAACTTGTTCCGGCTGGGTCGGTTGCCCCGATGTGGGATATACCTGGTTGGGGAAAACCTCTGCAAACCGTCGGATTTCGGTATCCAGAGGAAAATTACCGCCACCACACGCGATAAAAGCATACGCTTCACTTACGCGTCTGATGACCTGAGCGGTTGACGCGCCGCAATCCTTAATCAATCAAAGCCTCTTGTAAGGAGGATCTCAAATCTTTTGTAGCGAAGTGGTCAACCGGAGGGATATTTCCTTGTGCCACCGATTCTCACTGGTGGCAACTACGTTGACATCGCTGCTCTCAACAGTCCTTCCCCGCCGCCCCAACCCTCTCTCCACCACCTTACGCCCGACTCTTTTCTCCGACCTCTCCACCTCGCTACCGTCTCGCCAACGTTCCCCTCCCCCCGAACCATCCCCCCAGCGCGCCGTCCAGTGCGCGGGGGCCCGCCCGCCTGCCTGCGCCAGCGCCTCGCAACGTGACGACTAGCGGCCGCTCGCCTCCTGGTTTTTCAGATTCAGGACAGCGATGTGCGCGGCGAAAGCCTTCACGGTTTACTCCCAGCGCTTGCAAGGTGCACCTCTGAGCGGGTTTCGCCCAATGTAATTTATCTACTGTAACAGCAATATTAAATTGTATGTTATTTAGAAAGTTATAGATTTTTAAGATAAACACTGTTCAACCCTCTCCGACTCAGAGCAATTTCTCATAGATGACATTCGTGTATCGATTTTTTAATATGTTCCCATTAACCAACACTTTCTTCACCGCCTTATGCCACATCCGTTGCTCAGATCTCTCCCCCTCCCTGCCGTCTCACCCCCTCGAGCCGTCACACCAGCGCGCTGTCCTGTGGCCCGCGGGCGCGTCGTCCGCCGGCCTGTGCCCGCCCCTCGCAACGTGACCTCCGTTCTTTGCGATCGCCATTAGAGGCGTTCAGCTCAGTGGCGCGGTGCCGCGCACGGAAGCCATTAGGCTTGCGACCCGTGGCCCAGGGCGTCATTACGGCAAATCCAGCCACTGGGCGGCGCGGTGCGGCTCGGCGCCGCGCTGGTCAGGCCGGCCGAGGAGGGAAGAGGGATGGGGGAAGGCAGTAAAAGAGGACGAAGGAAAAAATTACGAGGTGTAAGCGATACGGTAAACGAGATAAAGTGGTGTGAAGAGGATCAAAAAATTGAAAAAAAGCAACGGATGAGTGACGAGAGAATGACAGAAAAAAGAATTACAACGTGGAATAAAATGAAACGGGCTAAGAAGGATGAAGGACTTTGTTTCCAACAGGTCTGATGGAAGCGAGAAAATTGGTACGGCAGGAAGAAAATTCGAGGATTATGATAGTCTTGGATTCTGATTGGCTTGGGAAGTGTATGGATTAATAAAAGAACGGTAATATTAAGGAAGGAGTGTCAGAAAATATAGTGACCACTGATAAGCAACGAGTATCAAAGAATGCTGTGGTTTCAAAGATAAATGACAACTTCAAATGTACTGTTGCATCAATTTGAGGTGTTGCTAGGTTGGAAGATTCTGGAAGCAGTGGCAGCTGAAATGAGATAGGAACTTGTGGAGCGACAGAAATTACAGTTCGACTCTCTTCTACATCTTCTCACTTCTTCCTTCGGGCCGAAAGGAGATTAGAAAGGTGTGACAAAATGGTCTCAGTGGTTGGAAAGAGCAGCCAAAAGAGTGCCGAAAAGGGTATGGAATTTAAATCCTCTTACGTCGACAAGCGATATTCACCCTCGAGGGGAGGGAGAGTTCCACTTCGCTTTGTGTCGTCTTAGAAGACATTATGGCATCATCCTGCTTGCTTAAGTAGTCTCGTGGAATGTGCTCTTTTCGCTTATGGGCTCGTTACGGCATTTGCTAAAACATTGTGGGCTCATTATAGAAGATGTACACTTGCATTAGGAAGTCATTGGAATGGAATTTAACCTAAGTGCGATTTACAATAACGGTAACAAATTCTCACCCTTGATATAACGGGAAATAAAACTTTTAACACCGGGATAGTAATATTGTGATTTATTACTTTAAATTCTATTGACGTAATTTTTGTTGAGTTGTAATTAGGGTTAGGACATTTAGACACAAAAAGGTGGAAATAACTGGCAAATAGACACGAACAATATTCAAGTATACATTAATTATATGTATAATAATTAAAATTTTATATAAGGCATATATAATGATGAATACAATATAAACGATGGCATCTTCTATTAACAGATATAATTCTAAAGTAATATTCTTTGAAATGCTTCAAAGAACATAATTTTGTATAAAAAATCGACCTTACTAGTTTCCATGCCCGCAAAAATTCAAGAAAACTGTTCCTTTGTCCATGTGAGAGGTTTCTATAGTTTCCTTAGATACCCAGACTCCGGAAAAATTAAAAATAATGAAACAGTGACTGAAAAATGCAAATATTTGTGATATTTCGCCTATTCTCATACCGCGCATACCGACTAAATTCTCATACTCTGAGATCACTGCTTACGACTCAGCTTAAAGTCCGCACGCCATTAAGTATTTAATATTCACGTTTTGTGGAATGAAACAGCAAATTCTTTGATATCCTTGGCAGGAAAAGAATTGTTGTACTGTGTATTATTGTAGTATTTGGGAAAGTGTTTTCCTTTTCGTCTTACTACGAAACACGAAAAAGTATAATTGTGAACTGAAAATTGGCGATTCTTCGACAGAAATGTTCTCATTTCCGGCCCTGGTACCAAAAATGTAAATAAATATTGTTCTTATATGTAGTAAATTACTTGCTCTTAACACGTGTAGTCAGAAGGAAAAACGTCAAGGGAAAAATTAAAGAAAAATAGGAGTCTTTTTTAGAAAATTATTGTTTAAAAGTTGTATGCCACACAAAATTTCGCGAAAACTACTTATGTTTTCGAAAAATTATACATAAGTTTACTACAAGATCTGCCTTTGAATAATCAATTGTATTAAGAAACATATCTTCAATATTGAAATTGCAGAACCGACAAAAAGAAGAGGTTACGCAATTTTTAGAAGCCCAGAGCATTCTTTATGCTATCCTAAAAAAGTTAATTAAAAAAATTGGAGTCATTGTTTAGAAAATTTTGTAAACGTTGAGAGTATATTTAAACTATTCCCAAATTTCATATTATACGTTCAATTTAAAATTTTCAGAACCTAGATTTCGTTTAAGTCGATTAGGGAATATCAGTTCTGGAGAAAATTGTCTCAACGGTTGCGTTGCCCACAGATCTTAACGTTGACCACAGAAGGACAGGCGAACAAACGGAAGGACTGACGAACGCAGTGACGGACGGGCAGACGGACAGACGGGCAGACAGACGGACAGGCGGACAGACGGGCAGACAGACAGAAAAAGAAGATAACCGATTTTGTGGTTTCAAGGAACGGTAAATACGAATTTTGACTACGCAATATGTTAGAGGAAGTAATTTACTACCAACGTATGTAGGAAAAAGATTTATCCAGTTTGCCGTGACCCCAAATACAAGGTTTTCTATCAAAATGTTGCCGATTTTTGCCACGACAAAACAAGACTCTATTTTTCCTGCGAACGTAGTAAACGATAAAGTAAAGAATGACATATTACTGTCCCCTCAATTAGGTGAAAAATGTTTTTTACGTCGCATAGAAAATCTTATGGCCGTATATAATAAAGGCATCTGGTTCAGTGGTCGTGCCGAAGGGATTATAGTACTAATTATTTGTATGCAGATGTTTCGGAAAATGTAATATTTTAATGTAAAATTAAAAAGTATATTTTTTGCTATTCGCTGTTCGAGCAAACACTAAAAATTGAGCCGATTTTGAAGAAATTTTGTTTACAGATTTAAGGAAAAATATCTCGATTTGACTAAAATTATGTGGAACCTTCTCAAATTCTGAAAGAAATAGTTGAACGTAACATCATTTAAATATCTACTTTTCAAGAATTTCTATTGTAAATATCTCTAGTTTGAATTATGTTGTGGTAGACGACGTGGGATAAAGATAAGTATTATTAACTCTTTCAATTTTCTTAGGAGATTGATATAAATTACTTAATTAAAATACTTTATTTTCTTTCTGAATTATGATAGAAAAATAGTGTCCGACAGTAGCGATAAGGCAACAATCTTTAAAGGTATGCAGACTATCCAAGTATGGAATGTGTTTTTTTGTACCTTTAAATTCACTCTCGGATGTGTCCCAGCTGTTTTCGTGTGGGTCGTGTCGTATAAAATGGAACGTGGGATTATCGGAATGACTCATGTGGGAGAACATGGCGTGAGATTCTCCACCTGCAATTGGATTTCAGTTGTGTATTCGTTAGTAACGATAGTTAATGACAAATTACATAAAACGAGCGGTGACCGACACGTTCGGCCCGAAGCTCTCTACTGTGAGCTCGACATTATGTGGAGAAAAGATAAAACATAACAAAACAAAAAATACAACAACACAAAAAGCCACAAACAAACAAAGAAACAAACAAACAAAAAACAGCACGCGACCGATCGTCTACTTTCCGCCTCATAGTGGGCGATCGCGCGCTTTCAGGAACCAGTTACCTTTAAAGGGGCGTTGGCGAGCGTTTGAACGCAGTGGCCGTTTTCTCCCCTGCTTCGCTGCACGCGCTACCACCACCGGAAATCTCTAACGTGAGTCAACTTTCCGTAGACTGAATGAACGCGTCTGAGAATTCGTTTACGAAGTCTGCTGTTCATGGCGTTGTGAGTGCGTTTTTCGCAGTGTTCAGGAAATAAAACTTACTGAAAATAAATGATTTTTCTCCCTGCTCTCTCCTTCACTCGCTTTGATCTATACGGTGGGCTAAAACTCCTGCAACGTTCAAATATTTTAGGAAAAATATTTGCGAGCAAAAAAATAAAAAAAAATACATACTTAATAATTTTCGAAAATCTATTCAAGGATACCAAAGTTGATCCCCGCACCTAACCCCTGGGGTTGAGGCGTAGGGCAACTTCGAAATGTTAAATGGAAATTCCCTTTATTTTGCAAATTCGGATTTTACGTCACAAAATACCTGCGTTTTGTCTGAAACATTTTTCAGTTCTTGACTGATGGCACTATATTCCGGAAAATACGATTTATCCTGATACCTACGAAAATTATAGAAAATATGTAATATTTATAGAAATACTCATCGAATCGGAAGAACAAAATAACTGGTATATAATATTTAAAAAAAATCTATTCAATGATACCAAACATGACCCGCCTGGGGGTGAGGCAGGGGGGAACTTCGAGGTCAAATTCGCTTGCGGTAAAACTGCAACTCGTGGGTGTTAAATTTAGAAGTACTGGGTGTACTTTATTTAAATAATAAATACTTAGTTCTTATGTCGTACTTTTGCGTGCGAATTCTCTGTAAGTACGATTAATCTTAGTTTTTACGATTACAGCGTTATGTTTCGCGAACCAAAAAAGTTGAGATACAACTTGCTTACTTTTTTGTGGAGAATCCGAATCTGCAATAAAAACGGGGATTTCTATTTCACATTTTGAAGTTACCCCCGCCCCACCGCCTAGGGTTCGGATTGAGGGGCCATGTTTGGTATTATTGAATTGATTTTAAAAAGTAATTAAATAAGTATTTTTTTTATTTTTTGCTCGCAAATCTTTTCTAAAGATATTTGACCACTCTGTATGTAATTGTTATGAGGATTAATATACATATTCTGATTCATGTTTGCAAAATATAATAAGAAATTTATTGGCGAAATTTTGTAATAATTGTATTTTAAATTTATTTATAAAGGTGTTATAATTCCACGCGTTCCTTTCAGGTATTTCTATCCATTGCTATTTCCTCATTTCTTCTAATTCTGCATGATTTCCACGCTATTTTTCCAGTGTGAATTTTGTTACATGGTTACTTGGTGAATACGAACGACGAACGCGATGCTGCAAAGAGTAGTTTACTCGATTCGAAAGGTTTCTAGTTTTCCAGAATCCATTGAGAGCGCTACAAGCGACCTTCCACAGCGTCGGGAGTCGGGCACACCACACGACTGATGACACCGACGACAACCGACAATTGATTACTATACTTAATTTAAACCCAGTGGCACATCAAAATCACGAGCTGGTCGGAGAGGGAGACAATCACCCAATCGGGAGCTTCTTTTCGAGTTTGTATTTTGGTATTGGATCTCTTGACTGGATGACGTCCCGCTCTCCTTCCAGCTCATGACGTTGAAGAGCCACTACGTTTAAATCAGAGTATAGTGCCAGCTCGCCATGTGGATTCTGAGATTCACGACAACGGTTCCGCGGCAAGCCTCTCCACCGTCTTTCTCCCAGCGCTCGTAAGGTGTTCTGTGAGCGGCGCTCGGCTACTTTTCGTAGAATGTGAAGTTTTCCCCCTTTTCTTTTTTCTTTTTAAGGTCGCTTTTTAACTAGGTCATATAGCGACCACTGTGATTGTTTTAACTGTAGGAAGTCTTTAAGGAGAATACCTAAGTACAACATGAATACTCTCAAGCATCCATGCACGACACCGTATTCAAACCCGCGACTCTTCCAGCCGAGGCAGCTACGGCCCTTCAGTCTTTGGTATCCAGGCCGACATGAAGAGCTTTATCTACTGTAACATCAATATTAAATTGTATGTTATTTAGAATAGTATGGGAATATATGATAAAGATAATTAAATACCCCCGGACTCAGACCAATTTTATTTTCTTAGATAACATTCGTGGGTGTCGATTTTCTAAATGTGTTCACATTAACCAACAATACAAGTATTCAATATTTTGCGAATTTAGTCATATAAATCGTTAACCAACGTTTTATTGATATTGATTGATACAACTCTCTTGTTACATGCCATTGAAGGACAAAATGCTCTACGGTTTAACGGTGCTTGCATCTTCAAATTATGTGTCTATAATTTGGACCAGTCATTCCAAAATGTTTTGCCTTAATACAGGTGATCCAGTCCTCGTTGCTCATACAGAATCCGATGATAGAGTAAACTAAGTTATTTGTGAGTGCAAAAGGAAATAGTGTAAACACTATTCAAAAGTTTGAAAAAAGTCTTTTGTCAGTAGTCATTTTTTGCCAAAAAGGTAGCCCAATTATTATATTAAATCTTGTTCCCTTTTGCTATTATTGCCTTCTTATTTATCGAATATGAAAAGAGAGAGATTAAACTATTATTTAAGTGTTAATATATCATATTTGCGTGTACAGACAAAATTTCGCATTTTCGTCTCGTGTAAAAGGGGCTCTACCAGTGTTCAAAATTACCTCCTCCTGCGTGAACGCAAGGTAGGCAATATTGTCGGGTTGTACCTTTACTTCTGCCGATACGCTTACAATGCACCCAAGAAGGTCATCACGATCCTCATCTTCACTAGCATACACCGGTCTTTCATTAACCCCCAGCTCCGAAAGCATTGGGAGTACCTGAGTGATAAAATTCAGATACTGAACGCCTCTTAAACGAAGAAAACGGGTGAAAAGTGAGGACCTATTTATCCACAGTGCCCACCGACGCATTTATGGAAAACCGCTCTTGGCGATCTACAATACGTGCAACATGTGGATTTTCCTTAGCACTCGATGCAAATTGTGGACATTAATTGTACCAATTCTTGTAAAACACGCTTCACCTGACCAAAGAACGATATTCCTGGTTTTCTTTGCATTTATGCAGGAAATGCCCGGAGCAGGCACGTTAAAATCGCGCCCGCGCCAGTTATTTGTCCTCCCAGAAACTCCAACGTTTCTACGAACAAGGGCAACTTCCCCCGACTTCGCTATCCATTTCCCTCCAAATCCAGAAAAGGATGTGCATGTGCAAGCTGAAGCAGCGCGCGGAGGGGAATAGGGCTTTATACGAAAATATGGTTGCTAGATTTATTCTATCAAACAACCTGGATTTGAATTATGAATATATTCTTATTATTAAATAATATTTTAGGTTTATTTTTTCGGTATTTTGTATTCATTTTGCCAAGAGGCGGGAGTATGATTGAATGGTTTTAGTATTATTTTGTTTTTAAATCATTCAGCTTAATTTAAGAATTTTTATTTTAAATTTTTAACTTCAATTTAATTTGTATTTAATTTATTTAGCAATAATGTGAAATAAATTAACAAGTCTCTACAAGTTAAAGATTGTCGCTTACGAACCAACAGCACCTTTGAGCACGCAAGAATCATTGTCTATTAAACCTTCTAAAAGTGCTATTATATGACTCTTACGATTACAAAACGATTACGAAACACGATTACAAAAGAAGATACTTTCGATTCAAAAAGTTTAATTTTTCTCTCAATTGAGAATTTGTAATCTAACTGATGAATTATATAATTTTAATGGATAATTTCTTCGCCTTAAACAGAAAATGAGAATTAATGTAGCTAAATTTGTGGTAATTGTCAAGTAACTTATCCCAAAGACTGTCATGGGCCGGGTATTCAGTGACGTACCGCCACTCCGGAGGAATTTGTACAACGCGTAGTTTTACATCTCGCGCCAATTTCTCTGGACGCAGTGCCCGTGAACTCTAGCGTGCTTGTTACCTTGCCCACGGCCTTGACATGCCTGTCCTAAAGAATTGAAAACGACGTTATAAGACTAGACGGCCCAAATGCTGCCCCTCTGGAAATGGAAAAGTCGTAATCTTTCCGCATGATTTGTTCGCCAGACGGGAGACGAAATCGCGCGCTATTTGCTATGTGCTCGCTTGCCGGTCTTCTCGGATAGCAACTGAGTTCTCCACAGAAGTGGCGAGCCCAAATTGCTTATCTTGCTCTATCTCATGTTACACGAGTTCAAGAGCATAGTTGAAAGTTTAACGTCAATTATTTACAAAACGACAAAGAGTATCCAATTTTGTCAAATTCAGTCTGTACATTGCGAGGCCCGGACGAATTAGGAACGAGGACTGAACCATCCTGTATACACTTTCAGCAATCAACTGTTCAATAGAGTGTCTCGTTTTTTCATTCACCCTATTCATGTCCTAAAAGTGTTCTACGAATTTTGGATTTTATGCACCATTGCGTACTCACAAAGCGCTTTTGAACTTAACGAATTAGTGAATTTGAAATCTTGCCGTACATTATTAAAAGGGTTAAATTGATTTTGCTCATTTATATGCTACGTTAACCTCAAACATCGGCTTGACATTTACATGAGAAATTTGTTACTCTAAAGACACACTTGCTGTGGGTATGTAAAGAATCGTATTTTCGGGTAATGCCAAAACATAAACAGAAGACCTATTCACAAACATGCTTACAAACTTACATTTAGTACACAGTATACTAACAACACATTGTTTCTATATGCATAATTTCAATTTTTGGACTTTATCAATTAAATTTAATTCCCCTAAATTATTTAATAGTCTGTTTGAAATGTTTCCATAAAATAAATTGGTAAAAACAAGCCATTGACATTGCTCTATTTGCTACATCGCCTGAAACTCTAAAAAAATGCTATTCAATGTAAACGCAAGGTGTACTGAGATCGGTTTAGAAATAAACTGACCGAAAACTAAAGTAATGAGTAATAGCGAACCCAAACTAATAATGGTGAACGACAGTAACAGATTACCTCCAAGAATATGTTTACCTGGGCCAGCTAGTATCATTTACAAATAGAGGAGATAAGGAAATGGAAGAATTAAATTAGCATGGAGAAAGTTTGGAGCCTCTCTTTCATACTACTAAATAAAAAGATAAACTTCAAAATCAAAAAAGATATTAATGGACATGTGCATCTTGTCTGCATTGCTTTATGGATCATAAACATGGTCATTCAGAGTAGCGCAAATAAAATGATTACAACGATGACAAAGGAAAAATGGAACGAAAAATGATAAACATTTCGCTCTTAGACAAAATACACTGTACGGAAATTAGGAAAAAGGCTACAAACAAGGATGAAGTACAGCCAGCCAAAGTGTGTAAATGGCATTGGGGAGGACACATCATAAGGCAAGTGTGTAAAGACATTGGACAGGACCAAAAGCGATGGGCGTTCACTACAACAATATGGGACGGTCCGTATGGCTGGAGGAACCAAGTAGGTCTTAGGAGAAGATGGGCAGACAAGCTAAGCAAGGTAGCTGGTCCCACCTGGACGAGACTGGCCCAAGAGAGGGCAACATGGAGACAACTGGGATACGAACCGCAAAAAGATGATGCTCCCCACCACTAGTTTCTGATAGCTACTATTTGTTTTGCTCGTATATTTTCTTAAAACTAGTATATACTTTCTTGTGGCATTTATTTTGTTTGTTTCTATTGGTGTTGTCTTATAGCTTGTTTTACAATAGTTTTTATAGCTACTATTTGCTTCGCTTTATATTGTTTTTTTATGATTCTGATGACTTACTTTAGTTATTTTACAAATATCAACCAACTGTAACCCCTTCTAAAGCAAGATGACTTTACACTTTGTGGGATGTTGTACGATGATGATGATGATAATAATAATAATAATTTTAAGTTGATGATTTTTGTAAAAAAGCGTTATTATTAACGCGCTCCTGTACAAAAGTAATTTTTAGAAAGTATTATAACATATTTCATTAGAAAAAGCACATTTTATAGCCACTAGAAATTAGATATATTTTGCAACGCTAGCGTACTGTACCCGAAGTTAAAGAAATGTTGGAAGACATTGCTATGGCGGCAAGTCATATTTAGCTAATCAAAGTCCACCATTTTAAGCCATTTTTGTAATTTTTGTATTGGTCCATGTCCATTATCTTCCTAGTTTCAGAACTTGAACTAACAACCGCATTGCCGCACAACCGCGTTGCAGTACGATAGCTGTACAATATCATCTATGTTCTCAATCCTGTGATAGATTTTCTTTGTTTTCTCAAGAATTATTATAACTCAGACAGTGGGTATACACTAACCGTGAACAATTAGAAATCTGTGTACTGACATTGGATCCTGAAAAAACGGAGGCAAGAATTGCATGCGGAGACGTAATCGTTTCAGGAGAAAAGCGGCAGAGTAGATATCTGAAGTCACTGAAAGATGGATGAAAAAGAGGAAGTCATCCTTTTAAAGTATATTGCTGAATCTTATTAATTAGTTGGCCAAAATCCATCCTAAAGCTTTTTTTGGAAAAATTCCCTAGCCGCAATACATCCACTGAGGTCATGATTTTTCACTGGGGAATATATTTTTATACATTTATTTTATGTACTTTTAATGTTAGCGTTGTACTAAATAATTTGTGAGTGCCAATTACGTGGGAGTATTATAAGAGATATTCTATGGTTTACAAATAGATAATAATATTCGAACATTATAGTGACAAAAATAATGATACTCCGTAGTGAGCAAGCATTGATACCAACCGCGTGCACGACGTAGGTCATCAGGCCCGTTAGTGGAGTGCGAGCTATATCCTGGATAGTGGTGGTGGTGGCGGTAGTGGTGCTGTTCCTCGCCCGCTGGATCCTGCGCAGAACGTCAGGGGCCCCCTGCCTCCCAACGGGGCAACGTCTCCGCCGGGACAAGCTCGAAGCTCCCGACACGCCTCCCGACTTGTGTGATAGTGTGGGACATGGAAATGTGAATGTGGAATGGGAAAGAAAGGAACAAGCACAAGGAAGGAAAAAGCACGCGCGGACCTTGACCCGTTTGCTTCCCTTCGGCATTTGTCTGGTATTGATCGTTCACGAAAAACTATCGATGAGAACAGCTGGTCGCTAGAATTCTCCTCCAGATACTAGATGAATACGTCATAGCTATGTAGTTGGAGTTAAAAATTCGTCACCAACGGTATTTGAGCCCTAGGACTAGTCCCTAAAAAAAGAGATTAACGCATGTTTTTCGCCACCGATTCCGACATGTTATATTCCCTTCTCCGGAGAGTTTTACTCTGTGTTGGGAACCACCAATCTATTGAAAACAAATATTAATATACTTGACACTCTCTATTATGCAAGCATTTCTCCTCAACTTTTGTATACTACCTACTTTACGAGGCTAATGGGTGAGGGGATATTAAATAGCGGCGGAGGCATTATCTGTGTCTGGGAACTCTAAGATACAGTTGTACATAGATCTCCTGGTCAACGATGCTACAGAGGAAACTGTGTTTCCGCTGAAACATTGCAACCTTTGGTATTCCAAATTGAATGTTCCCGTATTTTCACCAGCCATATGTAACATTGCCCTTTATTTGTTTCAGTAAGCTGAATTCAACGCAGAAATAAGAGTGGTAAACGAATAAAAACACTATTTTTTTTACTGAATTTGCAGCTTATTCCACGTATCGGATGGTAGAGTTCGGTTCGCACGAGTGGCTTAGTCAAGGAACGGACTTGGCTTCTCCTATCCAACGCAGATTTTAATTAATTTTATGACTACATCAAAAGACAGCCCTAGTAATTAAATGAATGACAAAGATACGTAAACACTACAAAAAATAAAAAAAATATTAAACATATGAATTCTTCAAGAAGAGTATTTTCGAGTTCTCAAAACTTCGTTTCCAGTGCTGTGTATTTCCGATCACATACAGTTACCGATTTATTGTTAACAGTCACTTGTTTCATTTAAAGTAAATTAATTTTTGGAATTAATAATTTTTATTTTGAAAGAACAGATATTTAATTACAATCCGTTTTATATTTCACTTGTATGAGTATAATTTGAATTTTTTAATGTAGACCATTATTTTGACACTTTTTCAATGTAAATATTGGTGTTCTTGATGAAATTTAGTCATAATAATCTTTTGTAATTTCTACCGGCAATTTGGGTCAGGGCATCAACTGGTGTCATTGCAGTGTCTCTGTCTTAGGGTTTGAGTCCCGTCGGAGGCAGGATTTTCAATGCTAACTAGACAGGTAGATCGAGTTCAGCCACTGTCCGGAAAAATGTAGCGGCCAGCTGCTCTGATCGGTAGTTTTCTGTGGTTTCACCTATCAACACCAGGCGAATGCAGGAGCAGTACCCCCTAAACGGGCTACGCACAGGGCGCGATCTTTCTTCCCTCTTCCTTATCTAATCGTCACCTCTTACTTACACATACTTACACTCACATGCATTACACTATCACATTTATCGGGAGACCTGTCGGGAGCTTACAGTTTGTCTAATCACTGCCATTTCCCTCCATAAAACATACTCTACACTTACGGGACCAATAACTTTAGCAGTTGACGCGCCCACAATCACTAATCAATTAGTCTTTTGTAATTTCTGTGTATGGGTGTCTTTAATATAAACTGAGACGGTTATTTTAGTATGAAAATAATTTCTAAATTTCATACTAATTCTATTTATCTCTCTAATTTGTATAATTTCGCTAAAAATATTTCGTTTAAAAAATGGATTCATTGTATTCATCAATTACATAAAAATCATTCATTATAGAAAAAAATAGCTGTTTCATGTCACGCTTGCTCTAGTTAGCGTGTTCTTTCATCCATTTCCATACATATTGGATCATTAGTTTGGAGTTCTTATCAACGGGAAGAAAAGAAAAAGAATCAGGACCATCTGATCACGAAAGGTTAAAGTTAGAACCGGCTCCTTAAAGGCCGCTACGAATCAAAAAGAACTGTTGCGAGATTTGCGCGTCTGGCAGACGACGGGTCGGGAGACGGGTTGGAGGCCACGGCGGAGAGGGAGGGCCCTGCCTTTTAACGCCATGTTGTCTGCCAGCGCTTCATTACCCATAACGGCGCCCGTAAAACTCACGGAAGCACTTCCCCTATCTCCAGCCTCCTCACGTAAAGGAAAACGACGCTAATTGGGAAATCGAGGAAGAACGCAGGAAGCGCAGCTGCAGCGCATTGTTGCTTCGCGCCCCACATCCTGCCCCTCCTTCCCCCGCCCACGCCACTTCTCGCCGAGAAACAGTCCTGCCCCGTCCTTTTCTTCCATCCCGCTGTCGTCGATATCTCCGTCCTTCGTCACTTCCCCGATGTCCCGGTTCTTTAAGAGCCTCCGCTTCCCTTCTACAGTCCCCGGTGTTACTGCATCTTCGGCCTATTCTTGCATCTCTCACCACGCGCTTGATTGTTTTTAACATCACTTCTTCAACCCTCTTGTGAATTTTTCCAACACATGCAAAAGTACTTTCGTTTTCCAATCTTTACTTGCCATAAAGTATCATCATGAATTGTGTCCGCTCTCGACGTTTTTGTGTAGTTGCACTACACCCAAATTCTTCCAGTCACGTCTTCACCATTCTCCTTCCTGCACCGCTCAATCTTTCACATTCCGGGCTATCCTCAGGCATTTTTTCACGCGTCTTCTTCTCGCCATTTATCTTCACTTTCCGCACCTGCGTGTTTTTTCCGTATGCCTCGCCATTTTTACTCTCCGCAACCAATTAACCCAGACTCTCTCTCTTCGCCGTTTTGCAGCGCGCCGTCTTTGCTCCGGCTGCTTTCCGGCGCGCGGGGCAGAGCAGGGGGCGTGCCCGCCGTTGAACGGCGGCCGCACGTCGGAAGCGGTGCGCTGGCTCTTTCCTCGCCGATGCCGTCTCCGTGCCCGCTCCGTCCCGATCGTCCTTCTCAAGACAATTTTCTCCATTTGCTTGAGTTATACCAGCGAATTTAAAAAGGAGGTATAAAAAGTTCTTTGATGAGCACTCACCCGGGATATGGTCAGGTTTTATTTTTAATTTATTGATATATATCTTTCCTTTAAAAACAATGAAACTGTGCGTGTCGTTTGAGAGAAAAACAACTATATTTGTCTAGAAAAGTGACACCAATCATACAAGCATGTGTGTAAATAATCGAAGGGATCTGAAGGGAAAAACACATTTGAGAAGGAGCAGCAAGTGAATTAAATTGAGTTGCAATTACATTAATTTCAAAAGACGACGCTCTTGACGACATGCCTGATATTCTAAATAATCTGGTAGTGAAACACCACAAAAGGGTTTAAAAAATTGCCCCAAAGGAAATTTGCACGAACAATGATATTTTGGAAGCAATTATACAGAAACGTACATTCCAAAAATGAAAATTACCCGGTCATTTCCCATTGGGTCATCAGTGAAAATGTTACTTAATATTTGTCTTCTCGTTTACATTTAAAATTATATTTAAACTGATTTTTTTACACTCTCACACCTACTTCCTAAGAAGAGAAATTATGTAATCATGCACAGGAAAACAACGAATATTCGACAAAAAACTCTTATTGCAGGTCCCTGGTAACGATAAAGTGGATCAATCATGTTGCTATATAGTAAATTACTTACTCTAACACGTGGGGTAGCCAGGATTTTGTGGGTCCTTGATGACGAAAAATCGATTGACAGCAATACGTATCTGTCCGTCCGTTTGTCTATCCGTCTGTAGTCAACGTTAACGCCTAAACCACTAAACCGATTTTCTCCAAAACTGATATTCTCCGATCGATCTGAATAAACTCAAGGCTGTAGTAGTTTCAACATGATATTTTGATTTTTAAGAGTACTACGCATGAAGTCTTAAAAACATTTTCAAAATTTTCTCAAAAATTGTTCCAATTTTGTTTATTGTCCTGGGATTGCGTAAAGGACGCTTAAGCGAAGTAAAAATACAATTTTTTGGCGTCTTTCTTCAGCTGTAATATTGAAGAAAGAGATCATTTTCCTGAATGAAATCTGTTTCTTAAATCGAGATTTTGAAATAGGACCTCGTTCAATTTTTCGATAATGTAAGTAAATTTCGCCCAATTTTGCAGCATTTTACGTAATTTTGCAGGCAATTTTAAAAATTTTGTAAACATTTTTTTCTCTAAACGGCATCAAATGTTTCCTTTAAATTTTCTCCACGTATGTATCAAGAAACAATAAAAAAAATATGGTGCTAGTCGCATTTTCTGTAAACTCTCTGGTTTTTCAAAAATTTCAAAAAGGTAATATTTCGAAATTACAAAATTGAAGATAGTGAGTTTTTTCTTAGCCAAAGTCTGTTCGAAAAAATCAGGTCTTTAAATAAGATCATGTACATTTTTTTAAACGAGTAAAATAGACCATTTTGCAACTCAAATGGTGATTGATAAAAGAAGATTTTGGAATGACTGACAGTAATAATGATAAAAAAATTAATTTCTGTAAAGATATTTTTAAAATAAAAATAGCTACATGTAAAAATGTTTGTTGAGACTGTTTTGAAAGAGAATTCGTCTCTGACATTTTTGATAATTAATAGGATTGCTGTAGTTTTTCTGTGATTTTTTTCGTACTAAAAATTTTTAAGTCATGATAGGACAGTATCTCTGGACAGGAACCCTCGATACGTATTTTCATAATTATAAGTATCTTTAATTAAAACTAGAAATTGCAGATTTGGTTGGATGACTTCATTTAATACAAATCGTCCACAAAAGCTCAAAAAGTTCCAGTGAATGAATAAGGAAACGCCACAAGCTAGGAGAAGATTATCGTTAGAAAAGTAGGGGTTGCGAGGATGAAATGTTTTATTCCACAAACTTGTGTAGTTGATGTTATATATTTTTAGCGAGAAGAATGAAAGAATGGAATACCACTGCTTTTAGCATTTTGATAATATATTGATATAACTTACAAAACAAGAAATAGTTTTGTGGAAATTTCCCCTTCATTATTGATTTACAACAACTATATAAGAAAATTTTGAAAACAAATGTCAAAGAAAATGAATAAAATATATAAATTTAAAATATTCAATTAAAATTTAAAAACAGTTGTTACAAAAATAGTTAAAATTGAAAATAATTAAGAAAAAGAATAATTTGAAATTAACTTATCATCCTAGCAATATGGATCACACATAAAATAAAACAGTGAAACGTAAAAAATGAATTACATAAAATACTAGAAAATTATTCTAATTTACTATGGTTATATTTATAAAGCTGAATTTTCTACTGCCTGTGCTTTCTTTTCTGCTCTTAATTTTAGAAATGTGATCCTAAGTAAGATGACGATGTGTGACGTCTACGATGCGATAGCTTTTATTGCTTTATGTACGTTTTGAAGATTTTCTGCGCAGTTCTAGAGGTTCCCAATCGACATGAACATCTGTTATTTGTCCCGAATTTACCCACTCACTTCGACAACCGCCCTGATGCTTTTATATGACCCTCCTGTAACAATGCCACCACACCATATTCAATTATGGAACAATCCAATGAAGTGTACGCTTAATTTTTGTAACTGCTTTCTATTCACTGAGTATGCAATACAAAATCAATGAGTTTTCATCCTTTTTGTGTTGCATATCTTTTATCTTTTTAATTTAAAGGGTGGCAAGATATTATACCAATTTTTATCTTGTTACTGACGGTGCTATAAGACTTTATCCGGTGTTCGCGCATTAATGATACTAATTGATTTACTTTTATCTGGATTTATTAATATTCCGTCAGTCTTTGCCCATCTCACAATTCATCAATATACCTATGTAAATACTTGATGCCAGAGTCATTTTCTATAGATAATTCAATTATCGCTAAAAGTTTATAACCGATGGCATTATTATGTACGAACACATGTAGTACATTTCTTGTTGGCGTATAGAAGTCGCTTTTATTTCATCGGATACGTGATAATAGATCATCTCTGTGGGGAACCACCCCTTTCTGTCATTCACACAATAATTCGTGATTGCAGTTCTGAAACGACGAATTTTGTATTTCGTTTATCATAACAAACGTCGAAGCCTTTGGTAAAGTGTATTATTATAGCGTCTGTTCTGTGCACAGGGGAGGGTGTAAGTAAAGTAGTATAGTTTAGTTTGCAGCCGTGTTGAAATTTAATTAAGAAGCTATTATGTCAAATGGATCATCAGCTATTAAGTGTTCAGAATTTTGCAGGTTGCCTAATTTTTTTAAAAAATTTGTTGCATCAACAAAATTTGTTGCGCAACGCATCTCCAAGCCTTGCGGGGCGTAGAGCGCTTCACGCTTTACGAGTAGTCCTCCAATAATTCCTGGGCGGGAGTAATCCTCTATTAATTAACATAGTCCGTCATGTCTCGTATCAGTCAGTTGTCAAGAGAACCGCCAGATAACATCTCCGCGTATGCGCCCCTCTCTTACTCGCTCCTGCGTCACTACCCAGCTCCCAGAATTGGGAAGGAATAAGGATAGGGGTAAGGTTTTAGGACGCTTCACACGAGTTGAACTACCCCCTGTGAAGCGTGCAAACTCGTTTTGTCGTAACAAATTTCACATGAGATTCTACGAACCCGAAACCTCAGTGGTGAAAGGCAAGCGACTTCACCATTGAGCCACGAAAGCATCTTACGACCCACGAGAGCAAGTTAGGTAGATAGCTCTGTAATTCGGAACTAAGGATCGACAGGCATCCTCCTAAATAGGAAACCTTGTTGATTTTCTCCATTTGGACCACATACATTATTGGCCGAAATTTCTACGAGGCTCCCTTGATAGGGAATAATAGCTCTTTCTCGGGTTAGAGTTCCACCTTACGTATTAATTTTTTATCTAAAGACTCGATCCATTTCCGGAGGACGTTGACGTTAACTGTAAAGTATTCATTTGACCCTTGATTTCTTGAACGAGTACGTACTTTAATATTGTTACACATGCACGTGAATACCGGTGAGTGATATTACGTGTTTTACGAATCATGTGTATGTTACAACTGAAGTTATTTTTGCGATGCTTTTTTAGAGCAATGAAATTAATTTATCTATGAATGAAATTAAATTAATTATGCAAATTACAGAGAATGAAAGTAAAATATTATGAATAAAGTAACACATGAATTGGTTTTAGACTCATTTTTAGATTTCCATTTTCTAGACTTTTTAGGGTCGAAATAAGATCATAAGGAAAAATATTAAAATTCATTTTTAAAAATCAGTAAAACGAGTTACTTTACGTTTTAATATTTTTCTTCATTATAGTATCAAATCCTGATAAATGAATACCCGGACACTAGACACATTTTAGTTTACAAATATATTAATATTTTGCGTTGTTTATTCCTTTTGCATATGAAAACAAATAGCTTACGGAGATGATATATGGGTCCTTTACCCTCTTTACTTGGATGTTTGAAAATCAGTATTATAAACAGAGAAGACTTGAATTAAAATAGAGTATTAACTTGGTAGAGATAAAGAGAAACCTATTTATTGGAATTGAAAGAATCCGAAAAACAACGAATGTGAGATCGAAGAGCATGAGATGAAATTATAAGAAAAAATAGGAAATTCACGTACAAATAATGAAAATCTTTGAAAGCTTGATGAAAAAAGGAGAGAATATGCGCGAAAAGCTAAGAAAAATTTAAAACAGACCACTGGAAAACGTAAAACGAGATTCGGTGACTTCAAAAGAACTCCGGCAGACAATGAAACCGTTTCCGAAAATCGATGGAAGGAAAGGGTCCGATCTTCCGGTTGCAGAGGCTATTGAAACAGACACCACCAAGGGAGATGTTGACTGTAGCGGTGAAATCAGACTTCTGCAGAATTGGTAGCGGTAGCATGATATGACAATAGACGTAGCAAAGGTAGAGTAGCGGTGCAGACGTGAGGAGATAGAAGGGGAACAGTACTCTTAATTACAATGTCATCGCTTGAGCCTTAAGGCTAAACCTGTCATGGATGAATGATTTGATAGATTGGTGGTGATGGAGATACGCGAATGACGAATGAAGAAATGGGAGGCAAGAAGACAGGAGAACCCCCGAAAACTTGATGCAAACCCACCTTGTCCCCCACATGGATCATGCGGGTTTTGTACCCCTTCTCCAGCAATAAAGGTGAGCGACCAGGCCGCTATATCACGCTTCAACCATAACAGGAAGAATAAAAGAGAGGAGAGCTGGCAGGGGGGTCTAGCGCTGGCTGGGGGGGGGGGGTTGGTCTTTCCCGGGGAGCGCTCCCGGTATTCGCAACAGCCTTCAGCGGAGTGGAGCTCTTCGATGTCCCGCGCAGGGCGACTCGCTCTCGCGCGCGTTGCTACGGCAACCCGCGCGCCTCCACTTACACGCTGAGCCGGTTAATTGTGTGCCACGCGATCCACAGACCCTTGCTGAAATATTCGCGAAGCATAGAGCGCGAGTGCGGTCGCCCAGCGGCGAGGAACTCGGGCGGGGAGGCGGGGCGGGGAGCCGAGGGGATTTGGGAGTAGGGAAGGGAGATGGTGGCGGAAGAGGCGTCAGAGGCGGTGGCGGTACTATGAGGGAGACGGTGCTATTCGGGAGGCGGTGCGGTGGACGAGAGCAGGTGGTGGCATATGAGGCCTGAGAGGCAGGTGGGGCTATGAGGGAGGCGGCTCTATGAGGGAAGCGGTACTGTGGGGGAAGTCGTATTATGAGAGAGATTTTCTATGAGAGAGGCGGTACTACGAAAGCGATGCTGTGAAGGAAGAGTGACGATAATGAGGCGTGGGGCTTGAGGGCGGTACTATGAGAGATGTGGTGCTATGAGGGAGGCTGTACCATGAGGGAAGAAGTTCTGGGGGAATCAGTGCTATTAGGAGGGTAAGCTATGAGGGAAGAGGTGTTATCAGAGAGGGAGTATTCTGAGGGAAGCGGTGCTATGAGAAAGCGGTGCTATGAGGGAAGCGATGCAATGAGGGAAGCGGTGCAGTGAGGGAAGCGGTGCTATGAGGGAAGCGGTGCTATAAGGGAAGCGGGGCTGCGAGGGAAGCGGGGCTAAGATGGAAGTGGTGCTATGATGGAAGTGGTGTTGTGAGGGAAGCGGTGCTTTGAGGGAAGCGGTGCTATGAGGGAGACGATGCCATCGGGTTGGCAGTACTCCGGACAGGGTGACGCTGGCGGAGGAGGCGTGAGAAGTGGAGGCGGTGCTACGGGGGAGGGGAATCCGAGCGAGAAGGCACAAGGAGGCCCCAAAGGTCGGGATAGGATTATTTGGGGGGGGGGGTGAGCGCGTGGGAGAACGCGAAGGGGAGGGAGTGGCCGTTTGCGCGCTCTTTCAAGCGAGCACGGCGTGGAATTGCGCCGGCCGCGGCGAGCGAAAGAGAAAGAAGAGGCGGGAGCGACCCACCTTTCACGCAGGAAACGGGAAAATTTAAACAGCAGAATGTTAATGATTTTATGAAAGATTTTAATTAACGTACTCTTGGAAAATGCGTTTAGGAGAGTACCAGGAAATTCGTTAGCAGGAAAGTCACGCCTTACTCTCTCACACACTCACACACACACTAACATGCACTACACTACACTTCACTACATGTCGCGATACCAGTCAGAAGCTTAGATCTTGTCCTCGCTGGGAAGTTGCCCCGCAGGTGTGAGATACCTGTTTCGGAAAACCCCGTTTACGGACGGTGCACTCGGCGCCGGATCTTGCCATGTAGTAAGAGGAGATCACCACACCTCCCGAGCAAAAGATATGCAGTTGACGCGCCTATATATATATATATATATATATATATATATATATATATATATATATATTGAAACGCGGAGCGTTTCTATGTGTAATTAGAAACAGTGAGTACAATAATAATTACAGCTAATTTTGAACTGCGCGGCATAAGCCGCAGGTGCAACGACCGGCAGTGGGGGAACTTATGAACGGGTCCGCCGCCGTGAGCAGCGAGAAGGGACGAGAATTCGGCCGTTACCAGTCGAGCGCAGCAGTTGGCGAGGGTTGACCGTTGGCTGCGGACGGTGTAAGACGATATTAGCGACGAAGGAAATTAAGTGCAGTGTAATAGTCATAGAAATGCAGATTAGAAGCCGGTAAGTGGAATGTTGGAAGAGGTCGATATGCAGAAACTATAGATTGTGTCCGTGACATCAAACGCAGCGGAAGTAGTAATAGAACTGTGCATAGTGTAATTGACGCCGGCGCGAGCAGTGACCACGTGCTCCGTAGTTACAATAGAGAAGTGGAAAAGAACTGATGAAAAGCGTGGCGACATAATTAGAAGCACATCGCCGGGGCGAAGTGGACATCATCGAGAGGCTGTGAGTGCGTAAGCGGGACTGCATGACAAAACAACCAGCGTCGAAGCCGAGGAATTCGCATCGCCGCCGCCGCGGGCCGATAAGGCGCGTGTCTGCACCATCAACCGCCCGGGGGCACCGGGCTGCGGTGAAGGTCATCGGCCGCTGCCGCCGTGGGCGACCAGCCGCGACAAACGAGGTATTCATTGGGGCCCCAGGTATGATGAAATCACATGGTAAACCGAACCTTGGTACCAAGACGGAAAGCAATTATGTATTAGATCATGTACATAACGTGTTAATGCAAGAATAAATTGTATTTGTGTTCATGCAAACTTATTACTTTGATTTTCCAATGTAATGTCGATTCCTTTAAGGGACCCATTCACGAGCAAGACACCCGTCCATTATAACTTTTATTTGCAGTGGAAAGTACCGACAATCAGGTCCGTCACAATATCTATATCTATATCTATATCTATATCTATATCTATATCTATATCTATATCTATATCTATATCTATATCTATATCTATATCTATATCTATATCTATATCTATATCTATATCTATATCTATATCTATATCTATATCTATATCTATATCTATATCTATATCTATATCTATATCTATATCTATATCTATATATATATATATATATATATATATATATATATATATATATATTGAAACACATAATGTGTTTCCTTACACTAATTAGAACATTAGCGTAAGTAATCAGAATATATTTTGGACTACGCGGCACGTACGTCAAGCGCGGCGAACAACGATGGGAACTAGCAACGGTCGCTACCGCCGCCGTTGCCGCCGCCGCGAGGACAGCGTGAGAATGTCGGTTACGAACTGGGCAGCGAACGGCGAAGATTTCAGCCGTTAGGACAGTCGCGGAGAAGTGGCCGGTAGGTACGGACGTGTGGCGAAGAGCTCGCCGTTAGTGCATGGACAAAGGGAACAGGCGGTGTATTTTGTAAAGTAGTAGCAACTGTAAAACAATAGATACGTGAAATAGAGATCGAGAATGTTATTAGGATGAGAGATCTGCGACGAGAGAACAATCGATCGCGCTTGTATTATTTATCGCGGTAAGAATAATACCGGAATAGCGTGGTGCGGAACTGAGGCCAGCACGTGCAGTAGCCGTGGGTTAAGTGATTAAATCCAGAGACGGAAGATAATCAGAGTGAGGTGCAACACCGAGGTACCAGGAGCCGAATCAGGAAGGATTCGCAAGGTCACCAGCCGAGGCGATCGCCACGCCATCAGCCGCCGACGACGCCCAGCTGCTGCGAAGGTCGGCGACCCCTGCCGACACGAGCCGTGCTCCAAGCATCGAAGGTATTGGTCGGGGCCCCGAAGGTATGATAATATGTATTACACCTAATCTTGGTACCAAGGCAGAGTGTATAAATGTTGTTAGATCATGTAATTAACAAATCTGGTTCGTGAATAAATGCTGTTCATGATTGTACTTCATTTATTAATTAACTTTCCTAATGCTATACCAACTTATCGTAGGGACCCATTCACGGAAAAGATACCCTCCTTTAGTAATTTCTTGCAGTGAAAATACCCGGCATCACCAGGTACGTCACAGCTGGCGCCCGAACAGTCTGGAAAGCGTGTAATTAAGAAATGTGGCCCTAGGAAAGTTGATAAAACATTGGAAAGTACTGCGCATGTATTTGATGTATATCAATGCAGGTTAAATATAATAGGCAGGCAATGTAAAGCTCATTATTAGAGGGAACAAAAGTAACAGTACATGTACTAACAAAGCATGCATAAGTCAAGAAAGCATAATGAATACTTGGTAATTACAGAAATTTTGTTGTTTAATTAATAGCGGGCAGATATATGAAACTATTTGAGAGTAACCAGTATAAAGTTACTACTACAGTTACTGGGTTTATGAAAGCTATAAATGTACATATTGTAAGTGATATAGTGCAGTATAATTTCAAAGATTTTGTAAGACAAGTCAATAATGTTTGAATTGGTTGGTATTTTTCATAACATGGAAGTTAAAGAATTTGTGAAGTAGTAATAATTCTTGTGGAAATATAAGGGTATTTAATATTATTATATAAATCGTGCACATTACCCGCTGGGAATTTACATTCAGCAGTGCATTGTTCATTAGTAATGGTAAAGTTTGTGGAATTTAGTGGAAAGGATACTAGGTTGGGAAGTGTGTAGCAGCATTGTGAATGTATATTTTCAACAGTCATGTGGTATTATTGAGGGAAGTTTATGGAGAAGACATGACATGTAATTGTGTGTGATTGTTGTGCACATAATATAGCAATAATTGTGTTGAGAAGTAATTCCAAAGCAAATAGTGGATTTACTAAAATTTGGGAGCATCTTTGTAATAATGTTAATGAGTTTATTAGCAGTACATATGTATTCAAGTGGTAATAATATTACTGTTTGTAGAGAATATGTTTATGTATTGGTAGGTGAGTGGGAATTTATGTGATTACTGAATTAGTGTTATTGTGTTTTTGTGGTGAGTGAGGGTTTGTTCTTCATCAATCAGCATATGAAATAATAGTGCATTAAAACAGTCACGAAGAGTATACAGTGCTGTGGCGGGCATAGTAAATTAAGAGGGCAACCGTTGCATTATTGTTAAGAGAAGCAAAGGGAAAATTGTACGAGCATTTAGTGTAAGCGGGATCGAACATGAAGCTATAAGTAATAAAATGGAGGAGCAAAACGTAGTATTGGACTCGGAAGGGAAGGCGGAGCAAGTAAGGGAGATAGACGAAGGAATTGGTAGTAGCATTTTATCGGAAAGCAGGGATAGTGGAATTGGAAGCCGGTTGGATGATACGCCGGGGGATAGTTTCAATAAAGAGGTAGAAATTACGTCAACACCGATGAACCAGGCAATAGGAAATCCAAGTCAGGGGGGTGGGGAAAATACCCTTACAGACTTTATGCAGATAATCATGATGAAATTAGACGTACAAAATAGGAAAGCAGAAGAGCAGAGTAGGAAATTAGACGAACAGAAAATATTCACAGAGGAACAGAATAGGAGGTTGGCTGAAGAACTAAATAGGAAAGTTGAAGAACAGATTGGGAAGCTGGCAGAAGAGCAGAGTAGGAAATTAGATGAACATAAAATATTTACGGAGAGGCAGATTAAGAAGTTCGCGGAAGAACAGAGCGAGAAATTAGATGAACAGGATAGGAAAGCTGAGGAACGAATTAGCAAATTACGAGAGGAGATAAGTGGGCGAATAGAACATACTGAAGAACAAATTGAGTCGACCAAGAGGGAGATGACCAAAATTGTGGAACGAGTGGAAATTCAGGAGCAATCAATTTCCGAAGGATTCATAAAACAGGAAAAGAAAATAGAATCCCGAGTAATTAGTTTGGGTGGGGAATTGGAGAACAAGCTACACCATCAAGTGGATGCTAGGGTTACTGCAGAGGATAAAAGCGAGGGGATGACGAACCAAATGCATGAAGAAGTCAAGACAGCGGAGGGCAAAACGGTGGAGGTCCAAATCGAGGCCGAGGAGGATGTTTGTAAAGTGGAGGTGGAAACGGAAGAATTGAAGCAAATAATGGAAGAAGAAGTGGAAATGAAAACGGAAGAAATGGAGCGTATAATAGAAGAAGAAATCGAAGAAAATATACAAGGGTGCGAGGAGAAAGTAATAATACAAGATGAATTTGAACAGGAAGAAGTAGGGAAAATGTCACCGAGTGTCAAGAATGGGGTGACGCCAGTTATGCCTCCAAAGTCGCTGAAATATTCGGAAGATGGTAAGGAAAACCCTGACGCAATTATGCGAGCAGCAGAACAGCATCTAGCACTAATTAACACCGTGGAAGGACACAGGATCCAGTTCTCATACCCAACTTTAGAAGGAAACGCCAGGACATGGACAGGAATTTTTAATGTATTTCCTAAATTCTTGAAGAAATTTAATGACAAAATTTTCGTACGAGATTGGAGCGAGGAAACCCGAACAAACATCAAGATAAACCTGAGGAACTACCAAGCAATAATTTGCGTAATAACGCGACAGCTTTCCATCACTATGCAGAACCTATTGGGCAAAGCAAGTCATGCCGAGTTAGGAAGGTATCAGAAGGCAGTGGTAGAGTATGACTGCACATGCGCAGGTACTCCAAAGAAGAAGATAAAAATATTGAATGTACAACAGAGAGAGCAGAGGTCGCAGTTGTTGAAAGAAAATAAACAAGAACCACCGAAAACGAAGGAGAAGATATACCAAGCATTGGTAAAATCAGGAAAGGAAAAGAAGAAGAAACCGAAGAAGAAGACTCACCAGTTTAGTGAGAGACAATCGGTACTGCTACGGGCTCCCAGGGTATCGAACCCAAACCTAAAATTATACCCAAAATTTTTTCTGCTATATGAGGGGCCATATTTCATAGATAAAGTAACGGACAAAAACGTGGCCAGACTGTTAAATAACAGACAAGAAGTGATAGGACACCATAATGTTAACAGTCTGAGACCGTGTCCAATAAACGAGGACAATAGTGAAATGTAAATAAAGTGTAATATGAGTATTAGTTTAAATGATCACGTGTTAATTTGATTTTAGGGAATACGTGTATATAAGGATTCATGTAGTGAATAAGAGAGCGTTATTATCGACAGAGACGATGGCGATAAAGTGAATTTTTCTTAGGCAGGAAAAATCCAAAAAAGGGAAGGAGGGGGTGATGAAACACATAATGTGTTTCCTTACACTAATTAGAACATTAGCGTAAGTAATCAGTATATATTTTGGACTATGCGGCACGTACGTCAAGCGCGGCGAACAACGATGGGAACTAGCAACGGTCGCTACCGCCGCCGTTGCCGCCGCCGCGAGGACAGCGTGAGAATGTCGGTTACGAACTGGGCAGCGAACGGCGAAGATTTCAGCCGTTAGGACAGTCGCGGAGAAGTGGCCGGTAGGTACGGACGTGTGGCGAAGAGCTCGCCGTTAGTGCATGGACAAAGGGAACAGGCGGTGTATTTTGTAAAGTAGTAGCAACTGTAAAACAATAGATACGTGAAATAGAGATCGAGAATGTTATTAGGATGAGAGATCAGCGACGAGAGAACAATCGATCGCGCTTGTATTATTTATCGCGGTAAGAATAATACCGGAATAGCGTGGTGCGGAACTGAGGCCAGCACGTGCAGTAGCCGTGGGTTAAGTGATTAAATCCAGCGACGGAAGATAATCAGAGTGAGGGAGCCGAATCAGGAAGGATTCGCAAGGTCACCAGCCGAGGCGATCGCCACGCCATCAGCCGCCGACGACGCCCAGCTGCTGCGAAGGTCGGCGACCCCTGCCGACACGAGCCGTGCTCCAAGCATCGAAGGTATTGGTCGGGGCCCCGAAGGTATGATAATATGTATTACACCTAATCTTGGTACCAAGGCAGAGTGTATAAATGTTGTTAGATCATGTAATTAACAAATCTGGTTCGTGAATAAATGCTGTTCATGATTGTACTTCATTTATTAATTAACTTTCCTAATGCTATACCAACTTATCGTAGGGACCCATTCACGGAAAAGATATCCTCCTTTAGTAATTTCTTGCAGTGAAAATACCCGGCATCACCAGGTACGTCACAATATATATATATATATATATATATATATATATATATATATATATATATATATATATATATATATATATATATATATATATATATATAATGACCTTAGCAGTTGACGCGCCAAGAAACACGAAATAATTAATCAACCGAAGCGGTGAGCCTTAATGCAGCATCTTAATTAAATGTACCAGTAATTGAGCGTGAATTGACGCCTTATTTTACATGGCGAGACTCAGGCCATGAGGCCTGCTCTTCGTCTGACCATGCAAATTGCGCTACGCTCCTTTCACCAACTAGCATAGAAAGGAGGTATTTCTTGGGCGAGAAACAGGCAATTTGAATTTAGCTCAGATTCATCATTTAGGCTTGAGGATCTTTTACATGGAAGTAAATCTACTAACATGGGCCAGCCGGCTTAACTTCTCCTCCAATGGAAGGCGTGCGAAGGATTTTTTTCGCCCTTAAAAATCCATGGCTTCGATCGGGTTTGAACCGCCAACTTGAGTATAACAGCCCGATACGCTAACCGTTACACCATCGCCGCGCGCTGTGTGTGGGAATCGATCCTGACCGCCGGGAATTTGCCTGATGTCATCGGCGAGTTCGTGGCGTCTGGCAGAATCGAATTCGTAGGTTGGCGGCTCTGATCAATGGCTTCCCTAATCACTTCCAGTTGAATGTCGGAACAGCTGCCTAGAATACAGGTTATGGACCACGTGCAATCCATCTTTTCCTACCCCTTCCCCATTTCCTATCCTTACGTCCTAGCGAAGGGATGATCAGCTATCCTCATATGACCCAGACTCCTGGTCTAGAGAATCTCCGTGAAGTGTCGGAGATTGAGAATACGGCAGACACGCTGCTTTAAACCTCAGAGGCACATAATGGCTCGAGGTGTAATAACAGGAATAAAACTAATCGTTAAAATCAAGTAGTTTCTCGCATTAGTAATATTAAAATAACCCATTTTACGTCCGTAATAGCTCATCGCAGTAATCACAGCAATCACGTTCTACACAAAGAGGATCATTATCACCCAAATATGAGAAGTTGAGAATAATTCTCTGTATTTCAACCTGTCGTGTCGCGGAGTTGCTTTGCGCCATGACGGCTGATAACCTGTCAAAGACTAGCAATCAAAGCGCTGGAAATTCGTAGGTCGGCGCCAAATATCCAGCGGGAGAACACCATCACCTTCCATGATACAAAACATGCACTGCACTTACGGGTCTAACGTCTAGAGCCGTTGACGCGTATGGAAACACGAAATTATTGACCAATCAATTATGCAAATGGTGTCATTAGTTAGTTCGTCAATGGTGCCATTAATAAATGTCGTTCATATCACGGCAGTGAGGCTTGTCTTTAGGTATGCGTATTTGTAGCACATATATGATGCAAATAGTTTCCATTGCACGGGAGCGAATATTTCAAGTCGAATTTTGCCAAAACGCTTAGTGCTATCGTTATTCACAAATCCACATTATTTAGTATAACACAGCGGTGGTATGAATTTCGGCGCTCAATAAAATGTAGGCACACTATACGTCTATCCCATAAGTCACACAGTTTATAACTTTTTTGGAGTTAAATAAATTCATTAGCCAAGTTCTGCGTACATGTAACGCTATGGGGAAATTGACAGTTTTCTCCTGGAGAGACGTTCAAAATTCCAGGGAGGAGTGAGATGAGCATTTGATTATTAAAACGAGGTTCATCTATAAGTACGTAAGAAAGCATGAATGAACTCTTAGGATATTTTTCGTAACATTATTCACCAATTTCTCTGAATTAAACATTTCATTGTGAAAATTGTGCACAAGGCACCTAGAAGTGGATTAACTGTTCCTCTGGCGGAGCAAACGTTTCCAGAATAGGATGTCAAGCTCTCTAGCGAGGAACGATCTCCAGCATCGTCTTCATCAATGCACGCGCTGCAGAACCGACCCTGCAACTTTGCTGTTAATCTAGTTTCTAGCAAGAAACTTAGGAATGGCATTTCACGAAACTCAAATTTAGACTCATTATGACGTCGAAGATAATTTAAACACATAAATTAAATGCCATTTGAGCGACGCGTTGCCGTTCAGATCTCCCGCTCACGCCTCTTACACAAGCTTTTAGATGACATTCGAGCTGTGTTTGTATTCTAATTTTAGAGCGTAATGTAATACTTTACGAGAGAATACTTTTTTGTGCAGCGAACTTCGCGATAAAACAATATTTAACTTTGCAAAAACCAGTCACGTTAGCGGTTGATGTTCCTTTTTCTTTAATTTGTTCAGGTGGAAAATTCTTTGTTTCCAAATGTGAGGAGTTTGTCCTCAGGAATGAAAAGGGGCTTCAACCCGGGTTAAAATGTTTGTAGGGTTTTATGCTTAGCCCTCTGTAAGTGGATCCTACTCACCGTAGGTGCGAGTGTGAAAGTGGGGCTGACAGTAATTAATTGCCTGTTTAAGCAGGAATTAACTATAGCTCTTCACATTTCCTTTATCATACAATTTAAACCACAATGATTTTTTAAATATAATTGTTATATTTATCATTGTGCTGTTGTATATTTCTAAAAATAAAACAAAAAAACTCGCAGGTTGAGGAAAAGGGAAAACATGACTTGTATCATGTCGACGCCTAAAAAATTAATATTAATTAAATGATATACGACTGATCGACAGAAGTGGATTTTTCTGATATCTGTGCACTTGAACGACCATTGAAGCCCAGGCATACTCTTGCATTTTAATGGTTGTCGTGTGCACAGGTACATCGTGCGATACCTAAAATAAACGAAATGTATGGACCTATTCTCGAAACTGCTGTTTTAATCACGGCATGCAAAATATACCCTTCGTTTTTGGTAGTAAAAACACACGGAAAAGATCTCATAAGTGTCAAACCAGTAGAAGAGATTATAAAATTTTAAACAACCATCCAATTCAATTATCTCTATCCACCATTGACTAAGATTTCCTTTGGAGCTATTATTTGACAAAAATTCAAATTAAAATAACAGACAAAATTCATTTTCAAAAGCACTGTTCTAAGCAATGCGCATAAACAGTTTATCAGTATAATTTCGTAACACAAACGTTGTAAGTCGGGTGTGAGCGCTCTAGTTCCGCAGTCGGGCACTTATGATACTGTTCCTCGCATTGAATGTTTCCTTCAGTCATATATTCAATTTTCTTTCATTATTACTATTTCAAATAACGGCTGGACAGAATCAATGGCCTTTAGAATAGTTGACCGCCGAGTAATGAAAGCGAAATTCGAATGTGAGCACTGCCCTCATCCTTCGCCCTACGATGGTTTAAGATTAATTATAATTTGGCAAGGGATGGAGAAATGAAAATTAATATGTAATGGTCTTCATGTCAGGTTAAACTTTTAAAATGATAATTGCTTTCCTCGTGTCGTTTCTTCGTCCTGAGATGTTTGCTTTTTGAATTAGTGGTGTTTTTAAAATTTTAATTTACATAAATATACTAAAATAAAATGCTACACAGACAACTTTATCTACTACCGTAATAGTACATCTTACACGATCCATATTTTGTTATTCGAGAGAAAATACATTCTTCTTGTGAATAAAAAATCTTTTGATCTTCTGGTATAATAGATTATTATAATCGTTCAATAAAAAAGGTTGTCAAACCCAAAAACTTGACATATGTTTCTCTAAGTATGTCAACGCGCTGAATACGAATTCGAAGTCAGAATTGCGCCACTACATTCCAGTCTTTTTTTAAATCGCGAAACGGGAGGGTGATAGCGCAATTCTAGCTTCACATTCGGAGTCATCACGTCGACATACATAGAGAAACATGTGTCAAGTATTGGAGTCTGACAACTCTTAATTTTGTGTGCCTTAAGAATATGTTCACAATATTAAGTTAGTTTAGTATTTTATAAATGTTACGTTTTGTAATATTATGAATGGATGCGTGTGAATTAGTGTATAAAACCTGTTAGTTTTTATAGTTTCTAGTAGATTAGAAAGCTGCCCATGAAACACATTTTGGGACACAAACTCCGCTTTTTCAGGGGCGCACTTGATCTGTGGTGTTCAACACAAGCAAAGCTTGTAAACTCGCCTTGAAGGAAATCTGAACACCCCTAGTCCCGGGCGCGGGAAGTTGGGCGGCAGGTAGGCCGTGGGGCGCCCGGGGCACTGCGCCGCGCCGCGCCGCGCCGCACCGGCTTATCAGTTGGCTGCTTTCAGGGCGTGGGCCCGCTGCGGAGGCGGTGCCCGCAGGGCAGGGCCGGTCTCCCTTCGGGGTCGGGGAAGTCAGTAGGGCGGAGCGCACGCGGGGAAGTCAGCGCAGGGTGTGGCGCGGGGAGGCGTGAGAGAGATGGAAGCGACGACGCCGCGCAGGGGGTTAACGCTTGGGTAGAGCAACGGGGCTTCAACGAAGGATGGGTGGAGGAGAGGCCTAGTGGTGGATTTTTTTGGATAGATTAATGATTCCGGACGCGTCAACTTCTAGGTCATTGGTCTAGTAAGTGTAGTGGAAGTTTTTACCTCGGGAGGTGGAGGTGATCATCCCCCGCTGGATGGAGACTTACAGCACTGACTTACCTGCCGACGAGCGGTGTTTTCCTCAGAAAGGTATCTTCCACCAATGGAGCATCGCCCTAACTGGGACATGCTCTAATCTCCCAACCGGTCTCCTGGCATGTGTGATAGTGTAGTGCATGTATGTGTAAGTGCGTGTAAGTGAGGGGTGAGGATAAAGCAAGAAAGGGGATGGGAAGATCGTGCGCGGTACGTAGCCCGATTGTTAGGGTACTGCCCCAGCATTCGCCAGGTAATGATCAGATAAACTACGGAAAACTACAGATCAGATCAGCACATATGATCTACAGATCAGCCGGCCGCTAGGATCCTCCTCCAGACAGCGATTGAATTCCACTTAGCTATCTAGCACGTGAGTGTCGAAACTCGAACCTAGGACCCCCCGGTGAAAGCCACTGCAGTGTCATCAGTTGATGCCCTTAGTCATCTCTCCCTGCGAAGTGAGGGAGATGCAACGCGGATTGAATCGACGACGGGAAGATAAACTGGGAACGGTCGTTGTGTTAGAAAGCGGAGTGAAGGGAGGCGGAGAGGGCAGCGGTGGGACAAGAAAAATCACGATCACGAGAGGGTCGGAGACCCTGGGGTCGTGATTGGGGCGGAGTCCGTCAAGAGCGGTGGCCGCTGGTGGACGAGGGCTGGGAGGCGGGCAGAGGAGCGAGGGAGGCGCCCAGTGATAGCGTGTTTGCCGAATAGGTCTCATCGGAAAGGGCGGGGCGGGGCGAGGCGTGGCAATGCGATGCGGGGCAGGGCGGGGCGAGGTGGGGCGAGGCGGGGCGAGGCGGGGCGTGGCGGGGAATGGTGGGGCGGGGCGGGGTGGGCGGGGCGGGCCGGGGCGGGGCACGCCACGGCCCCGCGGGTCAAGCGGCGCTGTGCAAACCCTTGTGCTGGACGTCGGCGTTCGTCGCCTCCGCCCCCTCCCTGCCCCGACGTCGCCGTCTACGCTTCGCCCACGCTCCCCCTTTGCGTTTGGCAGCCCTGGACCAAACCACCCGCCCGACACTCAGTCGCGCTGCAACGCGCTAGTTGCATGCATCCACTTCGCTTCTAGGATCGATTGGCTTTGGCTTTTTAGAGCACGAGAGGAAGGGAAGGGAATGGTGAATCTCAACTATACAGCATCGGAGAGTACGTGTGCTACGTTATCCCATGTTCATTGGGCTGTAGAAGATAATTTCATTTTTACATCGTGAGATCGATATTATTTCCTCCCTTTCCTTTATATATTTTCCTCCCGCTCGATATTCGTTTTTTCGGGGTTTTGAAAGATACAGTTTACAATAAATTTATTTGGCCTCATCCTGAGGAAAATGCGAGTTTCAGTAGAACCCTTCACTATTTTTGAAGTTTCGTAACTTTACCTTGTTAATTTTAATGCCTGTGTTTATAATTTAGGAGTGGAAAGGGAATTTGTGCGGAAAAGAGGGTAAGTCATTTCACGATTTATGCTGGGTGAAAGAGATGCTTGTAAAACCCCGATCTGTTATCAGAAGGATGATGTACGTTCTGAACGAGATTAAATATTGGAGTGCAGTGACATATACGGAGGAGATAATAGAAATATCCCTCTGAAATGAACTCGGATAGAAGTGGTATTAATAGGTATAGATGGATTTAAAGTTGGAGATGTACCAGGGAACTTTCAAGATTTGCCATAGGTAGTGATTGTACCATTTTGTAGAGAGGAATCTAATTCAGTTACTCTGATTTTTTTATAGTCGTTTAAACACATTGCGTTCTCGTAATCCAAAAGCGTGTGTATCGAAGATTAGACCCATTATGTTTCTAGACTGGGTGGGTGTCCGAAATTGAGGATAAACTACGGTCTCTTATAGCTACAATGACGCCAAATGTGACGCATTTCGTCGGTACTGTGTGAACCAGAATTTCCGCGCTGGATGGTATATACGAATCCAGCAATGACGCGGACCGTTAGTTTAGTGCACAAGTGGTTTGTCTCGACCCTTTCCGCGTGAAAGCTAAGAGAGCGTATTTTCTTCCATTCCCTAGTATCTAAAACTATTCTCTTTTAGTAAACGAGAAAAACTGAATTTCTTGATATTGGAGAGATGATTGTCACTCTTAACTGCCGCAAGAGTACTTTTTAATTTTGACGAAACAATATTCATATAAAATGAATGCTTTTTCCTGCGGAGTGCACTTCGCACGAAATCGACATATTTTGCTTCCCTGTTATTGACCAACGTATCGCCCTTTCCTCTTTTTATTGGCAGTTGTAATTGAACCACTTGCAGCATGTCTTGAGGCAAAAAAATGTTCAATTTTCACTGACTGCTGCCGCTATTTTGTCCACAACCCATTACACTGGCTTTCCTGAGTTCTTTAATTTTAACAATAACTGTAAACAATTTTAACATTAATAACCATTAGTTTCCCCCGCTATGAACTAATTTACCGTCCGTGCGCTTTACAGATGATGGATCAGACATTCTAAATTAATTTTGCGAAGAAAAAGAAAAAAAAGTTAAAAATTGTAATTTAATACATTTTCTACTACTAAAAATCAAAATGAAGAGAAGACATTTAACTTTGGCGTATTTAAAACCACAAGTCCCCCAAACAACAGAACTAAACACAGGTAAATAACCGGAACTCGTTCTTTCGAAACACACTATGATGCGGCAACCACAGCACGAAGCATGGCATGAAGGCCTCACAAAACAAGGATTCTGGCTACGAGTGTTAGAGGATTTTTTCCCTAAATTTAACAACTGGATTTATCCACTTTTCCGTTACCAGGGCCCTGTAATAAGGGTTTTTGTGCCAAAAATTTGCCATTTTTCCGCTCATCATTACATAACTTTTTCTCTACTCCACAGCGAGAAAGTAAAGAGAGTTTTAATGAAATATTTCCTTCCCAATATTACGGAAAACAATCAATGGACTACAAAAATTGTGCCCTTCATGCTCTAAAAAGATTTGATGTCTCGTTCCGCCCATCGTTGCATTGATCGTACGAACTTCTGTGGGACGTTCGCTAGATTGTGATACAAATCTAGGGCTTTTGGCAGCTTCGTGGCCGTTGTAGGATCCGAGTACCAACCAGATCCGGCGTTCCCTTCTGTAGTAAACTTATATCGCTTCCATCTATGACAGATCTTTTACGTAAATTAACTGAATAAAATCATCAGCATTGTTGTGACTGGTTTTATAAATATGTGAGTGTATTATTTACTTCGTGACCTTATTTTCTTTTTACATGCACCGCTACTCTTAAGACAAACACACTAATTTATTTTTATCCTCCTAAGGAGATGCAAATTATTTAAAAGAATTATTTAAAAGAACTCAGTAAAGTTTGAAAACAAATATACAAATTATAAATCAAAACATGTAAAATGAGAACTTTGTTTAGTATTCGTCTTTAATTCATTGCTCAATCATTAGTAAGAAAACTCACCGGAATGACGGGAGAATAATAGCTTCATACTCTTCGATTGTACTTTCTTGTACGAGGAAAATTATGGGTTGTAGCACAGCTGCAAGCACCTCTTGTGTTTTCATTTCCTGCTGTAGACAGGGCCATACATGTTGGAACCACAGCTTCTGCAACAGAGCATATCGGACGCACATTAAAATTTCTGAAAAACTGCGGCAAGAGCACGATATATCAAGTAGTATAATCGTGAAGGAATTCCTGCTAACATAATATTTCGGCAGCCATTTAGGATTTCAAAATATGCGATCAGTATAAAGATTTTTGAGAAGTATTAAAGTGTACTTTAACCAATAGGATTTGCTTTTTAAAATCTTTTAAAGTTGTTTAATCTATAAATAAATAAATAAATTACTTTTTAAAATCCAATACTTTATTCAGATTTTATTAGTACTTCACCTAGTTTCTTTTAATCTGAATTGTGACTGTTTATTCTCAAATATACGAATAAGAACACTTAATATGCTACAAAAGCCATTCTGGCTTCCAAATGATGAATCGTTTTGTCTATTGTCGAAAATGAGATAAAGCGAGTTCGTTCGTACGTCCACATTCAGTATCTCTGTACTCTTTTTAAAAAGCCTTAATTCTTTTAATAAATGAATAATAATATTAATCTGAAATTATAATATAATCAAATACTATCACATAGAAATATTTTTAAAAAAGCAAGAAAGAAAATAAACATTTTTTGTATGTAAAAAAGTTATATCATTATAACATACATTTCTATAATATTTAAAACACTCTTGACGCATTCGAAATACTTAACAATGGAGTTCGTCAGCAAACTCTAAGATGAAATGCAGTAACCGTTATGTAGAATTATGGTATCACTATATGTATTGGAAATTCAATCGAGAAATCAATATCATGCTCACAGTACAATCTTTTACATCATCTGCATCAGATAATTGCATTATCTGCTTCTGTTATTTAAAACCAATTAACGAATTTATCACTCGTGATGAGCAAATTTAATACAAAAGACAACTCATAAAATCTACCATTCGGTGTGCTTCGCAACAATTGATAAAAGGTTTGCAAATTGGCTTGTCGTACTGAGTTTTACTCGGGGGCGTTGAATAAATATGAACACAAATTGTGTTTCCGAGAATGCACAGGAAGTGTTAATTCAAATTGAAGTCAAGGCTAATTCGAATCATCAGGCACCTGACGAAGCAAGAATTCTTTTTAGGGCTTCTCAGAAATAGAATAAAACGAAGAAAGACGTTTATAATATAGAGCTTGCATATTCCGAAAGGAGTATTCGCCTTAAATACAGCAATAATGTCTGATCGACTAACAATTTCGTCAGTCTCCGACACAGGAGAGAGAAAATTTCATTTCTCTTTCAGCGGTATAATATCCTTGAACTCAGTGAAAGATTTGGCCGGAATCCCTTTCGTAATTTCATATTTCTCCGACGATATTGCGGTTTTGATTCGAAGGCTTCTTATAAGACAAAGGTGAAGGAGAGAAGCGTTGTGGTGGCATTTTCGTTCTCGCTATGAAGATAAGAGAGCTACGTGATGCTATAAGCTAAAATATGGTAACAATTTCTTTTGCAACGAATCAGATTTAGAATAAATAAGTACGTTTGAAAATTTGTAGTAATTATTTATAAATTACACCATCAGATGTGATGTTCTAAGAACCTTATGCATCGATGGGATTAAATAACAAAGTTTATGATAATAGCAAATACTAAATTCTACCATATTAATGTTGCAATATTACAGTTATGCATCTTCTGTCATACGAACATTTCAGTCTTCTCTTAAAAACTCTGAACGAAACAATTCATGAGAAATTCTAAAGCAAATACATGTCCTTAAGTTGTGAAAAATAAAATGAAAAATGATTTGAAGAAAATGACACTTCTCCAGTTCAATTCAATAATGTATTGTGCTCTATATTTAGTAACATATTCAAGAGCGGAAAAAATGTTTTGTGCGGGTCAGTATTAGAGCTGTTTATTTTGTAAATGTAGCCGACAGCCGCTCGGAGGCGTGCGTTCGAAGTAAGTCTGTGGAATTTCGTGGTGGCAACGGATATATTGTGATATTCCATGATGATGGAAATGAAGCCAAGAGATATCAAGAACAATGTTTTTATTGATATTTAACTTAAGTAATCTTAAATTTCTATCTACAATCCCCTAACGCAAAAATTTAGATCATAAAATCATTATGCTATTAACTAGGGACAATAACAAATACTACAACAAGCCTTTACTTATGGAAGAACTTCTTTACGTATTAGATCTGAGCAAAAATTCTGCACCTGGACTCGATAAGGTTCCAAACAGTTTTTTGAAGAACCTACCTGAAGATAACAGTATTTACTTCGCGTTTATAATTATATCTGGACTGAACAACATATTCCCGGCCAATGGAGAGAAGCTATTGTTATCCCCATACTCAAACGTAATGACACTACCCACGGATTGCCGCCCAATCTCCCTAAAATGTAACATCTGCAAGATATTAGGGAAGATGGTTTGTCGTCGCCTGAAATGGATACAGGAAAACTGCAATTTAATCACACCATACCAAAGCGCCTTCAGATTCTTTAGATCAACAAATGACCTCCTGGTAAATGTCGATACTATAATATGTGATACTAGCTGTGAAAGAGCATGCACGGGTGGTTTCAATGGACATTGATAAATCATATGAAAGGGTCTATAAAAAGAGACATATCCATTATTGCTGAATCACATACAGGAAATATGTTAGTATTCATTGTCAATATCCTAAACCAGCCACCGGGGGAGCAAGCCAGCTCAACTTGGTGCCGGTCCCAAGCCCGGATAAATGGTGAGGGTTGGCGGCAGGAAGGGCATCCGGCCGTAAAACTTTTGCCAAATCCAAAGAAAATGGAAAGAGAGAATGAATCAGATAAGGTAACGGCTAGGGCGTACCCCGCATATAGCGACGCTCAGCAGCTTCGCCTGACTGCTGTGACAGGACAAGGGCTACCCCACCTACGACGAGTGGGGTTAAAGAAGTTAGTCAGGATAGGAACTCTCAATATTGGGAGTATGACGGGAAAAAGTAGAGAGATTGCGGATTTGATGGCAAGGAGGAGGATTAACATACTTTGCGTGCAGGAAACAAGGTGGAGAGGCAATAAAGCTAAGGAGATAGGTGAGGGATATAAACTGATATACAGTGGAGCAAACGGACAAGGAAGGAATGGTGTTGGAATAATCCTGGATAGAGAATGGAAGGAACATCTAGTAAGAGTAAACCGTAGGGATGACAGGATCATGAGTGTTGGTCTTGATATTGGGGGTGCAACGACAAATATCGTATCTGCTTACGCACCTCAAGTAGGATGTGATGACGAAGATAAGGAAAACTTCTGGAGAGCCCTAGACCAAGAAATAGGAGAAATACCAACTGACGAAAGATGTTTTCTTGGTACAGATCTCAATGGGCACATTGGCTGCGAGAGATTGGGCGTAGAGAGAGTGCATGGTGGCTGGGGACTGGCTAGTCAGAATTTAGAGGGAGAGAGAATATTGGACTTTGCTGTTGCTAGCGATATGGCTGTGATTAACAGTTTCTATAAGAAGACTGAGAACCAATATGTTACCTATGGTAGTGGTGGAACAGAAACTCAGATAGATTTTATATTATGCAAAAGGAATCATCTTGTGGAGGTCAAGAACTGTAAAGTTATAAAGGGTGAGAGTGTATCTAGTCAACACAGACCTGTGATAGTAGACTGTGATTTGAAGATAAAAAGGAAAGGGAAACAACTGGGAGAGCGGAAGATTAAATGGTGGAAGTTAAAAGATATAGTTCTTGCGGAGGCCTTTAAATCTGAGGTTCTGGGGAGGATTTCGACCAAAGAGAAGGCTAATGACTGGTGGGAGACAAACAGCAAAGTTATAATGCGAGTGGGAGAAGAAATACTTGGAAGAACATCAGGAAAGGGGCAGCCCGGAAACAAAGAGTCGTGGTGGTGGAACAGCGAGGTGCAAGAAATTATCAAGGCAAAGAAGGAAGCCAAGAAACAGTTTGACAGAGAAAGGAGTGTGGCAAACAGGGAAGCGTACAAAAGAAGTAAGAAAGAGGCTAAACGGGCTGTTGCAATAGCAAAAGCGAGAGCATTGGATGAGTTGTACGACGAGTTGGATGCACCGGAGGGAGTAAACAAGTTGCACAGAATAGCTAAGGCCAGGGATAGAGCATCAAAAGACTTTACACATATCCGGCAAATGAAAGATAGCGAGGGAGTTGTGCTCAGAAGCGAGAAAAACATCAAGAAGAGGTGGAGTGACTACTTCAGCAAATTGCTGAATGAAGAGCGTCCAAGAGTTGATAGGGGTAAAGGAATTGCAAACGAAAATGTTACAATAGGCATAGAACGGGGAGAAGTTAGTGAAGCTTTAAAAAGAATGAAAAATGGCAAAGCTGTAGGGCCGGATGGTATACCAGTAGAAGTATGGAAGGCCTTAGGTGCGGAAGGTATAGACCTGCTGCTAGATCTGTTTCTTAAAATATATAAAGAGGAAAAAATGCCCGATGTTTGGAGGGATAGTGTGTTGGTGCCACTATATAAGGAGAAAGGCGACATCCAGGACTGTAAAAACTACAGAGGAATAAAACTGGTCTCGCACACATTGAAGATTTGGGAACGAGTGATAGAGCAAAGACTGAGGAAGGAAACATCAATATCAGAGGAACAGTTCGGCTTCATGCCAGGAAAGGGTACAACGGATGCTTTGTTCGCCCTGAGACAGTTACTGGAGAAGCACGGTGAAAAGCTGAAGGAACTACATCTAGCCTTCATAGATCTGGAGAAAGCATATGACACAGTACCTAGAGAGGAGATGTGGAGGTGCATGAGAGTGAAAGGAGTGCCGGAAAAGTATGTGCGGCTGGTGAAGGACACGTATGATAGAGCACACACCAGAGTAAGATCAAGTGTGGGACTGACGGAAAGATTTTCCGTGAGAGTGGGAGTACACCAGGGATCCGCTCTGAGCGGATTATATTATTTTTTTTAATATAATAATATAATTATGGATTTATATGGATGCATATTTATTTAATATAATAATGGATGTGTTGACGGAAGGAGTGAGAGAACAGGCCCCGTGGACTATGCTCTTTGCAGATGACATAGTGGTGGTAGATGAGAGTAAAGATGGATTGGAGGATAAACTGGAGAGATGGAGACAGGCAGTCGAGGAAGGAGGACTCAGGATAAGCAGAGCAAAAACTGAATACATGTGGTTTGGAGGAGATGGCAGGCCCGGAAGCATCACACTACAGGGGCAATTACTGACTAGAACGGGAGAGTTCAAATACCTCGGCTCCTATGTCAACGAGAAAGGGGAGCTAGACAGGGAAGTTAACCACAGGATACAAGCTGCCTGGATAAATTGGAAGAGAATGACAGGGGTGCTGTGCGACAGAAGGATTCAGAGGAAAATGAAGGGAAAGGTCTTCAAAGCTGTTGTGAGGCCGGCAATGATATATGGTAGTGAAACCTGGCCGGTGAAGAAGGCTCAGGAAAAGAAGTTGGAAGTGGTAGAGATGAGAATGCTGAGATGGTCAATGGGAAAGACCCGGAAAGACAGGATCCGGAATGAAGTAATACGGAAGATGGGAGGAGTGATCGAGGTTTCAAAGAAGATTCAGGAACGAAGATTGCAGTGGTTTGGACATGTCATGAGAAGGGAAGAGGAATATGTGGGAAGGAAAGTGAGTAGTATGCAACTGGAGGGGAAAAGAAGGAGAGGGAGACCAAAGAGAAGGTGGAAGGACTGTGTCGTGGAAGACCTGCGAGAGAAAGAGTTAATCGAGGAAGATGTGTTGGACAGGATTGAGTGGAGGAGAAGAGTAAGGAACAGCGACCCCTTACCACTAAAAGGGAAAAGCTGAAGAAGAAGAAGAAGAAGATTGTCAATATCCTAAAAAACAGATACCTCGGAGTCAAAATTCTAGGTACTTCATCCCATCTTACAGAGATGTTGAGCGGTTTAATAAAGGATCTGTCCTTAGTGTTCTATTATTCCTTCTAGTTATTAATGAAGCAAGCAGTACAATAGAAGCATCAGTAAAAATATTTTTTTGTAAATGATATGTAGTGGTAAAAATCTGAAGGTTACTAAAAGTATTACGCAAGAATTGGCAAATAGAATTACCAAATGTTCAACCAATGGAGAAATTACTATCTGGAAGACTAAATCAGAGTTTATAATGTTCTGAAGAAGACGAAATGACGATAATGTATTCCTTCTAAAACTCGTGAAAGAACATGTGTGCAAAATTATGTGCATACTATTCGATTCCAAACATTCATGGAAACAGTATATAACGACTCTTAATGTTGAATGTATAAACGGCTTAATATTCTCAAAACGTTATCTCCTATTAAATGGGGAGAACAATTCGAATGCTTGATCAGCTATATAAAGCTTTGATTCAATATAGATTAGATTACGGGGCAATAGTTTACAGCTCATCTTCAAAAAAAGGTCTGAATACCCTAAACCTTGTGATCAACAATGCATGCCGTCTGAGACTTGGTGCGTTCACAACCAGTCCATGTACCAGCCTACTTGTAGAAGCAAGACAACTATAGAGCGTCCGAGGTTAAGAATGAAATCCGCGGCCTTCTTGGCTATTCTAATAAATGAACATACCCCAGCTTTTAAGATTGAAAACTGCTTTAAACCCTTATTAACTTAATTTTTCATCACAACAATTACACTAGTAAAAAAATACCTCGAGTACATTATGTGTTTACCACAAATCGAGGTTATAATAATTATTATAATAATAATATCAATAACAATAATAATAATAATTATTATTATTATTATTGCGTACTATTACAATAATATTGTTATTGCGTATTATTACAATAATAATACTAATACTAATACTAATACTAATAATAATAATAATTATTATTATTATTATTATTATTTGAAGGAAGGGATACGTTCGGGTGTTGGATCAGCCACAGCTGCGGTGCCACGTGCTTCAGTTGCTGTATCATATTGTGCTCAGAAAATTCGCTTGCCGATTGTTTACATGTGTTTGTTCACCTCTGTATAGTTGTGTTTTGCTTTTTAGTTTTATGATTTTAATAGCGTCAAAATTAAATGTGATTTCGTTTACTTTTCATTTTGGCTTTTAGATCGAGGTAAATGTATAAATTTACAATTTTTAGAAATTTACTTTATTTGTCAAACTTAATTTAGAATGTACAATCCACCAACCGTAAAGTCGAAAAGTGGTAAAGTGCTCAATAGTCGAAATAAACAAATGATAATTAATGTTTATAACTATTTAATTATTAGTATATTTTCCAACGGGATTCGTACGCATTGCCTACCGGTAGATAACTCTCCGCTCATCTGGCGCTATGTAGCTCGGTTTCCAGTGAATCAAATCAGTTTTTTGCCGTGGGGCCGACTTCTTTTGTCATCAAAACAATTTTAAATGTTTTATTCGGTAATCGAAACTAATTATTTATCTACTGTTAATAAGGAAACATGAGACTTGGCATTTTTGCAACTGCATGCAGTTGGTTTGAATTTTGGATATTGTATTTAAATAGTGGTGTACTTTAAAATTAAATTTCTTTCTGATTTCTTATACCATTTCGAAGCACAAAGGACGTAAGAATCTGAATAGAAATGATCATGTGTATTGGAATCTCGTAGGAATAGCTTTCGATTCGAGATGAGAATAGATTTCCCCCTAGGAAAGGGAGAAAAATACGATTTCAGAAAATTGGAGAGGTTTGAGATTAAGTATTGAGCGCTAAACTAGCGCTCCGCCCCATTGCGGGATTCGTTGTCACTATCGAGCACGTAACTTTCGATTCGTACAGTACAACAGAAAAGTGCCATGTTTTGGGATCTTAAATAACTAGAAAAATTCAATATCCCCTAATCACTTTGACGCAATCATCCTATTCCTTTCTGGCATAACTTTGATATCACAACTAATACCAACCTCGCAAAAAAATCCCTGAAACTGTTGGTAGGATACAAGAAATACTATAATCTTGTAGTAGATAATTATCTACACTACTACAAGAATATAACAATTACTACCAAGTCTACACAGCGGGATCTAAACATGATAGAATAGCACGCACTGCTATTTTTCAATGATCAATTAATAAAATTGACTCTCGCCGCCTCCCGGATTACTTCTCCATACTTTCGAAGCTTGGCAGTCCTCCAAGTCATTATACTCAGTGTTATGACTCAAAACACATACTCCCATTGCACTTTTTTCAGACAAACTTAAACTCTGAGTGTCACTGAACACAGATTCACTTCCAATTCAATTATAAAAAACTCAGGAGATTGTAGAAAACCAGCTATAAATGAAACACAAATAGAAACAATATGGATCCTCTCCCGGAATAAAATCATTGGCAATGAGAAAGCTGAAGCAGCCGCTAAACTGGCCACATCAATTACGTGCACCGACAACCAAATTCAAGGCACTTTCCAAGGCTTCAAAAAGTTTGTAAAGATCTCGTGCCTCAGTTATTGGAACTCTAACGGGAAGTTGAATGTTTCCAAACTTCATTTAGTAAGACAATCCACCCTTGACCCAACTCCCGGAAAACATTTTAAGAGTACAGAACAGGATGTAATTACAATGCAAAAGATAAGTCATTTCAATCTTAATTTCTGTCATCTATTGAAGAGATCTGATCCAGAACCCTGTCCAAAGTGTGGTACAGCTGTCTCTACCTCCCACCTTATTTTTAAATGCCCTACTACTGATAGTATAAGAAAACTTTTGAAAATAGAAGGAAGTCTAAAATCATTACTGATTTCAGTAGACGGGTGTGCCAAAGTAGTAAAATTATTAGTAACTACAAAACTGTACAATTGTATAATGACAGGGGTCGCTGATGACCTAGTTGTTATAAAGCGACCTTAAATAAATAAATTGAAAAAAGTTTAATTTAAACATTTTGAGCCAGTATTGAAAAAAATGAAAATGTCATTAGGGTTTCATGTAAAATATCCCAAAGTTTTAATATCCGTTTCAAACTCTCAGGTCCTTCAGTTCGTTCACATCGATGGGAAAATATCGATTTCGGAGAAAATTGTCTGAACGACATAATTATTAGCCACACGGTCTGACAGATCGACGTTTTGCCGATAATCTATTTTTTCTGTATCAGGGACCCACAAATCATGTGGATCATAATCTACACAGTGTTAGAAGAATTAATTTACTACATTTAAAGTCTAATGTACAGGAATATTATGATTATCATTAATAATATTAATAATTTTTTACGTAGGTATCATTTTCTTCTTTTTCGACAATCAATAAGTCAGTTTTTCAAACCTGATTTATTCATTGTCCAAAAAGGAAAAAAGGATACCCGGGTATTAAATTATTAATTTACTACAAGTAGAAGCCAGATTTATCCTCCTTTTTTACCAGGGCCTGACAATAAGAGTTTTTCTATCGAAAAATTGCTGATTTGTGCCCCACGATTACTTTACTACGTAATAAGATAAGAGAAGAAAAAATGGATTATTAAAAGACCAAACAATTAAGTTCAATTTAGTGATTTTATATTTAGTGCAATAAGTCAGTGTACTCAATATTTACTTTAATATAAACATGCACTCTATTATAATATATTTCACTTTTTCACAACGGTCATAATGTCATTATTTAGAAGACTAAATAATGATTTTCTGAAGGCAGTAATGTGGCTGAAATACCATCGCCAAATTTTAAATCAAATTACCGTGTTGAAAAGCTTGTATTCTTTCCGTTCTCGTTATTTAATATAATGCTATCATGAAAAGCTTTTGTGAAGGTTTTCCTGCTGTACATTCCCTGTATCGTTTCGTTTGCATCTTCAAACTTCCCCGTGGCTCTGTGAATGTTTACATTCGAATATATTTTGCAGCACAGTCGTTGAAGAGGGTCGAAGACTTCAGGATGCACAAATGTAATGAAGGGCTGGGGAATTATAAATTGCTTTACGTACGAATTCTTCGTTCACAATACCATGAATTGCGAACGGAATGATACAAGTTTTCGAGCCAGTTAATTTGAAGTTTCCTCTTTGCAGCTGCATTGAATGAAACTAAATGTACGTAGAATAGTTGTTCAAATACAGGTCAAACTTTTTTTTTTTTCTCTCTTTATTTTTTGTCGCATCAACGACTAAGGTTATTAGCGACAACATTTTTAATTACAGGAGTTTACAGACAATTATGACTTTTTTCTGTCATTACATAAACAAAAGTATCAGAACGTATTGGTCATAACAAAATACAGTATCACAAATTACGTATCTTACATACCATCATCATACAGAACAATCAGGGCATGGTCATAACATCTTTTCGAGGGTTACACATCATTACATTTACATAATATAACATAATAACATAACATAATATAACATAATAACATAACATAATATAACATAATAACATAACATAATATAACATAATAACATATAAGTTATAACATACTATTATCTTACATACTTGTAACACAGTCATACAATATCATCGGGGTAGGATCATAACACATCAACTCTTAGAGATACGGGCGGGCTTACCATAACGTTATATTTCAAGCATGACATTTGTGTTTTTGCAAAATTTGACAATCTGGTTTTGAAAGGGGACAGAGTACAGGATTTTCTCCATTTCATTTGGATTAAAATACATAGTTCTAATGTGATCATATTTACGACAGGACATAATAATATGTTCGATTGATAGTCTTACTTGACACATATCACATAGTGGTGGTGAGGTATTCTCCAGCAAGTACCTGTGTGTAATTTTAGAATGACCAGTTCTGATTCGTGTAATTAAAACTTGTTCGCGTCTAGTCATCTTGGGGTCCGATTTTAGTGATAGGAATAAATCGATTGATTTATGGGTATTACTAGACTTATGACATCGCCATATCGGTTCCCATTGCTGGAGCATCTTCCTATGTACGAATCTTATGACATCTTGCTTGGAGTATCCAGGGTTAGGTCTTACATTGTTTCCTTGGAGATCAATTATTATCTTTGTGTTAGTTTCATTGTTATGTATTTCGGTCATAATAATTGGATACAGCTGATTAGGTAAAAGAAGAAAAATTACTGATAAGCCTTGGAGTTTAATCAAATGAAGGAGTTCTTTAATTCGAGCCGTCGTTTTGGATTGTGTTTCATCATATATTTTGAAGATATCTTTAGGAATTTTATTAGTGATGATAGTGGCATCGGTACTGTTATGGGTTATCTTTTTAAGCGCTTCCAGTATTGCATGGTTGAACATGTTTTCCTGACTAGCAATGTTCATAAACCGGAATTTCACCAAAGATTTGGGATCCTTCACAATGGCCTCAGAAAATGATGTGTTATTGCGTCCGTCAATGAAGATATTGTAGTTATTTTTGTATTTATCATACGCTTCGCAGTATTTGAGTTTCCATTCGTCTAAGTCAAGGTTGTTCTGCTGAACTTCAACCAGGGATTTATCGACTTCAATGATGTTGACGGTCCAGGGATTTACAGCGGGGATCTTTTGACTTTCTATAGGAAGCCTCGAAATGTTGAGGGAGCTGAATAGCGTAGCTACTTTATTATAGAAAGGTGTAGAACATTGTGGATTTCACTTCTAATTCCAGGAGATACATCATTACGTATTATCTTATTTAAGGATGTTTTGGCTTTAATTGCGTATTTGATTGACAGGGTTTGTCTTCGATATGTGAGGTTAGTTTCAGCCGCTTCGATGAGAATACTACCAATTGGACTTGTGTGAAAGCAACCAGTGCTTATTCTGAGTCCGCAATTGTGCAGTGTGTCCAGTTTCTTGAGAGTTGAGTTGCACGCTGAATTATATACAATAGATCCGTAATCTATCTTACTTCTTATTAAGGCTTTGTATGTAAGTAGTAAGGTATTTTTGTCTGATCCCCAGTTGTTGTGATTTAGACACTTCAGGATGTTAAGTCGATTTTTGCATTCTGCGTATGTTTTAGAGATATGTTCTTGCCATGTGAGCCTGTGGTCAAATATAAGGCCCAAGATTTTTGTATGTGTGACAGTCTTAATGGCTTTGTTGCCCAGGAATAGTTTCGGGTAGACGGGGCTTAATTTTTTAGAAAAAGTCATACATTCAGATTTATCAGTCGAGAATTTGAAACCGGTTTTCATTGACCATTTGTAAATACAGTTTACAGCAGTTTGCATTAATTCATTGGTGGAATCGAAGTTCCTTCCTTTGCATAGTAACACCATATCATCGGCGTATTTCCGCACGACAACTGGGCTTACAATATCATCATCAGCATCGTTTATGGCGATTAAAAATAGAGTCACACTGAGCACTGATCCTTGCGGTAGCCCATTATTAAGTTTCTTAATTGTTGATAAATTATTACCTACACGTACTTGAATACATCTGTTGCTAATAAAGTTGGTAAGGAACTTAAACATATTGCCCTTGATACCAATACTAAGTAATTTAGCAGCTATGCGGTGTGTCCATACCATATCGTATGCTTTTTCGATGTCTAGATTTACTAAGATAACATGCTGTCCTTGAAGAAAGGCTTCTTGGATTATCGTTGTCGTGCTGATAAGATGTGAGGTGGTGGAGTGTCCAGTTCTGAATCCAAATTGGTTGTCTTTTATTAAATGTTGAGATTCAAGGAACCACCTTATTCTTTTGTTAACGATTTTTTCTAATATTTTGCATAGGTTGCAGGTCAGTGAGATTGGTCGGTAATTATAGCTATTTGACTGGTCCTTGCCAGGTTTGGGAATCGGAATGACTGTGGCAGTCTTCCAGAGTTCAGGAAAAACATTATTTAGCCATATATGGTTATATATTTTTAATAAAATGTTAATACCTCTCTTTGGGAGATTTTTATTAAGCAGTTTGGAATTTTGTCTGGGCCAGGAGCTGAGTTGTTGATCTTTTTTAAAACTTCTTGTAGTTCATGCATGAAAATTGGAGAATTCATGTCATTATCATAGATGCTGTCATCAATAGGTGTCATATTTGGTTCACTTTCGGCTTTTTCTTTATAAGTGATGAATTCCGTATGGTAATTGGAAGTGCTGGAATTTTTCATGAAGGTTTCGGCAAATTCCTCAGCAATAATTTTGGGGTCGCTAATTATCTGGTCATTGCAACGCAAGAAATGTGTAGTACTATTAGTCTTCATACCACGTATGGATTTGATTTTATTCCAGCTCTCTGTTGAGTTCGATTGGCAGTTTATTGAGGAGATATATTCAGTCCATGATCTAGCTTTGTTTATTTTAACAGTTCTGCGGGCAATAGCTCTAGTTCTCTTATAGTTGATTCGGCTATCATCATCTCTTCTTTTCTTATACCGGTTAAATGCTTTTTTAGCGTTTCTAATAGCGACTTTGCATTCAGAATTCCACCAGGGAACGCTTTTGAACTTAAACGGGCCATGGTGCATTTGTGTCAGTGAGTTAGCAGAATTGGATATAATATTACAGAATGATTCTACTATCTGGTCAATGTTATTATCGTCCTTGAAAATATATTCTTCGTTGAGGTGCTCATCAATTTTTTTCTGATAATCCAGCCAATTAATGTTCTTATAATTGGGGATTGGGTTGCGCCATTCATGACTAATGGGCACACTTGGTTCGTGGATATCAATCAGTATTGGAAAATGATCACTATCGTAAGGGAAGTCCATAACATTCCAGGTACATTTCTGTGCTATTGTGGGAGAAGCTATTGAAAGATCAATCGCACTTAGCCTGCTGTTACTGATATTAATATGTGTGGGATCACCAGAGTTGAGGATGATGCTGTCATGGTCGTCAATTACTTTTTCCAATAATCGGCCTCTTTTATCAATTTTGTACGATCCCCATAAGGAGTGATGGCAGTTAAAGTCTCCAAGAATTATGAAGGGCTCTTTTATCTGGTTTATAATATCATGCATTTCGATTTATTGTAGTGGGTACCTATTAGAGATATAGACACTTCCGATACATATGGGGTTAGTTGAATTAATTTTAATTGCCACGAATTCCATGTCAGTTTGAATTTTTAGAATTTCGATGGGAATCGATATTTTGGAATATATTGCCACACCACCACATGCATATTCAGGATTACTTCTATTTTTAAAGGTACAAGTATATCCAGTTATATTCCCATGTGATTTTCCTTTAAAGTTTGTTTCTTGTATACATATTATATCAGGGCTATGTAGTTTGCATAAATATTGTAAGTTTTCTAGCCTGCTATAAAAGCCATTTAAATTCCATTGCAGGACTATCATTACTTCTTCTTTATATTATACTCTACTTTCAGATGTGTCAGCATGGTTTAAATTCTATGGGGTGATTACATTAACTGGTGTTGATTTCTATACTGGAATCTGTTTCAGTACTTGATTCATCTGCAGTATTAATTACTGAGTTGATTTTCTTGATAATTCTGGTGAATCTGCCTTTTATGGTTTTGTTGGTGAGATGAGGATACAAATTATGTATCATTTTGGTGATGGATGATATGTCCTGTGAGTAATCAGCAGCTATAAGTATAGGATCATTAGCACTGAAAGAGTTCTCTAAAAAGGATTTAAACTGAATGTAATTAAGGGGGAAGTTATTTTGAGTGTCTTCAATGATGTGTTTGATAGGGGTAATCAACTCTTCCATATTCTTCTCTTTCTTCTTTTTTTTCTTTTTTGGTTGTTTTGAGACTTCTTCCATATTCTTTGTTTCAGTTGTGTTGCTTACAGTGGAGGGTAAGGAAGAGTCAGTCTGGAGGCATCTTTTATTATTATTAATGGAAGCTATGTTGTCTTTAGTTGGGATTTCTTCATTGTTTTTAGCTTCATTAGTAGAAAATACAGATTTAGAAGGTGGTGAGGGACCAGTTGTGGGTATTTCTTTTGTAAGATCATTGTGACTTTGAATATCTACAGCTCCAGTGTTTTCTCTATTGATGGCAGGGTCTGGTATGTCACAGGATTTTCCCCTGAATTGTTCAGATTCCATGGGAGCACTGCCTAAATTGATAGTCTTGTGTTGATTAGAGGTGTTATGTGAAGGGCATTGTCCAGCCAAGTGCCCTGTTTGGTGACAGTTAAAGCAAGACATTTCATCTGTTGTAAAAAATATCCTATATGTTGAGCCATCATAATACACAGTAGTAGTATCTGTTAGTAGACTCACATCTTCAGGGGCAATATACACTTGTCTACGGAAACTCATAATATGGGAAAAACCCTGTCCAGGAATACCAGCTTTTACAAATGAAATTTTAGATGCCAATTTGATATTCTTTGTGGTGAGTACATTCTCTATTACTGAATGTGGGATTATGGGACAAACGTTAGATATAATAATTCTTTTGGCCTTTGTTACAAGTGGTCTCAACTTCAGTTCATAGTTTTTTATTTTAATAACTTTATGGTTGTTCGTAAGGCTGTCAGCTATAGCTTGAGAGCTTAGAAAGATACACACTCTGTTATTAGCAATTCTTGATATGAACCTTATTTCACTGGCGTCAATAATATCGGATAGACTGTTTATGTAATCTTTAATAGTGAGACCTTCCTGCGAGTCGATAATTATGGCCTGGTCCTTGGTGGGAAACACTTCAGTTGACATAACATTTGCGTAAGTTTTCATATTTGAGTGAGTAGATACCTGAGGTGACGATGTTGAGGTTATAGGAGCCCTGATGTCCGGAGGCTCCATCCTTGCAGGTTAGCCGCTGCACCGGCTGACCATACAGTTGATTTCAGACACTCACAACTTGTGGGACAAGAGATTACTAGTAAGTAAATGTTATTAAGTTCACAAACTAAATGGCAATGTGGTAACAACTGTTTCACTGCACGCGATCGGAGCACGATGTGACTCGGTCGGCTGCCGCAATGGAACTGGAGGTCAAACTTGTTCTCAATTTTAAACACGATTCTTAATATATCTCAAGTGATTCATATTATCCATTGTCAGTTTAAAAGAAGAGCAAGTACGATAAAAATAACTTTAATATCTTCGATTCATCAATTTTCAATTCATACTCATTATGATAAAAGTAGGTATAGTATACGAAACCATCCAATAAATAATTCAGAATATGTTAATAAGAATAACCATTAATCATCTGCATATTAGGTACTGGTAGGTGGAATTGTAACGATGTAAACGATGATAAAGAAAGCTATGCGATGTGACATTTTAAACTATTTGCCAATGCTGAATTTTTGAAGAAGGAAGTGTGCAAATCCCAGAAACATCGATCTTTCGACTCTTTTAACGGTCCTCATTACGATGCTAAAAATAATTCGGAACCAGTCAGCGTACGAGAGAGTAGGTAATTACCGTCTGACCCTTACCGAAACCATTCGCGTGTGCAATTTCGTCTATTCAAAAGACAGACGCGGCGGCGGGAAGCAAAGAAACAATAATGATCCTTCTTCCTATTCGTGTTCACTCTGTGATCTCTCTTTTCCGCCGCCCTTGAGATATAAGGGCACGATCTTATATGCGGGCTTGTGTTTATTTCCGGGAAACCATTCATCATTCTGTGAATTTTCTAGTTTTTTTGTAATATATGAAATATATACAATCGAAATTATACTTTTCAAGACCGATAAATTCATGGTTATGCGAGTCAATTGATTTGAACACTGTAGAATATCAATATAATTGCACTGGACTGTTATGATATAGTTGGTAAGATGTTGAATTTTATTGTTAGAATATGTTATCATCCACATTTCTACATTAAATAAGGTACTCGAAAATACGTGGCGTCAAAAGACATGGCATCTATTTTGTTCCATGACAATAATCATGCAAAAAATCTATAATGAAGTATAAGGTATGAATTTTGAAATAGAAAGATGTATCAGGGCTGAGAGAATACAAAATAAGAAACATCAATCATTGAGTTCAAAAGTGTTTATTTAAATAAATAAATTTATTTTTTTTATTTATCTATTTATTTGTTGTTGGGATAGTTCCTGAGAGTATGTTATATATATTCCGCTTTCGTATTTTCGACACAGGTTTCCTATGAATCCTGCGCTGGTGCGGGTTCAGGCATAATTTGAACAGTTCCACCGCGAAAGTGTCTCTTTTATTCCCTGTGTGCGACTCGCATTTTTTCAGCCGTATGCGCGTGTCAGTTTGTCCTGAATTGTTTGGTAGGACGAAGGATCTCTTTAGAATGGGATTTACAGGAGGTATTTTAATTTTGCCGGGGACAAGTCATGGTTCTTTGCTTTTTATTATTTATGATCGCAATAACATCGAGGTCATTAGCAACCAGAATTGCCTTTAACGCTATGACAACTGTGAAGAAGACATGATATGGTGATGAAGGGGGGATGAAAGAACACAAATATACCCATGCCCGAGGCGGGACTCGAACCCGAGATCCTTTGGTCTGAGATCGCTACGGCCCTATTGCCTTAACGATCTCGGCCATCCGGACCGGCTGTCATGGTTCTAGTAGATGTCACAAGTGTGACATGGTACACTGAAGACGCTATACTTTTTATTGTGTTCAAGGCACTTACAATGTTTTTTCAGGTAACCATTGATTATATGAATTTGGCTATTATAGCTTAAGAAATTTCATCCTCTGACTTGCTATTAAAAGTCAAAGACATCTGGCACGTAAATAAGATCGCGACACGGCAAATATTGGATGACACTTTCTACAGCTGAAATAAGACCTACCAAATCATTTTAGACATGTGTATATTATTCACAGCAAAAGGAGATAATTGCATGTTAACAGTTTCTCAGAAGAGAGGAAAAACAGGCTTATAAGCGGCCTAGGATACTACATTAGTTTGCTGATATATTCAGTGGCAAAGCAACGCCGCCTTGCACCCTTGACCGCTTTCACTCCGCCCGGGCCACGCTGGCATGGAGTCCCGATTCCCGGCTGCCCGCCCACCCTGTGTGTGCCCTCGAACGAGATGATCAGGCGGCAGTAGTGCCACCCCCGCTGACGCAGGGATGTACTGGTCCGGCAGTATTTAAAGGCTGCGTACGGCCACCGAAGTTTTCCGATCTTCGTGAGCGCGGTAGTGATGGCCAGCGTCCCCACTCTACGGTTGCCTTCGGGTAGACCGAGACGGGAATCGACGCCAGGCCGAACCGAGCTACCCACCGCCAGCCTATCTGCCTACACCGCAGCCTTCGCCGAAGCTGCCTGCCTGCCACACCTCCCCCACCCTCCTGCCGACAACGACCGACTGAGTACTGGGCTGCGTAGCCTCTGTTAGGATGTAACCGTATTTTTGAAACAAGAGCTCGTAAAAAACCTCTTTTAACATTCAACCCGGAGTTAATCCTTCCACCGTTACATTCTCCCTCCCATCATGTCTTCATGACAATTACAGGAAGGTGCGAAAAGCCATACTAACAAATTATGACTATTCGTTCCCAAAATCTGCCACAATACGTGTTAGGGTGTTATTCCCTTTCAAATAAATTTAAATAAGCATTAATAAAATTAATAAAACAAATCTAATAAGCATTTATTAAATTCTCTGTAATGACATTTATTTGAGAGAATGAATGCCGCAAACATTATCTAACAAAATGAATTGTTATAACAGCATTAATTTATATATATATATATATATATATATATATATATATATATATATATATATATATATATATATACACGACTTTTCAGAGCAACGGGAATTTCCACACTCTAAGAGCTATTATCACTTCTGAATATCAGAATAAGAGAGAATATAGAATATCATATCCCTTTTCCTCGACTTTTCACTTTTCTTTCTTTGAAAAAAATATCGTGCTGTCTCCCAGACCGTTTTGTATCAGATACGTCAGAAAAAATCATTGTACCAGTTAAGGGATAAAATTATTTTTCGGCCAGGTTCATCACAATATCTTCACTTAAACAATTCTTCTTATGAATCCACACCAACTCATACCAACGATCTTCGAATTACACTGCACATTAGCATGTCTGTTTTCCTTTTCCCTGAGTCTCAATATTGCCCTGCATTTATACTTTCCTAACTTCATATCGGCTTCCCTTAGATAATCCTTTTGCCTCCGCTCTCTTGTCTTGCTAAGAATGGTGCGTTTTCTTAACACTATCGCTTGGTAGTAGCGCCTCATATGATATTGCCTAAATGCAGGAGAGTTGGGCGGCTTAGCTCATTTGTTAGTGTGCTCAATTTCCATGACGCGACCTCGGGTTCTATTCCCGGTCAGACAAAGTTATAGCGTGCGTTTTCTTTACAATGTCCCAGTACACGTTGCTATGTGACGATGAGAAAATTCACTTCTCAGGTTGTGAAGACCAGAATACGGCATGGGGATGTATTTCTGCCAACCACACGTACCCCTTTGAATCATGGCCGAGGCCGGGACGCCGCTGGTCGGCCATGGCCCGTAAACGGGCCGACGCGCCAAGTACAATAAAAAATGCAAAGGAATGGCTGGTTAGGAATATTGGCGGAATGGACAAAAGGAATATTGGTTTTAACGGTTTTATAAAACTTCTATCATTACGCGCGCTCTCTCTCTCTCTCACACACACACATACATACATACATACATACATATGTGTATATGTGTTTTATTATATAAAATTTTCTTTAATACCAAAGGATTTTCATAAGACATATATGTTAGTAATTACCAATTCGCACAGAACTAGAGAGAGAGAGAGAGAGAGAGAGAGAGAGAGAGAGAGAGAGAGAGAGAGAGAGAGAAAGAAAGAGAGAGAGAGAGAGAGGTATGCAGCTTCCGGTCATATAAAATTGTTTATGGTTTCGTCAGATACCCAACAACTCAGAGAAAATGCAAAAACTATGAAACAGTTTCAATTTTCACTGAAAATGCAAATATTTGATTGTGTTATTCCTACTACTCTTGTACTGCTGACGCTGACAACATGTTCATACTCTGTGCATCATTGCTTTCTACTCATCTCATTCAACAGCAAGGCTACAAAGAGCAACCCCCAGCCATTAAATATTTGTTATTGACCTGTTGTGTAAAGAAACAGCAACTTGACTTGATATTCATGGCATGTAAAGAACTGTTGTATTATGTTAGGAACGTATTTGTGAAGACAGTTTTTGTTTACGTACGGACGTTATACGAGAGTATTTTATTTGTTGTTCTTTAGGATTGTGTGTGCTTCTTTTTGGAAAACCATTTTGTGAAGTTTTGTGCGGCAGATTTTTTCCTTCTTGAGGCCACTGGTTGATACTAATTTTGAGACTCACACAAAAATTATGTTGGTGCGATCGATGGCGCTGTCGGCATCTGCACCCCGCTTCTGGCCTAGCTTGCGAAAAAAAGTTCGTTCTCCATTAAAATTCGTCTAGTATCTGCTGCGAGTCGCGAGAACTGCATGGATTGTTCTCTGCGGCAGGGGCCGAGGCTAGGGTGGGGAGTTGGCGGCAGCGATGACGGGGTCGGAGACATGACGGGGCAGAGATGGGGCTGGTGACAGGTGACATGGCGAGGATCGTGGAGGAGCAAGCGTGGCGCGGCGAGTGCCAGAACCCAGGTGGGAGAGGTGGGGCGGCGGCGATGACGGTTGTGGAGGCAACGACAGTGGCAAGACGGGGCGGGGCGAGTGCCAGGACCCGGGTGGGAGAGGCGGGGCCGGCGGCGATGGCGGTTGGGGAGGCAATGACAGTGGCAAGGCGGGGCGGGGCGAGTGCCAGGACCCGGGTGGGAGAGGCGGGGCCGGCGGCGATGGCGGTTGTGGAGGCAATGATAGTGTCGGGGCGGGGAGAGAGCCAGAATCTGGGTGCGAGAGGCGGGGCCGACGGCAATGATTGTGGTGGCAAGGACGGTGGCGGCGCGGGGCTGGGTGCAGCGCTCTGATAATTACTGTGCACGCGCGCAGCGAGGTCGGCGGCGTGGGCGTCGGCGCAGGGATGCGGCGTGGCGCGCAGATTGTCCGATTGAACGCGTCTGGGGAAACCACGCGACGACTGACGGCGAGGCCGTGGGTGTAGGGGGGACTAGTGAACACCCACCCAGCTGCTCTTCGACCGCGCTAGCTGGTTGTGCAGGCGGCAGTCCGCGTAATGAATGCTACAAATAACGGCGCAAACGAAAGGGAATTTGGAGAGTGTGGCTTCGGAGCAATAATCATCATATGAAAGCAGGAAACAAGGACAAAGGGAATGGATGTATTCTAGAGAAAGTAAAGCCAACATTTATTCATCGATCAAGGATGAAAGACGATGATGACGTAGAAAATATAGAAAATGGAAGATACAGAACTGAAAGGTAGTAGAGTGATGTAATAAATAAGTTAAAAGCCTTCAAAAAGAAACTCGTTTTACGAATAGATTGTTTAGAAGAGAGAATAAAATTAATTAGATCTCTGGTGAGGTAGATACCTTTTTATTATGATAAATAAATAAAGATATTGTCTGGTATCAATACTTTTTATTCAGCTTATGATCGTTTCGATTCTGCCTGCAGAACTGTGTTTTCGGCCCGGAAGCTGCATGCTCTGAGGATGATTGCTATGCGATCGAAACGATCATAAGCTTAATAAAAAGTATTGATACCAGACAATATCTTTATTTATTTATCAGATAATAAAATATTAAGGTATCAAAAATATGTTGGAAAAGAGACGAAATATGAAGTTGTAGAGCAGGAAACAATACCACGCTGATGATAGACATACCATAGAGAAGAAAACGTTATTAAACGGCTGAACAATGCTAAATAATGTCAAGTGCAAATAAATCTAAAAATAATATCGGTTTGAAAGAAAGCTATAACGAATATAATAGAAGCTATTTACTTATTTTGTATCATAAAAACCAACATAACTTCCCAACAAAAATGGAGAGAATGGACGCGTTTCGAAACAAGGAAAGTCCGACCCAAGCCTAAAGGAGGTTGTGAAGAAGTGAAAGCTGGCGGGGAAAGCGAGAACCGGAGGAAAAGCACCCGCGGGAGAAGCGTCGCAGAAGTGGCGAGAAGGAGCGGTTTGTGTGGGGAGGCGGCGGAGCAGAGCGGCTCTGACGTCAACTCGCAATCGCCGGCCGCTGACTGCTTGTGGGCGTCGGGCGAGGGTGGCGGCAGACGGCGGCGGAGGACCGGCTTGTCGAAGGAGGCTGGCGAGGGGCGGCGGGCGAAACGGTGACCTTGGGGGGATGGCGTGGGTAATGGGGTGAGGGGCGGCGGGCGAAAGGGGCGGGCGAGGGAGCCGGCGACAGGGGTGGGCTTGAGGTGGGGCGTCGAGGGAGGCGGGTGAGAGGCGACTGGCAGCGGGCGCATGGCTTCGGAAGAGTTGGCGATAGGGGGCCGTGCGAGGGGAGGCTTGCAACGGGTAGTGCGGCGGACGAGGAGCGGCTGGTGGCGGGTAGTGGATGGGGGAGGGAGAATGGGGAGGAGGTGGGCGGAGCCCAGAAGGGGCGGTCGTAGCGCGCGTTGCGCGGGGCCCCCTATTCGAGATACGTCGACCGGCGCGAAGCCTCCGCCGCTAATTAACAGATTGCAAGCTGGGCGCGCGCAGCGACGACAAATGACGCCCCATCAGCGCAGATGCCCTTTGCCCGCCCGTCCGCCGTCGGCACCGCTCGTTCTGTCGTCGCCTCGCCTCGCCTCGCCGCGTCCATGCCCTGTAGCCCCCTGCATCCCATTCTGCTTCAATCCACTCTCCACTTCAGTTTGCAGCTCCTTCGCCCCCGTCTTGCTCCAGAATTTCCGTTGCTTCACTTGCCCCGGTCCGACTTCCATCCCGACTTTGACCCACTTTAGATACCACCCGCCTTACCCTATCACCAGGTTTAGTTCTCGCTTCATTTCTGTGGCCTCGTTCCTCAATTCAACACTCGGCTGTCTTCAACCACCGTTTCTCATGCAGATCTCTCATGCACACCTGCGTTTTTCCAGTTTTCTCTCATCATTTACGCTTTACGCCTCTTTTCTCCGTTGTCACCGTTGTATCCGTCATAAAATTTCCAACGGCGTTACAACTCAAATCGTTGCGCTCTCATTGTCTTGCGTCTTGCCTGCAGGCGTGTCGTGCCGTCATTCTGTCACAATACGCTGTACATTACACACACTCAAATTTTTTCTTCAAGAAGACTAGTGGAAACCCGTCACAGTTTGACGATGAGAAAGAAAATATTCACTTCTGAGTATACACGCTAGTACGGGAATATCTGAAGAAAAATGAATTAAAGGCAAAAAACTATTGTTATTCTACTTCATCTGCGCGCAGAGTCACTTCCTGGAAGGGAAATGCTATGCAACCAAAGTCAATCAAAATTCAAAAAATATGTTTTAATTTCTGAAGCAGATCCGTGCAAATTGATCAGTATTTCACTTTCTCGTCATGCATGCTACAGAAAAAGTATTTTAATCTTGCAGTGAAAAGTGACAATTATTTGTCAGAAAAACTTGTTTTGTGGGGTCCTGATACCAAAAAAGTGCATTAATCTTGTTCCTATAAGTAGTAAATTACTTCCTCTAACACTATGTACAGTTAGAATTCATGTTTTATGGTCAACATACAATGTAGGCTTTCACGGCCGGTTTCTACATCATAATTAGTTGTTTGCGGGTTTGTAGGCCCTGGTCCAACGGAGACTGGTCCAAACGTTTCGCCTGGCGGTGCTGCCAAGAAGGACACTTCGCCCCCGCCAGCAATGCCACTGATGATGCCTGCCACAGTTGCAGGCGAAACGTTTGGACCAGTCTCCGTTGGATCACGGCCTAAAACCCTGGAAACAACTAATTATCGTGTTTTATGGGACTTGACACCGAAAAATAGATTTACGCCATAAAGTCTGTCTGTCTGTCTGTCTGTCTCTGTCTGTCTGTTCGTCCGTCCGTCCATCCGTCCATCCGTTCGTTCGTCTGTCCGTCTGTCAATCCGTCCGTATGCCCGTCCGTCTGTCCGTTATTCTGTCCGTCCGTCTGTCCATCCGTCTGTCCGTCCGTCTGTCCGTCCGTCTGTCCGTCTGTCCGTCTGTCCGTCTCTCCGTCTGTCCGTCTGTCCGTCTGTCCGTCTGTCCGTCTGTCCGTCTGTCCGTCTGTCTGTCTGTCCATCCTTGTTTTGAATTCCATCCATTTTCTGGGAGCGATGGGCCCTTGCCCAAACAAAAGTGAAGGGGTGGTCATATAGCTGCTGTTCTGATAGCTGCTGGGTGTGAGCGTATTCCAGATACGTTATAATTTGAAACGCGCAAACAAGAAGGGTTGATTTTATATATTTTGTGATTTTCGAAAATCATTATTTTATTTTTGTCGTTTCTGTTCATTTGGGACAATCAGGATAGCAACAAGTCGAGAAAAATGAATTACTCTTGTAATATGTCTTTCTCTCATCATGATTCTCTAAAGCTAATGGTAGCACCTTCACAAGCTATATAACAAAACCTCATTAAATTTCTGAAATTATGTCAAAAACATAAAACAAATTTGTGAAATCTTTGTTCAAATTGCTTATAAATTTCATACTATCCGAAATGAGTAACTGATTTCGTTCTTTCATTCAACAGACATTCATATCAAGATCGCATACTGAATGTTCAAGAGGAAAGTGTTAAAATGTTAAAAACAAGCTCTTCGAACTTTGAATCAACAAACATTCTGCATGAGTAAATGTTTTTCTTCAGTTATTCCAATTATGGTTGTCGCAAATAAGTGGAAACTTACAAAAATACAAGACGGATTTAATAGTCCCGTATACAGAGCGTATGGGGGCCCCACATCACCGTTTAATTTAGGGCCGATTCCTCTAACCTGATGCAGTTGAATGTAGATCTATAAGCATGATTCAGTTAGAAGTGATAGAATCACAGAGAAAAATCAAATTATATATACATGCTGATAAACCAACATTTTACTTAATACTAACTTTCCAATATTTTCATAAATTTGCACTTTTTAACCCCTTTCATTTGACAAAGATTAACGTATTCATTAAAGAAAGTTACATTATATGAAGAGAGCAGCATTGTTTATCTTTTAATCATTCGACATCATCATTCACTCGTAATTTACTTATGCGTAACCATTTTTGAAATATCTGCAATCAGCAGTGTTTCATCAACGTAATAAACATTTACATTTACCGTATTGAACTTATAATAGCTTCGAAATGGGAAAGAAATTAAGGCGTTTTTTTCGATATTTAAAATTTTTAAATGGTAAAAGCAATCTCATTACGTTAGATGTACGTTCATCAAATGGAATTCGCCTTCTTGGAGAAAATATTAATTTGTCGTTGGAGTAATTTATCTTCATCTGTCTTGCCAGAATTAGATCTGAGGTCTGTTCCCATCTCACAATCTCTTCGTCAGTCTTCTCACACTTCTTTAGCCAAGTGGATTATATTCTATTGCTTGTTTTAGAATCCCTTCTGGTGACATACGAATGATATGCTCTCTCCATTTTTCGTGGTGGATCGCCTTTTCGCTTATTGGTTCCATCCGTAGTTCGTTCCGGATTTTAATTTCGAATTAATGGTTTCGGTCTCTTTTCTATTCTCTAATCGTATCATCTATACAGATGTTGAATAGCGTTGACGTCATCTAATTTAGATGTCAATACTTTACCAGCACCAATTCTAATTCTCGTGTTATTGTACAGTTTTTGAGACTCAGATCAAATTTTTAGGGAATCCTCTTTTTTTCATTACATACCATATTTTATCTCTTGGGATCCTACCAAGTGTTTTTTACACTCCTTTTAGCCGCAATGTACGCGAGTGCTGGGTTCGCACGACCCATCTCCGTCCATGCCTTCAACTTTAAGCGTAGGCAGCGGGCAGACGAAGCGAGGCATTACAAAACACTCTTAATAGTAGACTTGTGGCCGGAGAGCGAATGATTCGAGCGTAAAAATGGGGGTGGTCGGGACATCTACTACCATCTGCTACTCGGGACATTTGAGGCGAGATGGGAGTAATCACGAACTGACGAGAGAGTAAGAGAGAGAGAGAGAGAGAGAGAGAGAGAGAGAGAGAGAGAGAGTTGAGAAATAAGAAAGGGATGAAGGAAGTAAAACAGTGAATAAATATATAAATAAATAAATAAATAAATAAATAAATAAATAAATAAATAAATAAATAAATAAATAAATAAATAAATAAATAAATAAATAAATAAATAAATAAATAAATAAATAAATAAATAAATAAATAAATAAATAAATAAATAAATAAATAAAATAAATAAATAAAATAAATAAATGATTGTAAAGCTGTTATTTATAGTTTCATCACAATGTTAAAATAAAAAAGCTTAGATATGAATGTTTTATAAACAATTCTTTATTTGATTTCATTATAATGATACTTTTGTTTCATATTACTCCTGTCAACAGTATACTAATATCACATTTGGGGTAAAAAGAATCATTATCTCCGTTTCTGCTCTGCTCTCAGTTAAAATAGGATAGGCGTATTAGAAAATATATAGAAGTACTTTATTTCAGTTTTGTGTATTCACAATTTATTTCAGTATGTTTATAAAATTGTATAAATAAATAATAGAATAGAACTAATGCGTTGTTTTTATAGTTTGTGGGTAATGATTCTACATTCGTAGTGAACGTTTGTCATTTTTACGAGGTAAAGAACACAATTAAATGCTTATAATGCATATGTTTATTATAACTCCCACCTTCAAATAAATTAAATAACACATAAATATGTTGAAAATTTTGAATAGCTGATCATAATATATGTTTATTTTAACTATTTTATTATTGCGAAAAGGAATTAAATTCATCCAATAAAGGCAATTTTTGTATTGATGAACTATTTTCGAATGGAGCACGCATCTTTAAGAGTAATATGATAATATTAATAATTTAACTCTACTGTATCATTTCTTCTTTTTAGGCAACCAATGTAGAAGTTTTCAAAAATTTACTTTTTCATACAATATTGGAATACGACAGCTAGTCAAGATAACCGAGATCGTTAGGACAGTACTATCATCGTCCAGTCCCCCAGGGCTAAGCCATAGACGAACAAAATTGGTATATGTTTTGGGTAATATTTATTTGCATTTCCTGGTGTGAACAAAAAATTAATACAATTGTCTGAAAATGAAAACAAATTTTGATGATTTAGTTTAAAATGAGTGTTAAAAATAAAATGAAACAGTAATCAGAGGCGAAATTACGGAATAAAATAAGTGAACGTAAAGAAATTGTAATATTACAGAATATATGAGGCCTTGCAAAGCCAAAAGATGTAAGTACCAAAATTTTTGAAACAAGGGTTTTGACTTATAACTATTTTATAATTATGTGCCAATTTACAGTTAAAAGAGCGAAGTCCCAAATACCTTACAAGTAGTAATATTTACCTAGTGATGGCTGTAGTTGTATATCACAAATACGAATTCACACTGTTTTTATTAATTGCCTGAAAGAATGGCATTTAGCACCCCTGGTTTTGCAAGCCCTAAAATACACATAGATGGAAGATAACTTACGAAAACATGTTAAGATTGATCAAAATATTTTAAAAAATGAAGATAAATTTAAAATAAATAAAAGTCAGGAAAAACTTTCCCAACGTAAATATATACATTTTTACTTCAAAGAGAAGGGTACAAGTATGAATTGAAAGAGAGCTGATTAACGTAAAAAATAGTTGTGTGAATTTGATTTTTTATAAAATAAAATACCCCGACAACATTTTTCAGAATTTCACAAGGTATCAACATCACCAGCAATTTTATAAACCGTTTTTGACATCACATCTCCATTATGCTTATATCAGGGGCGAGGATATTTGGAATAGGAGAGCAAAAAGTAGATTCCCTTCTATTTTAGAATGACTGCTGGCAATGGTCGACGTTGACTATCATCAAGACAGAAACCTCGGGGGAATCTGACATCTCTTGCCTCCTGCACACTTCCGGATAGTGGATTGCAACTGGAGGAGGAGCAGAAATGTATGATGGCATATTGGACCATCTTAATGAGAGTGGATGGATCGCCGTTAAATCTAAGTCGATGACAATGTATAATAGCATTGAAATGTTTTATTGATAGCTTCTGTTCATCAGTATTGCAAATTGCTTAAATTTCATCATTTTCATAATTCTTATTAGACATTTTACGTCTGCTTAACCTTGACTGTCGCTCCCTGTACCCTATGCAATTATTCCATTGCCTATTTTCAATCTAGGTACCCTTGACCCCAGTCTCCTTTAATTCTTCTATGGCTCGTAAGTCCATCGCGACCGGGAACTGTCTCCTACCGCTAGTAAGCCATTGGCGGCACAATTATCCTGTTAAAGGAAGGTAGCTTTCATGGCGGTCAGGAGGCGCTCACATTGTGGCTCAGGCGCCGATTACTGAGCTTTCACCCCGTGGCACGTAAGCAGTCACACAAACACACACACACACACACACACATACAAACACACACAAACACAATATACAAACACACACGCATACAGACACACACACACACACATTCAAACACACACACATTCAAACACACACACACATTCAAACACACACAGGGAGAGCATTGGAAGGGAATACGCTTAGGAGTGTGTTAAGTGTTGATAGGGATATGCCATACCATGTCAAACCACTAAAGGAATCATCCATATCTAAGGCAGGCCTCGCATCATTAGAATCCCCCATACTCCTATCTACCTAGCTGCTTCCATGACTACTATCCTACGGGATCCGGCAAAATATTCAAATTTCAATGTGATAAAGCTCGCATGCTTCGTGGCTGTTTCGTAAGAAACGACTTCCCGGAAGCAAAAATCCGTTGGATGTACGCGCAATATAACATGTCATGAATAAAATAAAATATATTAGGAGCTTATGCATGTTTGGTGACGATTTTGAAACTTGATCATTACACTGTAAGCACCCGGAAGGATTGCCGTCGTAAGTCGAACCGATTTGAGAAGAAATTCTTGAAGTATCCTGTGGATACCCTGAAATAAAGAATACGATCGTGTTATATTGCTCTAGGTGTCGATACACATTGTTGATTGAAGTAAATATATCATTATTGTTATAAGGTTGATGAGCAGACGTGCTTTAATCAATACGCCATTGTTTACATTGTATATTGTTTCTGTATATGCGTTTTTATGTTTTAAATATGATTATTTGCGTTATCAAACATTTTCTATGTCATATAAATTCATGAACAAAAACACAAGTTGTGAAATACTTGTAGGCATATATATGTTTTCGTATTCATATATAATGTGAACTAGTGTCTCAATAATAGTCATAAACCGTAATTGCACAATGGTAATAGTAGTATTAGCATGTTAAAGTTATTACCTAAAATATGAAATAAGGAATTACGCATTTAATATATTTTTATATTTCAGTATATTTCAGTACATTTCAGTTGCCATAATAATTAAAATACATATGTTGGAGAATACATTACATCAAAATTTTTCGATAGTAGCAATAATTAGATATTTAGCACACAACATAAACTGACTTACAAACAACGTCCTAATGAAGCGGCACTGCCCTTTACCCATTATCCTCTCAGTTAAAGTTCCAGCTTGGAAAAAATAAGCAACTTATGAAACTCATTAAAACTATTGAGAAAAGGTGAGGTGAAATTATCGCAACGAGCAATCATTCACATTTTTAAAACATAAATGTATATATAACATTCTCTAGAAACTAGAATTAGTTTTTACTTTTTTTCTATTTAAAAGTTTTACATTAATTACAAAACCACAGATAGCCCAGCATCGTCTGTCTGGTACGAGTCTCTTCCTTTGCATTGTCTTGTTTTCTGCTAATGAACAGGTTAAAATTCATCTTACGCATTTCCCTACAATTTTAGTACGTCTCTTTTTGAAGACAACATATTCCGTATTCATTTTAAAACTTGCATATTATTAGATTAAATATCACTATGATTTACTCTCAGGATATCAAACCCGCAATTAAAATATTTATTCAGCCTTTTGTTTGTTACGTTTGAAGGATTTATATAAAATATCTTGGGTTGTTGTGTTTTCGTCTGCATGCTCGTAAATAATAAATTGATAAACGTGCTTCATTAGTGCCTTTAATTAGAGACCTATTTCATTACCATAATATTCGTCTAATTAATGAATATATCTAAGTAGCAAGTATACTGAAGACGGTACATTTGGAAATCCATATGTTGCACATCATTGAAATGTAGCTTGTATCGATTCATTGCTCTGTACTCTATTTTAGTGATTGATAACATTGCTATTTAGTTGAAAAAACATGAATAGAAGTAATTGCTGTCCGTTCATAACATACGCGTATTTTTATTAATTATTATTTTTTTTAATAATTAAACATAATTATTTTTTATGGAAGTATAGCTTGCGTTAACAAGTTACGTCCCTAAATTATATTTTTGTACGGAATTGACGAGAATACTGTAGGAGAAACGTAATAATCTTTTGATCTTGCATTTCCAATAACGCCAGGTAGAAATTACGTTGAGGACGATACATGCTTCTATATCGAATGCGTAAGAGTGGCCCACAAACGCGCTACGGAAGCAGCCATGTAACATATTGCTCCGTAATTGGCGAAACAACGGACGAGAGAATCGCGCAACGCAAACCACGCCCGGCCGAAATCGAACTGCGGGTCAGAAGTTAATTAGCTAATTGGTCGTGACCACGTAGGTATGCCAGCGACGTATTGCCGAATAGTTGGCCACTGAGCCGTGAAAATTAATTGACGTGGCTGGCAAACGCGGGGGAGCAGGCGGCGCGACGGGGGCGGGGTGGCAGGGGTTGACGCGGAGGGCGCGCGGGGGTGGAGTAGGTTGGTGTGCGGTCTCCATGTCCCTTCGTCGCACTCGGGGTTGCATGGCCGGTCGGCCGCGCTCGCCTGTGCCGCGCCGCAACACCACCTCCCCGCCTCCTCTCTCACCACCCCACCCATCCTCGTCCCCTCTCTCGCCCTCTCCCGCGTTGCCGCTGTTCTTCTGCGTCACCCTGTTGAACGCTTCGTTGCACTCGGATACGCGCGGTATCGTCCAGAATTCTGCGGCACAGCCCCTCCTCCGCCCGTTTCTTCAATTCGCGTTTTCGGTTTCTCTTCTCTCGCCCCGCTCCTCTCTTTTCGACCGGTTGCTGCCTCTTAGTACCACTTCCGTTATTTATTCATTTTCCAACTTTATTAATTGTTATTACGGGCTTTCTCATTCCGAAATTCTTTATAATGCCCTCTCCTTTTCATCTGTTTCTTTAGCGTTTCTCCTTATCCGCCTTTTAAGTGCCCACTCTTTTTCCTCTACCGCTTTTCTGATTTCTTCAATTTCCAATTTTCCCTATTTTCACATCCAACTTTTTTGTCTTTTATTTATTTTACGATGTTTATCTTCTTTTAATTTATTTATCATTTCTATTTATTTTATTCCATTCTGTTTTCCTTCTTTACTTATAGCAACTTGTCTGTTAGTGTCCTTTTCATCACACATCACATTTCCCCTTTTCCGAAATATTTTGTCTTCTACCTTATCCCTTTTATTTCTTGCCGCTCGTTTTTTATTACTCGCATTCTCGTTCCTAATTCATATTCATGATTTTACGTTCGCGCATTCTCTAATATGACAATTTAATCATTTTTCTTTCCTCTTTATGCTGCAGCGTTTTTCTTTTTATTATATTTTGCTTCTTGTCGCTCCAACGTTCTTACTGCCCGTCCATTTTTAAAATTCCGGTCCAATTATTTTATTTGATCAACATTAAATAGTTCATAACAAGAAGTGAAACTTTACTCTGGATTAGTTCGCATCCCATTTTACTGTCCCGAATACTAAAATACATGGAGAAAAACTTAGTAACGAGAGAGTTATGTAATGCTGCAAGACATCTATTTCGAGATTTTAAAGAAAATACACATTTTATGGATCCCTGATAGAAAAGAAGTATTTTCTCAAACGTCTGCATGTCTGTCCGTCTGCCTCTCTGTGAACAACACTAGCTCCTAAATCGTATAGATGATTTTCTCAAAATGAGTACTTTCCGATCGGCGAATACTGAAATGTAACAAAGTTATGCTTAAGGTAGGTTCAATTTCCATTAATCCTCGGAAATTTCGAAAATTGCTAAAGTTTACTTTTACTTCCAACCTGCCACACATTTTCAATATCAAAGCGAGAAATTTTTCTCAGTGTCATCGATTTCTCAGTATTAGTTCTTTAAATCGTATTGTTTACAGTATTTTTAAAAATATTTGTAGTTTTCGAGTTATATTTGGTGAAAACGTAATAATTTTCCACAAGCACTTAAACAAGATTCCCTAAAACCTTAAATTTTTTGAAACAATGTAAACATATGGAATTATGAAGTAAATTGTAAAAGACATTTTCATGAAACATGTTATAACATTTTCAAAAATGAATGATATACTTCGTATGGACGAGCCTGGGACTCTCATCTGTTCAAGTACCGTAACGATCCAGTAGTTACCATGTTGAATCCCAAATTATAGTAAAACCTATGAAACACGATTGTCATCTCTATGTTTTTGAGATTTACGTATGTTAAACTAATTTTGGTGGAACCATATCTAGCACTATATTTTAACATTTTTAAATTACAGGATGTGAGACATCTCTCTCCACACGATATCAGATATGTGCTTTGTACTACATATGGCATACATATTCAAGTGTTAAATCGTAGGAATGGTTTCTAATGTGGAGAATAAAGGTGGGTTTTAACAAGATAGACATTTCATTAATGTAAATGCGCGTTGTCATTTAAAGATTCTTGAGGGAAATTTTTCCAAATATATTGCTCAAACACTGGATTCAGGGACGTACGTTAAAAAACAAACAGAAACGAGAAACAAATGAAACAAGATATGCTAAAATGTGGAAGAAGATAAAAAGAAAACTAAAACAGATGCCATATAAGATTTGAGCGCGAGAGAATAAAAAGAACGTAGTTACGAGATAACGATTTTCTGCGTGAAAATTCTCTCGCTCACTGAGCTTCTCTCTTAGTGGTACAGTCGCTCTCATCCGCTGCGGCCTCCCTTTCCGAGATCAACAATTTTGAAGGAAGTGGCGCGCGGTGAACGGCGGCGGTGTGGTGTGGGGTGGGACAAGGGTGGTTGCAGTGAGGGGTGCGCGACGGAGAGACAAGGAAGAGCAAAGCGCGAGCGCTGGCGGCTTGGAGGAGCAGGTGATATGGTGGGGAAGGCGGGCGTTAGAGGTGGGGAGGCGCAGGCAGATCCAGGGGTGGAGTAGGAGGGGAAGCGGGAGGAGACTGGCGGGGCGGGAGGGCTGCAACGGTAGGAAGGCGGTAGCAGCGGGGAGAGGTACAGACGGAGAGGAGGAAGCGGAGGGACGGGGTATCGGCGGAGCGGAGGTAGGGGCGAGGAGTAGATAGTGGCTGTAGTGGCGAAGAGGTAGCAAGAGGGAGACGGCAGCTGCGAGAAGGCGGTAGCGGCGAGAAGAAATAATGGAGAGGCGGTAACGGGGTGAGGGGGTAGCGGCTCAGGGGAATTAGTGGCAAAGAGGAGGTAATGTCCAAGAGGGAGGCAGTACCAGCGGGGAAACGGTAGCGATGGAGAGGAGGGAGCGGGGTAGGTGGTAGCGGTGGGGAATAGTAGCGATGGTGAAGAGGTAGGGAGGAGGTTGTAGCGACGGGACGGCGATAGCAGCGGAGAGGAGGCAGTGGCGAGCAGGAGCTAATGGCGGGGAGGCAGTATTGGCGAAGATGGAGGCGGTAGGAGCGGGGAGATGGCAGCGGCGGGGAATGGGTAGCGAGGGTAGCGGTTGTGACGAGGTGCAGGTGGTAGCGACGAGGCGGAGAGGCACAAGTGGTTGCGGTGTGGAGACGCAGCGAAGGGGAGGCACGAGCAGTAGCAGCGGGGAGGTGCGAGAAGTAGTGGCGGGGAGTTGATCGTGGTGGGGAGTCGCAGATGATTGCGTGGAGGTACAGGCTGTATTGGCTCAGTGGCGGCGGGCGAACGGGCTTCTGTCTTCTTCCCACGCAAACCTCTTCAGTGGCGTTGCGCCGGAGACGGTGAATTGGGTGAAGGTAACGATGGATGTGTGGTGCGCTGAGGATGACAGTGCCGGAGGCGTGGGAACGGAGGGAGCGGTAGTTGTTGCTTAAGTGTGGCAGTGGCAGTGGCAGTGGCGGTGGCGGCGGCGGCGGCGGCGGCAATGGCGGAAACGGGGGGTGGTGGGAGGGACAGTGGCTGGGGAGATTCGGGCGGGGGCTAGAGAATTGGGATTACGAGGGTATGAAGGCAGTGATGGGAATGGTAGTAGAGCGGGACAATAGGAACCCGATGGTGATGAAGCAGTGACAGGGGGCGGTAACTGTCGCGGTGGAAGGAACACGGGGATTGTGACTGGGGCGAGGCGGTGGAATTATGGGGCATTGGAGATAGTTGTGGTGGCGGAGGGGTGGAGGTGGAGGAGGGGTCGGTACGAAGTCCGGGCGTGCGGAAGACAAGCGGAAGCGGCAGAGACCCATACAATAATTGAGATTTTGCGGTTCACAAACCTGGAAAGATGGCGTCTTAACGAAGTTGCTGGGATCCGACATCAAAGGTGCACTTGGAATTGCTTTGTGAAAATGTTACAAATTATTTTAATTATTCGCCAGACAAATTTATACGTTTCCATTGAAGGTGACAGCCCAAACGGAGATTTTTTAAGTCGACACGCAAAACTATGGGATAACTTACTCTTATTAGGTAGTAGCCAACACAACCCTTTGCTTGTGCTGCATTTGTAGGCACTTTGGCACTTGAAACATTTGCGTTGCGAAGACACAGCAAGACAGGAGAGAAATTAAGCACGTTTTAAGCATTGGGCGTTAGAGAGAAAGGCGACGATTTGTGTGATGGTTCAATGAGTTTACTTAAAATGTTGAAGGGTCGTGACGAAGAGTAAGGGAAAAGGAATTCGCATCTTAAGAATTCACACAATTTTAAAAAGTCTAGTTGGAAGGAATAATTAGTTTAGGAAAGTAAAAAATTAAAGGAAAAACGCCTTAAGTCACCATTTTCCTTGAAACTGTGAAACTTAGGGTTCTTTTTCATTAAGATGATAGAATATTGTTATTAACTGAACCACTAAATTTTCAGATAATTATATTACTTTAATGAATGTCGAAGTGCGTATCCATTCCAAAGATTAAAGTTTATGTGCGTGAGGAAAGACGGATGGGGCGTGATTCAATTAACATTTATTGTTTTTTTAGTTTATGTAGATAATCATTGTGTGTGGTAAGTATTTTTATTTTTTCATATTATTAATGTTTTATCTAAATATGTATCGTTCATATAAGTGAGTATGTTGCGCACTGAATGCATTGGAATGAAAGAGTACACATATTTTATTATTTTTCGTCAAAAACAGTAAAAATTGTATGTTTCGATTGCAGGAAGGGGGTACATTCGTCACACGTTTACGAGAATCCCAGAATATCTACACTCTCGTTCCCAGATATAGTTGAATATTATGAACAAAGGTATCAACGAGCCTTTTATCAATACTACAAAAATATTCACGCCCATGTAATAGACACTATTTACAACTGCTTGGCTCTTATTTCTTATTGTGCCACACGTGTTTAAGTCGGCCCACTTCCGCAATAAATGTCGGAAAACACTTACTTGAAAACTATGCTTCCCACCGCAGTCTTGCCTCAGCGCAAATTGCGTGGGCAGAGAACGTAATGCGCCTCGACAGTGACAAGGAGTGGGGAAAAGGCAGGCGGAGAGGGATTGGTGGCATGGAGGGTAAAATCGGAAGTAGCTTCAGAGGATGGATTTGAAGTAACGATAAAGGAAGGACAGTGGGAGGAGTGATTGGGGGCGGGTATTGAATTGCTTATTGCTTAGGTAATTGAGACGAATATTACTTATGCACGTTTTCCAAAACCGTGCAATGCTATTTTTATTTATATTTAAACTCATTGTAGTAAAAGTTCGGAGGTTTGAATTTTAGAAGTAATCAAACGTGAACAGATTACTTCACATACAGTTTTTAAAGTTAAATACGCTCAGATGTCCTTGTCGATTGAAGTTGTTTGCCTGAATCAAAAAATGTATTTTTCTCGAGTAGATAGTTTCTTTATCATTGTATGCAATATTGTATTTTATTCCATTTGTTAAATAAAATGTAATGTCCATAATGCATACGATGTGTCTTACAAAACGATGATAAGGAATATAATCGCCGATTGACACTCGTATTAAAGAATGTTTTCGCCCGAAACGAATCAGTCGGTTGCTTTGCAAGTAGAAAATACTTTTATATATCGTCGGCAGATCGGCACATCGAAAGTAATAAAAAATTCTCACGTGAAGGTGATGAATAGTTACAGCCAAAACTTATCATCACGGAGCGTCTTAACATTTTCAATAAAATAAAAATCAATGAATGACAAATATTTATCGTGGATAAAGTAATTAACTTTGCCACTTTTTCTCTTATGTTATGAAATTCTAGCGAAACACGTGGGCTAGAATATAAGAAGGTACGCTGACCATCGAAAATCATGTCCAATAAAACCTTGAAAGGAACATTGTGTCGGCGATGTCAGTGGCAGGACAACGACTACTGCAAAGAAGATGCTACGACGGGCACCGCAGGTGGATGACAACGAACGAGGGCGCTTAAGGACGCGTGGGTTGTGAAGGCGACGTACGACAGCATGATGGCAGAGGAGGGTCGTATCTGTCTGGTCTTGCGGGGGCGGACGTCTCTCGTTACATCCCCTGCAGCCGACGACGCTACTGCCCCACTTTTTCACTTCTCGTCAGGCGACTCCCACCCCCGTATTCCCCATCCCTTCCCCTTGTCGCCCTTTCCTCCCCTTCCTCCCGCCTTCCTCCTACTCCCCCGCAGCCATCCACCACTTTTCGCCCGTGCGTCTGTTGCTGCCGCCGACCGCCGCTGTTGTTGCCCCATGTCGTCGCCAACCCCCGGCGCTTTACGAGCTCGTTTGCCGGCCGCGAGAGGGCGTTGTAAAGCCACTGCTTGTCAATCTGGCGGGCGCGGCGGGCGGCGGGCAGGGCCGTGGCAGGGGAAGGGAGTGGAAGTTGGTGGCAAAGTGCTTGCTACAGAAGAACTGAGCTGAATAGGCGTGATGCATCTCGCTGCATCCAGCCGTATCTCGCTGTACGCCTCTGTATTTTGTGGCACCTTGTTGCACCCTTCTACACATTGTTATATTCTACTTGCCGTCAATGCACCCATTCAACGTAATGTCTAGTTTTGAAAAATGCCTTTCTTAAAATACCCATTAGAGATTTTTTTAGCAAAAGAGGCACTTGAAGGGTACGAGAAAACGGGGCGGTTAGGTTCCTACATGATGGCGTTATTATGACCAAATCATATATATTTATTTTATTCGACCAATTCGTATTGAGAATAAAACTTCATAGTACGAATGCTGAACTCATTGCTGTTGTTCAAGCTTTTCGGCCAGCCTTTTCCTAAATACAGACAGTAATTTCACGAACATTTTCTTACATTGCCTCTATTGTCATTATAGTATGACACAAAGTCTCTCAGTTCCGTTCGTTCTCTGCGCGCCGATACCGCTGCTCGACAATGTTAGTGCCGTCACTGCCATTATCGAGAATGAACGATGCCGATACTAGGCCTCTTTATCGCTCTTGTACACGGCGACAGGGCGGTCAGGCGAACTGATCTCTCGCATGACGCAATGTCTTTTTACTTTCTCCCTACGGAATAGAGAGAAAGTTATGTAATGCTGCGCGAGCAAATAGCGAATTTTTAGCAGAAAAAACTTATAACAGGGTCTTAGTAACGAAAAATTGGATAAATTCAGTTGCAAAATTTAGAAAAAAATCCTTGAAGACTAAATTTACCCATTATCCATGTTTTGTGGGTCCTTGTAACCGAAAAATTGAACGAGAGCAAAACGTCAGTTTGGACGTCCGTCTGTCTGTATATCTGTCTGTCCGTCCGTCCGTCTGTGAACACTACTACCGGCTAAACCGTTCAACCGGTCTTCTCCAAAATTGATATACCGTAATTTATCTGGCTGATGTCACGGTCGATTTGAAATCGATATTAATTGTGGGGGATACTTCTCATGAAACCCCTGGAACATTTTCCAAATTTAAAAAATGGCTCCATCGTTTTTTTGTTTTTGTTTTTTGTTTTTTTGTTTTTGAGTAGTCTGAAGGTCGTTTAAGAGAATGGAGCAGGTCTCGTGTTCGCTAGAAACCCCGATGTTTCGAAAATGGCAAAAGTTCCAATTTTCTTCGGAGTCTTCCTACAACTAAAATATGAAAGATAGAGATTTTTTCTCTTAATGAAGTCTGCTCCTTAATGATAGATTTTGAAATAAGGCTTTGATATAATTTGCTAATGATAGATTTTTATATAATTTTTCGAAAACTTTTCGCGTAATTTTCTATGAAAATGCAGGGGAGAAAGTAAGTGCTAATTTAGCACCACTAGTTACTTTTTCCTAACGTTTGTCTGACAATAAGTGATATATATGCACGTATATTCTTTGTAGATATTCTCAAACATCCTCCGGGAAACTGTCAACTTTAGAGTAATAAAGAAGTTTGTATAATGCAGTTTCTTAAATAGTGTTTTCTTTTCGATTTAATTCTCAGCATTCATTTTAATTGCGAGTTCCTGTGAAAGCAATTATCTGTGTTCGTGGTTACTCGAAAATAGGCTCCACTAGTGGTGATTTAGTACACGCATAATTTACAAAGAAATCTGTAATCAATGGATCACAGTTTGCCAAAGCAAATATCTTAAATGCTAGTTGTAGATGCTTCTTGTAGATGATGGGGGAAATAGGGCATTATGGTTTCTTATTTGTAACATTTTTAATTTTCTAGATATTGACAAAACTTTATTATTTGAATAGAAATATATATTTTTTCCACCACCAATCTTAAGTTATCGAAGAGATAAATTCATTTTCTCATTTGATCTGGAACGGATACGTAATGCTCATATTATAATATTGCAAATTTATGCTACTAACTCTTCAGCTGTAGAACTTACATCATATTAACACACCTAAAGACAATTACGGGTCTAAACATTCACAAGTCAGAACAGCAAACTCAAGTTCATATCAATCAGTGGAAAACTGCAGAAATACTACTATTCTAGATAATTTGTTCTAAAAGAGAATTCACAAAAATTCCCCCGCCCCCAAATACGAAATCTACTCAAAAGCCGCGCATAAGCTTCAGCTTTTCTTTATACTTCCTGCTGTCTGTAGAGTGTAGTGGCTACTGTGTTAAATGTTGGAAGCAGGGTTATGTATTGATACCATATTTCTCATTTTTACCATTCAATGTTCTTTTTCTCAGAAAATACCTCAGCAGCTGGTGTAACTTTTTCTGTACGCATTTAAAAATATTTACAAAAAAATGAAATAATTATATTTGCCTTTAATTTCTTTTAGTACTTGAAAAAAGGGTATTTTTTGCTAAATAGTTTTAGTTAAAAAACTATTAGAATTTAGAAAAATTGTAACAAAAATGAAATTAACTCACATTAATATGAAATATTGAGACAACTTTTCTGTAGAATATATTTTTTTATTCAGAATCTCAGAATTTTCGTTGAGCACTAGGTTAACCGCCCTCTAATCATTTGCAATACGACTTCTTTGTTACATCTTCTACGTTTCGCTCTATACTACTCAAACTATACGTTTTTCAATCATTTTATCACATTACATACTTTTCGAGTTGATGTACTACATTTCGTACCTGAACCAATGTAAACTTCAACACTGATCTAAAATTGAACTCTCCACATCACAAAATGATATAAATTTTGAATTGTATTACATTGTAAAATTCGCCTTGAGAATAAACTTCAACAATGAATCATATGCAATATTTTTCAGTAATCATTCAAGATCGCATTGAATTTATTTAAATTAGTTGATTTCAAGAATAGAAGAGCGAAATTTTATCGACCGTCGCCGCGTATTCGAAGGGTGGAAGAAATCTTTTCTCCCATATTGGCCAGAAGGCTAAAAAGTCAGCCTATTTCAGCTGCCTGAACTCTTTATCAAAAATTAAAACTAAGATATGAATTGTGAGGTGGGTTTTGTCTTCTATAATTTAGTATATAATTATCTTTCCAATAAGCCGCATACGTGTTGAAATATGAGAGAAAAACCATACAAAATGCGAAATTGTAAGTTGTCTTTGACATTTTCTCTGTGAAGCCAATGTTTTTGAAGTTGCAAACATAAACTTTTAAATTCAGCACCTGCAAAAACCTTATAGAACCATTGAGAAAAGCTTCTGGATTCTTTTCCCGGAGCGAATATCGTTCATTATAATTATATATTAAAAAATTTAAACACATTATTTCACTTTCAATGGAGGTTGTAATTGATCTATGTGTTCAAACTGGTACGACGAAAACTGAATTACAATACGATCGCGTGAGGTCCTTTGCAAAACTCAACATGGTTGAACAACTGAAACTGCGAAAGAGCTCAAGTTGCTTCTCTCAAGCGTAACACACAGAAACTTTGAACAAGCTGCGCATGGAGCCGATACTACCGAGAACCGACGAGAATGAGCGGTACCGAAACTTTTGAGTCTTGACAGAGACGTACTACGTATAGATTTCACAGGAGACAAGGAACGCGCTCTGCTTCCGAGGCGCGAATGCAAGTCAGCGTAAACGATCTATAAGATGCCTTTTGCCTGACCCTGCCATTAAAAAAAAAAAAGAAGGGCGCTTTGTAATCAAGTAAGGTCATTAGCGACAACCGTTAATTTATGTACCAATAACAGTTATAATACCTTATAGCAATTATAATGATTAAATGCAAAGTTATACAACAGAGATACATTTCATAAATTATAAAAAAACAAAAGTATTATGTAAATACAATAAATTTTTACAATAATTTAGATCATTTTATAAGACCAGCAATATTGAGATAATTAACAATCATTTGCAACCTTTAATTAAATTAAATATTTCATATATCTGTATATATATTATATATATGTGTATATATATATATATATATATATATATATATATATATATATATATATATATATATATATATTGACGTTTACACATTAAGGGATAACGTGAGATGCTGATAGCATTCCTCCTTATTTTCAACAGGTGTCTGGGCCGGGTTTTTTTATTGGATGGGAGTGAGTGAGGGAATAATTGCGAATTCTTAATCTTGTAATAATAACTTGTTCTTTTCTTTCTAATGTAATGTTTTGATTTTTGAGTCTGTAACAGAATTTCGTACAACATGGAGTTTGGATGTTGAAACTTTCCACTGGTAATTGCTTTTTGAGCAGTTGAGAGAGATTTTTCATTTTCAGTTATACCCTTATGGGAAGAGAGCTGTGACCGTATAATGGTAAAATCTATTTTTTCTATGTTGTAAAGAAGAGTTTGGATATTTTGAATGATTAGACTATAGGAGAATCAATTTTGGATAACTCTGAGTGTTAGATTCTGCGATTGGAAAATCATATAATGAAGAGTACTACAGAAATATATTCTCTTGAAATAGAAGAGTAACCATCGACGAAAGAAGCAAAGAAATCTTCCAAGCCATCGAAACGTAATCATGGTTCTTGTCATTCGTTTAAGATTACAATGACCTATGTCACGTTCGTTTTGCGGAGTTCAATTAAGTGTAATGCCATATACTTTAATTTAAAGATGAATATAATTGCTGTTGTAACGACAGAAAACGCATTCGAGGTATTCACCGGGGAGCAGATTACTGTGGCGGTGAATTGAAGCGGTGCACGAGGCGTGTCCGTGGCATTTGGGAACGACCTAAGAGAAAGATGGAGGGTCCACAGAAGGACAAGCCACAGCTGTCGATAAGCTGTGGCTTACAGCTGATGCTACATGCGACAGCGATACAGTTAGTTGGCGGATCAGTGTGTGCAGGGAGGGCGCAACGCATAGCCCGATTAAGCCGACAACACCAGTGCGTGAGTCGTGGGTCAGAGCATCTAGGTGGGTGGACTCAAAGAGCGGAGGGGACAATAAGGCTGAAGGATTGGCACGGGTCTGTGGCGATAGCACTAGGGAACAAAAAAACTCAAACAATATTTTTCACACCTTCAGGATGAAAGTAAGTCGTTTCAAAGGAAACAATCAAGCTGATTTCGATAATCATTATAAAAAGTTTCTAGCACGTAGGGCTAAAAGAAATGAACATATTTAGTAATTGATACAAAAACATTTGTTCTAATTTCTGCATTGCCACGCCGGTTAGATTACTACAAAATTTTACGAGCATGCTTCATACGAGGTAAGAATAAGTTAAAAATGGAGTACGCATATTCATGCAATAATTTTGAAACATCTTGGAAAGAAAAATTTCGATTGCATTGCTTAAAAATTATTTGCGCTTTGCCATTCACTGTTCCTGTTTACTCTCTGAAAAGAAACCAGCAATAATCTCCCATCATTGCAGGATATTTACGTCCTTGATATCTCTTCTCCATTGTAGCAATATATTGATGATACTGTTCACCATATTCACATTAATACTACCGAAATCCTTCGGGAAAAATGAAGATGGGAGTGAAGGAAATGAATTTTCAGAGACAATCTACATCTCATATTTTCGTAGCATTCTCATCTTTCTGTGAGCAATATACGAAATAATTGTCGTCTTTCTTTGTCCCGAGAATTGCATGCAAAACTCTCTTATTGCCAAGCTCCTAACTCAAACGCAATTTTTCTTCCAATATTTCATCCAACATGAATTTTATGATTTTCTACATTATCACTTTTTTGTACGAATGATAATCTTTATTCTCGCTTCGACAGTCATACAGGGGGCTCAGAATGCTTTCAGTCCAATTATGCATAAAAGTATTAACTTAGCGTAAGAGCTAGGATAATGCATTCAGAGCTTAGGAAAATCCAGGAAAATTTCGTCCTCATACGTCACGCAGAGTTATTAACTGTTGCCGCCACCCGACAGCAAGAATTTCACTAAAAATGATTTTGTGATCCATCACTCGCTTCCGGGTGACAAATCTAAAGACAATGGCTGAAAAATGAAAAGCAGCTCATTGTATAAATAAAACTGTTGGGAAAGACAAATATTTACGGAATAAATTATTTCTTTATTCACGCAGATTACATTTACAAGTATTTACTTGTAAGTAATGTACTTGTAAGTATATATTAAATGAAAAGCAGCTCATTGTATAAATAAAACTGTTGGAAAAGGCGAATATTTACGGAATAAATTATTTCTTTATTCACGCAGATTACATTTACAAGTATTTACGATTGACGAGGATATTCCGTATTAAAATATCCAAGTTCTTCAAATGAGTATAGCCGGGAGAGGGTCTCAGGGCATCAACTGATGTCACTGGAGTGCCTCTCACCGGGAGGTCCTAGGTTCGACGGTGGCAGGATATTACACACTAGCTTAATAGATACGTCGAATTCAGTCGTCTGGAGAAGTATAGCGACCGGCTGTTCTGATCAGTAGTTTTCCTTGGTTTCTTCGATCAATACCAAGCGAATGCCGGAGCCCTAACAAACGGTCCACGGACGGCGGACGAACTTTCCTTCCTGTTCTTTGTTCTATCCTACCCCGCACTTCCACACACTCACACTCACATGCCCTACACTACCACACATGCCGAAGCTTAGAGCTTCTCTCGGCTGGGAAGGTGCCAGATGGTGGGAGATACCTGGTTGGGAAAACCCTGCTAGCCGACGGTAGGTCGGCGCCGGAATATAACCGAGTAAAAAGCATGCACTACAGTTCCGGGACCAATGACCTTAGTAGTTGACGTGCCCGGAATCACTAATCAATCAACAAAAAAATCAAATGAGTTTTGGGATGCGTTATTGCCGTCATGGCTCCCAGCTCTTTATTAGCCTTTGGAGGGCGGAGGAAGGGCGCCGCCGGAAGGGCGAGGTGTGCAAGCAGAGGCCTGGGATGCGGGCGGTGGCTCCGGCTTAAGGGGGCTCTGCGAAGGGCTGGAGGCTGTTTGCAAAAGATTTGCGAACATGCACAACACGCAAAATACAGCCATCGACGGAAATGCAGCCCTTCATTTAGTAACTAATGAAAATGAGGTATTCTGGAACCGTCCAAGGGTAATAAGTAAATGCGTTTAAAAGAAGATGAGGACAAAATAATTGGTAGACGTGTACCCAGACTGCGTTGACTACGTGCAATGAGTAGAAAATTATAAAAGTGGTTAGTGTAGAATGGTTGACGTTTAGCAAAAGAGAGGAGAAGTGTGGACGGAAGAGTGAAAATTGAAACAGAATAATCGAATATGAGATCAGGTAGAAACTTGCTAAGGATTTGAAATGACATAAAAGAATGGATACTTCGGATGGATTGTTTCGAATAGTGATGCGTAGAACAAATGCTGCAACAGCACGTACTTTCTCGTAATATTACGAAATATAATATTGTAATAATTACGTAACATAATATTGCCGCATGTATCTTACTAACACTTAAGCCATCTCTTGGAAACATTTCAAACACACAAAACACTGGAAAAATTAAATTGTATCTTTTTGTATCTATATTTTATAAATAAAATACATATTTTTTAATCAAAAGTTTTCATGAAAATGTACTTCCTAATTTCAATTTGGCGTTTTCTTCTCTCCCATTAAAAAACTTTAACAGTCGCATACCAATGCCATTCCAATACCCGTAGTACGCCAATGGAAATCAAAGGCGGACCTCAGAATAACATGCTTGGATTGCTTAATTGGAAGAAAATATTATGTATTTAAGAATATACGTATTTAGCCTTAATACTCAATCATTTTCTGCATGATTTAAAAAAAATATTTTTCAGTTTTCGATATACGGTAATGATACATATTTCGATCATTCACTGTACTTGCAGTATCTTCAGCAGGGTCACAAATTGTGACATCCTTTTTACATTTTCTCATACTACTTATGTAGTATGGAGAAATTATTGTAATGATTAGGTGGAAAACGGTGATTTTTCGTAATAGAAAAGAACTCGTACTCTGAAGCCCTGATTTCCAAAAAGTGGATAATTCTTGTCCATACAAATAGTCAGATTTTCCTGTGGATCCTTTCTCCTGCAAAATTAGTTGACAGCAGAATGTATGCAAGAACGACTGTCGGTCTGTAATCAACGGCAGCGCCTAAACCATTCATCGATTTTTCTGGAATTGGTCAATTCGGATCTGATTCGAACTTGGTCTAATAAAAGGCCCTCCAAGTCTGAAACCGTTATTATGATTTTTGGAGAAACTTTACAGCAAGTCTTAACAACATTTAAGAAAAGAAAAGTTTATGATTTCCCCCCTTGGATAGAGTATACGACGTTTTAAAAAAATCGCAGGTTTAATTTTCGTTGAACTCTGAATTTTCGAAAATTTCCAATGTTCGAATTGTTTTGGCGTCTTCCTGAAACTACAATATTGAAGATACAGTTTTTCTTAATTAAATATTAATGGGTGAAAACCAGAACGGTATAAGTGGCATTTTATAAATTCTGAGAAAAACATGTTTATTTTAGGCTATATTTCAGTGACAATGTGTTTTCGTTGTTTTAATGAACAATTAAAATGCCGTGGATTTAATGATGAAACAAAGCGCCACAACTTTAAAGTAATATAGACTTAAATAAACCGACTTCACAGAATTTATAAAATGTAACTTATTTCGTTCTGGTTTTGACTCCAATATTTTTCTTTAATTTTGTTCCCTCGGATAAAATACAAGGCACTTCTAAAAATGGCGCAGGTTTAATTTTCATTCAACTTCCTGAAGTTTTGGAACTTGAAAAATTTACAAAAATGCGAGAAAGTTTTAGTACCATTGCTTTTTTTTGTGAGAATACGATACACGTTGAAAGACGAAAGATTCACTAAGGGTTCAAGATTCAGACAAGTTCTAATTACGAAAGTCCTAAACGATGAAACAATAACTTCTTACCTAAACACGTTTAGAGCAAGAAAGTCATGTTGGGGTCCATCCTTGACCTCCATTGCTATGCGACGTAGTAAATATGTGCCCGAATTAATTTCACTGCACATTTCGCGCATTCATTTTCGTCATAGTCTCATTGCCATGGCCATTGTTGAAGCTACCTGGTTGCATTTGCTTGTACTTTTAATTGCTTGCTTGCTTGCTTGCTCACGAGTTGCTAAACTATATATGTAGAGCGTTGACCGTTGGCTGTATAAGTTTTTTTATATTAATTTCCTTGATAATTCAATAGTTATAAAATTCATAAACAAAGGCAAAAGTGCTAGAATATAGAACCTAGGCGAGAAATGCATTATCTCAGATAAATCAACATCTAACGTTCAGAAATGCAAAAGCTTGCTTGTATATTTCGAATAGTATGTTATGTAATACATTTTACAACTTGGCATGACGCGTTCGTTGCTGCTTTATTCTTGTCTAATGATTTAAAAAAAATTGGTGAACAATAAATTGTTATTTTAGCTGCGTTATATTTTCAACCGCCTTCTAAAGTGGTTTAGTATGTCATCCATTTCAATCCTTGAGTGAACGTTTTGGAGCAGACTTTCGACGTTCCCTCTGTTCCCAACGGATGCACTTGCATTTACGCACGTGCATTATTGCATTTGCATTTATGTGTCACAGTAAAAACTTCCATTTGCTCTCTGTCTGAGTAAACAAGTAATCGGTTTTCCACCCCGAATGAAAGTGATGTTTTGTTTTTTGCTTTAACCCATCATTGGTGCAATATTAGCTTTAACTTAGTATCAGTAAGTGAATTAAATTACCCATATTAAGAAATATCTATTATGAATACAATAAACATTACGGACATAATATCAGGATCACACAATCTACTAAGAGGCAGTCAGTGACAGTTCCAGCTGTGTTAATGAGTCATCAGTCTGAGCTCAGTGGGAAAACTCCAGGATAGCGAATGATTTGGCAATCTTTGATGTACTACATTCCAATTATCATTAATATCACGCATCGCATCACTATATATCATATCCTTATCTTAACAATAATTATTTTTAGCATTAATTGCGTGTTAGAACTTCCAAGAATAATTAAAAGAATTATCGGGACTTGCCTCGTCGCGGGCCATTGCCAGTGCAGTTTGAAGTGACGGCGTAGCTAGCCGAATTGCTTAATTACGATCCGTGAAGTCACGAAAGTTAAGCAACTCGAGAGTTCGCGGATTTCTAGTCGGGTGACCGTCTGGGAAGTCCGGTTACTAGCGACACCGAGCCCCTGGCCAAAAGAATAAAAGGCAGGGACTGACTGCAACGTGACAAGTCTTCACAAAAATAAAACTTAGAAGAGGATTACTTTTATAATATAGTGTAGCGTCATGTCTATGCAGCAGCTCAGCGCTTTAATGAAAGGTAGAGGGTTCAGGGTTCTAAAAATAGTCGCAAAGACGTCAGAGAATGACTCTATCCAGCGCGTGGGGGGGGAGAAATGACGTGGGAGGTCATGTGACTCGCGCCTATATAATGTCGCGTCGCGATGGCGCGGGTGGGTAACAATTCTGGTTTCCTCGTGGCGAGTCCACAAAACTTTGTCCGCCCAGGCTGGTGCGAAGTGCCGATGGCACATGGTGGTTCGATGTGTTCGGACCAGGCGACGTGTTCCTAGAACACTGTCAGGCAGATTGTCGATATGCCCGGGGCACACCAGGTTCCAATTTGCAAGGCGGCAAAACATTAAAAAAAGTTATTGGCGGATTAGAACGATCAGTAAGTACACTTTACCCATGTTGCTGTGAATTGACATAACAGTTAAGAAATCAAAAGTAACTAAAGATTAGAGAATCTGGCGAAGACACTTTATGAAAGAACACCAGGGATATGTGTGTAGGTTTGCAAATAGTCTAAAAGAGGTCTATATATATATATATATATATATATATATATATATATTGTTGAAACCCATAATATGTGTTTCATTACACTAATTAAATCATTAGTGTAAGAAATCAACATCTATTTTGGACTGCGCGGTGCGTACGCCAGGCGCTGCGAGCAGCGGGGGGAGCCAGCAACGGTCGCCGCCGCCACCGGTGCCCGCCGGGAGGCCAGCGTGAGAATTTCGGTTAGAAGCGGGGCAGCGAGCACGTGTAAGCAGCCGTTGGGGCAGTCGAGCCGTGCCGCCCGTCGATGAAGGACGTGGCCGGCGTGCTCCCGGTCAGGAAAGAGTCGTTAGGAGAATCAGAGACGTTAGCAGAGCGGCGACGAGTGCAGACGTGCGGCGAGAGCTCACCGCTAGTGCATGGACGCATACAACATGCGATGAACTTTATGTGCTATCGGAAGCCGTGATGCAATAGACGCGTAAATAGGACATTAAAAGTATCAGTAGAGTGAAAGATTAGTGTTGGTAGAATAATTGATTTCGCTCCTACTAGTTGGTGCGGTAGAAATATTATTGAAATTGTGCGGTATGGAACTGTGACCGGTATGCAGAATAGGCGCGGGTTAAGTAATGAAACCCACTGACGGACAGTGATTCGAGGGAGGTGCGACGCCGAGGTATCAAGATCCTAATCGGGGAAGAATTGCAGGAGCATCAGCCGTGGACGATTGCCACGCCATCCGCCGCCGACGGCCCGCAACAGCAGCAGAGGTCGACAATCCGGTCGGCACGAGCGGTTCATCGAACATCATGGGTATTCGATCGGGGCCCCGAAGGTATGAGAAATGCATTTCACACTTAATCTTGGTACCAAGGCAAAGTGTAAAAACATTGTTTGATTATGTAAATAGCAAATTTGATCTACAAATAAATCTTGTTCACGACTGTATTTCTATTTATGATTAATTTCCCCAATGTTGCACCAACTTATCCAGGGACCCATTCACGTAAAAGATACCCTCCTTTAGTGTTATATTGCAGTGAAAATACCCGGCATCACCAGGTATGTCACAGCTGGCGCCCGAACAAGTGGAAAACGTATAGTTAAGAAATGTGGCCTTAGGAAAGTTGGTGAAATGTTGGAAAGTAATGTGCATGTATCTGATGTATAGTAATGCAAGTTACAGATGATAAGCAGGCAGTGTAAAGTGTATTATTATAGAGAACAAAAAGTAACAGTACATGCATTAACAAAGGATGCATAAGTCAAGTAAGCATAAGGAATATTTGATAATTACCACAATTTTGTTGTGTAATTAATTGTGGGCTGATAGGAAATTATTTGAGAGCAACCAATATAAAGTTACTATTGTAGTTACTGAGGTTATGAAGGCTACACATGTACATGTTACAAATAATATAATGTAATAGAATTTCAAATTGTGTAAGACATATTAGTAATGTTTGAATTGCCTGGTAATTTTTAACAACATGGAAATTAAAGAATTGGGAAGCAGTAATAATTCTTGTGAAAATATAAAGGTGGTTAATATTATTGTATAAATTGTGCACATCATTTGCTGGGAATGTTCATTCAGCAGCGCATTATCCATTGGTGATGGTAAAGTTTGTGGAATTTAATAGAAAGGATACTAGGTTGGGGAATGTATAGCAGCATTGTGAATGCATGTTGTTAATATTCATATGGCACTAGTGAGGAAAATTCAGGGAGAAGACATGACATGTAATTGTGAGTGATTATCATGTACATAATATAGTAATAATTGTGTTGAGAAGTAATTTCAAATTAATAAGGGATTTCCTATAATTTGTAAGCATTTTTTGTAATAGTGTTAATGAGTTTATTAGCAGCGTATATGTGTTTAAATGGCAACAATCTTACGTATTGTAAGGATTATGTTTATGTATTGGTAGGTGAGTGGACATTTATATGGATACTGAATTAGTGTTATTGTGTTTTTGGTGGTGAGTGAGGGTTTGTTCGTCATCAATTAGCAATTGAAATAGGAGTGAATTAAACCAATCACGAAGAATATACAGGGTTGTGGCGGATATAGTAAATTCATAGGATAACTGTGGTATCGTTGTTAGGGGAGGCAATAGGAAAATTTGCGCGGGTATTTTAGTGAAGTGAGAATCGATCGCACAGCTCAAAGCAACAGAATGGAGGCGCAAAATGTAGTGCTGGACCGGGAGGAGAAGGCGGATGAAGTAAGGGAGATAGATGTAGGAATCGATAATAGCATTTCATCGGAAAGCAGGGATAGCGGAATTGGAAGCAGGTTGGATGATACGTCGGGGGACAGTGTCAATAAAAAAGTAGAAGTTACATCAATACCGATGAGCCAGGCAGCAGGAAACCCAAATTGGAGGGGTGGAAAAGTTACCGAGCTAGATGTAATGCAGATGATGACAAAGGTGTTTGAAAAACAGAACAAGCTTTGGGAAAAGCAGGATAAGTTTTGGGAAGAGTACAACAGGAGAATAGAAGAATGGCATAGGAAGTCGATGGAAAGACTGGATAGGCATGGGGAAGAAATGAGAAGAATATGGGAAAAACCGTATGGGAAAGCTGAAGAACAGAGCAAAGAATTAGGTAAACAGAAAAGATCCGAGGAGGAACAGAATAGGAAGGCGGAGGAACAGAATAGAAAACTAATAGAAGAACAGAACGGGAAGGCGGTTGAAGAACAGATTAAGAAGCCGGCAGAAGAAATGAGAAGAATCACAGAAGAACGGAATAGGAAGCTCATCGAAATATGCGAAAAACCGTATGGGAAAGCGGAGGAACTGGATAGGAAAGATAAGGTGCTAAAATTTCAATCATACCATCAACTAGATGCTAAAATTGCTGCAGAGGATAAAAGTGAGGGGATGACGAACCAAATTCATGAAGAAATCAAGACAGCGGAGGGCAAAACGGTGGAGGTCCAAATCGAGACCGAGGAGGATGTTTATGAAGTGAAAGTGAAAACGGAAGAATTGAAGTTAATAATGGAAGAAGAAGTGGGAATGAAAATAGAAGAAAGGGAGCGAATAATAGAAGAAGAAATTGAAGAAAATATACAAGAGTGCGAAGAGAAAATAGTACAAGAGGAGTTTAAACAAGAAGAAGAAGGGAAAATGTCGCCAAGTGTCAAGAGTGGGGTGACACCAATTAGGCCTCCAAAGTCGATGAAATCTCCGGGAATTGGGACGGAAAACCCTCATGCAGCTATACGACCAGCAGAACGGCATCTAGCAGCAAATAATATATTGGAAGGATACCAGATCCAGTTATCACACCCGATTTTAGAGGAAAACGCCAGGACGTGGGCAGAGACTTTTGGGATATTTCCGAAATTTTTGAAGAGATTTGAAGACAAGATTTCCGTACGAAAGCGGAGTGAAGAAACCCAAATAAACATCAAGAGCGACCAGAGGAATAGCCATTACAACTACATCACGGGAAGTCGTAGTGAATACAGAACGAAGAGCGTTATGGAGCCAAAAACATTATTTGCTCCTATAAAATATCAAGGAATTAGTTGCATGTCAACGCGACAGCATCCTGTCACCGTGCAGAGCCTACTGGACAGAGCAGATTATACCGATTTAGGAAGGGGTTTGAAGATATTGGAGAGGTACGAAGTCACCTTTGCAGATGCCCCAAAGTATGGGAATGAAGGAGATGTAGGCAGGTCAAGAATGGAGCGAAGTCAGGGGCGAGGGAAGAGTGATGGTATGGTCAACCATTGGTACAAACGTAGAAGAGGTCGTAGCTGGAAATGGGATGATACCTATCAAGATGTGCTCAACACACTGGAAGCTATGTCCTACAACTGTGATTTAGGAAATCACTGTCAGCCAAATGGAGATGAATCGTCGCACAAGAGACAAGACATAGTAGGACACTACAAGCTTCAGATCGGAAACCTGGTTCAACATGTATGGAAAATACTGCAGTGTAAATAAGTGTAATCTTAGTGTTAATCTAAACAATCAAGTGTTAAATCGATTTTAAGTTATAAGTGCATATAGGGCGTCGGGCAATATGCAAGAGAGTGCAACCATCGGCAGTGACGATGTTACTAGTGTGAATTTTTCCAGAAGCGGGAAAAATCCAAAAAAGAAAAGGGGGGGTGATGAAACCCATAATATGTGTTTCATTACACTAATTAAATCATTAGTGTAAGAAATCAACATCTATTTTGGACTGCGCGGTGCGTACGCCAGGCGCTGCGAGCAGCGGGGGGAGCCAGCAACGGTCGCCGCCGCCACCGGTGCCCGCCGGGAGGCCAGCGTGAGAATTTCGGTTAGAAGCGGGGCAGCGAGCACGTGTAAGCAGCCGTTGGGGCAGTCGAGCCGTGCCGCCCGTCGATGAAGGACGTGGCCGGCGTGCTCCCGGTCAGGAAAGGGTCGTTAGGAGAATCAGAGACGTTAGCAGAGCGGCGACGAGTGCAGACGTGCGGCGAGAGCTCACCGCTAGTGCATGGACGCATACAACATGCGATGAACTTTATGTGCTATCGGAAGCCGTGATGCAATAGACGCGTATATAGGACATTAAAAGTATCAGTAGAGTGAAAGATTAGTGTTGGTAGAATAATTGATTTCGCTCCTACTAGTTGGTGCGGTAGAAATATTATTGAAATTGTGCGGTATGGAACTGTGACCGGTATGCAGAATAGGCGCGGGTTAAGTAATGAAACCCACTGACGGACAGTGATTCGAGGGAGGTGCGACGCCGAGGTATCAAGATCCTAATCGGGGAAGAATTGCAGGAGCATCAGCCGTGGACGATTGCCACGCCATCCGCCGCCGACGGCCCGCAACAGCAGCAGAGGTCGACAATCCGGTCGGCACGAGCGGTTCATCGAACATCATGGGTATTCGATCGGGGCCCCGAAGGTATGAGAAATGCATTTCACACTTAATCTTGGTACCAAGGCAAAGTGTAAAAACATTGTTTGATTATGTAAATAGCAAATTTGATCTACAAATAAATCTTGTTCACGACTGTATTTCTATTTATGATTAATTTCCCCAATGTTGCACCAACTTATCCAGGGACCCATTCACGTAAAAGATACCCTCCTTTAGTGTTATATTGCAGTGAAAATACCCGGCATCACCAGGTATGTCACAATATATATATATATATATATATATATATATATATATATATATTAAAATAATATATGAAAATACCCGGCACCACCAGGTATGTCACAATATATATATATATATATATATATATATATATATATATATATATATATATATATATATATATATATATATATATATATATATATATATATATATATATATATATTGTGACATACCTGGTGGTGCCGGGTATTTTCACTGCAATACAACACTAAGAGAGGGTATCTTTTACGTGAATGGGTCCCTGGATAAGTTGGTGCAACGTTGGGGTGGTTAATCATAAATTGACATACAATTATAAACAAGATTTATTTTAAATCAAATTTGTTATTTACATAATCAGACAACGTTTTTACACTCTGCCTTGGTACCAAGATTAAGAGTGAAATGCATTTCTCATACCTTCGGGGCCCAGATCGAATACCTATGATGTTCGTAGAACCGCTCGTGCCGACAGGATTGTCAACCTCTGCTACTGCTGCGGGCCGTCAGCGTCGGATGGCGTGGTAATCGCCCACGGCTGATGCTCCAGCAATTCTTCCCCGATCAGGATCTTGACACCTCGGCTTCGCACCTTCCTCGAATCACTGTCCGTCAGTGAGTTTAATTACACATCCCGCGCCTACTCTGTATACTGGTCACAGTTCTGTACCGCGCAATTTCAAGAATGTTTCCACCGCGCCAACTAATAAGAACAACATCAATTATTCTACCAACACTAATCTTTCACTATACTGATACTTCTAATGTTCTATTTACACGTCAATTACTTTGCGGTTCCTAATAGCACATAAAATACGTCGCAATGTTATATGCGTCCATACACCGGCGGAGAACTCTCGCCGCACGTCCGCACTCGTCGCCGCTCTGCTAACGTCTCTCTGTGTCCTCACGATTCTCCTAACGACTCTTTCCTGACCGGGAGCACGCCGGCCACGTCCTACATCGACGGGCGGCACGGCTCGACTGTCCTAACCGCCGCTTACACGTGCTCGCTGCCCCGCTTCTAACCGAAATTCTCACGCTGCTCGCGGTGGCGGCACCGGTGGCGGTGGCAACCGTCGCTGGCTGCCCGCTGCTCGCAGCGCCCGGCGCACACACCGCGCAGTCCAAAATAGCTATTGATTTCTTACACTAATGATTTAATTAGTGTAATGAAACACATATTATGGGTTTCATCACCCCCCCCTTTTCTTTTTTTGAATTTTTCCCGCTTCTGGAAAAATTCACACTAGTAACATCGTCACTGCCGATGGTTGCACTCTCTTGCATATTGCCCGACGCCCTATATGCACTTATAACTTAAAATCGAATTAACATGTGATTACTTATTATTAACCCTAACATTACACTTATTTACACTTCACTATTTTCCATCCATGTTGAACCAGGTTTCCGATTTGAAGCTTGTAATGTCCTACTATGTCTTGTCTCTTGTGCGACAGTTCATCCCCATTTCGCTGACAGTGATTTCCTAACTCACAGTTGTAGGACATAGCTTCCCGCGTGTTGAACACATCTTGATAGGTATCATCCCATTTCCAGCTACGACCTCTTCTACGTTTGTACCAATGGTTGACCATACCATCACTCTTCCCTCGCCCCTGACTTCGCTCCATTCTTGACCTGCCTACATCTCCTTCATTCCCATACTTTGGGGCATCTGCAAAGGTGAATTCGTACCCCTCCAATATCTTCAAACCCTTTCCTAAATCGGTATGATCTGCTCTGCCCAGTATGCTCTGCACGGTGACAGGATACTGTCGCGTTGACATGCAAATGATTCCTTGATATTTTATAGGAGCAAATAATGTGTTTGGCTCCATACCGCTCTTCGTTCTGTATTCACTACGACTTCCCGTGATGTAGTTGTAATGGCTATTCCTCTGGTCGCTCTTGATGTTTATTTGGGTTTCTTCATTCCACTTTCGTGCAGAAATCTTGTTTTCAAATTCCTTCAAAAATTTCGGAAATATACCAAAATTCTCTGCCCATGTCCTGGCGTTCTCTTCTAAAATTAGGTGTGATAACTGGATCTTGTATCCTTCCAATATGTTGTTTGATGCTAGGTGCCGTTCTTCTGCTCGCATAACTACCTTAGGGTTTTCCGTCCCATCTCCCAGAGATTTCATCGACTTTGGAGGCATAATTGGTGTCACCCCATACTTGACGCTTGGCGACATTTTCCCGTCTTCTTCCTGTTTAAACTCTTCTTGTACTATTTTCTCTTCGCACCCTTGTATATTCTTCTCGATTTCTTCTTCTATTATACGCTCCATTTCTTCTATTTTCATTTCCACTTCTTCTTCCATTATTAACTTCAATTCTTCCGTTTTCACTTTCACTTTATAAACATCCTCCTCGGCCTCGATTTGGACCTCCACCGTTTTGCCCTCCGCTGTCTTGACTTCTTTATGGATTTGGTTCGTCATCCCCTCGTTTCTATCTGCTACCGCTACCCTAGCATCTACTTGATGGTATGATTGAAATTTTAGCACCTCATCTTTCCTATCCGGTTCCTCCGCTTTCCCATTCTGTTCCTCCTCGGATCTTTTCTGTTTACGTAATTCTTCGGCAGTCCATTGCTCGTGACTTTCTACCCGCTCCGCAATTTTAGTCATCTCATTCTTCGTTAATTCCATTTGTTCTTCAGCGCGTCCTATTCGCCCCCCTATTGCATCTAATTTCCTATTCTGTTCTTCTGCCAACTTCCTAATCTGTTCCTCTGTGAATAATTTCTGTTCGTCTAATTTCCTGTTCTGCTCTTCTGCCAACTTCCCAATCTGTTCCTCTACTTTCCTATTCAGTTCTTCAGCTAACTTCCTGTTCTGCTCCTCCGTGAATATTTTCTGTTCCTCAGCTGACTTCCTAATCTGCTCCATTGTGAATATTTTCTGTTCGCTCTGTCCTTCCAATATCTTCCTATTCTGTTCTTCTGCCTTTCTACTCTGTTCTTCTAACATCTTCATTATCATCTGCATTCCATTTGGAGGGATATCTTCTCCACCCCCCCGATTTGAATTTCCTGCTACCTGAATCATCGGTGTGGACGCAACTTGTACATCTTTATTGAAGCTGTCCCCTAACGTATCATCCAACCGACTTCCAATACCACTATCCCTACTTTCCGATGACCTGCTGTTATCGATTCCTACATCTATTTCCCCTACTTCATCCGCCTTTTCTTCCCGGTCCAGCACTACATTTTGCGCCTCCATTCTGTTGCTTTGAGCTGTCCGATCGATTCTCACTACACTAAAATACCGCACAAATTTTCCACTTGCCTCACCTACCAGCGATATCACAGTTATCCTATGAAGTAACTATATCCGGCACAACACTGTATCCTTCGTGAATGGATTAATTCACACCTATTTCAATTGCTAACTAATGACGGACAACCCTCACTCACCACCAAAACACAATAACACTAATTCAATAGCCATATAAATTTCCACTCACCTACCAATGCATAAACATAATCCTTACAATACATAATATTATTACCATTGAAACACATATACACTGCTAATAGACTCATTAATACTATTACACAAAAATGCTTTCAAATTATAATAAATCCCTTATTAATTGAAATTACTTTTCAACGCACTTATTGCTATATTATGTACATAATCATCATTCACATTTGCATGTCATATCTCCTCCCTGAATTTTCCTCAATAATATCATATAGATATTCACAACAAACATTCACACTGCTGGTATATATTTCCCAACCTGGTATCTTTTCTAATAAATTCCCCACACTTTACCATCACCAATAGATAATGCACTACTGAGTGAATGTTCCCAGCAAAAAAACAATTTTGTGCATAATTTGTACAACACTATTAACCACCTTTATATTCTCATAAGAATTATTACTACTTCCCCATTTCTTTGATTTCCATGTTATAAAAAATTGCCAAGCAGTTCAAATATTATTAATATGTCTTACAAAACTTGGAATTCTATTACATTATATTATTTGTAACATGTACGTGTATAGCCTTCATAACCTCAGTAACTACAACATTAACGATATATTGGATGCTCACAAATAATTGCCTATGTCAGCCCGCAATTAATTACGCAACAACATTTTTGTAATTATCAACATTTCATTATGCTTACTTGACTTGTGCATGTTTTTGCTAACACATGTATTGTTATTTTTTTTTTACTCTATAATAATACACTTTGCACTGCCTGCTTCTCATCTATACCCTGCATTACTATACATCAATTACATGCACCTTATTTTCCAACATTTCACCAACTTTCCTAAGGCCACATTTCTTAACTATATATTTTCCACTTGTTCGGGCGCCAGCTGTGACATACCTGGTGGTGCCGGGTATTTTCACTGCAATACAACACTAAGAGAGGGTATCTTTTACGTGAATGGGTCCCTGGATAAGTTGGTGCAACGTTGGGGTGGTTAATCATAAATTGACATACAATTATAAACAAGATTTATTTTAAATCAAATTTGTTATTTACATAATCAGACAACGTTTTTACACTCTGCCTTGGTACCAAGATTAAGAGTGAAATGCATTTCTCATACCTTCGGGGCCCAGATCGAATACCTATGATGTTCGTAGAACCGCTCGTGCCGACAGGATTGTCAACCTCTGCTACTGCTGCGGGCCGTCAGCGTCGGATGGCGTGGTAATCGCCCACGGCTGATGCTCCAGCAATTCTTCCCCGATCAGGATCTTGACACCTCGGCTTCGCACCTTCCTCGAATCACTGTCCGTCAGTGAGTTTAATTACACATCCCGCGCCTACTCTGTATACTGGTCACAGTTCTGTACCGCGCAATTTCAAGAATGTTTCCACCGCGCCAACTAATAAGAACAACATCAATTATTCTACCAACACTAATCTTTCACTATACTGATACTTCTAATGTTCTATTTACACGTCAATTACTTTGCGGTTCCTAATAGCACATAAAATACGTCGCAATGTTATATGCGTCCATACACCGGCGGAGAACTCTCGCCGCACGTCCGCACTCGTCGCCGCTCTGCTAACGTCTCTCTGTGTCCTCACGATTCTCCTAACGACTCTTTCCTGACCGGGAGCACGCCGGCCACGTCCTACATCGACGGGCGGCACGGCTCGACTGTCCTAACCGCCGCTTACACGTGCTCGCTGCCCCGCTTCTAACCGAAATTCTCACGCTGCTCGCGGTGGCGGCACCGGTGGCGGTGGCAACCGTCGCTGGCTGCCCGCTGTCCAAAATAGCTATTGATTTCTTACACTAATGATTTAATTAGTGTAATGAAACACATATTATGGGTTTCAATATGTGTATATATATATATATATATATATATATATATATATATATATATATATATATATATATATATATATATGGGTAATTCCACGCCAACTCCACATTGCATCACACCAACCCATCTCAGATCGAAAAATTAAAGTTATTTTCTTATTTCTTATGCCAAGATAAGCCCAAATTTAAATTTTCAACCATTTCTGATGTAAATAGCGTTTGTGAGAACAATTATCGATTTTTCGCGATTTTCAAGCATTTTACAGCATCTTTTTATAATTATCCATTATTTCGATATTTTTTAATGAAAAAATATGTTTAAACTACTATTTTTATAGGAAATTTTCCGCAGAATTCGAATCTGTTAATGAAAATATTGAATTTTTTTCTTAATATGACAAAAATTGAAATTTATGATTTTTATTACTTTATTTTCAAAAATTAATTTTAGTATTACAGTACAATTAAAAAGTTAGTTTCTTATGCTTAAAGTACGTGAAAATAAGTGTACATTACGGTACAGGAAAATTTTTTTTGGGGAAATAGTGTTTAAAAGAGTTAAACGCAAGAAATACAATAAAATCTCTTTTCTAAATGTGTTTTATCATTTTTAAATAACCTGTTAGTATTTTCTACTACTTTTAGACTGTTTGGATGACTTCGGTGGTGTAAAACAGTTTTTAATAAAATGTGCGTCCTGAACTTTTTTTGGGAAATACGTTTTACATGAGTTAAAATTTTAAAAAATCGTGAATAATTAATCGATTATTATTGTTAAAGCAGATTAAATTATAAATAGTACAAACAAATTTATAAATAGGCACTTAAAAACTTTTTGATAAAAGTTTTCATTTATTACAATTTTTAGTTGAATAATAAAACATTGTTATTTATAAAATTATTAAAATTAATCTTTTATTTTCTTATTTCATTTTCTTGTTATTAATTAAATCAAACACCAAAGAACAGTGTTCTTGAGTACTTATTGTTTTACATTGAATAATATGCTCAGAGTAAGGAACAAATTCATGCAAATTGCGAGTACCCGGAATTGTAAATACTTTTTCAGTTTTGTTTCGATTCCGATATTCATCGACTTCAGCTTTTCTAATAATTTCACAATGGATGTTTTTAATATGTGCTTTACAAAATTCTAATAATTTGTCAATATCTGTGATTTGATTTTGACGACGTCTACGCAAGCTTTCTTTTGTTGCCTCTCTCTTAACAGTTGCACCCACTCCATCGTTCTCCGTTTTCCCATGAGAGGTAGCAAAAAATGTCCAGGTAGCATCAATACTATACAATTTTGTATGTCTACAGAGATGTAATAAGTTATAACAATTTTTGTATTGTCCTGGACATCCATCGCTGAAATAGTTAATTTTTTGCACGTTTGGAATATTTTCCTTTATATAATTAACAATTTTATTTTGAAAAATATGAACAATTTGAACATCATGTTTTAAAACATCATGTTTTACTCAGAACTTATTTTGAAATTATTATTAAAGCTTAACCTCCTTGTGGCATGGAAATGTTCTTTGTCAGCAGAGTGGCAAGTACAGCACTCAGGGCTCAGGGCCAGTGTTTCTAACTACGGGAACGCCCCTCCATTCACGTCTCCTTCGGTTTGATTAAGATTAGTGAGACACACACAGTACACATTCCTGCAGTTAGAAACACTGCTCAGGGCCCCTATATTTGAAATTATCTTGCGATCACGCGCCAGATTCTGAACATAGCCATGTATAATTTAAATGTTTAATACGTTCATAGGCCCCTATTCTCCAACATTTTTTTACTTTTTCTATGGCGTAATGAGTATTTCTTTCAATTTCGTACAGTATCATGAAGAGAGGTATTTTCTTCCGATATAACGATAAAAATCGATTAATTTTTCACGATTTTTTAAAATTTTAACTCATGTAAAACGTATTTCCCAAAAAAGTTCAGGACGCACATTTTATTAAAAACTGTTTTACACCACCGAAGTCATCCAAACAGTCTAAAAGTAGTAGAAAATACTAACAGGTTATTTAAAAATGATAAAACACATTTAGAAAAGAGATTTTATTGTATTTCTTGCGTTTAACTCTTTTAAACACTATTTCCCCAAAAAAAATTTTCCTGTAGCGTAATGTACACTTATTTTCACGTACTTTAAGCATAAGAAACTAACTTTTTAATTGTACTGTAATACTAAAATTAATTTTTGAAAATAAAGTAATAAAAATCATAAATTTCAATTTTTGTCATATTAAGAAAAAAAATTCAATATTTTCATTAACAGATTCGAATTCTGCGGAAAATTTCCTATAAAAATAGTAGTTTAAACATATTTTTTCATTAAAAAATATCGAAATAATGGATAATTATAAAAAGATGCTGTAAAATGCTTGAAAATCGCGAAAAATCGATAATTGTTCTCACAAACGCTATTTACATCAGAAATGGTTGAAAATTTAAATTTGGGCTTATCTTGGCATAAGAAATAAGAAAATAACTTTAATTTTTCGATCTGAGATGGGTTGGTGTGATGCAATGTGGAGTTGGCGTGGAATTACCCATATATATATATATATATATATATATATATATATATATATATATATATATATATATATATTGAAACGCGGAAGCGTTTCCATACGCAATTAAAGACAAGGAGTACAGGAGTATAATTACTACTCATTTTGAACTGCGCGGCATAGCGGCAGGTGCGAGGACAAACGGTGGGGGGAAGAGTGGACGTTGCCTCCGCCGTGGCCTAGCGAGAGAGGGGGGGATTTCGGCCGTTACGAGTCGAGCGCGACGGTTGAAAGCAGTGGTCGGGAGACGGCCGTTGAGGACAGTTGCTGAGAGCGAGTGTAAGAAAGTGGCCGGAAAAAGACGGTTAGCTGTAAGCAGAGCAGGACATTACCAAAGACGAAGAACGTGAAACAGTGTTAGGTTTATAGAATCGCTGATTAGAAGCCGATAACGTGAAAGTTGGGAGAGATTAGCCCGTAGATACTCTAAATTGCGGTCGTGATAAGGAATGCAGTGGAAAGAACAATAGAATAGTGAGTAGTGTAATGGATGCCGGCACGGAGTGTAACCACGTGCTCGACGGTTGCAAGAGGGGAGCAGAAATGAACTGAGAAAGAGTGCTGCGACGTCATCCAAGTATATGATAAAACGAAATGGACATCCAGGAGATGCTGTGTGTGTGTGTGGAACTGAGAGCGGAAACATCCCGGATTGCGGCCGAGGAATTCTCGTCGCCGCCACTGCAGACCGGCGAGGCACGTGTCTGCGTCACCAACCGCCTGGGGACGCCGAGCTGCGGTGAAGGTCAACAGTCGCCGTTGCCGAGGGCGAGCAGCTGCGACAGTCGAATTACTTAATGGGGCCCCAGGTATGATAAGATTATATGGTAACTAGAATCTTGGTACCAAGACATCGAGGTCTTATGTATTTAATCAGGTGTATTAGACGTTGATTCATGAATAAATTGTATTTGTGTTTATACTAATTTATTACTTTGATTTACCAATGTATTATCAATTCCCTCTGAAGACCCATTCACGAGTAAGACACCCGTCCTTTATAACCTTGATAATTGCAGTGGAAAGTACCGACAATCAGGTACGTCACAATATATATATATATATATATATATATATATATATATATATATATATATATATATATATATATATATATATATACTCCGAATCTGTATGGAGGGCCGAAAAATGTCAATGAATATATGAAGTGGGAAATCGCATATAACGAAGTCAGACAAATGTAATTTTAAACAATGGGTTTCTGTAAAGTAAATGACCCATCCTGTACTGATGTTTGGCAGGTACTGTAAATAAGTTTGATTCAGGATTAGAACCTTACTACAGAAAACGGTGCAAAAAGAACAAATAGGAGGGAAAGGAGGAGGAGATAACAAGATGGAGAAAAATGCCAAGAAGATGAGGGAGAAAACTAAGGAAAAGAAGAAGTAGAAGAAAAGAAAAAAAGAAGAAAGGAAAATGCAGAAAAGCTTTCTTTATGCCATTTAGTAATGCTTACCTCTTAATTCATTTATTGACAGGCGTATGATTCCTGCATTTTACATTCAGCGAAACTTTTTTACAAGTTTATCTAAAATCTCCAGTTTTGAGTTGTGCCTGTAATGTAGTATTTCTGGATATGTTTATAGCATTTATAGTATTTAAAAATCATATTCATCAACTGTGAGTATCAGTAGTTCGCTACAAGAAATCCTCACATAACTCTTGTACGTTACTTTGCAACACATGGCCAGAAGACTTAAACATGTAAAATCTACACACGATTTGAATTGCGAAGTAAAATCTTTTCTGCTGTAAAAAATGTTTCTATGCAATTATATAGCATAACCATCAAAAAGGGAAATAATATTTAACAATGGAATAAATTGCATTGATTACCTTAAATTTGAATTAAAAATAGATTATTTTGGTGTCCCTCTATCAACATTTAAGTCCAAACCCATAGTTTAAACTTAAACGACTAATACATGTATGGTTAATATGTAATAACTAAGTATTATGTAATAGCTTTCTTGTTCTTGTGTCTTACTGCTTTATTTTATTACTCTTACTTCTCAATTGTGTCAATGTTTTCTGTTAACCTCTTATTTGTCTTACTCAATTGTCTGTCTCCTGTACCTTACTGTTAACTGTTTATTTCTAATTTATGTCTTACTGTTATCAAATGACATTCTAGTTTTGATACATATTTTGTATTATTGAAAGCTTTTATGTATCAATTATCACATGTAAGGTTGCAATCCGTTTAATTAAAATATATATTATCTGTTTTACCTTAAAAAGACTAAATAAACTTGTAAATATGCACATACTTCAACTTTTGAGCTAATGACCCGACTTAGGTCAAATTTTTTGTCAAAGTTTCCTGATACAGTAAACAATAATGAGATGACTCCCTTGTTTTGCTTCTGGACATAAATGTAACTTCACTACGCGCACAAAATGATACCTGTAGTTTTTTTACCGATGCAAATAAGTGTTCTATAATTCTGAAGCAACAACTTCTAGTTTTCAAATACTACTAATCTTGATTTATTGGTACTTTTATTCGCAATTAAACTAATATAGTGGGATATCGGTTAGGGATGGGGTTTTGGATATGAAGAAAATGTGTGAAGACTATACTTTTCACTCACACGTCACATAGAGTTTACTAATTTTTGGCAAAATTATAAATAAAAAAATATCTCTCTCTGAGATAACAGGAAATTTAGTAAATCAATAGGTAAATAGGTAAATTTGGTAAATCAATAGGTCACATGATTTCATCAATAACCTTCTATTCATGGATTCGTTTTATTAATATTTATCAATCTTTGCAATACTTGGTTAAAGAGGGACAACAGCTGGAATAATTCATATGTTTATGATATATAAATAATTGACGATTTTTACATTTATCTTGTTCTTACGAAGGTATAAAATATCTGATTCCTGAACAAAAAATGTAAAATTCTAATGAAAGTTTGCCCACAAATATATGGCTAATGACGATTAACCTCCTCCAAAATTGAGAGGTAAAACCCTTAACCCGGGAACACGACCTCCACTTCCATCTATCTCCGCCTTCACCTGCTTCGCTATTCCCCAGGCAACTCTCGCTTCTTCGTTGGCCTGCATCGGTTTACCCCCATCCACTTCCGCAAGGGCCACGCCCCCGCCCCCGCCCCAGCCGCCCCCGCCCCCAGCCCGCCGAGCGCGTAGTACTTCTGCGGAAGCGCCGCCGCCGCCGCCGCCGCCGCCGCCGCCGCCGCCGGCGTCGCCTGGGGCCGGGGAGGCTTCAAAGTCTCCAATTAACTGCTTGGTACTTCCTCACGCCCGCACGTTGTTTTTAATTAGCACGCTCTATTTTCTTCCCCGCCCGGGGCGCGGGGCATCGAGCGTTCCAGAAAATAGGAAGCGGAGAGATCGGAGCGAAATGACTGGCGCCTCTCATTCGTGGAGTATGAACACCAGGGGAAGGTGAAGTTGAATTCCCCCGCGGCGTATGTTATCGACTTACCCAGACCGAATAAAGTGGTAAGTTGCCAAAAATCTTGAAAGAAATCCAATTAAGAATTCATTTTTTGTTTCTGATCATAAGGTGTATTGTAGTTAATTTAATGTGGGACTTTTGTAGGTGCGGAACATCGAACCATAAATACCACACAAATATATTGTCCAAATAGAGTTAGATTATTTAACAAACTATGTGTCCTTTTGCTCATATTTATTTGATTATTTAAAGAATTTTTGTTAGAGTTTGTTAAAATCAAGAGCTTCTTTGAAATAGGTTCACAGCAAAGGTCTCCCATGGTTTAGTTCGTGAGATAAAATTTGAATGGCTATGGCAATTAAGAATAATTCTTATTCTATTAGAGTGACCTGCACAGCTGATAAATGTCACATATAATTTGTACGTAGGAATTAGAATCCAACAAAGAGAATTGAAATGATTTATCTATTATTAGTTGTAATAATGACTAACTAATTATGTAATAATTAAAACACACGTTGCAACTTGCTGCTCATGGATTCTATAACAGATTCAAATACAAATCTGGAGGAAGGATGGCTTTTTCAAATAGTCAAATGTAATGTGGGAGATAGAACTATAATTCTTCGAAGTTTACTGATATTTGTCACAAGCTGATATATCGTCGTGAAAGTTGTAAATTGACTTTTTATTGACAATGAAATGCTCCTCTAATCATTCTTAACATTAGTGTGCAAAAAGGTAAGTTAAATGTAAATGTTAGTTCATAAGTATCTACGATCATAACTTAAGTCTCACCAAACCATCAGCCCTAACAAGACGAGATGACTGATAATTCACGTTATAACAATGATTTGAAATGACTGATTAGCATAAAATGAGTTGTATATGTATTCACTGTTGAAAAAGATATATAATCACAATATGACAAGATAAATTGCTCTTCTTCAAAAGGAATTTTCACATATTTTCAGCTTATTATTAGGAATCTAATCTACAGTGATCAGAGTTTAAGAATATTTCTATTTGAATTAAATATTCATTTTATTATATGCTAATTAAGTCTTTGTAATCAACTTTGTTTAATAGGGGGAGAGTCAATATGCATCGTGGATCTTGCCTTGCAAGAGATGCCCTATGTGGCTCTCACACGCCTTACTAACAATTGTATTTAATTGTTTAATTACATCACAGAACAATAAATGTTGGGCAATAAATGTAGCTAACGCTCACTACCACATCTTATATGTATTTCCCAACGGAAAAATGTTGAGATGCACCTTTACCTAACTGCGGTCGTTAACTTACGTCGCTGCCTCTTTTGCAACGTTGTGCAGGCCGCCACTTAAATCACGCGTGCGTTTTAAGAGCCCGCAGCGCGTCGTCTTCGGGGAGGCAGGTGCATCGTGAGCATGCACTCGCAGATTAATCCTCGCGAGGGAGGGCGCCCTCGGGTGCGGTCGTGGCGGCGGCAGTCGCTGTCTGTCCTCTGCGCGTCCTCGCAGCTGCCACGTGGGCACTCGCGGCCCGAGCATCCACTCCTCGTCGAGTGCCGTGCCGCTTTCCCGCCCCTCCCCTCCCCCTCCCCCACCATCCTCAAACCACCCCGCCGGCCGCTCGCTGTCGAACGGCTGCGGGGAGTGTAGTGCTGTCCACTTGCCGAAGGACATCACGTAGAGAGGGCTGATCGTTAGATGAACAGCTAGACCACATGTAGCACAAGGCGAAGCGTCATCTTGCCTAATCAGTGTCCTTTGCGGTTGCAGGAGAGAGCGCGAGCGTGTCAGTGGCGGAGACAATGCACAATGTACAATGTTTTTAAAGGATTGAAGGACGGAATTGAACTTGAGATTCGTAAATCGATTAATTTATTATTAATTCTTATTTTATTACTTTTTATTCTTATTTATTTCTTTTTATTATATTTTGTTCTTATTTATTTCTTTTTATTATATTTTATTCCTTTTTATTATTAATAATTCGTATTAATGGTAAGAAATTTCTTACGATTAATTGAAAGAGATTTTTTCAAGTAATCATAATTAGTTAAGTAATTGTAATTGTATATTAATTGTTAATCAAGTATTGTAATTCGTATTCGCTACAATACTCTTGAAATCGTATAATTATTTTTTATTTATTGAAATTATTGCGAGCAAAAACAAATTATTAGCCTTGTAAATGTCCGGCAACGCAAATATTGATCAATTTTAGTTTACTCTTATTGAGTAGGATTTGTATTTTCGTAAACTGGCCAAATGTTACTTCTATGACTTACATTACGAGATATATATTTTTTGACTTCTGTAATTCGTGATATTTATAAAATAATATTAAAAGTCCATTTTCTTTATTATATTCTTGTAGGTTATTTCCTCATATAAATATGTTTCACGTTCAAAACTGGTAGTGCTAAAATAACACGTACTTTCTCGCCCGTATTTTCTCGCAAAATTACGCGAAAAGGTCTCAAATTTTCGAAAAATTGTACATGACCTTATTTCAAAATCTATCTTTAAGGAAAATATTTCAGTGAGAGAATATCCCTTTCTTTAATATTTTAGTTGTAGGAAGACTCCAAAACCATTTTGAATTTTTGCAATTTTCCCAAAATCAGAGTTTTCAACGAACATGAGACCTGCGCAATTCTCTTAAACGTTCTTCACACTAACCAACAAAAAAATTTAATAAAAAATGACGATGTAATCTTTTTTTTGTAAATTTGGAAAAGGGGCTTCATATAAAGTACCCTCCAAAATTAAAACATAGGTTACAATATCAAGGGACTGAGACATCAGCCAGATCGATTGGGGAATATCAATTTTGGAGAAAATCGGCTGAACGGATTAGCCACTAACGATGTTCACAGACGGATAGACGAACAGACGGACAGACAGACGTTTTGCCGCCATTCTATTTTTGGGTATCAAGAACCCACAAAACTTGTATTCTGGCTACACCCCGTGTTAGAAAAGTTTTCTAAATATAGGAATTGGAGTTATCCACTCTTTCGTCTCCAATGCCCTATAATAAGAGTTTTTCTGCCGAAAATTCGCCGTTTTTTGGCGCAACATTACATATTTTTTCTTTCCTCCGTAGAGAGGGAGTAAAATTGATAAAAAGTGTCGACTTTTTGTTTTTGGGCCAGTCAAGTTACTGTGACATATGACTTGATGAACCAGATCTGATCTAAATCTCCGAACGCTTTTGACACCGATACTAGTGACTCGTTGGCTTATTCATTGTGCTCATATGAAGTATTTGCATAAAATGTGGGAGAGTGGTACTTTTAGATGGGTGTTGGCTGAGCTAATTACATTTTAATATCCTTATTGTGTTACCTAAAATGGTTATATATTTGCCAAAAAACGTTCTGGGATAAAAGTATGTGGCGTTATGATGTGGAAATATCAGGTTAATCTGACACATTTAAAAAAAATTTAAGTCAGGTTTGGATATAAATACATTATTGTTTATGCGATTGAATTTACATTTTTTCCATTTCACAAAGCTTCAGCGATTGTAATGATTTCCTAGTACTACTTCCAGAAGTTCTGAAATATCAAAAGGCGTAGTCAGACGGACAGTTGAACACAAACGCTTATCAACGAAACGTTGATTTTCCACGAAGAGGAGGATAAAATAATATTCGCATTGCATTCTTATATGTAGGTTTTACTAATATTATTTATTCATGGTTAAATTGTAATGTAATGAAATCGGTGGGGTGAGGTGGAAATGTATGGGGAAAAAGGCAAAACGCGTATGTGTACGGCGAGTTGCATATCTTGAAGAGCCCCCTTGAATATTACAAGTAAAAACTGTTATGCTCTGAGCGACAATTATATTCCCTTAGCCATATTTCCTCTCGATGTCTAATGGAAAATGTATATACAAATTGGAGGACACGTCTTGATAACCGTGCGCTACATTTTAATCTTCCATTTAAAACTTCTATCACGTTATGAGGAGATTTTTCATTTGTAGTATACTTGCAAACTTTTGGCACATATTAGAATGCAAATAAAATAAAATGAAAATATAAATATAAATACCAAGAAAATAAAGATAAATCATACTATATGAAAATAGCTTGTACTACATTTCAAATATTTTAACGTTGTGAAGAATCTCTGTGAATTTCAAGGGGTTATTGTTCCTCTCTTGAGCCACCCTTGAGAGCGCGTTATCATCGCGATAGTCATTTTCATCCCATTTTTATTTTCGCCTCTCTCCAAAGGATCGCATCAGCTAGTACATACATCCTCAAATACACAACCCGATCTACTCTACAAAACAGAATCTACCTTTACAAACCCATGATCGAACTCGTACTGACACACGGGTAAGATCCAGCTGCTAAAACTAACATTCATGATATTCAGATTTTCCAAAACAAGAATCGTCTCAACTATAGGAAGACAGAGAACTCTATGTCTAACAAATTATTATAAAAATATCCAAAAGCAAACAATACCAATAGCCATGCTGGTTGCGTAGGCTTCCGCGGCCGGAGTTTATGTTGGCTGGGCTATCCGGGACGAGCCGCGTCAAAGTCATGGTGGCTGACGTTTCGGCCAGCGTGTTGTGGCCTTCTTCAGAGCGTACTGCTGTACTGTACTGCTGTACGCTCTGAAGAAGCCCACAACATGCTGGCCGAAACGTCAGCCACCATGACTTTGACGCGGCTCGTCCCGGATAGCCCAGCCAACAATAGCCATGCTTTTTGCATTAGTCAATAGGCAGTGAAGTCAACATAAAATAATAAAAAGGAAACTACTCCAAGAATATTCTGCCTGTATTGAATATATATCCGGATGTACATGATCCACAATAGCTTATGCAACTTAATTAGCTACGTATACATCCATCTTTAAAGATGTAACTTTGGCAACAATGTAGAAATCGTTCAGGTTTTTTAATCATTTTCTTAATACCCACCCACCGATCAGTAATAAATAAAACTCAAAATCTCGTGAGGGATGCTCTCTAAAATTTCTGTTCATTTATGTGCAAATACTCAAAGTTAAAACGCCTTTGGTGAAAGAATGTCTAAAGCTCCTTTCGTCTCCCATTTATTTCTGGGAAAGGCAATTCATGTGATTCATCTATATGTTTTATCTCTAAACAATAAGACGAGAGTGACATGATACGCCACCTTAAGTATACTGCCTCAGCTCGAGAAAAGTTATTTTCTGTTACGGATTTATGAACATGCGAGGCGATATGATACTCAAAGAGAACATACGTTTTTCTCAGTATATTTGTTTTCTGTACCAATTGAGTATGTATTCCAAGATGCGAAACGTAATTAACATTTTTGTGTAACCAATAACATCAATTTAAATGTTTGGGTTTCACCGGAACTTAAAATGTAGTGGCACGTTGACAATAATTTTGGGTTCCCTTGTAAATCCTTTTCATCGCTCTCTTTGCCCTGTGTCAAGTGAAATATTTATAGTATATTCAGAAGTGTGTAAATGATAATGTTTTTTTGATTCTGTTAAATAGGATGATAACCTTTTAGAATTCGGTTACTTGCATTGCGAAGAAGGGAGTGATCGAGTGGAGGTCATTAAATCAGACAGGCATTTCGAACTTGATGCATAAATAAATATTTTGAAGCGAAGCAACTGTCTTAGACACCTTTTATAGTTCCCATGGCTCTACATGTTATTGCTCTGGGAAGAATCAATAAAACGACTCATAATAGGATTCAATTATTCTTTCTCTATTCTTTTCCCCCAGGGTGAGTGGCGAGTTGATCACCCTTTCAAGAGGTCTTTCCCAAACTAGAGTGAATGCATCCGTTATTTATTTTGTATTGGAAAGGTAATTGCCCTCACCTGAAACGACGAGACACAGGCCATAAAAGATTCTGAGATTCGGGGGGCAACGGTAAAGGTTACTGAATTTTGTGAGCAGAGTTTTTTTGCTGAGTTGTTTTGCCTGAAGTAAGTTTCTGACGTGAAACTAATTTTTTCATACTTTAGAGCAATTGGTACAATTCACCCACTTATTCGCCATGATTTGAGTATAAACATTCTTTCACTTATTCTGAGCTCAGTTAAGTAAAACGGTTGCCAGTACATGATAACAATTGAACATCTGAAAAATTTGACTGGGAACTAAATATAGCTTTAAAGAAAATAAAATTTATAGTATGGTAAAGTATTTCGTATTTATTTTTCTCTCACACACTATTACTTCACCAATTCCAATTTTGTTTCAACAGTAGGTCTACCAATTCAGGCTCGCATGTACACAGCATTAAAATTAATGCGACGTGTTTGACCTCTTGAAGTAAATGGAAGAGAAGTTGTCAAAAATAACTTCGGTGGATGAGAATCACATCTCTATTTGATCCATCCATTGAGGAGGGCCCACAATATTTATTGTGTTAACTCTTGTTACCGTAGGCAGAAGAGGTTGCAGCTAAGGGTTGTTCGTAGGTATCAACACAGTCGTTCCTCCGCTCCGCTCGCCGTCGCCGACGGCGACACTTTGCCCCCTCCCTCGTCACGCCAGTATGCAGTCCATCAGCAGCCCCGCCGGCACCCCGTCACTCTCGTCGTGGACACAAAGCGTCTCCACCACGTCACCCCGCCACCAAGCCACTGCCCCGCCTCCCCTTCGTTCGCCTCTCCGTCGCCCGGCTGTTCTCCACGTCTACGCATCACCTCGCCGTCACAAGCCACCCCGCCACCTTGTCGCCCGCCACTTCCGGCTCTGTCGTCCCGCCCCCCGGCCCTTCACCACATCGCCCGCCTGCACCACTGCCACCCCATCGCCACTTCGCCACCCCGTCACCACATCATCACGTCCCGCCACCTTGTCGCCCATCACCCAGACGTTCCGCCATTCTGGCGCCCTGCACCCCATCGTCCCGCCACGCCGTCGTCACTCCACCTTGTCTCCCCGCGACCCCGACGCCACGTCGGACCGCTGCCACCCCATCCCCACACTCCGTCGCCCTGTTGCCTTCCGCCGTCACCCACTCAGCCTTCCGCGTCACTCTCTCGCGGTTCCTATCCGCTCCTTCGCTTCTCCACCCACCCGCCTCAGGCGGATTGGCCGGCGCGACCCACTAATTGCAAGGCTTGGTGCTGACTTGACAGCTACCGCTGCACCGATCAGCCCGTGGCGCCGAGTGGCCGCCGAGCGGGCTGGCGGCGACGGCGCGGTGGGTGGACCCGGCCGGGAGGCAGTGAGCTGTGAGTGTCAGGCGCGGGCGGCGGGTGGCGGGTGGCGGGCGGGGAGGGGGCGACGAGCAGCGGGAGGCGCGCGTGCCTCCAGGCTGTCGGGCGAGGCAGCCTCGGCAGCCGGGCCGGCGCGGCGGCCGAGAGACTGTGATTGACGGGCCGGAGGCCGGCGACCTCCGGTGACAAATCGCCTCCTGCCTGATGATGCCTGCTGCGTGGGAGGATGAGGGAGGCGAGGGCGTGGGGGCGTCGTGAGCGGAACTGTGTTCGTGTTGGCGTTCTGTTCCTCTTGCATTCTCTGGTAGAACAGCTCTCGTGGACTGAATACAATAATAATAATAACAACAATTATTATTATTATTATTATTATTATAAAACACTTATCATTATTATAATATCAATATTCTTATAGCCGTTCGCTTTGCAGATGTAGGATTAAAGAAGACTTGCACATTTACTGTAGATGCACACATCTAACATAGATTAATACAATATTTGAAAGGAATAGTTTCGTCTATACAGTTCCAGAAGTTCCTTACTATTTGCTATTTGTAAGCTTCTGTTTTTACATATTTGTGTTGATATAAAAGTTTCTCGATATTGCTAATTATTAAACTTGGGACACTAATGATAAGTTTCCTTTCTAAAAATTCACTCTCTCTAAAATTTGAATTTCTCAGTTCAAGTGAATCCACATCATATATGAGGCAGATATACACAGGTGATTATGTTTTATACATTTATTTGAACTGCAAATGGGCATAACCCGGTGGCAGCTAATTACATAAATAAGATAATATAGCTAACATATGTAATAATAGTAATAATAATAATAACAATAATAATAATAAAAATAACATTAATAAAAAATAATAATTATATAAAAACTGTCTAATTCATAAAACATTAAATTACCGTAAAAAAGGAAACATCTGTAATCTAATTCCGCACTGAATATTTGTTCAATGAAGACCATACTGCACTGCACTTCTCTATGACCCTTTAATCACTTCCTGCATTATTTCTCTGCTGTACACTGCATGACACATAACTTTACAATATATCACTTACGCATAGCTCGATAACCTACTATTCTCAGTTAAGTCCCTCATTTACATAATAATACCCTAAATTAATTTCTCTTAAACGCCACGAGGAAAGAGTTCAAATGTCAAATTTTTACACTGCATAATTTTGTGCGGATCTCAAGAAATTGTTCCATATTCCATTATCGGACCGTCAAGCGATAAATAGGCAATTACCTTCGGGTTTGCTGTACTCTCTTTTAAAATGCGCATTACAAAGGGAAGAGATCTCTAGGATTTCCTCACAACAAAATCTACGTCTTTTTTCCAGCTTAACTTACTATCGAAATGGATTACTAGGTACTGCATAAGGAAACTCTGCAAACTCTAATGTCATTATTTAAATGGTAATTTGCTTCTCTGTAATTAAGACCCCTGCCAAAATTGATGGATTTGCTTTCAGAGCTATTTATGGGCATTTATTATTTTCCGCCCAGTAATATAACGCATCAAGATCCCGTTGCAGCATTTCTTCATCTTCTTTCGAATTCATACTACGATATATTATGCAATCATCTGCAAATACCCGAATATTTGTGATTAAGTTCGCTAGTAGATCATTAACGAATGCTAGAAATAGAAGAGGTCCAATGACACTCCCCTGCGGCATTCCTGATGTCACGCTTGCCCCGGTAGAAAACTCTTGGCCAATTCGGACTTTCTGTTTTCTGTCTCGCAGAAACTCGCTAATCCACGCCACAACCCTGGAATCGATGCCTGAAGTCATTAATTTTTGTACAAGCCGATCGTGGGGAACGACATCTGACGCTTTGGCAAAATCTAGAACTATTGCATCTACTCTCCCGCCAGCGTCAATTTCATCTCCTGATCCTGAAATAGTGTGACTACCTTACTTTCGCATGAGTAACCACTCCTGAACCCGTGTTGGCTATTATAGAGCCATTTTTGATTTCCCATTCTTGCTTCATGTATCTCGCGACTAGATGCTCCATAAGTTTGCAGACCACTGACCTAAGACTAACTGGTCTATAATTACTTAATATAGTTTTGTCACCACCTTTGAAAATTGGTACAACAAAAGCTAATTTCGAATCTTCAGGAACTTTATAATTATTCATGGATACGTGAAATATTATAATTAGGGACGGTAATATTGCCTCTCCTCGTTAATTATATCCGAAGAAATGTCGTCTGGACCCCTTGACTTACCATTTTTCATAGGTTTTATTTTACTCCGTAGAACATTTACTTCAATATTAAACTAATTTGTAGCCGAAGACCTTTGAATTAGTGGATGGTTCGCCGAACTGAATTACTTATTAAACGCATTAGCTTTTGCCCGATCGTCAGTGAGTGAGTTTCTATTTTCACGAACAACTGGGATATCCTCTTTATTTCCCTTCCTTCTACGAACATATTTATAAAATCATGTCCAGTTATTTCCCTTCCCATCTAGAATATTCTTTAAATATGCCTCCTAAGCAATGTTCTTTGCTCACTCCAATTATTTTGAATGGTTTTAAAATGTATTCATAGGCTCGATACTGCGTTTTCTGTTTTTAAATGCCTTTCTCGTTATCCTCTTCATTCGCCTAATTTTTGCATTATAGTATGCTGGATCAGGATTATTTTTTAAAATGTTGCACGGAACAAACATTTGCAAAGTTTTGTATATATCTTTGAACGCGCCTCATATTTTTTTCATGCCTCCCTCTGTTCACAGAAAGCGGTTGTATTGTTCCCTAAAAAAAACTTGAAGTCCGTCTACATTTGCTTTCCTGTATTGCCGTACATTTGGTCCTATCATAATGTCTTTCCTTGAAATATTTTCGTTTAAGTCAATAATAACCGCTTAGTGATCGCTAATCCCCTCAATTTCACAAGATATGAATAGTTCTTTCGTCCTAATTAAGTAAACATCCAATATAGCATCCTGCCGCGTCCCGCTCTGAACTACCTGAGTTAATGCACACGTAAGCTCCTCACTGCCCTGAGGAAGCCTGCGACATGTCAGGCAAAACATCGGCCTCTCAGCCTCCCGTATAGCCAAGAATTTACCTGAGTTAATCCCCTGGTATTAATACCGCGGATATGTCCTTGAAATTTCACAGCAGAAAGAACAATAATAAAAATATTTAAAAAATTGAAATGTTAATTTTTGATTTGAGAAGAACTGTCATAAAATATTATCAACTTGCAATGAGTTTCATTTTGTGGTTGAAAAGTTCTTTATTGAGTATTTATTAAATTAATAAATAATGATTTTGGTACTAAGTTTCGATGAATTTGAAGTATAAAGTATTTGAAGCATATTAAAACATTATTTCTTTAAAAAGAAGTAACGTGCTACAATGAAAATCAAAATGGATTATACAAAATACATTAGTTACAAAATTAAGAAACTTCGATTCAATGAATGTATGATAATATTCTATTTACTAACATCGTTTGATTTTAAAACAGTTTCATCGAAAGTAGTAAAATGTATACGACACACATCAAGAAACATTAACTGGTTCATCAAGAGACATTAATTTTGCATTTCAACATTGATTTTAAAGTAGTTCAGGTTTCTTAGCTGCAAAATTCCTTCACTTATGAATTTAACAGAGTAGTACCTTACCTAAAAAAATAGTTAATCTCTAAGTGTACAGTTGTATAATCAGCTTAAACCAAACAGAAAAACTTCAAATAACTCAGTGCTAGTGACAATACTATTACAACTTATAATAATAAAATAACAATAATGATAATAATAGATATTAATATTTTTCCATTTAAAATGTGACTAAGATAACGCCAAATTTCAATTTGTCATCATTATATTGATCAAAAACCACACGATATCCTGTCCTTTGCATAAACACGGGCGGATGTACTCTAACGATCAAACTAACTTCCTCTTTCGACTCAACTCACGCCCAATAAATTTGAAATCGATGTATGAGAAATTGAAAGAATCAATATCCAATTTTGTTTCAATTCAACCTTTCAAATCCCAATCTGAAAGCCGTTGTAAAAGAATCAACGATGAGAAGCAATTCTTTTGCGCTCACGTAGCGCCTTAAATGACATTATACTACGTAGTGCGCCCTATGTTTACTTTACTTTAAGATTGAAAGATTTTATATCAAACTGAAATTGAATGTGTCTCAAAATGCATTGATCAGTTTATAAATGATATGTTGCTCTCGACACTGTTTGTTTCTCTTCTTGGTTCTTGTAAGCAAAAGAAGCTGAGTGATAGACGTTGATGTTTATTTTGCAGATTAGAAATGCTGCTCATTGCAATAAACGCTCTGTGGTGCCATATTAAGGAAGTTAATTTCTTTATCTTGTCACTCAGATTTTACTCTCCCCACCTCTAATTCCCTCTTGTTTGTGGGATGCGGGGGCGAGGTCGCAAGACTTTTAAGATTTTCTTTGACGTAAAGTATTGTCTTGTTTTCCATCATTCACAGAAAATATTATCCATTTTAAAATTGCTATTAACATAGGAATATGTCAATTTTATTTCTAATAGATAGCTCTTAGTAGTCTATAATGAGAGATGAAGATAACAATCCAACTTGCCAAAATGACCAATGCCATATATATATATATATATATATATATATATATATATATATATATATATATATATATATATATATTGAAACACAGAATGTGTTCCCTTACACTAATTAGAAAATTAGTGTAAGTAATCAATATATATTTTGGACTGCGCGGTACGTACGCCAAGCGCTGCGAACAACGACGGGAGCTAGCAACGGTTGCTACCGCCACCGGTGCCACCGCCGGGAGGCCAGCGTGAGAATGTCGGTTACAAACTGGGCAGCGAGCACGTGCAGGCAGTCGTTAGGAGAATTGCGAAGAAGACAGACGTTAGCGGAGCGGCGAAGAGTTCGAACGTGTGGCGAAAAGCTCGCCGTTAGCGCATGAACAAAAAGGGAACGTGCGATGTGTTCGTAAAGCAATAGTAATTGTGAAGCGGTAAATAAGTGAAGCAGACAATGAGATTATCATTAGAATAAAAGATTCGTGTTGATAGAACAATAGATCGCGCCTGTAGTAATTAGTGTAGTGGAAACTTTACCGAAACTGTGTGGTACGGAACTGGGACCAGCACGCGTGATAGGCGCGGGTTGAGTAATTGAATCCATCGACGGAAGGTGATTCGAGAGAGGTGCAACGCCGTGGTATCAAGATCCGAGTCGGGGAGGAGTCACAAGGTCACCAGCCCAGGACGACCGCCACGCCATCAGCCGCCGACAGCCCACAGCTGCTGTAGAGGTCGGCAACCCTGTCGATACGAGCTGTTCTACGATCATCGAAGGTATTTGGTCGGGGCCCCGAAGGTATGATAAATGCATATTACACCTAATCTTGGTACCAAGGCAGAGTATATAAAGGTTGTCAGATCATGTAATTAACAAATTTGATTTGCAAATAAACCTTGTTCATGATTGTATTTCTATTTCTGATTAACTTTCCCAATAGTATACCAACTTATCCAGGGACCCATTCACGGAAAAGATACCCTCCTTTAGTGTTATATTGCAGTGAAATACCCGGCATCACCAGGTACGTCACAATATATATATATATATATATATATATATATATATATATATATATATACACAAGGCACTGTGCAAGCCGGGTGTATAAAAAGTAACAGTCGTGAAATTAGGATTATTGACATCCATTAAATGAAGGGTTTGACATTTTAAACTGTACTGAGAATCATGATGTTTTGAAGTAGAATTTAGAGAAAATATCTTAGAGCTTGATAATAAAACTTTTATGAGATTCAGGTATAGCTCACATTGTCGATGTTTCACTGGGTTATTTCAGCCACATTTTTCTACGAGACATTGGTTATGACGATGGAGATGATTGTTGGTGCACGATAGAAGAAAACAGAAGAAAAACAAATAAATGTCAATCAAATAGAATCATTCATAAATGCGTTTTACTGCTAAATACAAGTTTTGAAACATGTTAGTTGTCGATGACTTTGATATAAAAACCCTCGAGCGAGCTACGATGAGTTCACAATTACTCTCGATCTCATGAGAAACGGTAATCACTTTGATGTTTGCAGGTCAAGTTTATTTTCTTTGTCTTTGATGTTCTTAGAAAATACTAAATATAATTTTTTTAACCCTAATTTCTCATCAAAACGCTGTATGTTTTTATTACTTGTATATTAACTACCATCTGTTTCTCTCTCGTTCATTCACACTTATTTTCCGTTTACTCTTCTCTTTTCTTCCTATTTTCCTACTCTTAACTCACATATGAAAAAAACCTACCTATCATCTTTCACACTCATTTTTCCATTTACTCTTAGTTCTCCCTCTTTTGTGCTTATTTCTTCATTCTTAACTCACATATTAAAAAAACACATATTTCACTTTCCTATTGTTGTTGTTTTTTGTTTCCATTCAACTCGCCACTTTCCTTGTCGTGTATCTCCTTTCCCTTTCCCTAATCTGCTTTCCCGCTCTCACTCGGCGGCTTTCACACTCATTCCGGCACTTTCCCTCTCGTTTCGCCAGCGAGGTCCCTCGCACCCCCGGCACTCTCCCCCTCCTCCCCACCCCCGTTCCCCTCATCGCGCCCTTGCCCCGCCCCTCGCCGCGCCCCGCCCTGCGCCGCAACCCACCCGCTGATATTTACGCAAGGGCTCCGCGAGGGCACGAGCTCGACGGCGTTAATCTCTCTCTCGTTAGTGGCTTTTAATTTCTGCGGCAGCCTCTCGAGGTGGAGCACGCGGGCGGAAAATGCCAGCGCAGGGGTTGGCGTGGGGGCAGAAGCGGGGCCCGGTGAGGGGGCGCCCCAGGAACGTGCCGACGTCAGCGGCGACCCGGGTCGCCGCCCGTTGGCGCGTTGGTGGCGCCGGGAGAGCATGGGGCATTAAGGCGTGCGTGGATATGAGGTGCGAAAAGCTTCTGACTCGCATGTGTCGGGATTATAAGGGGTGTCGCTGGTTGCGATGAATTTGGAGTAGTAAGTACAACCTGGATGACCGGGCTGTCGGGGGCGGGGGCGTCGGGGGCGTCGGGGGCGTGGGGGGCGTCGGGGGCGTCGGGGGCGTGGGGGGCGTCGGGGGCGTCGGGGGCGTCGAAGTTCTCGTGAAAGTCGTGACTGGACTATCCAAAGCATTTGTGCGTCGTGGGCGTCGGGGAATGCTAGGGGAATGGAAGTATTTGATGCGGGGACACGATATCATCAGCGTTTGACGGGTATCGGGGCCGTGTGATGCGTGTAGGTGAGGGGACTTGAGGGGGGGTACATGAAGGGTTTGAAGGACGTCAGCGCGGGTCGGTGCGCCGAGTGCCGGGGTCATTGAGCAGTAGCACCTGCTGTTTGCTGTTGTGAAATTTCGTTCTGTCAGAAGCCAGCTTAGTGCGCTCCAGCTGCATTAGTAATGCTATTCGCCACGCTGACGCGAAGTCCCCACCAGCGGCACCGAGTTGCCTCGCCTGTCGTTCTCTGCCTTACCCTGTACTTTCCTGCCCCTTTCCCAGACGCGCAGAGGGGGAAAGCGACGACGAGTCCTCGGAATTCGGCGTCGCTCGAAGGCTATTGACGACTTGCCGTCACTCGTAAAACTACGTATGCGCATATTGGAGTATGCAAAGAGCTCTCTGCTCTTTTTATTGTCCTAACCCGTGCGTTCCAGCTCATGCGCACACTGACTACCTGGACATATGAATCAGACGACGAGGAGCAATTTTGTCCTGAGTGCGCTGAAGCTACTGAGGATTTCGCCGGTCGACTTGACCACCGTCGTGCTGCGAAGGACGTCTTTTAATGAACTGCTAGTTCCCAAGAGCGAAGGGCAGATGGCGGAAACACGACGAGGTGCGTAGGAGGCAGACGTGCAATTGCAGGACTGGAAAACAGTGTTGTAAGTTTATCAATTGACGAAATGGTCGGAAAGTGGCTAACTGATTCCAAGGAATGAGGTGCGGTGTATCTTTCCACGGAATATTGATCATTAAGTATCAATGAGTTTATTAGGTGCAGTTGCAAACTAATAAAAATCATTTAATAACTAAGGTTTCACAATTATTTACGGTTATTTTTTACACCATAATCACAAGACCTTCATACCTCATACGGGAATGCTACCTGATAAATCTGCTGCAAGTTTTGTAATCAGCTTCTGGGTCAATGATGCCCATTTCGATTGACATTTGATATTAGTTTTCTTTGATTGCCTGAGTAAATAATGCATTGAATCCCATCTGTAATCTAAATGTAAGTTTTCTTCCCCCTAAACTTCAAATACAGGTTTTACTGATTTTGACGTTAAATATGGCTGACTGGCAGCTGGTTAATTATTGTTGAAAGCTGTAATAATTGTGGTACAATAAAACTGACTCGCTTAACAATACTGGAGCGTGTTACTGAATATTTTTAGATATCAGCGAAAGTACAAAAAAATTAATATAGTTCGATACGTAGCTATATTTTCAAAAGTTGAGGGGAAATAATCTCTTTATAGTCATTTTTGCTCTGTCTTTCTAAATAAAGAGCATACAAAAGAACCGGACCGCATAAAAAAGTTAAAACTGATAAAAATTTCTTCTTAATACAATTTTTAAAGCAAAAATTATTCCAAATTGGAATTTAAAAATATTTTTCATGAAGTATATAAGAATATTTTTGAATATTTGCTAAGAAAAATTATTTTGAAAATCTGTTTAAGATATTTTTCGACATTTGCTGAAGCTTGACAATTACAATTTATTTTACTTTAATTTTCAGAGCACCTCTAATAAGAATAAACGGAAAACGTATTCACTAACTCGAACTAAAATAAAAATTATAGTTAAGAAAAGTAATAAAATATGCAGAAATCATAAAACATTAAGATGTTTTGAACTCAAATAACAAAGATAGTGATGTGAAATACAATAAAAATACAACCCCGTCAACTTGAAACCTTGTTGAGAAAGCTGTTCTAAGTTATAATGATGGAAGTGAATAAAATGTGCTTAGATTCTTCAACGATTTTTTTTTAAATTACAGATGATGTCACGAAGGTTTGCTACAGAATTTAACATTACATTACATTTCCCAAAATATTTTCACCACGATGTTTCCAAAACCTTTTCTTATGAAATTCTCAAAAAACTAAAAAGGCAGATTTAGATTAATTTTGAGATTGCTTGTTAAAGACTTGTTCTCTTGCCATTATTTGCTCAAATAATTATGGGTTAAAAACAATAAAATCGATGCGAAATTTAAGTTCTAAGTGAAATATTTTGTGCAGCATAACTATTTCTTTACAATTACGGACTACGCTGGGCTTCAAAGAGGAATATTATTTTGATTTTTAGAATGATATTAAATACTATTTAGACTGTACAATACTAAAATACTAAATATGCCTGTAACAAGCATTGTATCTCAGATTCTGGGTCAATGATCTTGTCCCATATAGGCTTTTTCGTTCAATTTCTCTGATCCTTTTAGGAAATGCTGAGAAGGCATCACAACATAACTGTAGCTTCTCTATCTGTAATAATAATAATAATAATAATAATAATATCAATGCATCTCTCTCGTACCACGTGCGCGACTAAAGGTAAGATTGAACGTCTGGCGAGGGGGCACGAGTCGTAACACGTCCCTCTGACGCCAACGAAATATAAAACCGTGATACACCGTGGTTTCCTACCTATCAGGAAACGTTTTCTAGTGAGCGACAAAAAAAGAGAGATTATTCTCTCTTGTATGGCAGCTTTATCTCGACAATTGAGCTAGCAGCACGAGTGTGAGGGTCCTTCAGATATGCCCACGTGTTACAGCAGTCTAAGTGGAAAATTAAATGAATGGATCACGGATCGCACCATTCAACATAAATCACACTGTTTTCTCAACAGAAAGAAAAGTAGTAAAACTCCTATTTCCTTGTGAATTTTTATACAGAATATTTATTGAATATTTTAAAGATTGATCGTGCATATTATAAGGCATATTTCAGGCATTTTTACTGCATAGACATACGGTCTCTAGTGATCATCGTTTTGTATCTGCTGTAGAGAGGTTCAATCTTCAACGTAAAAAGCGAGCATCGCAAGAAAAAAACCTGTAATGCCAACCAAATCTCTCTAATGAGAAAGAAGAGGAATGGAAGGAGGACGCAGAAATTTCAACCCTTGCACAAGGATACAGCAATTGCTGTTTTCAATCTCATCCCTTTAAAACTCACAAAAGCTACTTTTTAACCAGACCACACAAACAATGAAAGCATGATGCAGCAGTAGTGGGGTGTTTCATGACAGACGTCAGATCAGAACATAGATTTTAAGGCAGTTAATAGATAGTTGACTTGTGGTTTACTCCACCCAGAAACAAGGTTTTATGAAAGCTAACCAAGATCAGGTTATTCCAACGAAAATTACTGACGATAAACGAGTATAATAAGAGACACCTCCTTACTGAGTGATGAATGTCGAAGATGCAGGCATTGAAAACATCCAACATACCATTACCGGTTTTAACCACCACCGTTTATGAAGTAAGGAAAGATAATAGTGGAATTACAATTTTTGTGCCTGAAGCATATATAAAAAATGGACATGGAAAACATAACGGGTGTGCTCCTGGAAAGAGTCACTAGCTCCTCTGCAGGTAAATTCTTCCAGTTAACAATGGTCTTATTTACAATGCTGAATTTTCATATATTCATTCTTTGTTTTCTGCGTTTTACTTTCTGTGTGTATGCGTGTGCGCATGCGTATGTGCGTGCCTGTGTGCGCGCTTGTGCTCGTGTGTGCATATTTGCATGTATGTGTGTTCACCTATATTAGGTGACATGGCATTTCAAGTTTTTCATTGATTGCTTTCCATTGTGATTGCTTTGAGTACGCTTAGAAGTGTTCACGTAGTCGTGGTGCTTTCTTACATATATTTTTCAAGATTCCTAATTAATGTTTATCCTGTTGTTTCTTTTAGTGAATTTATCACTCTTTCTGCAATATGATTACTACTTTAATGTGATCTTAACTATAAGAATCTCAGCACGGTACTCCGTATTTCATTATGGGACAAGTCAAGGAAATGAAACCCTGTTTTTGTGTTGAAATTAGCTTTTTGTTTAATGCGCAGAACGAAATGAAGAGATTTCCAAGTTCTGTGTGTAGTATAACTAATGTGATGAGAAGAGCTGAGGTCGCTTCGAGTTAATACCCCCGGATTATTATAGCTACTTACCTTCAAAATTGTATTTCAGAGGTTGATTTGTGTACGCCTTGAAGAGGGCACACTGCTCATTTTCATCCGACAGTGGTGGCGAGAGGTAGTCAAGCTCTACTATGCGACCCTGTCAGATCTGTAGCGATAAACCCGTTACTTCGCCGTTCGCCACTCCATTGGCGGAGTGACGGGGAGCCATGCGTCGCGTCGCAATACTAAATTATAATCTAGTGTAGTGAACCACACAAGTGCTACTGATAAATAATTCATCGAAATAATTCCGGTGAAGTGCGACTCAGTGCAAATTAGTGTAGTGAATGGCATACAGCTATGACCCGCAGACTATCGTCACAACTAAGAACACCAGGACTAAAACAAGAACTTAACATACTAGTAAATAAAGTACGTAAATCAATCAAACACTTCAACAATCAGCATTTTCAAACACTAATCCAATCACTAAACTCTAACAACAAATCCATTTGGCAATTCTCAAACAAAATATTAAGAAAAAAGAATACTATCCCTTAGTAGACACTCCCACAGGAAAAATGTACACACCTGCTCAGAAAGCCGAAGAGCTAGCTAATTACTTTGCATCCACCTTTACCCTGAATAACACTAAACCGCACCCTAGTCATCTCACAATCAACAAAATAGTAAACAAACAGATTTATGGCCCGCATCATAAAATACATTGTCACATTAAAATCACCAATCAGATATTGCATCATTGACCAATATCTTCAACTTATACCACAGACGTGGTTACTTTCAGCAAGCACGGAAACATGCAATGTTTGTTCCAATACAAAATCCAAACAAGAAAGCATCCCTAACCAACAGTTACCGACCAATCAGTTTGCTTCCCACGCTATCTAAATTATTAGAAAAAATATTATTAAAAATATTCTAAACACATCTTCACAACACAAAGACCATACCCATGGAACAAATGGGATTCACAGAAAAAGTGTCCACAGATCACCAACTCAGAATCTCTGAAAACATCCATACGGCATTCCAAAAAAAAACTATCATACAATAGCAATCTTTCTCGACATTTCTCAGGCCGTCGATAGAACACCAACATGTAAACTATAAAATAATAGAAATAGTTACTCCACATTATCTTACGTAAATCATTTCCAACTTTCTCGATAATAGAACTTTTGCCGGTACAGTTGATAATTCAAAAGCAGGCCTTCCCCAAGGCTCCCTGTTATCTCCCGCTCTTTATAATTTGTACGTAGCCGAACTACCGAAACATAGTAAAATAAAAACAGCTCAATTTGCAGATGACACGGCTATGAATTCATCAGGTCCCACCATAAACTTAATAAAAATCAATCTTCAATTATACCTACACCAAATTTACAGTTGGGTAGACAAAAAGATTAAAATAAATCTCTCAAAAACAGTAGCAAAAATATTTTCCTTAAGACCTTACGTTCCCCCACCCTCCTTACAAATGAATCAAGAATCTGTACAATGGCATTCTCATAATAAACCTATAAAATATCTAGGCCTTTTCTTAGACACCCGACTCAATTGGATAAACCATATCGCCAATAAAGATATACAAGCAAAAATAAAACTACACCAACTAAAACCAATAATAAATAGATCAACTAAACTACCATACAACACTGCCTTGTTTCTATATAAAACTATCATACGACCACTACTATTGTATGCAAGCCCAGTTTGGATAAGCGTAGCGAAATCTCATACAAGAAAACTCCAAGTAATCCAAAATCAGTTCCTCCGCACCATCACGAATGCCCCATGGTACATCTCCAACGCTCAACTTCATAAAGAATTTCAGCTAGAACCGATAAACCACATTATTTTTGTATCCACCCACTTCTTCCAGAACATCCCGAATATACCCAAACTAACCCCGCTAAGACTATGACAAAATACAATTCGAATACAATACAAATACCAAATACAATTTATAGAACCCACATCAAGAATAAATTTCCTTTCCATACATTTCTAAATAAATTCCCAGATCTCCACCCAAAGTAGAGATCTCTACCATCCTAGTAGTAATGTAAGTTGTATTTTAATATTATTGTAAATTAATTATAAGTCGGTATAAGCAATTATAACAAATGTAGAGGGTATTAAACACTGATCTTTATATTATACTATCCTAAAGAAAAAAAGAAAAAATGGCCTACAGCCATTTCGACACATTGTTTATTAGAGACTTTCCTGTCTTCGAACCCTCGTGAAACTATTTTTTTTTTCATCAGGAGTTATTTTCATTCCGTTTTTGTGGGTGCATTTCAACAATTCTTCAATTTCTTTTTTCAACTGATCTACGTATATGACGAATTTGTCTTAATTTATCGATAAACGATGCATTTGTCCGCGAAACCTTGGATTGTGGTTCTAATTTCGGTACCGATATCATTAATATTTATAAGAAATGGGAGGAGTCCGAACACGCTTCCCGGACTCCGGACGCCATATGACCCTCGTTGAATAGAACTCATCCATTCGAAATCGCTGTGCCTGACCCCGTAGGAAATACTTAATCCAGATAACTACTCCCGGGTTTACTTACAATCCGATAATCTTATTCAGAAGTCTATTTCGAAATAAATCGAAAGGATTATGAAAACTTATCATGATTACATCAAATCTTTTTCCTTAGTGACGTGTATCGCCCATCTCATGTCAAACAGTAGCTAGCAAGATAAGGGATAACAAAGCTTTTGGCAGATAACAGATTATTATCTGATTTGCCTACGCAAGTATTTGTATTTTCTAGGCTGTCCGGGTGACGCCGCGTCCATGGCGAAGGTGCCGACGTTTCGGTCGTCATTCTGCGACCTTCCTCAGGGCGTAATGCCGCATTATGTAGGACGCATTACACCCTGAGGAAGGTCGCAGAATGGCTACCGCAACGTCGGCACCTTCGCCATGGAAGCGGCGTCACCCGGACAGCCTAGTAAATACTGACTCCGGCCGCGGAAGCCTACGCTCTCGCAAGTATTTGTTATTACACGGGAGCAAATGTTTTCTCATAAAAATTTTTACAAAACACTCGTTGCTACTTGCATTCATAATTCAACTCTGTATATCCATAACCCAAATGTGCCACCAACATTTTTTAAATGTTTTAGATCTTCAATAAATTGAATGAAATAAAATTATTCTCAAGAGCATTTTCTGCCCCCCTATAATATTTTTGAAGGGCGAAAAATTACACTGTGGCAATGTTTTTGCGGCAAAGCACAAGAACTTTGATGAAAGTTTTGACTAAATTTAGTTCATAAATTCATTTCCTAACAAAATCATGTATTTACGTATTCCGAAATCCCCCCCCCCCCCCAAATTGGTTGCTGTAGCCGTCCTTGGGCTCCGAGCATCGGGAGTGGGCTAATGAAGTCGTTACCAAGATTAGGCCTAAAGGAACAAAACCACATATTCATAGTTTAAAAATATTAATAAAAAAGAGGAAGACTGTAAGAAGGTAATCAAATGTGGACTGAGGGAAAATTATAATGTACACCTCTGTTCTTCACAATTATGTTAATTTCTCAAAAACTTAGAAACACTTTGAATTGTTTAAAAAACTTACCCTAGGGATGTACGGCAGCACTTCCTTTAAAGTATTTCGGTAGAAATGCGCCTTTTGAGTTGGATCTTTCATGTTAATGACGTCCAGGAACTGCAGAGCGTGCACGGAAGCATCACTGCAACACAGAGACGTAAAGGATGTTGAGAGAACATATCAATAAAAGTCCTGCAAAGCACATAGAAATCGAAGTCGCTGTCCTTACATCTCACTGGAGCAAATACAATATTTTCATTTGATTTCCCAGAAAATGTTTCGTATTTGAATCGTGAATTACAGTCATGTAAGAGGAAATGAATACGAGATCTTCTGAAAAGAAGTTGTATATTTGATTGACGTAAAGTCTTCTGTCATAGTTAAAATTCCAAAACATGAACATGAAGTGCAAAAGTAGGTTGGTTTTAGCATGGAAATATTGTGAAGTATGTTTGATTCGTTTTGTCTCTACTCATATTGAGCACTAGTTTTAACTTTCATCCTTAAACTCGTATTGCATTTATTCTTGTAGTTTTTTAAAAAATTGTGTTATTGTGATAGTTTGTGCGTCTACAAATAAGAATCTAATGTTTCTCAAATACAAAACACTACTCAAGTACATTTCCATGTGAAACAATATATAAATCGCTTAGAATTCCATGTGTAAGATACATTAGATGATAAAATTTGATAACACATTGTTTTAGAATAAAATGCATACGATCTATTACAAATGGTTCGCGTTCTTTTTATTTGTTTGTGAAATTTTCCATTTCTTTTTAATTTAATGCTTTGAACGTATAACGAAATGTATTTTCATTTCAAAGTAAGTTATTTGTTATGTATGATCATACATCATTCCCTGTATATTTTGTTCTTATAAAAATAAAATTGTAATTGTATTAATTTATTTTTTCGTGATCAGCAGCATGTTAAAAATGCAATTAATTATTGACGAATGATATAAAATGTTAAGTTCTTCAGTATATTCAAACATAATATCAGCACTAATACTAATGGTCACAATGCCTGCTGACCACGTTTTTAAAATATCGTTATTAAATGTAAAAAAACAATAAAGTTAAAAAAATGAAACTTTTATATATCAAGGCGCGTAGCTTATTTACTTCTGATATATGTATTTTTGTTTAAAATTCTATCAATTGTCAAGCAAATATCAATGTTAAGCCTCTAGGATGGCTCATGATGATTATTATTAAGGTTTAAAAGCGCTTCAACAGCTAAGGTCATTTCCCATCTAGGTTGGCTCATGGGCAGCGTACTTGCTTCTAATGTTGTGGTCCCGACTTCTATTCCCGGTCGAGGCAAAAATAGAGTTGTAGCTTTCCTTTAAAATCGGCCTAGTTTCTGAAGCTGTGTGATGCAGAAAAGCTCAGGCATGCGAATCTTGCTAGTGGCAATGAAGGGAATATGTCATGTTCTCCACATATCGCTCTTATCCCAAAGCAAGGGAATTTAACTTAACTCAGGGTACCGTTAGCTGGCCGGCAAAATTGGTCTATCGACCCAAAGTGCCAAATATCAACATTATTCAGTAAGAAAAAATCAATCATATGCTAATTATGATTAAATTGTAAGTAGAAAGAAAGTTGTTTGTTAATAAAGCAACTAAAATTAATTCTCCTGTTTGTCCTTGAAACAACTTCTAAGTGATTTCGACAAACAATGTACTATAAATAAACATCCTTCCTCGAGGTTTACCGTTTAATAACGTTCCTTGGTTGATACCAACGTGTTAAATCATTGTTAGTTTTGTAAATACTTTGCAGATTGCCTATTAAATGTTTCCTATTGGTCATTTACCAACAAATTACGTTAGAATTCTACATAAAAAGAGATGATGCCATATTATTCAAAAGGCTTTTTTAAAATTCTTTTTGTCCATTATACGACCATATAATATCCGGTTTAATCTCATGAGAAGTTGCATTTGTTCAGATCTATCGGGGAAAATCAATTTTGGAGAAAATCTTCTGTACGGTTTAAGTGCTAGCGGACCACAGGCAGACGTAGGCACTGACACACATTTTTCCGTAAATTAATTTTTAGGTATCAAGGATCCACAAAAAATGGATTCTGCATACATAACGTGAGATGGAATATTTAGTAGCGAGTTTCCATTCGAATCCTCTTAAATTCACAAAAGGACGCTGACAAATGTAGTCTCTTCGTTGTGAGTGAGGTGCAGCCCGAGTATTTCAGATAAGATTTACAACTTCAAAACGAAATCAAATGGGATTCTTTATGTATGTTTCCTCACGGATGTTAGAATGCATTATTCAACAATTATTTAACATTCTGTAATCAGCTTTATTATTATCTCATCATCAGGATTCCAATGTGAGAAATGCCAGAGATTTGTTGATAGTTTATTTTTAAATATTATTTGTACTTTATCTATTCCATATTCATTGATTTCTTTTATATCTTATGTCATGAGCAATTTTGCATCATCATGATACAAACATTTGTCATTGACTGAAGTAAATTACTATTATTCTGTGATACTCTAATCGATTTACGAATCATAATCTTATGTAAATTTATTTACTAACTACAACTTTTGTAAGGGATATTTCCGCAAATAAATAAATAAAAAATAATGTATCGAAAGTTTTGTCGTTACGAGGCCCGTCATTGCTCCTCGCTGACAAATATCACAATGTATACAGAACTAGATACCACACTCTAATGCAGCGCCTTTTCTGATGTCCGAAGGCAAACGTGAATCACCCGTATACTATTTCTGCTACCTGTTTTATATATATATCCGCGCGGTTGACCACTGCACCGCAAAGGAGTTCATATCCCAACGTTCTCAGGCACTAGGGGGCTGGCGAGGACCTTCCATAAATCTTCCATTCCAGCCTGTCTGCTCGACGATAGAACCTATATTTTTGCGGCCCTTGTCCACCATCAGCCAGCAGCTCAGCGTGCCGTAACGTAACAAAGTTTCAGCACTGACAATCTCGGCCAGTGAGATGCTAATATCCATCAGAAACGTGATGTAATAACCCCATTTTATCAACGGGGAATTTCTGGGCCCCAGTGTCTCGTCGCCGGAGCGCATCGCGAAAGCCGGAAGCTGTCGATGGGGGTGGCGCGGCACGCTGCCCTAGTGAGACAGCATGGGCGGAGAATGGGCTGGGTGGGGGCGAGGCGCGGGCGGGTGCGGAGGCGGGGGCGGGGGCGGGGGCGGGGGCGGGGGCGGAAGCGAAGCTGAGGCGCGCCGGCGCCTTTGGGGCTCGCCGCCCTCGCCGCCATCGCCTCCCTCGCCGCCATCGCCTCCCTCGCCGCCCTCGCCGCCCTCACTGCCGCCGCAGCCTGAGGCGCCCCGCCGGAAACCCCTGCACCGCCGATCACACAGCGGCCGGGAAGTGCAAATCGGATAGATAGAACTAAGGCGACGGTGGTGGCGGCACCTGGGCCTGCCACTAGTGAGGAAGAGTGGAGGAGAGAGGAGAGAGGAGAAGGGAGAGAGGAGAGGGGAGAGGGAGAGAGGAAAGGAAAAATAAAGACTGGGGTAGGGGAAGGGGATGGAAAATCCGGAAGGACTAGGAAGGCGCTGAGGTGTGAAAGGCAAGGCTCGGCAAGACGTTGCTACATTGCGATTTCAATGGATAGAGTTCGCCGCGGCGCGCCGCGGTGAATTTAAGAAAAGAGGAATTTAATTATATGACGCATTACTTATGTCATAAACACATAACTTAAAATAGAACAAATATATCATTGATATTAATAATGAATTCGTAATATTTTTAAACATGATGTATTAATATAAAGTGAATAATTGTTTAAAATGTTTAAAATAATATGTTATAATAAGATATTTTGATTATGCATTTTTTCTAAGATAGACTTTATTCTATATTAGTTTTTTATGGACTTTTTAGATTTTATTACCCGGGAGCGATATTTTCTTACCAATTCTTGCCAAAAACGCTCGTCTCCACTTGGATTCATAATTCAATTTGAATATGAGCTATGGTAGAAGTCTCAGAATTTATGAAAAAGTGCACATACTACACTTCTTGTCATAGTACGTCACTCACAGTTTTAACTGTTTTTTGACGTATAAATAAATAAATAAATAAACATGTTAGTTCACAGTTTCTTTCCACGATTGGCTATATTGTAGCGTTGCTAACCAGCACTTTGAGGAATAGTTGCCTTTAGAAAAGAAACCAATTTCAAATTTGTTCCGTATACATTTTTCACAACTTTAAATTACTTTCTATATATTATATACGAGTGTGTAATAATGCAGATCTATTCGTAAAACTGTTCGCATGAGCTTGTCAGTCACACGTGGCGAAAGTGCAGATGAAGATTGCCTTAGATTCACTTCTAAATTCACGGATTCATCGATTGTGGACTTCTCTGACATCCGTTACATTATGTCATCCCTACTTTTGAACTGAATGGGTGATAAGCAACACGGTGTAAGTATAATTTTATAAATTCTGAGAAAAGTTTATTTAATTAAATATTACTGTAAAATCGTGTTGCTTTGTTTCTTCATTAAAACCACGGCATTTCAATCCATTAAAACCACGAAATCACATTGCAACTGAAATATATCCTAAAATAAACACGTTTTTCACAGAATTTATAACATGTCACTCATACCGTTCTTGTTTTCATCCATTCAATTGCTCTTTATTTTTTGAAAGGTGTCCCTTCAAAGAAATGCTCCAATTCGCACTGTGTCCTCTATCATAAACGTGGAGACCGAAACGCCAGAAGCGGCGGCGTCTGCGTCGTCGTCGACGGCGTCGTTTCCGGTCGTCTCGACGCGTTGCGTTGCCGAGGTCCTGAAATTCCTCGTTGTTTCCAATTGGGAACTTAATATCGCGTCGCTGATGGAACTAGCATTTCTCATTATCGGAATATGTTTCCGGCCCTGATAACGCTCGTCGCCGCATCATTTGCTGAAGGACCAGATGTGCCCGAGATTCTGTTTTCATCAAGATGAATACTTTTCGGATTAGGTTCTGCTGATTTCCTGCAGATGAATTCTCATTTCTGGATCAAATCCTTATTTCTTTATTGTTACATATGTTTTCCTTCACAGACGTCGCCGATGGTTTATTGAAGTGAAAAATCGATTAAAGGTCAATTTTTAATTTGCACTTTGGCAGCTACAGTCCACTCTAGAAATAGTGAACTCGGATATAGTGAACTTTCATTTACAGTGTACAAAAGTCACTTGTCCCGATGCACGTCATTACAAATACGTAGTGGAAGATTGTGATATCTCATAACATATCTGAATTCTCATAACATCTGTTATATTGACTGTAGTAAATACAACTTCAAGAGCAAAAAGAAAAAAAAGTGTTTTGCCTCATCGCCGCGAATTCATGAAACATTAAGACTTTACAGGTAGGTTTTTTGAGATATATTTGTAAGATTTGTAATAAATTAAGGGATTAGGAGAACAGTGTCATTGGCGGAATTGGTTCGGTTCTACGGTGGTAGTTCTGTCCAGCGTAGGGAGAATTCGTGGACTCGAATAATTAGTTGGAAATATATGAAATATGTTTTAGCTAGAACCTCGTGACTCCAATGAAAGAGTTCTTCATAACTGTAGAAAATAAGTGTGACGACAAAAAGAATACAAAAATCAATAAAGTGCTCAGACAATGCAAGAGGCACTGAATGGTATTAAGACTGCAATGGCATTTTTAATGTGTAGAATAATGTGTTAAGAAAGCACGAAGATACTGAAATTTTGAGTTCGTGGCTATTTTACTGTAGCCCTGAAACAATAAACCCAATCATAATTGAAAAACAGTATTATATTTTGGGATTTTCAGATATAGTGAACCCCTGATTTAGTGAATCCAAAATTTGTTTCCAGAAACTCATGATAACCGGAATCGACTGTATATCTTAAGGTTATTATTCGTTAGTTATTAACCATTGTTCAAATTAATATTAAGTGAATAATTATAATATTTGAAAATTAAAAATACGAGTAATACATTGTAACTATTTCTGAGCAGTCTCTTCCTAAATGATAAAACGTTCAAACTGTTCATGCTAACCAAACAATGGATCAACGCCGAATATTCGATGGCAACTCGATGGGTTTTTTTCTTTAACATCAGAGTACCTTGCGGGTCCTCTCGTAGTAGAAATGCATGTAACTAAATTAAGGTCGTTTTCAATTACATTAAATATGTGATGTTTGTTCTGATGTCTTGGTTGTTTCTATTTGAGAAAAGGTTCAACATTTATGATATTTTTTATAAGAATAAATTATACTGTGTGACCATTTTATAAATGTGCCGGTCGGACGGCGATTTGGCCTCGGCGAACGAGGTCGTAGATTCAGGGAAAATCGAGACAAGGCGATCGAAGCATCGCCGAAGAGGGAAGGTGTATTTTCGCTACCGGAAACTTGAAGCTGGACTCACGTTATAATAAATGCGGAAACTGCTTACCGCAGCTCTGATACATTCTTGACACCTAAACAAAGCTCTGGTACACTCAGCAATGGATGTTTTGAGGTATTGCATAGATTTGTTTCTCAATATTGTGCCGTAATTCTTCTTCCGTGTGAGAATGTATCGCATGTATGCGATCTTTCAGGAATCTCCAAAGACAGAAATCGCAAGGAGTCAGATCTGGAGAGCGTGCAGGCCAGAAACCAAGTCTGATAATTCTGTCTCCATAAACGACATGTAAACCCTTTAGGAAACTGAAGCAGTGTGTGGTTGCGGAGTCTTGTTGAAAATGACCGTAATTACACTTTTTATTTGTCAACATTTGGAAGAAAGGCCCCAGGATACAATGCCAATAACGGTTCGACACATTTTACGTATGTGTTTTGCACATACACTTTCTATTTGAGAGTGAACTTGGAGTGAGCCATCTCAAACCAACTATTCAACAGGACTGGAAAGCGTGCCTTTTGCAGGGCGAGACCTTGAAACGCAGCGTTTCCAGGGAGTTCAGCGAGTGAGGGCCCGTCGGCCGAGCAGAATTTTCCACGAGCGCGGCACACTAATAAAATAGTCCGCACTCCAGGATAATTTTTAACAAAACGTGATCTCCTCCCCTTCCTCTCATCTAAAAAGTACGTATGGCACGATGACGGTGGTAACGTGGCTCGGACACCAAACGTCAAACTCTATCTACCATAATCTTCTCCGAATAGATACCTTTTTGTTTGATGTTGCTGGCTATATGATGGAGAAGAGGTTTTCACGTTTCTCGTTTGAGGAAAGAAGGTAATTATCTGCGATACTTCTGCTATTCTCTTTTGCTTCATGACATTTTAACATCACACTGCAGTATATTAAACCACTTAAATTATATTTTCCTTTCAGATTAAAATTCACAATTTAAAAGATTCGTAATATCTTTAGCATTTTGTAGAAAACGCATAATTTTGCTTGTACTAGTTTCGTAATAAATCTCACCTCTTTTATTTGTGTTTGCAAATGCTCTTAAATATATTCCTAGATCAAAGCAACGTCCCTTCTCTGCACGATCTATACTCAGTACTTGGAGATATCGAGGCAAGAAGATACAGAAATATCTCGGTTCTGCATCATCCTTTGAGGTACAGTATAAGAGGATCTAGTTTGCATTGTACAAGATGTCTATGAAATCGCAGTTCTTGATCATCGTTCCTTCTGTGCCCTTATTTCGTTGCGACAAATAAATCTCAGTGATTCTGTATATGATTAAATTGATAACTTTTTTAGACTCATTGCATGGCGACTTTTGATGTTTTAACTGTCATTATTTGACGTATATGGTAATATTTTATATTCCTCCAGAGGCCATGACGCATGGAGAGGGATAAGTTGCTTTTAGGAATTGTGGAATGTATTGCGAGAGCATGACAGTAATTCTGCCCATGTTTGAAGAGAGAAACGTGTAGGTAAAATGAGTCATTTCACGTCATGTCGCACACTTACAACACATCACATTTTTTAGCGACTTGAATTTTTTTCTGGTGTCTATGGTTCAAAATAAGTGACATGTATTTTTTTCTTTTTTCTCGAAATCCACTCCTTTCAGAAATATTATCAACTATTTTTTCGGAATAATCCTAGGTGTGCTGTTTAAATATTTCTTGCGCAATTACTGTTTCCTTCAGAAAAATTAAATCATAACTAAATTAAACCTAGTAAGGTTTACTTTCATGTCATGTGAATATTATTTTTGTAAACATATTATTTAAACATTTAAAATATTTTCAGTTTTTAAAACGAGAGTTTTCACGTTCGTCCAACGCTTAAATTAATTTAAAAAAATACTTATGAATTTTTGCACCAATTTTGCATCTGTCAAATTTCAAAGTGATACACAAAGAACTAACATTTAAAAATACTTTCTTGACCGGTGCACATAGGCAGGAATTCTCAACAGAAAAACTCTTATTGTCGGGGCCCTGGTAACGAAAAGGTGGAAAAATCCTGTTCCTACATAGAGAAAATTACTTCTTTGACACGTGATGTAAGAAGAATCCATACTTTTTGGAACCTTAATACAGAAAAATCGATTGATGGCAATCATTTTGTTTGGGCGTGTGAGTTCCGTGTGTCTGTCTGTTCTGCCCGTCTGTCCAGCTGTCTGTACGTCTGTGGTCAACGATAGTGCTTAAACCGTTCAGCCGATTTTCTCCAAAGTTGATATTACCCCGATCGATCTGAACGACCTTGAGACTTCGAGAGTTTCAAAAGTATATTTTGATTTTTGAGGGTACCTTACATGAAGCCTTAAAAACATTTTCAAAATTTTCTCCCAACCTTTGTATAAACATTGATGTAGATTAAACTTGCGTAAACGACGCTTAAAAGAATGCTGCAGGTCCCATGTTCGTTAAAAACTCTGATTTTTCGAATATTGCAAAAGTGCAATTTTTTGGGCATCTTGCTACAACTACAATATCAAAGATATATTGAAATAAAGTCAAGTTCAGTTTTTGGGAAATATGAATAGTTTCAGTGAAATTTTGCAGGAAATATAGGCGTTTTAATTTCCTTTAAAACAATTGCTTTTTCGAAAACCGCCCCAAGTTTTTTATTTAAATTGTCGCTTCGTATGTTTAAAAGCAGGATAAAAATATAGTGTTAGTCACATTTACAAAAATAGCAAAAAGTTAACATTTCAAAATTACAAAATTTTAGATAGAGACTTTTGCTTTAACAAAGTTTGTTTAAAAACATAGCGCTCTAAAATGTCATGTACAGTTTTTGAAAATTGCAGAAAGTTAACATTTTAAATCTAAAAAATTGAATATTTTTCCCTTAAAGTTTGTTATAAAAAATCAGCTCTTTAAAAAACGGTCATGTATAATGGCGTACGATATACTTACACAAATTATTATAAAGCATTAAAACCATTATACAGTCGACTCCAGTTATTATGAACTCGGATATACTAAACCGTCGGTTATAGTGATCTTAAATCACTAGTCCCGTTTCACTTACATTACAAATAAGCGTAAGAATATTCGGTTATAGTGCACCTGAACCTCGGCTGTAGTGAACGTAGAAAATAAATCCTGGAAATTAATTAGATCTCGTATGTTATTAGGTATGTAGAAGGGCCTTCAGAAAGTTGTACGATGTTCCAACAGTGCAAGAGGCATTGAAAAGTGTGAAGACAGCGTCCCGATACTTAGAGACAGAGGACATCGCAGAATGAAGTATGGAGACAGCAGGAACCATGGAGAAGAATTAGAAAAATTAGAAATGAAAATATACGTAGCAAACAATTGAAAATATTTGATTATTTAAGGACAAATAAATATATTGAAATGTTCTGTTCGTTCTGTTAATAAAATTTGCTGTATCTCTATATTAAAATCAATCATTGTGAAGAAATTGTATTTAATTTTGACGATCATCGGATATATGTAGTGAACTTCTGATATAATGAACCAAACATCTTAGTCCTCAGAAGTTTACTATAACCGGAGCCACTGTAACTCTACATCGAGACTTTCTTCCTGGAAATTTAAGTCATTTATTCCTTTTACAAATTATTTCGGGATTTAATACCGACCTAGTCAGTTTTTATTTCTGTACTACTTAAGGAAACGTCCGATCTGAAAAACCTTTTTTGATAGGATATCCTTAAACCGTAAGTAATGATACGAAAACTAAGTTTCTATTCTGTTCACGTATTTACTACCATAAAATGACTAGTAGTGACACATAGAAAAAAACTGTAATGGCACTAATATTTTTCATATCAATTTCAATTTTTATTTGGAAAATTATTGCAAATGTCTAAAACTGGACATACAACAACGAAACAAGCAGTAACGTCGCGCACTAGCGGTGCATCAAGAAATCGTTGCAATGAAAGAGAAGTGGAGAAATGTGCTCTGGTAAACTGAAAACATTAATGACAGAAATTACAATGTCTGTGAACTGTCTTTCAGTTTGTCACTCCTTTAATTCCGCCCCTCTCTAATCAATATGGAGCAGATGAGGGAACGGATGACGTAGATAAATTAATCGATTTCTCGGCAAAAATGTGCTATTCAAATGCAACTGTCGGTATTAAGAGTTTTAAAGAAATTTTACTAATAAATGAATGATACCCATTGTACGTAAAAATTGTACCCTTTTGAAGGTAGGTGTTTGCAGATGAGATTTTGATTACTAGAAACGATCCGACATTAAAACACTGATTTCAAAGAGTCGCGTTTTTGACATGTAGCCCTAAAAACTTTCGATCACGACAATAATAAAATAAAGGTTATTTTGTTCCCAGAAAAATTAATTTACTGGTTCGAAAATAACTACCAGTACCGATACTTTCGGAATTCATTTTCATTCGAAATTGGATACATTTTGGAATGTCCTAATAGAATCCGTATGGATTCATCATAAAGTTCGTGACGTGTTTTCTTTCTTTCCCGTGTACCTCATGTATCACCCCAAAATCTGAAATCTTGAATTCCTTCTCCCTACCTTGGTATGTTGTGTAAGCGGGAATATTACCACATTACCGAAGCAAGGGTTGACGGGTCGCATCTTCAGTGTCATCTAGATATAGCCTGGCTTCGTTCTTCTAATACGAGACTAAGCGCGATATGTTGCGGGCTCACGAGCCACATCGGTGCGGGTGTTGTACAGACTAGAAGGTACCACGGTAACTGTGCCTGCAGTAAAGAATCTCAAGAGTGTGGGTGTGGGGGGGTCTATAGGCAAATAAAAGTGAAAATGTGAAACAGGAATACACACGAAACAGGAAAACAGCAATATCGTTGAGATGTATGATTATGGGCAAACAGATATAAAATTTGATGAATAATGAGAATGATGTAGGAGGTGGATTGCAAAGCTGGGCAAGATTCCCCAGGAAATCCCCTTCTCCACCATAAATTTGTCTCCACCATAAATTCCTCGTAGATTAACCTCCGTGTTCAGAGGTGGAATGTGAGCGCGAGCTTGTTTTTTTTTCTCTTTATTTTTTGTCGCATCAACGACTAAGGTTATTAGCGACAACATTTTTAATTACAGGTGTTTACAGACAATTATGACTTTATCTGTCATTACATAAACAAAAGTATCAGAATGTATTGGTCATAACAAAATACAGTATCACAAATTACGTATCTTACATACCATCATCATACAGAAGAATCAGGGCATGGTCATAACATCTTTTCGAGGGTTACACATCATTACATTTACATAATATAACATAATAACATAACATAATATAACATAATAACATAACATAATATAACATAATAACATAACATAATATAACATAATAACATATAAGTTATAACATACTATTGTCTTACATACTTGTAACACAGTCATACAATATCATCGGGGTAGGATCATAACACATCAACTCTTAGAGATATGGGCGGGCTTACCATAACGTTATATTTCAAGCATGACATTTGTGTTTTTGCAAAATTTGACAATCTGTTTTTGAAAGGGGACAGAGTACAGGATTTTCTCCATTTCATTTGGATTAAAATACATAGTTCTAATGTGATCATATTTACGACAGGACATAATAATATGTTCGATTGATAGTCTTACTTGACACATATCACATAGTGGTGGTGAGGTATTCTCCAGCAAGTACCTGTGTGTAATTTTAGAATGACCAGTTCTGATTCGTGTAATTAAAACTTGTTCGCGTCTAGTCATCTTGGGGTCCGATTGTAGTGATAGGAATAAATCGATTGATTTATGGGTATTACTAGACTTATGACATCGCGATATCGGTTCCCATTGCTGGAGCATCTTCCTATGTACGAATCTTATGACATCTTGCTTGGAGTATCCAGGGTTAGGTCTTACATTGTCTCCTTGGAGATCAATTATTATCTTTGTGTTAGTTTCATTGTTATGTATTTCGGTCATAATAATTGGATACAGCTGATTAGGTAAAAGAAGAAAAATTACTGATAAGCCTTGGAGTTTAATCAAATGAAGGAGTTCTTTAATTCGAGCCGTCGTTTTGGATTGTGTTTCATCATATATTTTGAAGATATCTTTAGGAATTTTATTAGTGATGATAGTGGCATCGGTACTGTTATGGGTTATCTTTTTAAGCGCTTCCAGAATTGCATGGTTGAACATGTTTTCCTGACTAGCAATGTTCATAAACCGGAATTTCACCAAAGATTTGGGATCCTTCACAATGGCCTCAGAAAATGATGAATTATTGCGTCCGTCAATGAAGATATTGTAGTTATTTTTGTATTTATCATACGCTTTGCAGTATTTGAGTTTCCATTCGTCTAAATCAAGGTTGTTCTGCTGAACTTCAACCAGGGATTTATCGACTTCAATGATGTTGACGGTACAGGGATTTACAGCGGGGATCTTTTGACTTTCTATAGGAAGCCTCGAAATGTTGAGGGAGCTGAATAGCGTAGCTACTTTATTATAGAAAGGTGTAGAACATTGTGGATTTCCACTTCTAATTCCAGGAGATACATCATTACGTATTATCTTATTTAAGGATGTTTTGGCTTTAATTGCGTATTTGATTGACAGGGTTTGTCTTCGATATGTGAGGTTAGTTTCAGCCGCTTCGATGAGAATACTACCAATTGGACTTGTGTGAAAGCAACCAGTGCTTATTCTGAGTCCGCAATTGTGCAGTGTGTCCAGTTTCTTGAGAGTTGAGTTGCACGCTGAATTATATACAATAGATCCGTAATCTATCTTGCTTCTTATTAAGGCTTTGTATGTAAGTAGTAAGGTATTTTTGTCTGATCCCCAGTTGTTGTGATTTAGACACTTCAGGATGTTAAGTCGATTTTTGCATTCTGCGTATGTTTTAGAGATATGTTCTTGCCATGTGAGCCTGTGGTCAAATATAAGGCCCAAGATTTTTGTATGTGTGACAGTCTTAATGGCTTTGTTGCCCAGGAATAGTTTCGGGTAGACGGGGCTTAATTTTTTAGAAAAAATCATACATTCAGATTTATCAGTCGAGAATTTGAAACCGGTTTTCATTGACCATTTGTAAATACAGTTTACAGCAGTTTGCATTAATTCATTGGTTGAATCGAAGTTCCTTCCTTTGCATAGTAACACCATATCATCGGCGTATTTCCGCACCACAACTGGGCTTACAATATCATTATCAGCATCGTTTATGGCGATTAAAAATAGAGTCACACTGAGCACTGATCCTTGCGGTAGCTCATTATTAAGTTTCTTAATTGTTGATAAATTATTACCTACACGTACTTGAATACATCTGTTGCTAATAAAGTTGGTAAGGAACTTAAACATATTGCCCTTGATACCAATACTAAGTAATTTAGCAGCTATGCGGTGTGTCCATACCATATCGTATGCTTTTTCGATGTCTAGATTTACTAAGATAACATGCTGTCCTTGAAGAAAGGCTTCTTGGATTATCGTTGTCGTGCTGATAAGATGTGAGGTGGTGGAGTGTCCAGTTCTGAATCCAAATTGGTTGTCTTTTATTAAATGTTGAGATTCAAGGAACCACCTTATTCTTTTGTTAACATTTTTTTCTAATATTTTGCATAGGTTGCAGGTCAGTGAGATTGGTCGGTAATTATAGCTATTTGACTGGTCCTTGCCAGGTTTGGGAATCGGAATGACTGTGGCAGTCTTCCAGAGTTCAGGAAAAACATTATTTAGCCATATATGGTTATATATTTTTAATAAAATGTTAATACCTCTCTTTGGGAGATTTTTTATTAGTTTGGAATTTTGTCTGGGCCAGGAGCTGAGTTGTTGATCTTTTTTAAAACTTCTTGTAGTTCATGCATGAAAATTGGAGAATTCATGTCATTATCATAGATGCTGTCATCAATAGGTGTCATATTTGGTTCACTTTCAGCTTTTTCTTTATAAGTGATGAATTCCGTATGGTAATTGGAAGTGCTGGAATTTTTCATGAAGGTTTCGGCAAATTCCTCAGCAATAATTTTGGGGTCGCTAATTATCTGGTCATTGCAACGCAAGAAATGTGTAGTACTATTAGTCTTCATACCACGTATGGATTTGATTTTTTTCCAGCTCTCTGTTGAGTTCGATTGGCAGTTTATTGAGGAGATATATTCAGTCCATGATCTAGCTTTGTTTATTTTTACAGTTCTGCGGGCAATAGCTCTAGTTCCCTTATAGTTGATTCGGCTATCATTATATCTTCTTTTTTTATACCGGTTAAATGCTTTTTTAGCGTTTCTAATAGCGACTTTGCATTCAGAATTCCACCAGGGAACGCTTTTGAACTTAAACGGGCCATGGTGCATTTGTGTCATTGAGTTAGCAGAATTGGATATAATATTACAGAATGATTCTACTATCTGGTCAATGTTATTATCGTCCTTGAAAATATATTCTTCGTTGCGGTGCTCATCAATTTTTTTCTGATAATCCAGCCAATTAATGTTCTTATAATTGGGAATTGGGTTGCGCCATTCATGACTAATGGGCACACTTGGTTCGTGGATATCAATCAGTATTGGAAAATGATCACTATCGTAAGGGAAGTCCATAACATTCCAGGTACATTTCTGTGCTATTGTGGGAGAAGCTATTGAAAGATCAATCGCACTTAGCCTGCTGTTACTGATATTAATATGTGTGGGATCACCAGAGTTGAGGATGATGCTGTCATGGTCGTCAATTACTTTTTCCAATAATCGGCCTCTTTTATCAATTTTGTACGATCCCCATAAGGAGTGATGGCAGTTAAAGTCTCCAAGAATTATGAAGGGCTCTTTTATCTGGTTTATAATATCATGCATTTCGATTTCTTGTAGTGGGTACCTATTAGAGATATAGACATTTCCGATACATATGGGGTTAGTTGAATTAATTTTAATTGCCACGAATTCCATGTCAGTTTGAATTTTTAGAATTTCGATGGGAATCGATATTTTGGAATATATTGCCACACCACCACATGCATATTCAGGATTACTTCTATTTTTAAAGGCACAAGTATATCCAGTTATATTCCCATGTGATTTTCCTTTAAAGTTTGTTTCTTGTATACATATTATATCAGGGCTATGTAGTTTGCATAAATATTATAAGTTTTCTAGCCTGCTATAAAAGCCATTTAAATTCCATTGCAGGACTATCATTACTTCTTCTTTATATTATACTCTACTTTCAGATGTGTCAGCATGGTTTAAATTCTATGGGGTGATTACATTAACTGGTGTTGATTTCTATACTGGAATCTGTTTCAGTACTTGATTCATCTGCAGTATTAATTACTGAGTTGATTTTCTTGATAATTCTGGTGAATCTGCCTTTTATGGTTTTGTTGGTGAGATGAGGATACAAATTATGCATCATTTTGGTGATGGATGATATGTCCTGTGAGTAATCAGCAGCTATAAGTATAGGATCATTAGCACTGAAAGAGTTCTCTAAAAAGGATTTAAACTGAATGTAATTAAGGGGGAAGTTATTTTGAGTGTCTTCAATGATGTGTTTGATAGGGGTAATCAACTCTTCCATATTCTTCTCTTTCTTCTTTTTTTCTTTTTTGGTTGTTTTGAGACTTCTTCCATATTCTTTGTTTCAGTTGTGTTGCTTACAGTGGAGGGTAAGGAAGAGTCAGTCTGGAGGCATCTTTTATTATTATTAAGGGAAGCTATGTTGTCTTTAGTTGGGATTTCTTCATTGTTTTTAGCTTCATTAGTAGAAAATACAGATTTAGAAGGTGGTGAGGGACCAGTTGTGGGTATTTCTTTTGTAAGATCATTGTGACTTTGAATATCTACAGCTCCAGTGTTCTCTCTATTGATGGCAGGATCTGGTAGGTCACAGGATTTTCCCCTGAATTGTTCAGATTCCATGGGAGCACTGCCTAAATTGATAGTCTTGTGTTGATTAGAGGTGTTATGTGAAGGGCATTGTCCAGCCAAGTGCCCTGTTTGGTGACAGTTAAAGCAAGACATTTCATCTGTTGTAAAAAATATCCTATATGTTGAGCCATCATAATACACAGTAGTAGAATCTGTTAGTAGACTCACATCTTCAGGGGCAATATACACTTGTCTACGGAAACTCATAATATGGGAAAAACCATGTCCAGGAATACTAGCTTTTACAAATGAAATTTTAGATGCCAATTTAATATTCTTTTTGGTGAGTACATTCTCTATTACTGAATGTGGGATTATGGGACAAACGTTAGATATAATAATTCTTTTGGCCTTTGTTACAAGTGGTCTTAACTTCAGTTCATAGTTTTTTATTTTAATAACGTTATGGTTGTTCGTAAGGCTGTCAGCTATAGCTTGAGAGCTTAGAAAGATACACACTCTGTTATTAGCAATTCTTGATATGAACCTTATTTCACTGGCGTCAATAATATCGGATAGACTGTTTATGTAATCTTTAATAGTGAGACCTTCATGCGAGTCGATAATTATGGCCTGGTCCTTGGTGGGAAACACTTCAGTTGACATAACATTTGCGTAAGTTTTCATATTTGAGTGAGTAGATACCTGAGGTGACGATGTTGAGGTTATAGGAGCCCTGATGTCCGGAGGCTCCATCCTTGCAGGTTAGCCGCTGCACCGGCTGACCATACAGTTGATTTCAGACACTCACAACTCGTGGGACAAGAGATTACCAGTAAGTAAATGTTATTAAGTTCACAAACTAAATGGCAATGTGGTAACAACTGTTTCACTGCACGCGATCGGAGCACGATGTGACTCGGTCGGCTGCCGCAATGGAACTGCGAGCTTGTTATTCCGCTACTATTCACGTCTTCTCTGTATAGTCAATTCCAAATCTGTCCGCTAAGCGGTGCCTTTAGCTCCTTCCTTACCTTGTCAATAAATCAACGCTCTTGTCTGCGACTTCTCCGCGCCAGAACCTTCGCTATGATCTCCGTCTTCTCAGATGTCTCTGTTGCATTGCTAACACCTTCGCGCCGCCCTTTCTCCTACTCTTGTCCTGCCGACGACACCAACGCCTTCGACCTCGCCCACGCCGTCGCCCTCGAGTCTGCGGAAATCCGATTACTTCTAACGTATGCTGTAAATAGCTTGGAGGTACTTAGTGAAGGCGGCATGTGCTCTCTTGGTCGATTGAGTGACGTGGGCGACATCTCAGGGTCGACGTCTATTCTTAACTCGCTGGAATCTGTTCAGAAAACATTTTTATTCAACGAGTCGCTCTCACATATATCCGTTTCGAAGTGTCTGAATATTTGCAACATAAAGGATGCTGTAAAAAGAAGGAACGTTTTCCCCAAAGAATTTTTCTCTCTCTCGTCTCTTCTGAAGAGACGTCTGCCCGTTTTCTCAGCCGCGAGTGACCGAGAAGGTTCGTCCTTGTGTAAGACAGGGAAAAGCGGTTACACTCATTGTGGCCTTTGGCCACAATGAGGCGGCCTGTCTTACCACCTTACCGTGTTTTTTCTGAGCACCTGATATGTATACCAGCACTCTGTCAGCGCACAAGAAATGTAACTCTTAAAAAAGAGTATAGTTTTGGATAAAGTGAAAAAATTTATAAAATAATGCAATTTACAACGTAAAATATCTTACGTAGTTCGAAAGACAGCTGATATAAAATAGAGTTCTATTTTTCTGCGAAATAAATGACTCCGTTATAGGAAAATAACAATTTTTTAGATGGGTCACTTTTCTTGAGCACTGATGATGGATTTACTTTTCTCATATTATCGAAAAATGTATTTTCTCATATTATTCTATTTCTAAATGTCTATTTCTCCTACAAAAACCTCTTCTTATACACATAAAAGACTTTTTATTTTCAGGAAATGTCCAGGATTTCAGCCTGATTTCCCAATTCTGAATTCAACCAGTTTCTGAATGTGCTTCAATAGTACATCGAAAGAGTATATTTTAATTTTGCAAATGCAATTTACATATTTTCTAGTTATTTTTGAGATTTCGCAATAGGCAAATAATAATACGTTATTTATCAAGGTGAATTCACTTACATATTATACTTCATTTTAGGTGAAATAAAATAAACGTTACTTTTTCGTAAAATCACAAAATATATATAATTCTGCAGCTAATGTTTTATATTTGAGTTGTTAAAAGAAAAAAATGAACTTGGATATAATATTCGATCACCACAGAAGCTCTCGGGGACAGGTAATTGATCAACCCATGCAAGAAGTATTATAATACTGCGAATATAAAAATGTTCAGATAATTTGTTAGTTTGGAATATTTGAATACAATATTTCGTTTTATTATAAATCTCACCAGAACAGAGATTCTCTAATGACATTTAAACCTCAGAAGACAGAGGAAATGTAAAATGTTTAAAAGAATGTAAATTATGGTAATAATTAATATACTCATGACGAAATTATACAATTAAACCTGCTTTTATACATGTTTTTATGCAAAGAATAATTAATGAAAATGGTGATACGAAATATGATTTTTACAAAATTTCGTAACAGACCAGTGTTAATATTTAATGATAGTATTCTGGTTGTTTTAAATTGCTGTTGATAAAAGTAGCAAGATTCTTTGAGCCTATAACACGAGTATGCAAGTATAAATCGTAATACTTAAAACCTTGTACTTTTCGTATTTTTATTTTTATCCATCAGAGAAGATAAGCAATATTGCTGTCATTTCATATGCCGTCTGGAGCCATCTCATAAACTATCCTTAACAGAAAGCCAACTCACTCATTTCGCGAAATGCAAGACGACCGTCAATGTTTTGAGACATTTGCGAATCACTCCGCGCAGCTTTGAAAACTATTTTCATTTTATTGCGCCAGCCGGGCCTTCGTGAAAAGAGTGGCTTGGGGCGCCCCCTTCCCCACCCCCTCCGGCCCCGGAGACCTCCTTCAGAGCCAAAAACCGACGACGCTTCGCCCTCGCAGTCCATTCATCCACCTGTCGTCTAGAGCAATTAATATGCTAAAAAGAGGTGCTCGCTTCAGACGGCCTCTCGGCGCCGTACATTGCTTAACTGCAGGGCGAAGCAGTTGTAATTAAACGGGAAATGTAAGGGTTAATTTGACCGCCGTTCCCAGCTCTCGACTCGTCACGGCCAGAGACGCTTCCTTGCTTGGCCGGTGCAGGCGGTTATGAAGTGCTTGCTTCACGCATTCAGAGCGCCCGGAGTTTGTAAGGACGATTTCGTGCGCGAGAATGGAGACGACTGCCGGGCAAACCTAGCCGGTATGAGGAGTCGGAACTCTATTTAACACAAATATCCATGACACTATTTTAAGGCGTATAAATAAAAACAGTTCTCTTTTGATATGTATACTCTTTTACAAACCAAAAAATTAATAGCACTATAGTTTCAAATTGGTTAGATATTTAGTTAAATTCTAGATGATTAATGCTATTAAGGGTGTTTCTACAGCACATACATTCTCACATTATTTGTAACTTTTGAAATTTTCAAAAAATTAAGGGAATTGAATGAAAATTAGGCCTGTGCTATTTTTAAATGCCCTTTCCTTTATGCGAGGAAAATATTCGAAGAAAAAATTGCCGATGTAAATGAGAAGTAATATATAATAGTTACATGGAGAATCCTTAACGACCATAAATATTATACTGAAATCAGTTTTACGGTGCTTCGTCAGAAGGAGCAAAAAAATCTACTACATGATTGTTTGCCAACGTCTCGGAAAATGTATTTCCGTCATCAGGGCTATAAAAGACGACAAAAACATGAAAATTATAAAGGCCACAGACAAAACATGTCTGATACTAATAAACTCTGTCTTGATATAGTTCAAGTGAAAAAAAATTTAGAAGGAATCAGTACAATATTACCATACTTTGCAACCACAAGAAGAGTAAACACACAAACAAATAAACAGCTACATGTTCTTGAAGGTTGAACACCTCACGAGATGTGAGGAATAAAAGTAGGGGGACGTGGAACCAGATGGAACCGTTAAGCTTGTTGCAAAAATATATTGTACATTTTGTTTTAAAAGATATTGATATATACTTCAAATATTATTAGATATCTTCTGATAAAACATGGAAAGTCTGTGCTGCTTTCAGTAAAACTGATTCCTACTTTTTTAATTTTCTGAGAGTCTGCATTTTTTCTACATTGCCCTGCCTCTGGGGCAAAGTGAAACAAAGTTAAGAAGACAACAATGTTTGAAGCTTAAACAAATAATGGTAAATAATGTAAACCAGAATTAAAAAAAAATCATATTGTAACTTTTACTTATCTGTGGTTGTCACAGATACATACGCTACATTCAAATAGCGCGGGCAGTGCCCTCTGCAATAGGTTGGAAACCCGTATTTATATATATTCTGAGATATTTGAATGGTAGTGTCAGTGTCGACCTACGCGGTAGGGAACAACGGAAGGTTTTGAGACGTGAGAGAGGAAGGTCGAAAAGTGTGCCATTGAGGACTGGTGAGAACGAAGAGAAACTGACGTTGAAGCTGCTGCGCCTAGGTTTTCGGGCGTCCATTTTCTTACACTACATTGCCGTGTAAGAACGCGGATCTTCGCGGAGACGTAAACTCGGTGACACCAGCCCGCTGACCGTCGCAAGCTTCGCGTCGTTGGATGAGGCAAGGTCCCGAGAAGAGGTCGGTAATAATGGTCTTTCCTATATTTTTCTCCTTAGTAAAGGCAGAAAGCAACAAGCTCATTTACGTGAATGTTGCAATGAGGGCTCAGAACGTGCATGTAACTTTAACTTTACAAACTGTGCTTGATGCTCACTTCATATTGTTGTTAAAGTGTTAAAAATTGTATAACTGTATTTGAATATGTTGATTTGTCAATTTTTTTTTCTCTTCAAGAGAGAAGAGAAACTTTATGATAGGTTGATTTTGTTATTGTACAAAGAGTATTTTTTGTTTTGGTTTGTTTAAGAATATATGTATTTGGGTTTGTAAATTTTATTGATACATAATTCCTTTTCTAAGAGGAAAAAGAAAGATCCACGATCCTGTATAAAAAATCATCTTTTTTTCTGTTGATTATGAACAGGTCACAGTTGTGAACTTCTAACATTTACAAGTAAATAGAAAAAGGTTTCAATATAGGTACTGATGTAATGAAGATTTATTTTATCTTTACGTACCGTTTTTACGGTTTTTATCGTTTTGTATTTTTCGTAGTGGGTCCCTTGGCAGAACCTATAAGACCTCTCAAATAAGGTGATGTTATGATGGTAGTTTTTCCTAATCTTCCGGTAGACATACTTCAATTTGATCCTCATTTGGGAACAAGAAATATTTCTTCAGGAGAAACTATCAGCGTCTGAGATTCTTCCTCCACCAATGACGTACTGGGTGTAGCTAACAATTTAATTTTAAAGGTTCTGGTAACAGTTCACAATTTGCTGCTTCGGTTGGAGAGAAAGGATCATCAGATAATATTTGAGGTTATATACCTGTGTTTTTAAACCTAGAGAAAGCATTCTGTGTTGTGCTGCCTTTACAAATGCTTCTTCAAAGAGAGAATTGACTTTGTGGAGAATCATCAATTTGTCTGGATGATTTCGTGGCCAGTTCTTAACAATATGTGAGTAAAAGGCACTGAAGGGTAATATAAAACTCACCTACTCCTAAAATAATTATAGTAGTAATAATATGCAGTGAAAATTTTTGGGGAAAGGAAGAATAGCAACGTTCCGCTTTGCTCCGCTAGACGTGAGCACAAAATGGTTCAAAATAATTACATTAACTTTGGTTTTGTTTGGGAAATTTAAAAGAAATAAAACAAACAAAAACTTAAAAAACTAAGGTATTAAAACAAATATTTCCGTGCTTCTGCATTGTTATGCCAAAGACAATGGTTTCTTATGATTCTGTAAGGCACAGCAACAAATTGCACTTCTGACATGCTAGACCCACAACACTTTCTCACAGTCATGCCAACACTTTTTTCGACCAAACACTTGTTCTAGAACTGAAAGTCTCCAAATCTGCGGGTTTTAAATAAAAATTCCACTTTGCCCCACCTTCCGTACACATTTTCCACACCAACACACATGGTAGAGTGTTGGGCGGTGAGATGAAAATGTCATTATGACTATTATTTTCCTTGGATAGTGTTAAGTTGAGGGAATCACGCAGTTTCATTTTCACTTAATTATCTGAATTTGAGTAAATTTCGAAAGTTACAAACAAATGTGAGGAAATAGTTTGTGATACTACTATTTTTGAAACTATTATTTTCTCTTACATAAAGTACAGATTTTATTGTTCTTTTCATACAAATTTATAGTTTTTTACCCATTTAAATAGAGTTTTGTACACCTGACCTTCAAAAGAAGAAAATACGCTAGGTACAATGTGGGGAATACATGCACGTAACATGTTTCCCTTGTCCCCAGGCATGGATAATAAATAAAAACAGCGGTGTTGTATGGGAACACCGCTAGCTGGCAAATATCGGATTAATCCAACCCTGAAATGCCAAATACAATAGATCTTAATCTTAATTACTTCGTATATTATGATATTAATCACAATTCTGAAATAAATACATATAAGACAATTATTTGTGCAGGATAATAATTAATCCAAAATATGTTTCCATGTAAATTGAGATGAGTTTTATTCTCTTTAATACCTATTATTTACATTATTATACAAAAACTATTTACAATACTTTGTTCTTACCTGTAAACAGAGAAACGACAATTCAAGCTTACTACTACGGCTTCTCTATTTACACCACTTATTTTAATTACGATATATTTTTCTCATAAACTTTCTATCTGTACTGGCGCCTATCTAAATTTCGCATAGTGAAACTTTTCTTTTCCTTAGTCCAAATACGCGCTAAGCCTGGGAAGCGCGGCATATTCAAATTGAAGAAAATAAATTTTCTTTACAAACATATCTCATTTTAAATATGTTTGCAATTTTTTCGGTTGTGAAAATGGTGCGATGTAGGAAGAAAGCAAGCTTTTATTGGAGGCAGCCCGCCACTTCGCCCTGAAGAAACTGCCGCTCGCGCGTGGTTGACAAGTGACGTCGCGCGCGCGTCTCGCTGCAACGCAGCCTCGCGGCACGAAGTGGCCCATTCTTCCGCCTTGTTTCTTCTGCCGTCGATGCCCTTGGCTATGGATTTTCGCAAATCCATCTCTTCCCCTCTCTCCCCTCCTCGTCCTTCTCCCCTTCCCCCGGGCCTGCTGCAGACAGGTTCCTACGTAACGCTCCAGAGCAGGAGGAAACAAGGCCCGTAACTCTTGGCTTTTTGTTCACTTGTGATTTCACAGCTTCGCGGGATAGCTCGACGCGTGTGACGAGCTCTCTTTCGGAGTTTCGTCCTTCGCTTGCCGCTTTTTTAGACTCGGCGCATTTCGGCTGGCTTTTTTGAGACGGCCGATGCAATGCACTCTTCAGCGTATTTTGAAAGGTTACCGTAAACTCTTAAATTTGATTTCAATTTACACACAAGACACACACATAAATAATATTACGAATTTATACTTTTAAATGGGGCAATTTTTGTTTAATGGTTCACTTAAAGGCAAGAATACGAAACATAATGTGGTATATAAAAACAACATATTTATAAACCATTTCTGTAATTAAATATATCAAATGTCTTATTTCTTCTCACTCTCTGACGTAAAATTGATGTACACAATTAACTGCACACATTTTGTAGTAGTTTAGCTTAAGAAAATAGTCTTTATACACTATTTTCTCAATTTTAATTTTTCGTAAATAAATCAAATATCGGCAAGAAAAAGAAGCTGATGAGTCATGGACGCCGCGCGATCTTTCCTTCGACTTTCATGTTTTGACTTCTCACCTTACATAGACACACAAACACAAACTCTCTCTCTCTCTCTCTCTCTCTCTCTCTCTCTTACATGCACTACGTTTTCGCACATGTCAGGAGCCTAGAGCTTGTCCCAGCTGACGTAATGCCCCGCTAAGGAGAGATACCTGGAGGGGGAAATCCGCAAGCTGACGCAATGTTTGGCGCCGGATCTCACGATCCAGCGAAGAAGGAACCACTTCCCGAGATAACACATTCACTACACTAACTGTACTAATGACCATAGCAGTTGACGTATCTCAAACATCATCAATCAATGGGCTCGCAAGAGCTACTTTGCCCACATGGGCAAATCCTGTGCTCCTGCGGGCATGTACAACTTCCCCTAACTCCACTTTCATTTATTCCAAACCCAGAAAAGAGCATTTACGTGTAAACTGAATCGAGGAATATAAGCGCAAAGAGAGCTCGATATGTCACGAAGAAGAGAAGAGTATTTCAGAAGGAAACATTTTCCGGATGTTCTCTATCAAAAAACGAGGTTTGAATTTTTTGTATGATTTATTACTTATTACTCTAATGTTATTTTCCTTTTTGCCTCGTCTTTTTTTTGATTTTTTACTTTTATAATAATTGCAGGAATTGTTTTTGAGGGGCAATTATTTGCCGGTTTTCATATTAGGTGTTTTGTTTGTTATTTATTAACAAGACTAAATGTATTTTTTTCTCCTCTCGTATGACCTCCTCTTAGGGATTTTATATCACTATGGTCGGGACAGTTATTTAACTCACGCAAAATTTTGATCCTCACCTAAATATAGGAAAGTAATGCAACTTGTCCATTCTTACAGGAAAAGTATTTCGTAATGAAGATCCTTTCGAGTCAAAATGTTTAATTTTACTCTTAATTAACATTTTCAAATATGACTTATATTTCATTTTAATGAATAATATCGTTGTCTTATTAGGGGAAGTAGGAATTAATACCGCTACTATTGGGCCATAACTAGCAACTAAGTTGGCTGTTTCAAAGGTTTCACCTACACATTTTTTTAGAACATATTTTAATTACATGTATCTCATAATAGGAATTTTTGAAAAATATTTTGAAAGATTAATTTTTCTAAAGTATATTATTGAAGGTTGATTACTAGGGACTGGATTATATGCAAGCATATTTTGCAAATTTTTGAGATAATGACATATTTTTGAAATAATTACATATTTTAAACAATGTGGCGTATATCAGCATATAACTACTGTTTAAAGAAATCCGACTCGTACATTGCTGTGGAGATTTCTTAGAAGTAAGTCATTTTCTTTTTTTCCATTCTTCAGACAAGAATGATGTCTTCGAGAAAAGACAAGACCAGAAAATTCCGTCTACACAATTTTTGCGAGAAGACCAATTTGTGGATTCAAGTAGGTTGCAACAAGAAGGTTCTTCCAGGAGAAATGGTTGATGGTCTAAATATGTTACATTTTTAAAGGCTCGAAATGAAAATTGCCCAACATCGCTAGATGTTGAACAAATAGTTTCAATTTATAAACATATGTATACAGATAAGAGAAGTAATTTTTTGGTTGATAATTTTGGAAAACACGTGGTAAAATATTATTATTAATACTGACTCCGGCCGCGGAAGCCTACGCTCTCACGTGGTAAAATGTTTTGGAAATACACATCTGATGAAGACATTCACATGTAAGCCATCGTTAAAAGTTAGTAATAAATGTACTACATGGAAAAATTATTAATATGTAGGATTTCCTTTTTAATCCACATTTCCTGAAGTTTTATTTTCTGCATATTTGCATATAATTTGGTATAAATCTCCACTTTCCACGCATATTTTAGAAAACAAAAACCGCATATATATGACGTTATTTTTCCAAAACTCGATTGCATATAATACGGTCTCTATTGATTACACATTTTACACATAATATACGAGTAATACAGTAAATCAGTGAAGAGGAATAAGATTGAGTTTTCATTTCCAGAAAAAGTTATTCACATGCTCAATTTGATGTTATTGCTATACTAGATGCAATCTCTATCATATGACAAAGATATACTTTAAATGAATAGACAAAACTTCATTTCAGCGTTTCCCTAACATTAAAGGTGCACTCCGTAATTCCGAAAACTAATCCATTGCATATTACAAACAAATATGAAAAGGCAGAACTATCCTTTGAGCTACGTATTTCAATGAAAGTTATTAAATGTTCTTTTTAGAAAAATATTTTTTTTCTTTTTCAAATAGTGATACAGTGCAATTGGCAGCTCGTCATTTGGGACGATTTCGGTGTAACGGGAAAACAGTATTTGATTTTTTGAATTATCTGTAAAACAGTCGAGTCCGGAGCGAGGGGCTTTTCATTTAGCGTGATAGCTCAGAACGAAGCCTATCCCTTTAGTAACAGCAGCAATAGCGGTGAACAGTATGGTAGCAAATTAATGCTTCTTGTGTGGGTGCACGGCACATCGCGCTATCAGAAACGATCTCGAGGACGATTGATGGGAGTGACTGAATGGAGCGACCATGGTAGCGAGAGACGTGGGAACCGGTTTGCCGGTCGATTGATACGGTGATGTAGAGCCTTTCAGGAAGAAAGAAAAAGGGGACCATCAGTTTCTCTTCGCGTAAAGAGATTTCTTACTTCTTTATCACAGAAATATCACTCTTCTATGTGTAAAACACTCGTGTTGCAATACCCCCAAAAAACATAACTACAGCATAGAAACGTTTATTGCCTCATTTGAATACGGAAATACCCGAAAAAGGTAAACTCAAAAATGAATTATAATTTTGTTAACAATTACAACTTAATATTTTTATAAAATTATTATTTAAATTATTAAAATTTTATTAAAATAAATTTTATAAAATTATGTATTATTATTTAAATAACAATTAAAAATGTTCACAAATATTACTATTGTTACCAAAGTTTGTATTCATAATTTTACTATCACATTTTATTTATTTAGTCAGAACAGTAAAAACTGTATGAACAGAGAAAACTGAAAGATAGAATTAATGAACATAGAAGAAAACTTTTAGAAAAACCTAATAGGCAAAACTCTATTTCCAAAACAGGTTAGATCTAAATCAGCAAATAGAATTCAATGACCCTTCGATTCTACTAGTGGAGAGAAGGTACAATGTTAGAATAATGAAAACGTTGCAGATTAAAATTCAGCAGACTATGAATTCCAGATTTAAATTAATTTACAAATAATTATGATAATGTAATTAAAAATTTCAAGAGAAACGGAATCAGAATTCAATACAGGTTTTTTTGTAGCGCAAGACTTCCCCTTCCCCTGGCCCACTCACAGCTCGAAATCACTTTCAATCAGTTCCCAAACATAGGAGTGTCAGTTAACGAGATGGCTGTTCATGACAAACAGGTGAAATCTACTATCTTAAATTGGCATTAAAAATAATCTTCTATATAGAAATAACTTTCTAAATTCCAAAAACATTTTTAAAAACTCCAAAACTTTTAGGCGATTTTAAACAATAAATAAACTTCCCCGACGAGTCACTACAAACTAGTTTAAAGATATATCTTCTATTGGACCTTAAAAATGTTATTTGAATAAACACTAAATTTGTGTTTATACGTTAATTACTTAGAACTCGACTTAAGTTAATGTTATGCACTTAGGAATTAAGATTAATTGTATTATTTCATTAGACCTGAAGATGGGGGCGCAAAATCCCTCTAAACATCGTTGAAAGCTGAAAAAACATAGACAAAAGCATATATTTGAATTATTATGGAATAAAATAATTGGAAGAAATGTCTGTTGTCTAACAATTTTAAAGAGACCTGTCTCTTAAGAGAAAAACTGTATAAGACTAATGGGGAGAAATACAATGTGCGCATGTTTTCTTGAGATCCAGATTTTATCCCCCAACTTTTAACCATATATAGTTGAATAATGAAAAATAGTACCACAAAAACGGAGATAAGCAACATCTTAAAACTAGAAAAATTTCCTCCCGAGTAATAGAAATATTATTTGCATCGGTAAACGAACTACAGATTTGATATAATTGTATTACTACTAAAATAGAAACCCATATCTTCGGATCTATTCTCACCAAAGCCATCAAAATGAGTTATAAAGCGTGAGCAAAGAGAAGCTACATTTAAGTCTAGAAGAAAAATAAGGGACCAAATCAGCATTTGCGAAAATTATAGATTCATGAATAAATAGGCAAGGCAATGGTAAGATTCCAAGCTGAATAAAGTCTCTTGCAGGAAACACGTGGATTGTTTTTTATTTTTCGTATAATTTTGTTTGCAATCTAAATCTCTAGGTACTATAAGATGTACTTCTCCAGAACATTATGCCATATATCAGGACGGAATTTTCTACACTTTCAAAATATACACAAAAAAATTAAATTTATTGTTTATGATAAATGATCACTTAATTGAGTTATAAGGCATTCTGCGATAAGAATATGTTTCAACAACAATAATTTAACTACTAACTGATATATTGTTTATAATAAATTTAACTGAAAAATAATGTTTCACATTATTTAGTAATTTTTTACTGTTAGTAGTTTATTGCAATGGGAAACTTTGTTAGACGACTTCTTATAGACAATGGCTTGTAGCTCCCAAAATGTTGTGCAACCGCTCTCGTAATTTCTTCGATATCTAGTCATATATTTGATAATTTAATATATGTTCAGCTTTATTTTCATTATGTGTTCAATTATTCCTTTCACATTTAACTTCCAGTACTGACATTCTCGGCAAAAAATACGCCCTTCATAACCGACGCAGCGAGTTCAACATTTTGTATTTCATTAAGAATCCTGTTTAACGCAGAGGTATATGTGGCACGTGCTGCAGTTTCTGGGTTGATAAGACCTGCACTTTCTTACATTGTTATATTTTACTGTCTCATATACTACTCGTAGTATGAGTAGAGAAAATTAAGAAATGATAGTGTCGAATTTTCGACAAAACCTAATTTTGACGTTTCCTGATATCGAAGGAGTGGATTTTCCTTGCTAATATATGCAGTCGATTACCATTTCGAATAAATAATACAATCAGAATCCACAGTTTTAAGCATTTTCTCACAAATATCTCAACGGTTTTCTTTGAATTTTTTTGATTCACTAAAGCAACTTACAAAAGTTTTAAAGTTTAGATTTTCATTAAAAAGCTACGAATTCTGAAAAAAAGTTAAATTTCAACCACTTGGTATTAACTATTTTGAAAATCAGCATTAAAACAGATTTATTTGTAAATGAAAAGTGGTCCAGAATTTTAAATCTTTTAATGATGTCATGTACACGATTTAAAATCTTAGATTTCGTGTAATATGGATTTCTTGAATGATTCTGTAAACTGTCGTAGTTAATTTTTTCGATCTTCTTTGTTTTTAACTATTTCCGAAACTCAATCCGGACGCGTCAACTGTTAAGGTCATTCAGTCATAAGTGTAGTGCATGTTTCTCCAGGGAGATGTTTTGCATGTTTCTCTTGCATTGTAAATCTAGTCATGTTAGTTGCAAGAATTTTATTTGTTCTGACTCTCAATACTTCTCATTTTGAAACACGAAAAGATGTGGGTAAGTCCATTTAGAACTATCTTCATTACTGCATACGATTTATTTATTATCTTGCCAGTTTATTACGCACCAGTTTAATCATGTTACCGGCATCTTTGAGTAAATAGTATATTTTTTTCATTTAACAACAGAGATAAGAAAAGTAAACATGTGAAAATCACACCCCAAGGATCCTCAAGGTCAAACGCTGATATTATACTGGTTTCTTCTTTAGATTGTATTGGTCAATGCGATCTTACAAGCGGGAGCATTCTGTACCCTCTAAGGGAAGGGGAAATATGATATATCTTTAGCCGCTCGAGTAATCATAACGGATCTTAGTTCGCTTTCTCAAATTCGCGGTGTGCCAGAACGTACTATAGTACACACTGTGACCCACGCATGGCTTTTGATTTGAAAAGGAACTTATATATGTATTATTTGTCATTTTGGGTCGATAGTCCGACTTTGCCGCCCAGCTAACGGTATTCCCCATGCCTGGGCCTAGTTGAATTCCCATGCTTGGGGATAACAGCCAGAAATGGACAACATGACCTATTTCTTTTACCGTATCTACCAGGATCCGCGTGCCTGAGCTTTTTTTCGTCACACAAGTACAATGAAAAAAATAGACAGTATTCCACGCAGGTTAATGCTTAATTTTTCTTTCTCGCTCTCAAGAAGAGAAAGTTACGTAATGTTGCTGGAAAAAGTGGCGATTTTTCGGCAGAAAATCTCTTACTGCCGGACCCTGGTAACGAAAAATTGGATTAATCCAGTAGTTAAATTTAGGAGAAAAATCCTCTAGCACATTGTATTGCCAGAATCCATTTTGTGGGTCCATGATACAGAAAAATCGATTGACGACGTTTTTAATATTCTGGCTCTTATAATAATTACATCATATTTCATCACTCTAACTACTTTGATGCTTTAATTAATTACGTTTGTTTAATATTTACACATCTTATTTCATTGTTTAAGCAGTGTCTTTTCAAAAAAGAAATTTTCGTAATAGTGCACATTCCACCTCTTTGCCGCCGAGTTGCGAAAAGTTGGGTTTTCACCTTCTCGGCGTTACTATCCCTGGCACATTGAGCTGGGTAGGTGTTCAAATCAGTAAAAACACTGCCTAAGAGGGAGACTAGAATGGCTTTTAACTAGGTTTTCTGACATTAGCGTGGTTGTTAGCGTGGTCGTGAGCAGACATCGATTTGTCTTCGGTCACGGAGAACGGGCTGCTCTACGGCAGGCGATGGGACCTATGGCAAGGACGAAATTAATTTTTCCGCAGCTCCCTGTCTAACCGCAAGCAGACAGACCAACCTGGCAGCGGATATGCTCAAAAATTTAAATCTCTACTTGAGCTCAGTTTGTCTGTTGCCAGAACGATTGCCCGTCATTGCTTGTATATAACAGTTCAAAGTTTTAACCCTGAATGTAAAATTCATAGAATATACAATTTTTACTGAGATTTTGAGGTAATAACAAATCGATTGAAAGAATTTTGCAGCCCCTTACGTGATATATTTTTTCATTCCATGGTGGGATTTATATTTTTAGGCAGATAGAATGTAGAGAGATAATGGCAGCATGTTGAATGGCATCGTGTTGCCCAATGACCTCCTCTTCTTACTTCAGTTAAGTGTTCTGAATATCGACTATATATTTCAGAGACTCATTGAAAAATTTATCTTCGATTTCCTGTCTTTAAGTTCACTGATACTTACTTCCTGAGTAGTTCGCTTTTGTTCAGCGTATAGTTCGCACAGGATAAACAATGGAAAACAACCTGAAACAACAAACTCATTTTGAAAACTAGGATAAGGAAAAGTTATGTATAATTTTTTGTCATTATCATTCTTAATGATTGCAATTTAATATTGCTGAGAATATCAAATGTCTAATTAATTTACGATAAACCTAGGATTTCAGTTAGTGACTACAAAATGTAATGAGAAATTCTCAACTCTTTCCAATTTTATACAAAGAAATAAATATAGCACACAACTTTATTTTATTATAACCAAATTATTTACTTTTCAAGATCTCATATTACTAACGCGAACTCTTCCTAGCCGACTAAGCTAATTTTAATATTTGAGATAAAGTTAATCATAGCCCAGCATCTAGCTAAGCGGTAGTGCTAATAACGTTTAACGTAGGACCCGTGCATACGTTATCCCACATTTTTAGTCGACCTCGAGTAGGAAAACAAGTGTCGACCGACTAAAAGTCTGCAGACATGGAGCACAAGGCTCTTGGCACTGTCGGAAAGGATCGATTTAAGCTTCTCAGAGCGCTGCGTGATTCGTCGGCTCCCCCCCCCCCCCGAACCACATCGCGGAGCATTCATTTGTTAATCTGTTTGAGATAAGATTGCGACCTGCAGCTTCTGCACACAATCCGTTATGAAAACGGTTATTGCGACCACCAGTTGCCCATGGGAGAGAGTTATGGAAGTTTGCGTGGTAGGCGAAACGACTCTTGGAGGCAGACGTCTCGAAGTCGGGAGGAAGTTGCCGATGTGCCTGCAGAGTGCCAGAAGCTCGAGCAAACTTGCGCGTATTTCGCAAAGTTGCCCGAGGAGGCTTCTCCAAATAGCCGAATTAAACCCCATACTACAGATTTAGATTGCGAATATCAGGCTGTGCTCTCTAAAAATAAGTGAAGATTGCCATCAAGCAGTAAAAGATAGGAAATACTTCTCTCTACGATATCATGTATTTCGAGGCTTGTAATGAAGAGCAGTCCGTTTAAGCTATGCATGAATGCCAAACATTCCTTCTCATCGGTTCTATGAGAAAGTTTATAATTAGATCCAACAATGTTTGCTTACGGGCAGACGTACGCGAACTGGAATAGAGAGAAAGAAGCGGAGAATGAAGCAAATATTCACAAGGGAAATAATGTGGCTACATTTGTAGAAATGAAATTAAGACCACGTTTGCAATATAGTGATAATAACACTTGTGTACTCAACATTTTTGCTTTTGTCCGTTAAAAATGCATTCTGTATTGTAATATAAAATTGGAGTTGATGTTATATTTATTTTACTATATTTACCTCTGTTTACCTTTCATCATTATTTATTTCCTAATTAATTACAATGATATGAGAGACTATATACATGGTTTTAAATGCATCAAATTTTTGAGTTGTTTCTCCAATGTTGCCTGTCTTAAAAGTGTATTCAAATTGTTTTCAATGCAACGCAAACATTTTCTTTTGCATTCTTCCCATAATAGGATACTTTTTCTCTAAAACAATTCTTTTCTAAAGCTTTTCACAATGCCTCGTCTTATGACGTCTTACTCGTCTTTGACGTTCATTTCTACAGACTGACACATTACAATGATCTACAGATTTTGAAAATTTAAATGTTGTGGGGGGCAATGAATATAATATTTTAGGTTTTGCGAGTTACTAAAAACAAAAATGATTTTTAAATTAATTGGTTAGCACTCCTTTCCGAACTTACAACTCTTATTATATGTAAACTACAATAATATACTAACAATATATTTGTTTTTTAAATGTTTACACAAAATGTGTCACCTCATTGGCGTACTCTTTGGGTCAATGTTTAATATGTTGTACCAGAAACATATTTTACCATTTACCAGTATTCGGCTAATAAGTCCATTTTACTTTGTTCTTTCATTCCATCATCGAAATTTGGTGGTAGTGCTTTCCATGTAAGTTGTTCTCGTCCACAGTTTGAAGGAGAAATACAGATGTGAATGATACATTTTCAGAGATATACAACGTTCTATCAGCTTATAAGAGTCCATAAAATTTTCCAGTTCTTAGAAATTCTCAGCTTCAAATTTACACAGAAAACCATTTCGTATATTTTTAAGAACTCTCATGCTAATTTTAAACTTCTCGCCTTTCCTCGTAAAAAGAAAAAGTATTGTAGAAAACTATCCGTCGGAATATGGCGGATTATCGACCAAAAACATCTTCTTGTCGGGTCCTGGTAAGAAAAAAGTGGATAAATCTTTTTCCTATATTGCTCGTGGGCTGCAATAATGGCACAACTCACAAATCGGGAGTTGTGATAAACGAGTTTAAGTTTTTCAGTGTATTGAAATGCATCATTCACACTTCATCCATTTGTTGGAAGAATACGATACTGTAAGATATGAAGCTGTTGCTAATCCTGTTTCGGACCGATCTGCAATTCTGGATAGTACATTAACTGAAAATTCGTTTTTTATTTTGGTCACGAGTAACACGTTGTACAGTCAGAATCAATGTATCATGGGGTCTGGACACCGAAAAATCGGTGGACGGAAAAATGTCCGTTTGTCCTTTCTTTTCGCCTTTTTGCTTCGCTCTTCCCAAAGTCCAGGCACCACATTCTCAGGTCGACACGTATGAATATCAAAGTGGTCGCAAACAGCCAGGCAGCTGATACAAAATATTTTAAGGAAATAATATTCTTTCCAAAATTTGAAACTATGGATGCCGATTTGACTCACCATACCGTATAGGCTTCATTATCAGAGGCTTTTTCCAGCAATCGGCTTAAAGATTGTCTTTGTGGCTAAATATTCCTAAAAAAATATGTGACTATCTTACTGTTGACATGAAAGAACAGATAACTAGAATATTTATTTATTGTGCGAAATGGCACTTTAACATAAGGATATAGATAATTTTATTGTTGCAGTCTTGGTTTCGATATGAAGTTGTACTTTATGTTTTGGAAGTTTTGGATCCATGTCTGTCATTAAGCTCTTCCTTTGGTACTTTTGAGAATAGTGCCTGTGATTGGAATGTAGTCTTTCGTGTAGTTTCTGTTTTTTACTGTTTTAAAACACACGACTTTTATTTTTAGTTCCAAAGTCCATGTAAATTATTTATAGTAGTTTAGGAACAGGAAGTCCTTCCACATGCAATACGGGTCAAATTGCATTGGCTACTTTATAATTTATCAATAATCCGATTTGTAAGTACTTATTAAACCATCGATATTTCAAATTGCATAAAATGAATTTTTCTATTCAGCTATGAACACCACGAGAATGAAACCAACTCTGTAAAGTGGAAATCCAATATTTAGAGAAAACTTGGTAACATGAGGTAAGGGCATGCAGTAATATGGAAACCATAGCGCAACTAGGAATGTCAATGACATATTTGAATTCAATGACGTTGAATTAGTGAAAAACTAGTATCTCTCGTTTCCATAACGTTTTGTGCATTGAACAGTGTTAGTCTCATGGTACAATAGTGTATCCAGATGCTCTTGCGTCAGAGATGGAATGTTTTCTCTTTGCCCCTGAAAAAAGGGACACGACACAAAGGTCACTGTAGCTCTCTGCTTGTTGTCGCACTCTGATTGAAAAGCTATCGCCGCAAGGTATATTCACAAAGTAGCTCGTGGTGTGCTTTGTGCATGGTTGCGCTTTCAACTTCGCGTCACTTTCAATTGTACCCTGCTCATTCTGCGCGAGAATGGTAACATTGTTTTGTTCCTCTATACATTTGAGTGTAGAAAGTGCTTATCAGGAACTACGATTCCCCAAATCGCCTACAATTTGTGAAAAGAAAACATCGATACGTAATATCAGAAATTAGATAAAGTTTTGATTTTATATCTAAGAGATTAGGGTACTATAATGATAATATGTATATAATAATATAATAATGATTTACATATTATCTACATATTATTCAATGCAAATTTAATATAATATTTTCAGAAAAAATATTGTTGTGCGGTGTATTTACTTTGTATTTGAATAACAATTTTTATGTTAAACATGCTCGTTTAAAATTCATTTTGCGCATACAAATGTATTTTGAATTTATTTTATAAAGTGAGAATGGTTATATCAACGTAAAATATTTCCGAACTTTCATCCCTGATGTGGTAAATCACAAAACGAGCAACTCTTTATAGTCTGTGTGTGAAAAACGCTTGAATATTTAATCCAGAACAGTAGTAATTATGCCAGGAGATCACAATGCAAACCACACGACAGTTGATAATTAGTATTGTGGAAAATTTACTTCCATGTAACTGATTGTATTGTGAAAATGTATAAAAAATGTCTCGAAAATGCTGAACTTAATTAATCAACTAATTAATTATTTTAATGTCAAAGATCAGTAAAACGTTATGTGGTTTAGGTGGAGGGGAAATGCTACCCATTTACTCCCGCAATACGTTTTTCTAAAAATTAAAACGTATTTATTTATATTTCTTCGATATCAGTCTCAAACACACAATGTAGTGGTTTTAATATATTATCAGCGAAATTCTATTCGCCCTCAAGAGGACTCCGGAGATTAAATTTTTTTTTTTTAGATTGGATGGTAATTAAGTCAGTGAAAAATCTTCGTTATTTTTTGTCTACATTTTGTGTTAAACACAAAAAAGTATATTGCTGTTACAAAATACTTCATCCATCATAATCTAGGCTTCACAAAACAACCTTCCACCGCACATCTATGTTTCCCACTTTGAAATTATTTTGACCTTACCAGAACCGGCAACGGCGAGCGCAAAGGCGAAGCCTTACAGTTGAATCATTGGCTGGCAAGTCACGAATTTGACCTCGCACAAAAGATAAAGAAATAGAGGTGATTAATGTACGTGAGTTAATCGCGCCGGAATCGAAGTCAAGGTCGATTAATTGGTTTAATGATGTCAACTGCTTTGTTCATTAGTCCCGATAGTTTAGTGATTGTTTTATTTATGGAAGTGATTCCTTGCTCGCCGTGATGGTGAGATCCGACGCCAACCTTTACGTTGGTTCGTGAAGGATATCCATCTCCAAGTATCTCCCCCTCAGCAGGGCAACGCTCCAGCTGGGACAAACTCTACGCTCCCGGATGGTCTCCCGACACGTATAGTAGTGTAGTACATGTAAGGGTGTGTGTATGTGTGTAAGGAGAGAGGTTAAGACAAGAAAGGGAAAGGACATATCGCACGCGGTCTATGATTCGTTTATTAGGGTACTGTTCTGGCATTCGTGTAGTATTGATCGGAGAAACCATTGAATACTTTCAATAGGAGCAGCCAGCTACTATAATTCTCTTCCAAACAGCGGCAAATTACGACTCAGCTATGTAATAGCTAGTGTCGAAAATTCGCCATCGTGGAAACTGGAACCCCAGCACCTCCTGGTCAGTCACTGTAGAAAAAGCGGCAATGTTGACTTCGGAAAAAAGTTAAACTAAGGAAGTTCATAGATTGACTTCTTTGTTCAGTTGTTTCCCTGGTCAAGTCCAGACGAAGGCCGGAGCCGCACCTTGTAAAACGGGCCTGGGACCGTGGGTGAGCAATCTTTTCTTCCCATTTCCGTCACATCAGTCATCTCCCCCTATCGGAAATGGACGCCGTGGGGATTACGTCCAGTTACGATCCAACGATGTTGGAAAATTACATTTCTGTTAATGGAGGGTAACCGGCTTTGATGGTATAGTGGTTATCATGCCAGACTACTGATGTGGTTTTAGAACAAGTGACGAATTTCAACTACCTAGGATGTGAAATTACATATGGAAGAAATAGCTATCTTACATATGGAAGGATCACAAGCAAGATCCATAAATTTCAAGCAAACATGTGGAACTATAAGTAGAACGTTTAAAAAGAAAGCACGACAAGAGGAAGAGTTCAAAGTTTATGATATTATGGCCCTCCCAATTCTACTGTATGAATGTGAAACCTGGGTTCCAAAGCAAGCAGATTTTAAAAGGATTGAATCAGCAGAAATGCGATTTGTGATTAAATGGCTATACATTAACAGACCAAATAAAAAATGAGAAAATATGAGAGTAACTAGGGCACCATGCCATGACAAAATTAAGAAGTACAGACAGCAATGGGTGACCCATATTGGAAATATGCCGCAAGACAGACTTTCAGTGCAAGCCCTGAATTATAAACTGAGAGGATAGAGAAACATTTAAAGGCCAAGAATGAGATGGAAAGATGCTGGATTAGGCAATATGCCTAATTCGTAAAGGAAGATGATGAGATGATGACTAATTCATTGACTAATTTTGTGTCGCGCTCACTGCCTGTTCAAGTACTGAAAAAATATAAAAATTGAGACTATTGGTAGCCAACATAGATGGAAATAGATGCATGAAAACAACATGTTCCCCATATTTAATACTTAAGGATGTATACACTTTATGGCGCATTGGATCAATAAAATACCACACACTTGCTCGAGTGACAATACGATTCTCTTGTCTCTTAAAATAATAACTAGTGACTAATATAATAACGAGCGAAAATAATAACTAATAAAATATTTATCCAAACTTCACTTGTCACATCTTTTTTCTTTGACTTGTATTCATTGCTGTGAAGTTTGTTTTCTACCATCGTTTTCTCTTGACTCTCCATGACTGTACGCAAAGAAGCACTTGGAGCTGATTTCGAGTATAGCATATTCGACCGAGCATCCGATGCTTGAATGAATTCAAGCAACAGATACTCGACCGAGTCAGTGCTGGTCGCACCTCAGAGACATCCAGCGTCCAAATAAACTCCTTGGTGCAGCGAGCTTCCTCCAGTAAAATGCTTGAATGCAATACACTAGCTCAAACCCAGTCAAATGCGTGCATTGAGATGCGAAAGGCACTTGGCCGATCTTGGCAAAATTAAATCTTCTGAGAATTTAGCACCAATCACAGTTTAGATTAGAATTACTGGACAAGAGTACGTATATTGTGTCTTGGCCTGCGCTATCTGGTATTCATATCAAACGTCAAAAAATTGGCGCACTAGCGCCCCTATGGAAATCAACGGCAACTACCCTAGATATACTTGCTCAAGATAAGTCTCGCAAGAAGGGGCTTCTGGAGACTATCCTACGCACTAACCAGTGTATGGCAGTAAGAGAAAAAGAAGACTGGAGGGCAACATTGCTGAACCCTATCTACCTCTGGGTGTCCTATGTCTTTCCAGGGATAAAGTACTGCCATATTAATTATCCCCCTCAAAACGAGTGAACATTATTTTTCCCCACGTATACGAATGGCATACTTTCTTGCAAGTCAGTTATGATGGCCAACCTCTCAAATCTTGTTGGTGTACACGCAGTTTTGCTGTTTTCGAATAAAAGAAAATTAAAGTGATGGCTTGAAATAAATAGGATGTAAGTGCCATTTTCATACTTTCGAGAGAAATGAGTTTATATGTACATTAAACCTAGAGGCACATACAACTTCTGTAATTTTTAAGAACTATCAAGAAATGCGTGTGGACTTTAGTTCTTAGTTATGTTAAAGGGCTTGATTCATTCATCATTACTATATTACAGAAATTGCACTTATATCTTATTTTATTTCAAGTATTCTATTATCCTCGAGCCTTGACGCTCGCCTCTACCGGTATTAGTCAGACAACAATTATTCCATGTTTATTAACGATTGAAGTAGGTTAACTTTGAAACTGTCTAAGGCGTCGAGACACATATTACGTTGACACGTTTATTCCTTAAATACGGTAGACACGTGATGTTAAATTCGAGGATTTTCCTGAGAGCTGAATATGAATTTCGGAGTGCAAGAAGAACACGGTCACGGCACTTCCGGCTCCGCCGCGGAAAAGGAGCTCCGTGCCCAGGGGGCGAGGTCTGCTAACGAGAGTGGACGTTTCCATCTGGACAGTTTCCTCTCGAGTTGGCCCTGAACTCCTCTGGCCTCGCCCCATCTCTCTCTCACTCTCCCCCAGCCCCGTCCTTTCCCGCCTCACCCCGCTGCGCCACAGAGTCAAGTGCGTTGCTTCTGATTTACGTCTCAACCTTCACGGTGACTGCTCTTCTTCCTAAGTACTCTTTGCCACTTCTCGCTTCGCGAAAGCAGAGCGAGGATCCGCGACAGTTGTTTCCTGGAGATGCGAGATATATTCTTCAACGATTTCAGAGGTGAACGCCCTTCTGGCTACATTTTTCTCAGTACCACATTGTCTGCAAGATGATTTTATGATACTATTTTTTTCAACGTTTGAAAGCTACTATTTGTTGTTTTTTTGTACATTCCCTACACAAAAAATGACGTTTGCTATCGAGTATATACGTACACCATTAACATAACATTTTAAAGATGCAAGTCTTTGTATAAAAAATCAGTTTAAAATATGTAAAACTGGCAACGTAATAAAACACACGCAATACAAATAATTTACGGACATGTCCAAACGCGACCGCAATAGCTATATTTCCCCGCCTGTGATGGCACAACTGGCTGAGGCTGCTTTATATTCCCATCCAAATCCAGAAAACGGTGTACGCCATTTTCTCGATTTGCAGCAAGATGTAGCGGGGAAGGTATGCACAAAGCCCACTCGAAATATCTTCATGAAGGGTTGCTTCATATAAAAACATGTTTGCCGGAAGATTTCCAACAAACCACCGAGATTTGAATTAAGTTTATACTTCCTTATTTATTACTTTATTTCATGTTAATTTTATTATTAAATTATGCGTTGTACAAGAAGTTTTGCCAAAGCTCAGGAATATGGTAAGTTAAAATGGGAAATTCCTTGCATGTTTTCATTTTGTTCTTTTCGAATTTGTTGTACGTAGGAATAATGTGAAAAACTGGCACTGATTGATGTAGTTTCTTGTCCTATCCTTCTCCTTGTCCTATCCTCACCCCCTACTTACACAATCTTACACTTATATAGACTACAGTACCACACTTGTCGGGGCAGGCTGGGGCGGTGCTGTGCTGGTGGAAGATACCTGGTTGGGGAAAATCCTGCACGCCGTCGTGTAGATTGTCACTGAATCTCACCAACCAGTGGGGGAAGATCAGTGCCACTCCCGTGAAATGGACTACACTTACGGGACAAATGACCGTAGCAGTTGACGCGCCAGAACACACAAAATAATCCATGTGCTCCTTGTAGCTCACCTGAAGTATTTGATGAGCGAGAGCAGCTGCGCCGTGGGGCGCTGGCGGGTGTCGCGGCTGAGCAGGCGCACCGCGGCCTCCTGCAAGGGCACGGGCACTTTCGGCAGCACGTTGTGTAGCTGGTCCTCCAGCTGGAACAGAGCAGGCGAGCCAGAGCGTCAGAATGTGAACGAAATGAAACATTAACATACTTAATAAATATAAAAACTTAACATACATCTTAAACCCTTACCAGGAACGCGATGGAATTAATGCTGGAGTGATATAATTGGTAATTAATATGTCGTCAGTACACAAGGAAATGACGCATCTACAAAATGTTCAATATGCAAGAGAACGGTTCTAACAGTTTTGCAAGTTTTTTTTATATTTTTTATCTAACTTGACGAAATTTTTACTTGTAAAATATTCAATTTTCTAAACATATTTATTTTGCGTCTGAAGAAATTTTTTTCTATGAGCCTGCTTCTGTACTATTTTATAGAGGTTTTTACGAGTAAAAAATTCTATTTTTTTAACACATCCTTTCACGAAACTCAAAAGTGACTGACTTTTGAAACTGTGTCATCTGAAGTCTTATCCATCGACAAAGTATTTTGGGCAATATTCAATGAACGTGGAGTTTCTGATACAGCATTATAATGAGTGTCGTACACGTAACTGTGTGAACTAAAGGGATAATTCACGAAAATTAAGTTAAACTAGAACAAAGAGGATTCTTATGTAATACAGAAAAATATTGTGTTATTAATTATGTTTAGTTGAAGGCAACTCAATGCATTGAAGCGGTTACACTGTTGTAGGTTATATTTTTGGAATTTTATGCAAACTATAAAAAATAGCCTGAGACCAAAATAAGACATACGTATGTTTTTTGTATAATATTATCTTCACATACTATTTAATAAAACAACATTGTACATAGAGTAATACACAATGTCATTACACTTTCAAGTAATAAAATAAACATACATTTCTGGAGTTGTATATCATGTTTAGTCATAAATTTTATCTCTAACTTTAATACTCAGGTTTCTTCAATATGAAAATGTTGTATCCATTGCTAACAATCACTGTTTCGTAAGTGAAGTTAGTAATAAATGAAAATGAATTTGTAATTGTAAAACTTATTACAGAAAATAGATACAAACAAGTGTACCCGTGCGAGAACTCTAGCATGTTAAACCTCACCCTCTTCCACATCCTTTCAGCCTCTTAAAATTAACGGAAAATTTGTACTCACAGATAAGGAAAAAACCGAACACGTCAAGCATATTTCAAATCGGTATTCAGGTTAGGATCGGATACTTCAAATACTTAGGGAACAACTGAAGGAGAAAAAATTTAATGTCATTACGAGTCATTAGACAACGAATTTGTAATATAGGAAGAAATAAATTCGTAGGGTTTGATGGTATCGCTGAAGAACAGTTAAAAATTCGAGGGAAACCGATGATTACATACTTGACCCCATTATTTGAAATAAGCATAAACAATTGTAGCATGTCTCCCGATTTCAAATGGGCCATTGTGGTTCCAATATTCAAAACCGGAAGTCGCTCTTGTATTTCAAATTACAGGGCAGTAAACCTTATGTCAGTGATTTGCAAACAAATGGAACATCTGGTAGCTGAGTTCTTCCAAAGGAAACGCGACAAAGGGTGGTTATACGAAGGGCAACATGAATTTCGAAAATATTTCTCTTGTGGAAGGCAAATTATTACAACGTGCTAAGATATTGCTGAAGCATGAGATTCAGGAAAGATAAGAGATGCAATTGTAATGGACTTTTCAAAAGCATTCGATCTTGTTTCTCCCGATATACTACTTACGAAAATTGCATCTACTGGAGTTGACCATCGCGTAGTAGTAGGGGTAGGGAGGTTTTTGATAAGTTGGGTTCAGCAAGTTCGAGAACTATCAGGAGAAACCTTAGTTACGTGCGGAGTCCCCCAGAGAAGTGTCTTAGGACTGTTATTTTTCGAATTCATCAACGACCTGCCATCTGTACTATGTCAGTAATGAGCTTATTTGCGAACGATTGCATAATTTATCAGAGAGTAGATTCAGATGAAGATATTTTCATACTTCAAAACGATCTAAATAGCACTTATTCCTGGGATACCATAAATAAAATGAAAATAAATGCGGTAAAAAGTAAATCACTAAGCTTTTATAAACCTGCAAAGAAAGTTTACTTGAAATATCACATGAGAGGCACAGCCACCCCACAAGTATCGTTTTGTAAATATCTAGGTGTTATATTACGCCAGGACCTGGGATGGGGAACACGTTACTTCTATTGCCCGAAGAGCGTGGAAATCACTACACATTCTAATGAGAACCCTTAAAATGGGGCCATGAAGATCCAAAAATAGGATACACTTCGTTAGTTAGACCGATGCTTGAAAATGCATCATTTGGGTGGAACCCCTAGAGATTAGGTCAGATTGAAGAGTTAGAAAAAATTAAAAGTAGGCAATCAAATTCATAAAGAAAGGGTAGTTCGGGTAGTTCAAATCCACCAAAACCTATAGAGACCCTCAATGTGCGAAGAAAAAAAACAGGTTGTGCTGCAAGGTGTACAGTAAGCCACCTGCGTAGGCAGAAGCAACGAAGATTAGACACCCCTTCGAGAATGTGACAATTTTCGAATTTGTGGCAAGAAGTTCACTAGCTCTCGTAATATTTAATATAGCCATTGTTAATTCTTTTACTTCAGTTTAACCAGTGCCGATGCAATCGTTATAATATTTTTCAGTAAAATTAAACACGAAATTCGCACAAAATTTTAAGAACATTGCATTTTAGTTGCCTACGGCGTGCTTTAGTTGTTAAAGGCGATTCATAAAGTTCCAGCAAAAATGCAGAATTCAATTTTATATAACACTTTGACCTTGGTTTACGTAGAAGTGGTTTTTAAACAAACGAGCTTTTCAAACTACATACTATATATCTACTGGCAGACCAACGATTGTCCTTGTAACAGTATAAACCAATACTGACTTCAAAAGATCTACGGCAGGCATAAAACGTGGTTTATGTTGTTTCTCGAAATGTATTAATGTCTTGTGTAGAAATAATTATTGCATTACCAGGCATTAATTGCTCATGGAAATTGTTAATTATATGTTAACGAAACTGGAAACGGAAAGAGAAATAAAACATAGCACGTGGAATTAAAGATGCTGAAGCGTTTGACTATAGCATAGGATAGAAAATATCCCTAAATGTGTTGTCGATGTCTAGTGGAGCTGTTTTAACGAAGGGTACATACAGCGATTTCCTGCTAGGAAAGAGACAACATCCCACGCCCGGTGGCTACACTGCCACAGAAGCACTGCCTGAGCAAATAGAGAAAAATTTTTCGCAGGGTAAACATTCCAGTTCTGTCCCCGAGGGAATGGCGTCTCGTCTTCTTTACGACTGTGGACACGAGCGCGCGTCTCTGAGATCCTTCGTTCAAAGACTGAAAGAAAAACGAGCTCACAGGCGACGTGCAACGCCAGCTTTGGAGTCATCTCGCAGTAAATCTTCTAGACGGATTTTAAGTATGCTTCACTGAAGGTAATTTCGAGGTCGAATATTTACCTAAAACGATTTATCCCGAGGAAAAGGTGTAGCGTAAGATTGCCTGAATAGGAAAACGACAGAACGTACACGTCGGGGAACAAGAAAAGTGACAAAACCTTAAAAATGGTCATTATATTTTTGGTAAGTGCAGATATTTGCTCACGAGTCCTGAGTGTCTGGCGTCGTCGGGGCGAACTGTCTTGGTGGCCTTGCCTCGAAGGACCGCAGGTTCATATCCCCCCTCGGGGTTTAATGTTTGGTTGTGTCTTGTGGCATGAGAGAACACTCCCAAATCCCATGCATAAGATTTCAACTCTCTTCAACTATCTTTCAGCTCTTGCTAGCTTGTTTGGCAGAGGCTTGAAGCTTTAAACAAAACTATGCGTCGCACTTAAACTGTGGGTTCGAATTGCATTAATTCTTAGATCTATAGAAGTGTTGATGTATAAAAATACTCTCACAGTAGGAAGTCAGTGTATCACATTGGAATAGATTTCAGTGATGTAAATCTCTGCCGAATGATGGACGTTTATGCTCCTTTGATATTGTAAGTATTTTGTTCGCTAATAAGCTCTGGTTTCGTTCCTTGCGCTGAAATGGATGTATTTTTTGAACACCATTCGCGACTTCATCTGTAGTCAATACCTTTCGTAGTAGGTATTTAAGATTCTATCTCTCCACTACTTTAATCTATTATCGGTATATACATTTTTTTATTTTGCGGCAAATTATTTTTGAAACAAGAAAAGAACTGAGAAATTACTGAGTAAATATTTAATGAAATGTAAATACTATTCTTTAAAATATACTTTTACTGTAAATAACGCATTTATTAGTCAATATTCTCAAATGCTTCTAACTTCAGTTATCATTAGTTCAAAGTATGATATTTTTTAGAACCATTTTGCATACTAAATTTCACACTTCTTTCAATTGAATTGAAAAGTTAAAAACCAATTAAGTATTATTGAAAATCACTCACAAGTCCTTAAAAAATAAATTAATTATTGTTTAAAGTAATATAGACAAATTATTGAACAAAGACGCACAGGTTATATAACTAATGAATGAAAATATTGCGGATTTTCAATAATAATTTATTATAGTTTATTTACTTATTATAATTATAATTATAATGAATCATTACAATAATCGTTATTGTTTATCACTGCAAATGACCGTATACACCAAATAGTCGCAGTTAAGCAAAAAATAAAATAAGAACACAAATAAACCAGTATCAAAAATAAAATAAATGTGACCTCCTTTATTCCGTACTTATCTCTTCACATTATTGCATGTTCCTTCTGTACCTAGTAATGTATACATTATCGGGGAAGTACATGTACCGCCCATTGCCTGTACATTTGTTGGCCTTTCGTTATCCTGAATAAAAACTAAACGTATAGCCTTTGAAAATAATAGTTGTTTCATGAACCTACGCAGTTAGGGATTTTGTTTTTTACACGACGCCACTCAGCATTTATATTAATCTCTAAAATGAAACAATGGAAGAGTAAAAAAGTTATTAAACCGTCAGTTTTTCACAAGAGTACAATAATTCCGCAGCGCCGTTAAAACGTTTGAATTATCACATTTCCCTGTCTGCGGGAAAATTCACGGGCTTAGAGGGGCGATGGCTGGCGGCGGTGGCCATGCGTGGAAGCAGCTGCTGCGACTGCGAAAGTTCCGCCATGGGCAGAGAAGCAGTGACGGTGCGATGGAGGCTGTATTAGTGGCAGGCGCTGAGAATGCGTGGGTGTCAGCAGGAGAGGCGGCGGAGGCCTCTATGGTGGTGGAGGTGAAGGCGGTGGCGACCGTAGCGACAGGGTTGGGGCAGTTCTAAAGGCGGCGGTGGCTATGGCGAAAGTGAAGATGAAAGCAGCGGCGTGAGGTAGTAGGGATGGTGGTAGAGGCAGCAGGAGTGACAGCAGGGGCGGCAGCAGGGGCGGCAGCAGTGGCGGCAGCAGGGGCGGCAGCAGGGGCAGCAGCAGGGGCGGCAGCAGGGGCGGCAGCAGGGGCGGTCGCAGGGGCGGCAGCAGGGGCGGTCGCACGGGCGGTCGCACGGGCGGTCGCACGGGCGGTCGCACGGGCGGTCGCACGGGCGGTCGCACGGGCGGTCGCACGGGCGGTCGCACGGGCGGTCGCACGGGCGGTCGCACGGGCGGTCGCACGGGCGGTCGCACGGGCGGTCGCACGGGCGGTCGCACGGGCGGTCGCACGGGCGGTCGCACGGGCGGTCGCACGGGCGGTCGCACGGGCGGTCGCACGGGCGGTCGCACGGGCGGTCGCACGGGCGGTCGCACGGGCGGTCGCACGGGCGGTCGCACGGGCGGTCGCACGGGCGGTCGCACGGGCGGTCGCACGGGCGGTCGCACGGGCGGTCGCACGGGCGGTCGCACGGGCGGTCGCACGGGCGGTCGCACGGGCGGTCGCACGGGCGGTCGCACGGGCGGTCGCACGGGCGGTCGCACGGGCGGTCGCACGGGCGGTCGCACGGGCGGTCGCACGGGCGGTCGCACGGGCGGTCGCACGGGCGGTCGCACGGGCGGTCGCACGGGCGGTCGCACGGGCGGTCGCACGGGCGGTCGCACGGGCGGTCGCACGGGCGGTCGCACGGGCGGTCGCACGGGCGGTCGCACGGGCGGTCGCACGGGCGGTCGCACGGGCGGTCGCACGGGCGGTCGCACGGGCGGTCGCACGGGCGGTCGCACGGGCGGTCGCACGGGCGGTCGCACGGGCGGTCGCACGGGCGGTCGCACGGGCGGTCGCACGGGCGGTCGCACGGGCGGTCGCACGGGCGGTCGCACGGGCGGTCGCACGGGCGGTCGCACGGGCGGTCGCACGGGCGGTCGCACGGGCGGTCGCACGGGCGGTCGCACGGGCGGTCGCACGGGCGGTCGCACGGGCGGTCGCACGGGCGGTCGCACGGGCGGTCGCACGGGCGGTCGCACGGGCGGTCGCACGGGCGGTCGCACGGGCGGTCGCACGGGCGGTCGCACGGGCGGTCGCACGGGCGGTCGCACGGGCGGTCGCACGGGCGGTCGCACGGGCGGTCGCACGGGCGGTCGCACGGGCGGTCGCACGGGCGGTCGCACGGGCGGTCGCACGGGCGGTCGCACGGGCGGTCGCACGGGCGGTCGCACGGGCGGTCGCACGGGCGGTCGCACGGGCGGTCGCACGGGCGGTCGCACGGGCGGTCGCACGGGCGGTCGCACGGGCGGTCGCACGGGCGGTCGCACGGGCGGTCGCACGGGCGCTCGCACGGGCGCTCGCACGGGCGCTCGCACGGGCGCTCGCACGGGCGGTCGCACGGGCGGTCGCACGGGCGGTCGCACGGGCGGTCGCACGGGCGGTCGCACGGGCGGTCGCACGGGCGGTCGCACGGGCGGTCGCACGGGCGGTCGCACGGGCGGTCGCACGGGCGGTCGCACGGGCGGTCGCACGGGCGCTCGCACGGGCGCTCGCACGGGCGGTCGCGGCAGCAACAAAGTGATAAAGGCGGTAAGTGGAGAGAGAATTTGAGGTAGAGACGGAGTCGAAGGCAGCCCCTGGAAGTTCAGAGACTGAAGTAGTTGTGGCGAAAGTGAAGCTAAAAACAGCGTCATGAGGTAGAACTGGAAGTAGCAGCGGAGGTAGCGGTGGCGGTGGGGAAGTGTGATGGTGGTGTAAGCGGAGGCACTCGCTGTGAAGGCTGAGGCAGTGGGGGAGCGAGCGAGGTGAGGGGGGGTCTTTCACACCCGCGGAACGACGCGAAGTGGGCGCAGGCGAAGGGCCGACGAATGTGCGGCGAAGGAAGCGGAAGAAGCCCCGTTGTGCGGCGGGCGGTTTGCCGGGAAGCGTGGACCGAGTCGCGAGCCGAGGTTTATTAGAATTCTCGGTCCCCGAGGAGCCAAAGGGAGAAAAAATACTTTGAAAAAGGCTTTTAATGGCAAAGAAATGGCCAATAGAATACAGTTACTCCTGTAAGGTTGCCGTGTGAAATCGCGAACCTCTCGCAAGTTTAGGGAAAACTGTGCTGTTTCTCGTCATGACAGGAAGGGTTACTTGCTTGGATGAACTTAAAGTTCACATTATTTGATTTTGTAATTAAAATGACAATTAGGGTGATATTGATGAAGTTTCTGAATGCGCAATATAAGGTGTACTATACTATTTGAAATAAATTTTGATCAAATTTGCCAATTATGTCTTGCGTATTTTAATTTTCTTGTTTTATTAACTTTGTCAGTAACCATATAAAGAAAAAAAATTCTCGTGTATTAAATGTATTCACTGAAATTGAAGATATAAACCACTTAACGTAAGGTCACATACAAATTAATTTGTTTAATCACTTAGTCATCGGTAATCGAATTACGTAATTATGCTATCTTTAAAGAACAGGAATATTGGTGTGTCTTACTCTTGAAGAGATTATTAGGAGCCGTAGAGTAGGGCTTAGGACTGATGACAAGTTTGTAGTATTTTATATATATTTATATTATATTATATTATATTATATTATATTATATTATATTATATTATATTATATTATATTATATTATATTATATTATATTATATTATATTATATTATATTATATTATATTATATTATATTATATTATATTATATTATACTTTACTTAAGTTATTATCTTCCACAAAAAGGGCTGAAATATTTCTAAATAAAAGAAAACTTGAGGGCAGTAGGAAATTACTCAGAGAAGACTCAACATCACGTAGATTAGAAAATTTGAGAAAATGTGTTTCAAATTTCCACCTAAAATGTATAGTCTTTTGATGGTGCAATATATGGGGAAAAGACGCTTCACCAGTATGTGTGAAGTACAAATGTGAGCTGTAAATGGCGCGTAACTTTAAAATTCGTTTTTAGAAGTGTCACTTATACTTAAAATATTATTTAATATTTTTTCCACTTTTAATATATTATGAGAGAGATATCCGGAGGGGATATCCGGAGGGGATTTAAGAGAGATATCCGGAGGGGATGTTGCTGTGTTTGTGAGTGATGATATAAATTGAAAAATTATCAAAGCGTCTACTACCGCGTATTCACCGAGCTTCGAATATATGTTTGTTGACATGGTGATTGGGAAAACATTTACTTGTCGTGGTTGTATATAGGCCTCCAAATACGGAAATGTTGTCAGAATTAGAGGAATCACTTTCTGAACTTACAGATAAGTATCAAGATATTATTATAATGGGGTATTTTAATTGTGACTTAAAAAATCCCATTACAAAATCTGCCACTAATTGTACTCATTCTTTCAATTCATATAATCTGCAAATATTAAAATTGAATCTCACTCATAGCTCGACTAAAACACAATCGTGGATTGTCTTGATATTTCTTAAGTGTTATTGTATGGTCAAGTTCGTGTTCCGGGTATTTCAAACCATGATTTACTCTTTATTGTATACTCGAATAAGTGCACTAAATACAAAAGTATAACGATCCATTAACGTGATTACAAAAATTTCGATCTTACAACATTTCAAGTCATCAATAGGCGTGCAGCTTGGCTCGAGGTTTATCAACAATACTCATTAGACTCCAAAGTAAATGTTCTTAAAGGAATCATAACGGACCTTTTTAACAAGCACGCTCCTTGGAAAACTTCTCGTGTAACACGGTCTGCTGCTCCATGGCTTACAAATGAGTTAAAACTACTTATGAAACACAGAAATTCTGCATATAGCCATTTAAAAGCTACTAAAACCGATAAAAAAGAAAAGGAGTACAAAAAACTTAATAATTTTCGAAAACAACAAGTCAGAACCGCTAAGATTCATTATTATCATAATCTTTTCCAAAACAATTCCAGCACGAAAGGAGTATGAAACACGTTGATAAACTTAGGAATTTTCAAACGTAAGTTAAATGACAGTTCATAAGCCTAATTATTATTTTGCTTTCGCTGCACATCCAATAGACCCTATTATTAAAGAAAAGTCACTACAATTTCTGGAATCACATGCACCTCCCAGTGATGATAGTTTCTATTTCAACAATGTTGATTGCCAAGAAGTCGAAAAAATAGTGAATACACTATAACGGCAAAGCTATAACGGCGCACGATGTAACGGCAAAGGAATTAAAATTGGTTTTAAAACATGCTCTTCCAGCACTTACACATATAAATAAACTCATAATAAACTCTTCTTCAACAACTGGATATTTTCCCCAATAGTGGAAACTAGTTTTCATACATCTCCTCCTAAAATGTTTAAATTCGTTAAATCCTTGTGATTATCAGTATATTAACCACAATCCAAAGTCCTCGAAAGAAATCGTATGACAACAAATAGACAAGTATCTCTCCATAAATTACGTTCTCACTAGTTCTCAATCTGGTTTTAGGGAAGGTCGACGCAAACGACTTTGCTACGAGTAACTGAAGACCAATACTCGGGACACTTGCCGCAAAGTGTATGCCTCAGTGTTCTCACTAAAATGTGCATACAAATGCCTTCCACTCAAAACCAAAGAACTATCAGTAAAATCCCTCTTGCAATCCCTACTTCGTTACGGTGATATTGTGAACAGCAACGTAAAGAAACCAACCGCTGATGTTCTTTAAAGAGATTAAAATTCACTGTTAGGTTTTTTTCTTTTTCTTTTTTTTTCTCTCGCGAATAGGCCAACTTAGGACCACGCGTTCATACATCCTGCATTTACCGCGGCTCAGTATCATATATCGCGGTAGCAGGTGCATGTATCTCCACTTGGGGGGGGATCAGTTTTTTTTTTTTACTGAATCCAATTTTTATCCCCCAGGGTTGTTAGCTCTGGGGGTATGAAAGATGAAATGATGATGATAATGAGGGGTGAAAGGACGACACACTCATACAAACACACACAAATACACCCATGCCCGAGGCGGGACTCGAACCCGCGATCTTCTGGTCCGAGACCTCTCCGGCACTACTGCCTTAGCGATCTCGGCCATCTGATCGGCTCACTGTTAGGTTTCAATATAATATCAAAAAGAATGATCTCATATCGGGATACTACAACGCAAATCACATACTTGAAAGGTCGACGCATGTTTCATAGTTTGAGCATAAAAATGTTAAAAATGGGTGAACCTGCTTACCTCTCTCATAAAATTTCATATCTCAAACAAGATTCCCGAAATCCTTGCTATGCAATATTCCTAAAAGCAACACAAATCTTACTTAGTAGCAACGAACGGAGTGTAAAATCAACTGAACGGTTTAGCCACTGGAATGTTCACAGACAGACGTTTCGCCATCCTTTAGTTTTTCAGAATCAAGGGTTCTCTAAATATAGATTCTGGCTACACCACGTGATAGTCAACTTTTCTAAATTTAGCAACTGAATTTATACACTTTTTCGTTACCAGAGCCCTGTAATAAGGGTTTCTCTGCAAAACATTCGCCGTTTTTTGTGCAAAATTAGGCAACTTTCTCTCTACTACCAGCGAAAGGGAAGTAAAAGGAAGGAGTAGTTATTTATGCACCAATGGTGTTATAAGGGTTCTAATGATCGAGCGGCAACAAAATGCCCGAAGGCCTTTTGCCCCAGGGCTTTTGGTGCCTGAGATCATTCGAACCAGTTAACGCCCATGGTCCATACGTACTTTTTTACACATATTTTCATTGATTCAGGTTTACTAATTAACTAGATGTTAACTTAACTCGGTTTATCTTTTCTTATTTCCCTCCCATAATTCTCTTCCATAATACCTCCATAAGAGCTCCATATCATAGCTATAACGCTATAACGTACCAATAAAAAATAAATGTTATTTTATTAGGTGAAGTAACGTGGCTTGGCTGGATTGATTTTTTCTGGGCGCATAATCCATTATGGTCATTTGTCCGTTAAATGTAGTGCATGTTTTACCATGGACGTAGCCGAATGTCCAGATCCAGCCGAATGTCTAGATCCAGCGCCGACCTACACGTCGAATTGCTGACTTTTCTCGATACAGAAAACACCCACCAGCGGGGTATCGTCCCAGCCGGGCGGTGCCCCTGCTCGTGGGAGACATCTGGTTGAGTAACACCCTGCTAGCCGACAGATGGATTGGGCGCCGGATTTCACTATCCAGTGGAGAAGGAAAAAACGCATGCTCTACATTTATGGGACTAATGACCAGCCGGAACAAGCTCTAAGCTCCTGACATTTCTCTAGAATTGTATAGTAGTATACTATATGTAAGTGTGTGTAAGTAAGGAAGAGAATAAAACAAGGAAAAAAGCATAGTTTGCAGGTGGTCTGCGGCTTCTTTGTTTGTCCACTGCTTCCTGCATTCACCTGGTATTGATCGGAGAAAACACAGGAAAATACCGCTCAGAGCAGCTCGCTGCTCGAATTCTTCTTAATACATAATACATTATGATAATACTGAAATCGACATAGCTACCTAGCTACTGTCGAAACTCCTGCTACTATCGGGACTCGAAACCTAGAACCTTCCGATTGGAGGCACTGTAGTGACATCTCTCAATGCCCTGCGTCACCTCTACCGGTAGGGGTTTGGAAGAGTCCCGACCATACCACTGTGTAGGAAACTACAATGACTACACGGGGATCAAACCTGCTACCCCTGCTCGCCACTCTACTCCTGCCTCAGCGACCAGGGGCACTGGCCCGGATATTAATATGTTACTAGTTATCTAACAGAAGTGAAAATATTATTGCCCGACGTGTAGTAATGAAAGTGCAGAGATTTATGGACGATAACAGCAAAGTACAAGTAATTTTAATTAAATTGTTTACGAGAGATTTATACAACAGTGCGAACGGAGGCCTTGGCCAGAACATGCGTGCAAACGACTTTAGGCCCTCGCTAACGCAAGTTGGATTCTTTGGGTAGCGACATGCGTTATCGCGCCGCATATTATGTGCCAACATGGCTTTTGTAATAAAATTGCTTGGCAGTAAAATTGTTTTTATTAATAAAGCATAAAGAGCTAACACGATCCTTACGTAACGTTTACATTTTCTATACGCAAAAACAATGCGTCATTATTAATTTTGTTGTACACATCCATTGCTGTGGAAGTGGTGATACATCTTTGAAAGCAGATGTGCATTTCCTTTTGATACACTTTACTGATCATTTTAATAGTGGTATACATTCACTAGGGAGGTTAGAGGCCCTTTTTCAAACCTTTATAAACATATACCAATGCCGATTTGCTATTCAAATTCAGCAAACAAAAACCGCTTGGCTTTTCAGATTCATGTTTAGATAATAGGCTTTTGAGACATTATTGAGAACGGCTTTTCTGTAAAGTCGTTTCTAGTGCTTCCAATCAAATGTCAGGACGGTAATCAGAACAAAAATTCACGTCTCAAGTGTTGGGTGGCTTCTCTTTACTTTCTCGCATACTAAATACTTACGTAGTAAAAGTAATGCATTGTAATGTTGCAGCGGATAGTAGACATTTTTGTGAGAAATATCGTATTGCGGAGTTCTGATCGAAAAGGTGGCTAAATAATATTCCTATATATAGTAAATTTCTTCCTCTAACACATTGTGTAGTCAAAATGCACGATTTGTGGGTGATTGTTACCAAAAAATTTCTTTACGATAAAACGTATGTGACCGTCTCTTTACGACTAAACGTGTGGAAGCGCACCTGTGGCTTCCACAAGCGCCTAAACCGTTCAGACGATTTTCTCCGAAATTGACATTCCCCTATCGATCTGCCCGGAGTCGAGGTCCTGAAAAACGGATAAGTTGATGATAAAATACATGGAGTACATAAAGCCTTAACCATATCTTCAAAATTTTCTCAAAAATTGCTTCAAATATACAATGGATTAAATTTTTCCTTGAATAGAGCAAACAAAGCTTAAAACATGGCGTACGTCTTATTTTCGTTGAACTCTCTCAATTTTTCAAAATTGCACGAGTTGAATGTTTTCGGCGGCTTCTTACAATTACAATATTAAAGAGAGAGATGTTTCCTTTATGAAATCTTTTCTTGAAATAATTTCTTTAATGAAGGTTATATATAATATTTCTAAAATATTAGTCGTTTACTTGTAATTTTGCGTGATAAGTAAGCAATTAAAATGCTCAAAATCGTTCGCTAAGATTACATAATATGGTCAATAAATACTACATCGTTAAATCTCAATGTCTCTTTTAGTCTCTCTAGAAAAAATGTGGAATAGACTGAAAAAATCTTTGAACTTATTTAACTATTCATTACCACATAATTACGTTAATTGAATCTTATTTGTATCCGTGTAACATTGAAGAGATCTAATTAAACGTATGTTATTTGATTTACTACGTAGACGTAATAGAGCAAAACTATATTGTAAATAAATAAACTTGCAAATAAAACTACTGAGTTATGTGGCAGGGCATCGAAAACAGTTCCATACATCATTCCACCCCTTGAGAGTGCGTCAGCACCTGAATCCGAGACCCACGGGTATTCACAAACTTGCTTTTGGCCGTCGGTCATTGTTTGCGGTTTCAAGAATGGAAAGAAAGCTCTGACGTCATTCGACAGCGGTCGATCACGAGGAACAGGCCGTGAACAGCGGTCGCGCCTGCCAACGCCCGCGCCCACGCCCACAACGCTAGGGCAACGCCCCCAGGTGCAGCGGAGAGCGGCCCCAAACCTCCGCGCACGCACGCTCATGGGCGTTTTTCACTGCCACCGAGGGAGATGGCTCAGGGCTTGAAATGATGCCCCTCTCACTGGGAGATCCTAGGTTCGAGTCCGGACAGTGAGCAGGATTTTCGATACTGGCTTTCAGCTAGGTCGAATTCAGTCGCTGCCTGGAGAAAAATTCTAGCGACCGGCTGGTCTGATCGGTAGTTTTCCGTGGTTTCTCCTATCAATACCACGCGAATGCCGGAGCAGTACCTAACGGGGCACAGACCGTGCGCGATCTTTCCTACTTCTTTCTTCTCCTGTCCCCACCCCTTACACACCCTTACACTACCATGCACTACACTAACACATATTTCGGCAGATCGGTCCCGAGCTTAGACCTTGTCCCGACTTGGGTAGTGCCCCGCTGGTGTAAGATACCTGGTTGGGGAAAACGCTGCTAGCCGACGGTAGGTCGGCGCCAGATCTCGCCGTCCAGCGGGGAGAAGTTCACCGCCACCTCCCGAGCAAAAACATGCCCTACACTTACCGGACTACTGTCCCTAGTAGTTGACGTGCCCGAAATCACTAACAATCTTTTTACTACCGGATGGGATGGCTCAGTCGCAGTATTGCTGTGGCTACGGCGCTACAGAGTGAGTTGTCCTAGGATTCGAGTACCAACGGTAGCAGATTTTCGACCCTAAATAACTGGGTGGAATTCATCGAACGTCTGGAGAAGAATTTTTGGGGCCGGCCACTCTGATCAGAAGTTTTCCATAGATTTTTCTATCCTTACCAGGCGAATGTCGAAGAAGTACCTATCAAAGGACATGTGCTGCCCATGATGTATGTTTCCTAAGTTTTGTCCCCTCCTCTCTCCCTCTTCCCTCACACAAATCACACACACACACTTACATGCGATACGTTACCCCACACATATCAGAAGCCCGGTCGAGAGCTTTTAGTTCGGCTGAGGCGGAGCCCGGCTGGTGAAGTTACTTAAAAGTGAAATCTCTGTAAGTCGACGTGTAGGTCGACGGGGATCTCACTAGCGAGGCACGATTGGACGAGGATTACCTTCGCCTCCCGGGATATAAATTGCTCTCTATTTACAAAACTAATTATGATAGCAGTTGACGCTCCTGGAAATCATCAATCCGTCAATCAATCAATAGGGGCGTGGTCGTTGTGACGACCGTGTCCGACCCTGAAGAGGGACAGGAACAGCGAGGACGACAGTGATGATTGTTGCATAAATGGGAATTGCAGCTTACATCCGACGGCGGGGATAAGGTATATATGTGGAGAGGGCAGTAATGTTGGAAATGAGCGAGGGGGAGAAACGACCACGGCTTCGATGCCGGAGTCGGTGCGAAAGCGGGAGAGGGAATGGACCCGCGCAAGGCAACGGCAATCCCGTCTGCCAGCCAACAGGGAGGCGTCAGGGACGAAATGCGCGATAGGAGGCGAGCAGTCAGACGAAGGGAAAAGCAAGACGAAAGAGGAACGGAAGAAGGGGCTCATAAAGCTGTTATGAGGGCTGAGGAAACATGGCTATGGAAATGGGTATGGCTGCGGAAGTAGACACGGCTGGGAAAGAGGGCATGGCGGATGAGGTGGGCACGGCAGAGGAGGAGAGCATGGCAGCGTAGGTGAGCACGGCAGCGGAGCAGGGCACTGGAGCGGAGGTGGACACGGCAGAGGAGGTGAGCACGGCAGTAGAGGGCACGGCAGCAGAGGTGGGCACGACAGAAGTGGGCATAGTAGAGGAGGCGAGTACGGCAGAGGTGGGCACATGAAAGTGGACGGCAATGAAGGTGGGCATTGCAGTGGAGGTGGGTCCGGCAGCGGAGGTGGGTCCGGCAGCGGAGGTGGGTCTGGCAGCGGAGGTGGGTCCGGCAGCGGAGGAGGGTCACGGCAGCGGAGGTGGGTCCGGCAGCGGAGGTGGGTCCGGCAGCGGAGGTGGGTCCGGCAGCGGAGGTGGGTCCGGCAGCGGAGGTGGGTCCGGCAGCGGAGGTGGGTCCGGCAGCGGAGGTGGGTCCGGCAGCGGAGGTGGGTCACGGCAGCGGAGGTGGGTCACGGCAGCGGAGTGGGGTCACGGCAGCGGAGTGGGGTCACGGCAGCGGAGTGGGGTCACGGCAGCGGAGTGGGGTCACGGCAGCGGAGTGGGGTCACGGCAGCGGAGTGGGGTCACGGCAGCGGAGTGGGGTCACGGCAGCGGAGTGGGGTCACGGCAGCGGAGTGGGGTCACGGCAGCGGAGTGGGGTCACGGCAGCGGAGTGGGGTCACGGCAGCGGAGTGGGGTCACGGCAGCGGAGTGGGGTCACGGCAGCGGAGTGGGGTCACGGCAGCGGAGTGGGGTCACGGCAGCGGAGTGGGGTCACGGCAGCGGAGGGGGGGTCACGGCAGCGGAGGTAGGTCACGGCAGCGTTGGGCACGGCAGAAGACGTGAGAATGGCAGCGGAGGAGGGCACGGCAGAGAAGAGCGGGAGAGCTGTGGAGTTGGGCACGGCAAAAGGTGATCACGACTGAGGACGTGGGCCCGGCTGTGGAGGTGGGCCCGACAGTGTTAATGTGAACGACTCCAGAGCTCTTTTTGCGAAGTGACAGCAACTTGGCGGGGAAACAACGAACGCCTCAGGAGACGAATTAAGCGGCGACGGCAAGGAGGTCAGCACTACGGCAAGAAGGGCAATCAACAAAATGCCGGACTCGGAGACGGTGAGGCCAGTACCCTTACCTCGTTCGGACTGAACGCAACGCCAGTGGAAGCAGGAACGGCCAAGCCTTTGCCAAGTCTGTCGTGCCTGGAAAGGTACAGGGGCGGTGGGCGCAGCGGAATAATACATGGCGTAGTGTATGCGACAAATGCAACGGCGGGTTTGAGCGGTTACTGGGAGACTCTTCTGGTTAAAGAGAATCGTCCAACAAATCCATAAACTAGTTTAAATTGTTTGAAACCATAGAAAACTCGACCGGGAATCAAGGAGGTGAAGACAGGCTTAAGGGTATCACCCGGACATGACAGGAGTAAAATACTTCCTGATATGAAACTAGCTGTGCGCGGGCTTTTGGACGTGTGTACAGTAATAAACAGGAATATTTAACACGAATGGGAATCAAACCCTCTTGGTACTCTATTCACTGAGCCACAAAATCAGGAAATATATTGAAAAACATGGTGTTGAGGCGGCTGTGTGCGTGGCTGTGGAGGCGGGCAAGCCGGCGGTGATGGGCGGGGCTGGGGAAAGGGCAAAGGCGGTGTGTACGCACAGGGTGGGGGCGGGGCACCACGGCCGGAGTGGGCAGCGGCAGCAGGGGAGGCAGTCGGGCCGTATGCCGGGAACAGCGCCGGCGCTGGGCAGTGCCCAGGAGGTGGGAGCAGCTAACTGCGGCGGTCACGAGCGCGGGGGCGGCGGTAGTGGCGGTGGCGGGCACGGAGGCGGCGGGACGGCGTGGTGGGAGCGGGGGGGGGCTGCGCGGCTTCGGTCGTGCCCAGGCGTGCGCTGCGCCGCGTGCTGTCGTGAATCAATAGCTCGCAACAGACGCGGGCGCGCGGACGAGCCGCCGCGGGGCGCGGCACGGCACGGCATGGGCACGGGCGCCGGAAGAGGCGAGGGCGATGGTGAGGGCGAGCGGGCGAGGGAGAGAGAGAGGTTGACAGCGGGGGCGAGGGTGGGGCGGGGGAGATGGTTAGGGTGGTGATGAGAGCGCCGGCGTGGGCAGATTGCAAGGCGAGGGCTGGGCTGGGGTGGAGGCGAAGTGCGGGCGAGGGCGGAGTCAGGGGAGAGGGTGAGAACACGGGCAAGGGTGCTGGCGATGGCGGTGGCTGGAGCGACAGCGAGGGTAGGTGCGGGAGAGAAGGCTGAGTCGAGGGCGCCGGCGTGGGCGGAGGCGGAGGCAAAGCGAGGGCGAGGGCAAAGACGAAGCGGAGGGTAAGGCTGAGAGCGAGAAAGTCGCGCAAGAAACTTCGGAGGAGGCCTCGAGGCCAATTGATGTATGGACAAACTTTGGGCACGGTTGGAGAAATGGTCGCTAGTGAAGAAACGACCACCTAATCATCAAACTAATACGCTGCAGTTAACGACCCTACGTGCGGTGAATGTCCAGAACTTGGTTTGTAGAAAAAGCAAAAATGGCTGGAAATCGGTGGGTGGATGTGTTAACAACAGGAATAAGTAAACGACGCATGATAAAGCTATGTAAATGAGAGTTGATCAAGGACGGTTGGCTTCATTTCAGTAGAAGGCATGATTTCGTAAATAAGTTCGTGTTTAATTTCATGCACTGGGAAATGTTTGTTCGGGGCAGATGAATACGAGGTGGAAGAAGAATGTAGAAAGCAAATATGCAATAAATATATCACATTAACCCTACCCATGACAGGAATTATTGGCCAATGTTTTAGTAGGTATTTAAATAGAGAGCGTTTTTCTAATTGATATACAAATAATAAAAATGTTCACATTTAACTCGCATGGAATTCGAAAAATTTTACTCGCTGTTTCGTTAATATATTGTCCATTGTACTTTTTAAATTTATTGATGGTCACAGTTTAATGTTATTATGTGTGTAATTTTGTAATTAAATATAAATAAGTATATACTGTAACACCACCGGGCATCTCGTTAGAGAATGCACGGTTAGCGGCCCGGTTGTAGCTCAGTCGGTGATGGAAGGAATTGTTAATCAGATACAATGGAAGTACGAAATAAACACTTTGATCACTGGTAGAAAAAATACTTTTATTCCTGGGCAAGAAAAAGAATGCACCAGGGAAGTTACATTTGTAAATTAAACAAAAGAAGAGATTAAATGAAAAGAAAAGAAAATTCAAAGATCAGAATTAACAGTAAAGCTTATAACTAGGAAGAGTACAAAATTGTTATAACTAAAATTACAATGGTGAAAACTTGACAATTCGACGTGCCTTGGCGCGGCACCGCGTTACAACGTTACACAGGGGTGAATACCCTGGGTTATACTGCCTGGGAAAGTTCTTTGTGTGCCCGGACGGGCGCGGCGACGGTCGAAGGGGCGGTTGCGACCCTCACTGGAGGTCGGCAGGGGCGTATGACCCACTTCGTCGACAGCTGATCGGCCGTCTGGTGACGTCAGTATGGGAGCAGCTGGCGTCTGGCGGCGCCTAACGGCGTCTGGCGGTGTCTGGTAGAACTCGTAGATCGCCGGGATTTTCTCCTGATCTCAGGAACGGAGTAATCAACCATGCGTCCCTCTGATTCTCATGACAATTGTTCTCAAGCACGACTTCAGAAAATTGAGAAATCCTTCAGAGACACATTCGCCTCTCTCCGCGACTAATTCCCACTCCAGAGAAGTTTCTCTGTCTACTACAGTCGGCCCAATGCTCAAGCCCGCACTGAATTTTTTATAAGTCCTTCAGAGGCGCACTCGCCTCTCTCCGACGAATAGTTCCCCCCCAGAGAAGTTTCTCTGCCTGCTGCAGTCAGCCGAATGTTTAGAGGCACACACACGCCTCTCCCCGACGAATAGTTCCCCCCCAGAGAAGTTTCTCTCCCTGCTGCTAAGCTCCTTCTGCAATTTTGTAAATCGAAAACGTAGCAAGTAAACTTTTACCCCCACCCTTTTTCTCATGTGCTCCAGTTCCTTATAATAGTCGCGTCGCTATTGGCCAAAGGTAATGGCGTAGTACACTATTTTCGACCAATAGCGACGGGGGAAGCAAAGGAAATTTCCACACTCTGTGCCTCTGTGAGGGTACAGTGTTTTTCTTGTTCCTTCTGGAACATAGGCCGTGCCTGCGAAAGGGAGCGCTGTCCGGTGAAAGAATTATCGTTCTGGGTTTCCCCGAATACGAGCAGGCGTTCTAGAGATTTCCCAGTTGTGCCTGCGTCCGAGCGCTTTCCAGTTAATCTTTTGACACCAGCCCTCATAAGATTTTCGTAATGGGCCGGGGGCGCAAGTGGCTGTCACTAGAAAAGGGGTTGCGCGCGTGTCGCCATCTGCTTATTCTCCCAGTAAGTTTCCTTTGGTCCGGTTTGTTTTATTTAATTTGTACGAGGAAATCTGTATCGCTACAATACGATATTCGTTTTAGTTGAAGAAAGTGTAGAACGTCGTTGAGAAATGAAGGTTGGTGTATTGGTGCGTGTTTGCTCTTTAAGCGCAGGCCCTGTCTTGGAGTGATGGCACTGTGAAAACGTTGCAAATGAAATACGTTGTGGGCTGTGCATGGGAGTGTTTTCAGTGTGCGCACGATATTGTCAATCATTCAATGATATTTAGTGGTATTTAAGCTAAACACGTTTTCTACGAGTACTTCTCTTGATTCGATAGTCATTACAGTGAGGCCGGTAAGCGGTCACTAACAATTTCAGTGAAAATTGGTCGTTAACTGAGGTGGCCACTTAATTAAGTTTATGAGATGACGTGAAGCATACATCAGGTCTAATTATGCTAACTGCAATGAAGTGAAATATGTTTTACATAAAGTCACTTTAATACTTGAACTACAAAAGACAACATGTACAAAAATGATCACTTGAATTATACAATACTGACAAATCTTATCACGCGTCCATTTTATTTTCTAAAAAAATTGGTTTGTAGAGTTCATTGTTTGCGAAGTTTATATCTGTTTCTGACTACGCAGATTTTGAAACTTCACAAAAGTGTGCTCTTTTGTATTTTCATTGATTTGAGTCTTTCCGCCATTAAATTACAGCAATATCTCTCTCACAAACCCCTTGCAAGTTTTCTAAGATCACTTCCTCTTGTCTGCTAGAGTTAACACCGTTATCATGTATTTTCTTACTCGCGAGCCTCACTTTTCGTCCCCACCAAACCGAACTTAAATAGCAAACTAGTCTTCAGAATGTAATTCACCAGTGAGAAATGTGATTAAGTTGAAGGGTAAACATACGAACAATAAATATATTGATAATTAAATTATTATACAGGGTGTTAGGGAGGAAACGTCAAACTTCAAAAATTAGCTCTTAAGACAGTTTTAAGTATATTTTGTCTAATAAACACCCTTGGACATACTGCAGTGGAAAAAATAGTCGAATTGCCTAAATGGAGTGCTTTTTTATTTCTGTGTTAATTTTTCTTTCTGAACAAATACATTAATTTCTTCTGTAAATAATAAACAATTTACCTGTTGTGTGACCATCTGACTCTGTGCTTCTGTAATGCAAAGTTTTGCCTTGAAAGCATTTTTTAAACCAACTTTTGAATGCTTGTTGCGACTAAACCATTCGGAATATCTCAGTAGTTCATTAGACAAGATATGCTGAAAATTGTATTAAGAGCGTATTCTTGGCGTTTTGACGTTTTCTCCTTGGACATTATGTGTGTAATGAAAATAATATGGTATTATAATGTTAAATAGTACTGTTGTATATTTTAATCGAAGTTTATCAGGCTTAATTTCATTTAATTATTTAATCTCCAAAACAGTTAAAAACTGTGACTGCGATGAGAAGTGCAATCTATACACGTTCTTTAGCTTTCGAATCTATGGCTTAATTCATATGCTTAGTAAGTTGTAAAATTTAGTCTTTGTTGGAGTTTTGCTTGGTGTTACTTGTATCAGCAACGATATAAAAAGAGAATTGTTGCACAGGAAACAGAAATACAGTGTTGTTTGTCAGTGTTTAGGTCATGTTATTCATCAGTTTTCTATCCAGACGATTTGTGCAGAAGAAAATTATGCACTTCGAGAATATATTTTAGTTTTCACATGCGTAGCACATATTGGCAGTTCCGTTATCGCGCTTGCGGCCTCTCCCTTTTAAAAGAAGCGGTCGGATTTTCAACCAGTGGTTTTGCAGGTGGTCGCGGGCTGGGCGGGGCAGTCAGGAGAAAGGCGACGGTTGCGTGCAGCGACCATAGAATTGAGAAACAGCACTGGCACAGCCTCACCTGAACGCGCAGGCGAACTTCCAAGGAGGAAACGGGGCGGAAACGGTAGCGGAGGCGGGGGTCTCGCCGAGGGAGGCGATGTATACCCCGTTCCCGAAGGCTCGACTTTGCAGAGGGGGGCGGAGACCGCAGCAAGGAACAAAGTGATTTGGTGGTGGTTGGGGAGGATAATGGTTGTGGGGGGTGGAGAGGTGACTGAGAGAACGGGTGGGGTGGGGTGCGGTGCGGCAGGGAGGGGAATCGGTGTTTCTGTGAGGGCGTGAACGGGAACGAGGTCGGGGGTCTGGGGTGATGGGGGGCCTGGGGAAAGGGGTGATGAGTCTCTCACGTGTAGGGCCAAGGTACGGGGTGATGTGGAGGGGGCCGCTGTCTGGACTACAATTCCAGCGGCCGGCTGCTTTCATTGGTAGTTTGACATAGTTTTACTGATCAATACTAAGCGAATGCCGGAGCAGTACGCTAACAAACGGGTCACGGATCACGCGCAATCGTTTCTTCCTAATCCTTGTTCCATCCTCTCGCTCTGCATTAACACATACACTTACATGCACTACACTACGACACACGTCAGGAGCTTGGACCATGTCCCGGGCGGGGTGGTGCCTCGTTGGTTGAGATATCTGGACGAGGGAATACTCACGCTGGATCTAACCAGAAGTGGATGAACACTGTCACCTCCCGGTTTATAACACGCACAAACGTAACTAATAATCATAGCCCTTTGTGCGCTTGGAAACAATAATACACAAAACAATAAAGTCTCAAAATATCTGAAAACTGCATACGCTGGGTCAACTGATGTGTATGATTTGCTTGTGCTGAAAACAAAACCTGCAACCATTTTTATCGATCACGTATAGTGTTTTTTATTTTTTTGTAATTGCAGGGTGCCTGAGATACGAGCTCGGTTATGCGGAGCAAAAATATCTGTAGTTATTTCTCCAATACTGAATTTTTCATTACGTCTCTGATCTCAAATAATACTATTTTATAAATGATATATACCATACTTGCTTATGATACCTCTTTTGCATTTCGCTCGTGCTTCTTCTTGTCTGTTTTTGTTTGTGAGAGTCCGCCGTTGCGCGCTTGATCATCCAATATAAACAATCACAGTTCTCTTGGGTACGTTCAAACTCATTTCATCTTGGTGAAATGTCTCCCCATGTTCTTCACTGAAGAGTTCCACGGTTTGGGGGGATTAATTGGGGATCCTAATTCCGTCCTCATTCTTCCAGCATTTTTGCTGCTGGAGAGTACAAAGATCTCACGAAATCACTGAGCTCGTTTGGGAATAATTTGAAGCTCCACTTTAGTGCAAACTCTGGGTCAAATTATTCTTAAAAAATCTGGTATAAAATCGCCCACATCTATTGTAGGTAATATCATGCAATCTAGACGATGGTTTTGGGCCTGGAATGTTACTTGTGTGAGGGATAGCCATAATAGCAGACTCACGGTTGGGATCTCTTATTTATTGCTGTTTCTTGTTTTGTTTCTTACATACAATACATCGATTGAAGAAAAGTAGCCATCATCGATGTGATTTCGTTTCTCACGCCACATACTAGAAATTCCGAAATAAAACGATTCTTTCTTACCTTTAAGCTACAAACTACAAAAATCTTCTCAATTTCTGTACTATTAATGGGAAACCTAGTCTTTGTGTGGACCACACATTTCTGTTCAATGTAAGAGAAATAGACTTTCTTCACGAGCTCAACAATATTTCTCAGATACTTTCAAAAACTGTATTCTCCACAAATTAAATAGATATGGCTCTGTAACTTAATAACACCACTACTAGCATTATTTTATATCGCAGAGCATGTGCACAAACATGATGGTGACAACTGAAGGAAACTCTGAGCAAATTAATATGTTGAAATCATTGTAGAAAGAGTAAATGGGGCACAGTAACTTCGCTAACTTTATCGGTCTAATTGTTGGAGGCAAGATGTGGTATCAGATAGAATGAAAAATCTAAACCAATAAATTATTTAATCTGCAACAGATAATAACATTAATGTTAAATAACCTATCTAATAGTAAATTACAAAATGCTGATTTGCAATATGCCATTTTCAATTTCAGCACAATAAGAGACCTCAGAATTAGTCAATAAATTCAAGCCATTTGTTTGGTCGCAGACTAGCGTAATCAGTCTGGGGCCTTGGCCCTTGGCTATTGTGAGCCGGTCACGAAAGTGAGAAGGTTGAGGGCGAAGTCGTGGGAGGGAGGAATTACGGCTAAGAAGGTGTGGCGACCGGTGCACGAAAGCGGGCATTGGCCCGAGGGCGTGAGCGTGGGCGGGGCTGCGGATGTGGCCGAGGGGTGGATGTGGCCGCTGCGTCGGCGGAGACGGCAGATATTGCGGGGGCTTGTGGAGGTGAAGGAACCCCGGCGTGTGGCTGGGGAGTTGCCCTAGTGACCTCGCGCCGACCTCGCGACCTCGCGAACGCGGTCTTTGCCACTGCTGCCACCATCACCGGCACCGCATCCGCCACTGCATCCGCCCCCGCCCTCGCTCTCGCCCTCGCCCTCGCCCCCGCCCTCGCCCTCGCGCCCGCTCCCGCCACCACCATCGCACCGCCGCCACCACTGCTGCCGCCGCCACCAACAGGTGCCCACAAGCGGCCTTCCCTCCGCTCCCGCCATCCCTCCGCAGCTTTTATCCCGGCCCTGCGCGCTCCTCTTCGGGCGCCGTCATCCTCCTCCCCCTCCAACTTCCTCGCGGCTGCGCGATATCCTCGCCGATTGTCCGTGTTCGTGCGCACGTGATGGCGCGCGCTCACGCAACGCGGTGTAACGCAACGCGCCGTGACTTGTGGCGGAGTGGAAAATGAGGAATTCTCCGCGATGACAAACGACTGGGCTAGGTTGTGCAATGCATCAGCTATGATAACCGGAGAAAAAGTAGGCCATTAAGATTTTTTTCGCTCTTCCGTTACGGATGAATGCGACGGTTTGCAGAGTTTTCACTTTAGCATTTAATCGGTCTGATATCGTTTCATTCCATTCAAATATTGTATTATATTAAAATGAAAAATATGAAAATGCTTATTAGTTTTATCTAAACTGTCTTTTTTGGGATTTTCAGAACAAATGTAAAACTTCATGAGTTCATATTTAACAAATAGAGAACAATATGTTAAATTCCACCTACACAAATCTTAAGTTTTTAAAACAAATTCTAGAGTGCCTCAAGGTTCGCATTTTGGGCCTCTATTATTTGTAATTTATATTACTGATTTGCCTAGTGTAAAAAATGTATTTACTTTTTGTAATTACTTTTGCTGATGATTTTTAAGTTTCATGGTGATAAGTCAATTGAAAATAAAAATGATTTAAATAAATGGTAAGTTCATATTAATAACATCCACAGTTGGAGCATAGGGAATGATTTATACTTTAATATTAAAAAATTATATTAAAATATTTCTTCATTACTTGTACAAGAAATAAAGCGTATCTAAGAACACGTTACCCAATGAATGTTTCACTATTCAACATAATGTGACTTACCATCAACACATATTTAAAATAACAAATGATGCATTAAATATCCTGGCTTTATTATTCGAAATTTCAAGAATTTCAATGACACATGTTTAATACTTCTCTTTAATTGTCTTTTGCGCGCCAGATTGGAATACGCTTCAATTATTGGGTCTTCTTATTTTATATCTTTATCTAACTATATATTCTTGCCATATTGAAGAGTCTTTGCTGAACAATTTCTTAAATTTAAAATAGTCAATGATCTATCAGATAACAGTGAATTGTCACAATAACTATTTAATGCGCGAGTATCAAATTTACGAGTACGAGAATTATTATATATAAACAAACTAAATACAACCTCGCACAATCATTCACCACTCTTGAGAATACTTCTAAATTCAATGAATTCAATAGAGTGTGGGATTTAGATTTCAGTTTTAATTTTTTAAAATATAAACAAACGTAAATTAAATATTGAATGATCACTCAATGTGGATATATTATTTTAAGTATTGCTGGCTATTACGTCCACATTATTTTGAAGATATGTTTTCCATTTTATCAAAATTGTCATTCTGCTCTAATTTTTGTTATATCTTAGTTCTTTCTTTCTACAATGACTGTTTTAAAGATATAATGTTTCTATTTATGTTTATCTTACTGTTGTGATGAGTTTTATCAATTTTTGTAAAAAATTTGTAATCTTGTGATTGGATTTATGTGATTTACTTTTGAGGTTTTCAAAGAACATGAGACCAACACCATTCTCGTAAACGTCCTTTACACTATTTAACAACAAAATTTAATCAAAAACAATGAAGTAATTGTTTTGAAAATTTGAAAAATGTTGTGGTGCTTCATGTTAAGTAAATCTCAAAATTGAAATATCAATTTCAAATTCAAGGGGTCACGACATCAGCATAATGATTAGGGAATGTCAATAATGGAGAAAATTGGTTGAACGGTTTAGCCGCTGGCGTAGTTTCGCAGACGACTTGTGAGAAAATAGGGGCGAGTAAGTACGTGCTGTTTTAGCACCACTACATACGACAGAAGAACGGACAGACAGAAATTTTGCCATCATTCGATTTTTCGGTATCAAGGATCCACAAAAGATGGATTCTGGCTACACCACCTGTTTCACTAAATTTAGTATCTGAATTATCTACTTTGTCGTTACTAGGGCCACGTAATAAAAGTTTTTTTTTTACCGAAAATTGTCTTTTTTTTCGCGCAGCATTACATAAGTTTCTCTCTCCTCCGTCGTGAGAAAATGAACAGGTTACATAACTGAGGTCACAGAACGACTGTTATTTTTCTGGGGATCTGATGTGGCTCGGGCGTGGTCCATTATTATTAAAATATCCTGAATAAAAACAAGATAATGCGAATTGAACCGAAAATTATATTATGATGATTTCCTATTTGCTCTCGGTGCACTCTTTAGTAGATGGGGCATGATCATCGTGTTATGAATTACGTGAGCGGTCAGTGGATAAAATACGCTAAAATTATGGTACTCTATCAGGGCGTAACCTAACACGATTACATAAAAATATACAGTTCATTGCTCCGTCGAAGTTAAAATTTATATAAATATAAATGTTCAATCATGTTAAAACAGCTTAAATTGTTAGGCATGAAAAGCTTTTCTCACTTTTGATGCAGTAACCAATATTTTCAGCGTATTTAGAAGTTTTTTTATCATTTTATGAAAAGTAAAGAAAGCTTTTACGTGACGGGTACGTGCAAAATTCCAAGAGGAAATATTAAATATTTAGTACTGTCGTCCAGTAAAAGTCAAAGTCAAACCACAACCGCAATGACCTGCTCACGGAAGGGGAATGTCGTAAATGCGTTAGGCCTCCCCTCTAATTTCCGCTCTGAAATAGGGATTCATTTATAGAGGAATGAACCAAATGAATATATAAATCTATGACTGCGAATTTATGCATGGCATTTAAACTAACGATTCTGGTAATGATACATGTATAATATATGTCTCAGTATGTCAATATATGTCAGAAGTATTAAACATGTGTGGCACACTTTCGTACATATAGGTGTAACACAAGATTATACATTACAACAGATTTGCTTATATTTACAGTTAAATGACACATGATATTTATGAATTCTTGAAGAAGAAAGAAAGAAATAGAAAAGAACGAGAACCGTTTTCATTTGTGAAGGAAGTGCTAATGTTGACGAGGTAACGCCTTATTATTCGATTGGCTGGATCCCAGATTGAAAAGTTAGCTCAACGTAACGGAATTTATCCAACTAGAAATTAACTCTTCCGTGCTTTATTGAAACAGAATTATAAGATTGAGGTAGTAACCTTTTTTATTCATAGATGTTATTCTAGAAAGCTTTGAAAATTTTGTAATTATTTTATAATTATTCCGTTAATCGAACATATAATTTTTCTTCAACACTACATATAAACGACTGGTGTACTAATAAACCATACATAAATAATACATGTTCTTTATTTGAAAACGTAGTATCTGATGACATTAATAGTTATTTAAATAAATAATTATTTGTTTAACATCAAGAGTTAATTTTTATTGAAATTATTAAGATATGTAATTATTAAGAAAAAACAGTTTTAGGTGCATTTTTCCAGTGTGTATTGCCCAGAGCTTCGGATGCTCGGCATATGCATTCGTGTAGTTTCCAGGGATATCGCCTTCCTAGTGTTAAACAATTAAAATCGATACATAAGTTAATGAAATAAAGAGATCTGTATGTCTAAAAAATAGTCTTTATGTGACCCTGTTGCCCTAAAACCTCCGTGACAGTGCAAGCAACACCGTCTACCAGTTGTTTTCTGAATAATTTGTTGTGAATCTCGGGTACGATTGTGATGTGCAAAATGTTTCCTGCCTCCCTATTCCGGAATCCCACGAGCAGAGTGCTTCGCCCTTCGCAGCGCCTGTTACGTGATTGCTGCGGTGGGGGAACAGCCGTCAGCTGCGGCGCTTGGTGGGGCACCAGCGCGCGCGTCGGCGACGGCGTCGGCGTCGGCGACGGCGACGGCGACCTGCTTTCCGCTCCTGTGCGCGCCGCGCCCGCTGACGTGCTGTCATCTGAGCCACCAAGAGCCCCGCCCCTCTCGGTTCTCTCCTCCGCGTCTCCCTCTCCGCCTCGCTCTCGCTCCGCTCCATTCCCGTTCTGGCCTGCTCTCCGCCCCTCGGCTCTTTGCCCATCACTGCTCCGTCCTGTCGCCTCACAATCCTCTTTGCCTCGCCACTCCGGTCCGTCAAGCCTCGACCCATCCTTTCCCGTTCCATGCCGCCCCGTCCCATCCCGCTCCTGCCCCCTCCGTGTCCGTTTCGCCTTGTCCGTTCCACCCCGTCCGTTCCTCCCCGTCCTTCCGCTTCCCGCCTCGCCTCGCCCCTCCTCGACACGCTCCATCTTCTCCCATGCCGTCCCATCCCATCCCATTCCATCCCGTCCATTATTTAGCTTCCGTTTCTTTACGTCTTGCCCTGGTCCGTTTCGTCCCATCTCGTCCTATCTTGTTCTGCCCCGTCCCATTTCCTTTGTCTCCCGTCTCGCCTGGCCCATTTCGTTCCCTCCCCGTCCCATTCCGCCCCGCCCCGCCCCGCCCCGCCCCATGCTGTGCCGTCCCGACCACCATGCCCAGCACCACCCCGCTTCTCACTGCCCCTCCAACCCTTTCCTCACTCACCCCGCTTCATCTGTCCAGTCCCGCTTCGCCTCCCTCCGCCCCACGCCTCCGCTCGGCTCTCGACCAACTACGTCGCTCTTACGCTGTCGCTCCCAGCACCTCCGCAACAAGAGACGCCCTATGAACCCGAGCACCTGATCTAAACACCTGTCTCGGCCCAGCCGTTCGTGGCCGCCTCGCCGTTGTTCTAGGGGGAGGAGCATGCTAGCGTTCGCCGCGGATCATGAATTCTGTATCGAATGAGGGCGCATTGTTTCGGACGCTCTTTTGTTCTCCGATATTGCAATTTTCTGTAAGGATGTATAGATGCGTCAGTTACAGTGTAGCTTTTGAGACACTTAAGAACGATAATTAAAAATGGATTTTTCGATATCTTCCCTCAACTACAATATTGAAGATAGAATTTTTCCTAATGAAATCGGTTCTTCGAAGACAGAATTTTAAATAAGATCATGTAGGATGATTCGAAAATAAGTTTTCATGTAATTTTGCGAGAAATAAAGACCGTTTTTATTACGTTATTTAAACAGAAAACGGCTCAGATTGTTTCCTTAAATATTTTCTCAAATAGAGAAAATACGATATAAATCTTACGTATGTTTATGAAATTTCAAATATTCACATTGCCAAACTGCAATATTGATGATGGAGATTCCTTACTGAAATCTGTTGTAAAAATTCATTACATGATCGCTAATTAAAATTGTTTTATGTTTTGAATCGACGAGAAGTTTTTTGCGAAATTGGTGTTTGAAGGAAAGGAAATTTTGAACAAATCTCACAAACGGTATCAAATTTTTTGATTTGGAATTTTCGAAAATTACAGAAGTTACAAATAATCCAATGTAGTGTGTGCTGTTGCAGCATCACTCTGCAGGTATTGCAGCGCCCCCCCCCCCCAGCTGTTATAATTGTATTAATGGCATTTGCTTATCTGAAAACATCTGCGTATCTGAAACCCTTGCGCGTCTATATATTTTATACGTCACAACACGAAATATGATTTACGATTCTTACTAATTAAAACACTTAGATGAGCAACATGAAACTTGGTGAAAAAGTGTTTTTCATTTTTTATTTATTTGTTTATTTATTTTATTTTTACAGAGCATACATTGATTAGTACTTTTAATACGCTTTACATATGTTGTGAAGCCTCACATTATAATTTACCTAAAAATAAACTATAGACTAATTAGGGCGAGGAAATCTTTTGCAGACACCTGTAAAAACAATTTATTTCGGAAAATTTGACTAGAAATGCATGGTATGGATATCTATTTTTAATGCTGGTTCTGTGAGAATGCGTTTTCCGGAGTCTAATTTTGGCTAGGTGAGGAATTTGAGGTATGGATTGATAGAACTGGGTGGAGAGATACATTATATGGTGTTGTATGGAGTCAATTTGGGATTCTTTGTGGAGCTGGTTGTGACAAACCAAAGAGCATTTGTGATAGTTCTAAGAAACTGGTTCTGGATTATTTGAAGCTTGTTAAGGTTTGTTTTTGCTGCGGAGATCCATACAGGACAGGCGTATAGGAGGAGAGGTCTATAATGATGGTTTTGTAGATGGTTATGGTTGTTGGGAATGAGAGGAAGGAATATCGATTAAGATATTAGTTGATGTAGCTTATTTGTTGCTTGTTGTATTTTACTATTGATGTAGTGGCTCCAGTTCAGTTTAGGGTCTATATTTTACAGTACTATTTGGGGGTAGCCAGTTAATGGGTTCATTATTTATTGTGAGCGGTGCTGGAGGTGCATATAGTCTTAAAGTGAATATTTTGATAGCTGTTTTTGTGGGATTAAATTTGATTTTTAAATATGTTGTCCAACTGTCTAAGATAGAGATACAATTAAAGAGAATTTCTGATATGTACTAGCGAATCTCCGGCTTGGGAAATTGCCATATCATCCGCGAATTGGGCCGTGTGAATGTTATCTAATTTTGGAAGGTCAGAAACTTATAGATTAAAAAGTGTAGGGGATAGTGGTGAACCCTGTGGAAAACCTGCACATATTGGTTTTGGATTTGAACGATGACTGTTTACGGAAACTGAAAACGTTCTATTGTTTAGGTAGGTGGATATTATTTGAGTGAGATAATGTGGGGTACCTATCTTTGTTAGTTTGTAGATCATTGCTTTATGCCATACTCTATCATAGATCTGGGCGATGTCAATAAAAATCCCGACCGTGTGCTTTTTGTTCTGAAAGCCTTTGTGGATGTATTCCGACAATCGCAAAAGTTGATGGTTGGTAGAAAGTTTTTCGGTGAAGTCCATGTGTTGTTTGGAAATAGCATTTGTCTGTATCAGAAACTCTTTTAAACTTGTAAGGATAGCTTTCTCGAATATTTTTGCAAGGGTAGGGAATAAACTGATAGGACGGTAACGTACTACTGTCGACTAATGAGGGATTCTTATTTGGTGTGGGAATCGGTATGATGACAGAGTGCTTCCATATTATGGTAAAATATCCGATTCTGAGATACGAATTATATACATTTGTGATGAAGGCCACAACAGAGGGAGGAAAGTAATTGACTATTATTTTACTTATGTTATCGTCCTAGGGGATTTTTTGATTGGCAGTTTGATTATGATATTTTTTATTTCTTTCGGTGATATTAAATTAATTCTTGGGTGTCCGTAAGAAGGGATATATGATGCATTATTATTACTTGGTGAGATACGTGGTGTTTGTGTTAAAGATAAACGAAAAATAATTGGCGAAATTTGAAAGGGCCTTTTGCCAGGGAATTATAAAATGTGCCAGGTTAGTGAAAAAGTGTTAAGTAATTTTTTCTCTATCTGCTTTTAGTGAGTCAGTAAGTATTGATTCGGGGTTTGTCAACTACTGAGGACGTAATACAGTGCATGTTATATACTGGGCGGTAGCAGTGTTCTTCCCGCCCTGAAATGTGAGATCCAACACCAACCTACACGTTGTCTTGAGTGACCACCCTTCTGCAGTTATCTCCCCGCATCAGCCAGGGTAAGCCCTGAACTCCTTGTAATTGTGTGTGTGCAAGGAGAGGGGCAACAGTGAGGAAGATCTCGCTTGATGCAAAGTCCGTTTGTTAGAATGCTGCTCCAGCATTGGCCTGATACATTGATAGGAGAAACCACGGAAACAAATGATCAGAGTAAACGAACGCAAGAATTCCATTGCAGACAGTGGCTGAATGCGACCAAGCTGAAAGCTGGTGTAAAAAATCCGTGACAATCGGGACTCAAATTCTAGAACCTCCCGGACAACGATACTTCTGAAGCAACAATGTTGCTGAGCAGTTACTATTACAGCTGGTAATAAAGTATTAAATAATACGTGAGATTAAACGCGGATAATTGGAAGTACTTTCATCGTTGGCGATATCGAGGAAAAAATCTACACTTCTAATTTCTAATGTACGCAAAAATTGATGGAAAATAAAACCTTCGACTGTGTTATTGGTATCTATGGTTTCGTTGGATACCTAGAAACTCGAAAGAATACAAAAACAATGATACAGTTTTGGTTTGAAAGAAAAGTGGAAATATTTGATTGTGTTATTTCACCTATTATCGTACTTCGCGTACCTTTGCTTACGCTAAAGCCGACGTCATAGGACGAGAAGGCTTCAAGGAAGTGGCCGCTCGCAATTAAATATTTGCTATTAAATTGCTGCGTCATGGAACAGTATGTGAATAGAAAAAAATCTTGATAATGTTGATATCGAAACAACTGTTGTACTGTATGTATACTATTAATCCTGCAGGCAACGGCACAAAATTTGTAGCGTTCTACGGAAGGTAGTATTATCCTTTAGTTAATTTTAATGCCAAATACGACCAAACGAAAATGCGACTCTCTACCTTTTGAGACAACCTATTTTAAAAAGAGGTTGAACATGTAAGGAAGGAAGAATTTCCCTACATATTTACTGACGGCTGATCTTTAGAGTGTACATACTAGGGTAAAGATTTCTTCTTACGTGTCAACTTCTCTTAAAAGGTTTCCCCCAGAGATAGGGGACCTAATTCTCATATTGGCCTTCATTGGCATTCAAACAAAATAAAATATTCGTAAGGCGAGAAAAAATCCATATATCACTATATATTTTGTGTTGCTGCCTCCCCAACTATGCTGTGTTATTGTTGCACTTTTCGTGAAGATTGTCGTTGTTAAAATATTTCATTTGTTGCAGTATTCTACGAGAGTATTTTATTTACTCTTTGTACGCAGATTATCAGATCTTTTTCGGAAAACCATTCTGAGCGTTTTGGTTTGCAAACCTATTTGGTCCTGCAGGCCACTAGAAAATACCCTGAAATACGAGTAAATAGCGACGTAGGTTGTTGATATCGATGTAACACGTTTTTAGTCGCGTTTTTCGTCCAAGTAATTAGTTTCTTTGAGCATAGAAATGGGTTTTACCATAATCCCTCAGGACGCCACGGTTCACCGTCGGGTGCACCGATAAGCAACTACCTAATTTTCCCAAATTTTCCTTTATCCCCACGGTAACGTGTACCGATTCTATCACATGGCGTGATCGCTCAACAGTGCGATTTACACGTGCTCCCACCAAACGGAACGGAAAATGTATTTGCTCTTTGTGTTGCTAATGCAGCGCTGGCGCAGATCGACGAGGATTCGACTTTGCTGGGAACCGCTTTTGTTCCGAGGAATTCCTTTGACGCACGCTGCCCGGAGCACACATCCGGAAACTTGGCTGACGCGAGGGGTCCCAAGGCGACGGCGATGATGTGGAGGTGACGTTCGGCCCTGGGCCGCGCTGTGTGTTCGCCCTAATTGTAGACGTAATTGAGCGTAGGCGGATGGCCGGCGGGGCGGCCGCGGGCGATGCCAGCCACCCGTCCGCTTGCCTGCCGGCCAGGCCGAAAGCGCACACCCCGGGCGTCCCTTGCCACGGCACGCTCACGCGCTTCCCTACTTGTCCTCTGCTTCCCTTCTCCTTCCCATACTCTCCTCGTCCAATTTTCTGCATCTCTTCTTCCCCTCTTCTCCACCTCTTCTCCTCTTCTTCCACTCTTCTCCACCTCTTGTCCTCTTCTACCATTCATTTTCTCATCTTTTTCCTCCTTCTCTGCCTCTTCTACACCTCTTCTCCTCTTCTTCCACTCCTCTCTTCTTGCTTCCTTCAATCCCTCTTCTCCTCTTTTTCTCTTCTCTGCCTCTTCTCCTCCTCTTCCATTCTCCACTATTTCTCTTTACCTCCTCTAGTCCTCATTTAGGCCCCTTCTTCTCGTCTCCGGGTCCTCCTCTTCCCCTCCCCCGTTCTCCTCAATATTTACACTCTTGTTACTCGCCCTACCGGCTGCGATGACTGAGCAACATTGCTGTTGCCATGCAAAGTCCCTGACAGAGAAGCCAGCGAATTTGCTGCATTGGGTTGTTATTCTTATCTACCTATCTATCTACCTATCTATCTATCTATCTATCTATCTATCTATCTATCTATCTATCTATTTATCTATCTCTCCATCTGTATATCTCTATATAATAATAACTATTGTTATTATTATTATTATTATTATTATTATTATTATTATTATTATTATTATTATTATTATTATTATTATTATTATTATTATTATTATTATTATTATTATCGCTCAGTTAATCTAGGCCCAAGGAATCTGTCCTTTGGTGTCTAAAGACCAGATTCTGCTCTTATGAAAAGGGAATTCACCCTATCCCACTTGAGCTTACTGTAAAAACTTTCAAACAATGTGGCCAATCTGTTATAAGACTGCCTTTTGTCCAACTGCTTGCAATTTTATCGGTAGTTCCAAATTTCTCAAATTATTTTAAAAACTTTTTGACATCACTCCTTCCGATGAGATCACCAAACCATAAATATGAACTTTCTCCAACCGCCATATTTGTTTCAATTGCATTGCGAGTTCCTCGTACTTCCTGATCTTCTCTAATTCAGTTTTCCTGATATTATGGGTCAGAGGAACTGCAATATCAGTTATAGAGGCCATTTTATTGTTTTTATCAATGAGGATGATATTAGGTCTGTTATAATTCCCTGTTTTGTCCGTGATAACAAATAGGTCTAAATACATCACATGTTTTTTGTTTCCAATACAGGGGCTGGACAATATTTGTAATATGGCATAGAAAATACAAGCAACCCTTGATTAACAGGAAGTTCCTGATGTATCAATTTTGCGAGTTGGTTGTGTTTTCCAAGATATGCGTTGTCTGATAAAGCGGGACAGCCCGCCATAATATGTTCAACTGATTCGCCATATGATTCACATTTTCTGCATTTGTCTACCACATTCATCTTCATAACATTTTTTCGTAGTTTGTAGTACGCAGAACTCTATCCTTTATAGCCATTACAAACCCTTCAGTCTCTGTGGATAAATATCCATGTTAGCCAACGCAGAGACGCAGCTTTATTAATATGTTGTTCTTCCAGATGATTGGGGAATTTTCAGTGTAGGATTTTCCCCTTCCAAGATTGTAGTGGATCTTGTGTATTTTGGATGCTTTTCGTGGTGTTACAAGAAAGATTCAGTGGCGTGTAACCTAAATCAATTTCATTAACCTGCTGCATAATTAGGTCAGAGGAGTTCATCAGTTTTCAGACGAAAGAGCACTTTGGTACCTCGGGAATAATTATTAAATTATATTATAAATATATAACTATTTATATTAAATAAGTAATTATTTGGGAGCGCGTTTCGGGACGTAGAATTTTATAAATCAAGTACGGGTAAAACGTAAATATAATGAATAAACGAATAAACTGAAGTCAGTGGCAGAAAGCTAATTTCATTTAAGAACTTGAATTTTCAAAATCAAATATAATGATGTGTAAAACGAAGTGTTGAGAATGTAGGTCTACAGTCGTTTTGAAATATTGAGGGTGAACACGACTCAGGGTACATTCAGAATTGATACAGATTTATCGTTCTTAAGAATACGGCCGAATATTATATACACTCACAAGAATTGAGGCACGGTCGTACTGCGTCCAAAAAGTTATGGCGAACACGGCCTTTCTTTTTCAGATAGGCAGAACGATCTTGCGATCGAGCGAACTTTCGAAAATTTCGACCGAGTTGAACCATTCAACATGGATACGAACAAACGTTCTTCGTTAGTTCGTGGAACATTTCCGATTCCATTCTCCAAACTATGAAACGAAATTGCAAAAGAAATTCAAGAAACCACTGAAATAGGTTGATAATAATTTCTTCCACACATGAACTTAGCGGCACTAATACAATGAGAATATGACAGAATTGCATCTTTACAAACATAACGCTCTTGTCATATCAAACATATCTAATATTAAATGCAGAACTCTGAGAGATTTAATCTTTTCTACTATATTACAAGTCGCCTTTAAGAACAGGTTTGAAGACGAACATCTGGTGCTGCGATGGAGTGTGACCAATACCGCTCAACAGAAACAGTCGACCGACCGCGTTCGAACTTAGGCCGAACATGGTTTTACTGTGGATGAACGTGAACGTGAATAATTACCTTGTCTCTTGACGCATAAATCGGTGGTTTTTGTCAAAAATGACTTACTTAAGGGCGGCAATATATTTTCAGGAAACATTATTGTCTATAACCACTACACTCGACGTAGTAATTATATTTAGCAGGTGACCGCTTCAACAGCTCTCTACAAAAAATTCACATACATGTACATTATTACAACACCTGGCCATATGACATTAAACAATTAAATTTGCTACAAAGTTTGAAGTTCCAAGTAAAATCTTTTCTGCTGCACAACTGTTTCTATACAATTAGAGACCATACCGAGCATCCAAAAGGAAAGTAATATTAATGTTAACAATGACATTTAATGACTTATTTGCCATTTGGATTGTATAATTGTAAAGAACCTGTAACAAGTATTATACTTCAGCTTCTGGGTCAATGACCCTCATCTCGATCAGGTTTTTGTCCAGGATTCCCTGATCCTTGAGCAAATGCTGAGACGGCCCCTTGTTTTGTATCTGGACATAAATGCAACTTCAAATTAACTTTGCCCATATCACGTCACATACAGTTGTTAACTGTTTGTGACGTAAATAAATAAAAAAAGGCCATGACGTGTTGAGAAAGTTGCCGGAAGAATACGCGATTTGTGTTCTCAGGGGCGAGAAGTCGCCGTTCTCCAGGCGGCGGCGTGGGCGGCGGGCAGACGAGCAGGCACGGGCGTCGCGCAGGGCGTGGCTCGAAGCGGGCGCGGCGCGGGGGCGGGCGGGAGGCAGAGGCGCAGGGCAGCGCGGGGCCGCGCGGGGAACGCGGGTGCTTGGGGCGTGGCACGGTGCGGCACGGGGCTGCGCTGGGCGGCAGGGCACGGCCGAGCACGGCCGCCCTCCCCCACTCACTCGGCCGCGTTCGCCAGCTCTCGCTATTGCCGTCGCTGTTGCAGTTGCCATGGGTGTTACCGTCCTCATTGTCATTGGCGTTGGCGTCACCGTCACGGTCACCGACATAACCACCGTCACCATCGTAGTCGCCGTTTTCAATTCGTGTTGCCTTGCCTGTTGCTGTTGCGATGCCGTTACCATTTACTTCGTTGTTGCCGCCGCCTTTCCGTCACCATCACCATCACCGTTGCTGTCGTCATCGACGTTGGCATTTCAGTCGCCGGTGCCATTCCCGCCATTTCTTCCTTTGCCGTTACCGTCTCCTTTACCGTTGCCATTGCCGTCGCCATTGACTTCGCCGTTGCAATAGCCGTTCCCCTTGCCATCACCATCTCCGTGCCTTCTGTTGTCCTTGTTGCTATTTCCGTTGCCGTTCCCACGTCGTCACCGTCGAAGTTGCCATCACTATCGCCTTGGTCGTTTCCGACCCCGCTCTCGTCGCCATTGCGTTGCAATCACCATTGACTTCGCCGTTGCAGTCGCCGTTCCCGTCGTCATCACCGTCGGCTTGGCTTCTTCCGTCATTGTTGCCATTTCCGTCGACTTTGCCGTCGCCTGGTCGTTTTCGACTCTGTTGCTGTCGCCGCTGCTGTCGTTGCCGTCGCCATCGCTGTCGCTGTGGCCTCACGCTGCGTGGCTCAACGACCAGTCGCCACGCGCCGCGTGCAAGCGGACGCCGCGCACTGGCGCATCAAGTGGGGCGAAATTAACCCTCCAGTTGTCGCGCTGCTTGCGACGGCATAGCGCACTCGGTTGCAGAGGCCACCGCCCGCCAGTACATTCAGGGGCGCACCGAAAAAGAATTTGAAGGAAGGGGAGGGGAATTTCGATTCAAAACTCTCCCACTAGAATTTTGAAACAGTAGAAAAATAGTTATTTACCTTACTAGTGGCGAAAGGAGACCACTATGGGCTACTTAGTTGATATTTCATGAGCTAAGTAGCGCGAGTATTACAAAATGATACATAATAGTCTTTCAGCAACTTGTAGAATGAAACGGTTCATCTTATTTAATCGCCGTTTAACATTTTGAGATATTTTCTAATTGTATAGGTAATACATTAATTTCAGCGGTACTCCTTATCACATCAGATATAACGATGAGCCATTAATCTACTGGGAACACGTAAGTAAACAACTTACAAACGCAATCGCATTTGCACAACAGCACTTACACTCTCGCCTGTACTATCATGCAAAATTACACCGAAAGTACTCAAATTTTCGAAAAAATGTACGCGACCTTATTTCAAAATCTATCTTTAAGGAACAGAGTTTATTAAGGGAAAATATATATCTTCATAATTGTTGCTGTAGGAAGACTCCGAAAAAGTTTGAATTTTTGTAATTTTCGAAAAATCAGTTTTCAACAAACATGAGATCTGCACCGTTCTCTTAAACGTCTTTTACACCATTCAACAACAAAATATCATCAAAAAATATTGAGCTCTTTTTGAAAATTTGAAAAATGTCCCACGGGTTTTATATAAAGTACCACCCAAAATTAAAATATCGATTTCAAATTCAAGGGTCCGCGACGTCAGTCAAATCTACTGACGAATTTCAATTTTGGAGAAAATAGGCTGAACGGATTAGCCGCTAGCGTTGTTTACACACGGACAGACTGACCCACAGACAGACGGACAGTCGTTTTGCCGACATTCGGTATGGAGGGTCCACAAAACAGATTCTGGCTACACCATGTGATAGAGGATTTTTGTGCTAAATTAACAACTATATTTATCTCCTCTTTCGTTACCAGAGCCCTGTTATAAGAGTTTTTGTGCCAAAAATTTGCCGTTTCTTCGCGAAGCATTACATAACTTTTTCTCAACTGCGTAAGTGATAGTGAGAATGTGAAGTGTAAACATAATTGTAAAAGCGTTTTGATATAATGTAATCAATATGTAATAATTGTTTTGAATGTACTTTTTGGTTAGTGAAGGAGGGGGAGAACAAGCGGGCCTTGATCCGCTGCTAGGATTGTAGTAAATTGAAATCTAATGGAAAGCGTTTTTGTTTTCATCTCGCCATTCTGATATGGTGGATGAACCAAGAAGTATATAGAAAGATTACTGTAAAAAGGGACAGCGTTGACACTCTCCATGTCGCTACTCTTGGCAGAACAAATGCAGATTATAACCATGTGCTTATTTCGCTAATGTGTTAGTTTGCAGATTTTACATTTGTAAATACCTTCCACATTACCTTTTACAATGCCATCGTTTGGCATGCCGTTCTTTTGTTTCGCGTCCTGTCAAACTGATCCCTTCCTAGAGTAACTTCTCTATAACAATCATAACAAGGCAGATTAAAACTTTCACAACACATATGAAAAGTATCAAGAATAAATGAAATTCAAGTACATATCCTGTTTATGCTTTCATAACGGTGTAGTGCGGTGAAGTGCTGTGAAGTGCTGGTCAGTGTAATTCGAAGCAAAAAAGTGTAGTGAAGTGAAGTGAAATGAAGTGAAGTGCGGTGAACGCGATTAATGCACTTTTCAATGCTGCTTTTCGTCTTGTACTGTATTGTACGGTACTATAATAATAATAATAATAATAATAATAATAATAATAATAATAATAATAATAATTATTATTATTATTATTATTATTATTATTATTATTATTAATGTAAGTGTTGTAATTTTTGCAATTATTGTCACTTAACAGCCACCGGGTTATACCCAATTGCAGTTCTAATAAATGTATGTACGTATAACAAAACAACTGAAAAGTTTAGAGAAATGATACACATATAAAGTTGGATGACGTTGATAATTACAATAGTAATGTTTTAATTATTTCCAACTTGTCAACCTCTCCTTCATTCTGTTATTTCTTATTGCCAATATGACGCGATAGCTTTTGTTTCAGAATTTGGAAATATATTCAACATTTGATACCTTTCTCCTTGACTCGGCTCTTTTGCGTTCAGAAGATGTGAACATCCAACTTCTCTGATTCTCGGCTTTTGAAAACTTTAATCTTTCATAATCATTTCTTTCATCTCGAAAAATTATAGATTTGTTTTCGTTAAAAATACATCATATTTTCATATTTGCTACATGGATAAATAGGTCAAGGAATGAAATAAGCAAGGTTTTCTGATTTCACCTGTTATTTTTCACACAAGAATAAAACGAGGAATTAATTATTTGGCTTTTATGATTCATCTTAAATGTAATATAATTATTGTGTTGAAAACTGAGCATATGGAGAACATTGATATGAAAAATCGCTGATTGCTATGTCAAGAAATTAACTGCTGTGTGGCATTTGAATACTTTTTTTTCTAAGTATCTAACCTTCGTCCGTGTTTTGAAATGTGCCGTATCCAATTTTGCCTATAAAATGTAAGTTTAGCGGTTTTAACGACGAATACTCTCCTTCATATAGAATGATATTGGCACATTTCTCAGGTTGTTTAGAACGAAATCCCATGCTAAAATGCTTTTAGAAATATCTTTATTCAAATGTAAGATACATGTCTTATAAATGAGCAATATTGTATCTAGCAACGATTGCAAGATTCAGCAGACTGGAATGGGCTTCTTTGGAGATATGATTTCAAAAGCAATAAGCATTTTCAGTGAAACGGCGAATGCGAATGATATCGGACGGCCGTATAAAAAGAGATAACGGGAATAAAATCGCATTCTTAGAATACAATTGCTCTCTTATAATTGAAAATATGGGGTATTTAACATTGATATTGAAATTTTCCTGTGAACATAAAATGCCTTTACGTATAATACAGGCGTCTAGAGCAAGAGCAAGCAATAGAGATCAGATGATTCACATTAAATTTAAGGAAAATGGGGTCGTATTGTTTTATATCAAACATACTAGAAAAGGAACTCACTTCTGCATCGAATTCAATTATTAGTTATTAGAGGCGCTTTGTTTCTGAAAAAAAAGATAACGGATTCGGTTTTGAGCAGGGTAGGATGAAGTACAAAAGGTAAAGCAATCCTGAGAATGTGTAGTGACGTCATTTCTCCCACAAAAACCGTAAGGCAATAGCGTGGGTGTGCGTATTATTGTTTGAAATTGTGATATCATAATTATCGTCTGTAGTGAATTTTCAAAGGGTTTTATTAAAACCTTTCATTTCACTTTTGTGACGATTGTTGTTCGTGTAAGGCGCTATTATAGCAAGTATAAATATTCGTGCGTGTTTTTACATACTATCTAACGTACATAACTTATGTAAAGTTACATAAACATAAATCAATAACTCAAATATGTAGTGTGTTCTTTTAGAAAGAATCTAATTGTTATTTGTTAACTGCAGTAAATGCCCCGAGTTCGATTCTCGGTCAAGTCAAGACTATAGTGTGCATTTTTCTTGCAATGTCCTAATGCTTTGAGATGTTGAGAAAATTCACTTCTCGGGTTGAGAAGACCGGAATACGGCGTGGGGATGTCTGCGCCCTAACCACACGTAAACCAATGGCCGGGCAGGCCAGGCAGGGACGTTGCCGGGAGGCCAGAGTCCGTCCACGGACTGTTGCGCAAAGTACATATATACAGCAGTAAATACTTTCATTCAAATTATTCAGTTATTTACACGTGGTGTGTAATATTGATTTGAATTTGACGTTGACATTTTGAAACAGTAGTTATTAGTTCATAGCTTTTCATACACCTAGCCTGGAATCCTCCAATTCCATTGATGCAATTCGACTATTAACAATAGTCACAAAATGTGGACAACAAATCTGTATTCAACTTTTTGACATGTAAGAGTCTAATAAATAAAATACTAATAACAATAGGTGGTATTACAGAATCTGCATTAGATCAAATGAACATAAAAATTTAGTAGATAACCAATTTAATCATTCAGGATGGACTGACAACTTGTGATATTAATTTTTTTTAAATTTACATTTGTGTATTGAATAATTCCATAATTACATTTGTATATTCTACGGAAACTCTTCCCCATTAAAACGTTACCGCTGGTCGCACATCACATACACTCTAGGTTTCTGAATACCTCCATTAACCCCCAAACGGCGAACTTTGCATAGTTGCGTCACCCCCTTCTGGGAAGGATTGCTGTTCCCTTCTGTTCGCGGCAGTTTGTCGAAGCATAATACTTGGAACCAAACTGCATTTACATTAGGAGCGGTCGGTTTTGCTCTTGTCGTCATCTTTGTCTGACGTAGTACAGAAGTGTTAATCGCTTCTGATTTTAGATTTCCTTCTGGCTCAAAATTGTATGAAGGTAAATATTTAACAAAAATTCCTGACATTTGATTAATACGACGAAGAATCAGACCGTCTTAGGTGGCTCAGGGTATCAATTGATGTCATTGCAGGGCCTCTGACCGGGAGGGCCTAGGATTCGAGTCTTGACAGTGGCAGGATTTTTGACACTAGCTAGATAGGTAGGAAATTAGCTGCTAAAGCGCCTATGAACAATTCTAGCTGCTGGCTCCTCTGATCGGTGTTTTCCGTGGTTTCTCCGATAAACACGAACTGAAGTGCCCTAACAAACGGGCCACGGAGGGCGCGCGATAATTTCTTCCTTTTCCTGGTCCTATCATTACTCCTTACTAACACACACCTACACTTACATGCACTAGATCACCACACGTGACAGGAGCTTAGAGCTTGTTTCGGGTGGGGCTGTGCCCCTCTGGTGATACATGATTGGGGAAAACCCAGCAAGGGGATGAATATGTCGGCGCCGGATATCGTCATCCAACGGGCGAAGATCACCGCCACCTCCAGAGAAATCTCGAAACTAAATGCCCGAACATCGTAATAAAACGTAATCCCCGAACATCGTAATAAAAATAAATTGCTATTTTTTTGTTCGTTTCGAAAAAAAATGCGAAGAAATCATATGAGCAGGCCAATGAAAGCTAAGAAAACTAGTGTGCACTCAATTGCTAATGAAACAAGCTTCTTGTATTTCATAAGGTTTCTTTGAGCGTCTATTTTGAAATGAAAGGCATGAAATCCTGGTCCCGCTCTGACTTGGACTGGCCTTAGCCATACACGCTGCTCCGACCTCGCCCTCTCAATACAGCAAAATGAAACCATCCGTTGCACTGCTCTCGGCTCCCTGCCCGAGTTTCATTTCAGAGTTCAAACAACAGAAATGAATACTAGTGAGCAAACATGATAAGAATAAACCGCAGCGAACAACGAAAGAGTTGTAACAGTTTCATTGAATATTTACGACTGTTGTGTCGCAAAAATTGAAGCCAATCGATATGCATCATAGGAATTGAGGATCTCCGATTTGGGCACGATGGTGTGTTTTGCATCTCCTCTCAATCGGTGGTAATTAATTCCGCGTTCGTACCATCGTAGCGTGTCATGTTGGTTTGAGAAGCTCGCGGGGTTATCAGGCCATCAATGCGTAATTTTTGCGCTTCAATTTGTGTTACAATTCATTCAAACTTCAAAATTTCGTTTGCTGTTTTGGAGTCATTCCGAACAACAATTCTGACACGTTTAAAATGTTTCAGTACTGGTAAAACATTGGCATAAATTGTTTGTGCCTAAGTCGACGAAATTACCAGTTATTTTGACAAGAATTGGTAGGTCAAGTCTCTATAATTAAAATAGCTAATGGGATACGTACATTATGAAAGCTGTGAAGTTTTATTTCAAGAATTGATCTCAAAATGTCATGGTTTACAGACGAATGTGTGAATTTACGGTTTTGATGCGTAGTTGAGTTAACTGGAAGTTTAAACGCATTCAGCGGAACTTTTATTTTGCAATAAGATCCAATTTAACACCTAAAAGGTTTTTTACTTTTTGTAAGGATTCATCCTTTATCAAATTCATCTTTCGGTTCATGGATTAAGTCTGATTTTCAATTATTACTTTCTATAGATTCCAATAGTGCAGTTAGTCCCGATGAACGTTCTGAATTCTGAGAATTTAATGTAGTTTAATGTAATGTATTTAATGTAATCACGCACTGCACAGAACGTGATGCGAATGAGGAAAATGAGAGGAAGTCTCGGCCTAGGCGCGGAAGGTTGGTAGCGGGGGAGGCAGGGAGGGATGATCAATGGAGATTCACGCGCGAACGCAGGACGTGCCCTCTCCTAATGTCCCAGGAGGCCGGGGCCGTTAATTCGCTAAAACCCGATACACGTGTGTCCGTCACGCACGTGCCATTACGCAGGGATGCCTTTATTGTTGCAGTTTCAGTTCGGATCGCCAGCCTGTCTGGATCAAGTCGGCCTAAAATTATTGATCTAATAACTGAATGCAATAGTTTCTCGCAATTCATTGCTAATACACCTGGTAATAAAATACTACATTCAAAAGGCCTAAATGGTGTTTTATTAAATATAATGATCTTTTTAGGATTTTTATAGCTAAAATAACAGGTGATCAGCAAAGGCAGGTAGGAAAAAGCTCGTGGATATGTATTTACAATAGTTACAACAGTGTTAAAATAGGAAGAATGTAAAATTTTCCAATATATGCAAATTTAAAACGAAATAGATCGAATACCCATTGATACTGCCTCAAACGAAATCTGTGGCAATGAAGTCACCGAAAATGGAATGACTATCGCATTCTTCGTACTAAAATAGCAGCACACAGTCTAAACTTCTAAAGTAAATAATAAACGAATTTAATATGCGCGTTAAACCACCTGTTTTTGCTCAAAAATACCACTCCGTCGTAGGTCGCTCTCTCGTTGTTGGGCGAATGCTTTCGCGGAGTTTACAATTCCCTGGCTGTTCCCAGTGGATGGATTGAAACTCTGAGAGCGTCCCGTCGTGCCACACGTCTCTCTCCAACCCGCCCCTCTCCCTCCCTCAGCCGTGGTTCACTACCGTCACATCTGCCCCATCCCTCTGCGGCCCCACCCTGTCTGCCTCGCCTCCCCGTCTCACTCGTTCCCCTATCCAGCACCCTTCCCGTCGCAACCTGACCTCATCCGGCCCCAACCAACCCCCGTTCAGCCGCGGTAGAGTCACAGCATCCCTTCCGTCCCACTTCGGCCCCACCCTACCCCGTTCAGTCGCCGCGTCCCAGCGCGCCCGCCCTCCCGCCCACTCGCCCGCCGCCCGTTTGCACGCGCAGCCGAGCATGAAGAGAACATCGCTGGAGCGTTTCCTGGGCTCGCGGGCCGGGGCACGAAACAACCGAACGGGCGACGCTTTCCGCCACTTGTTGCTCGGACGCCGACACTCCGCGACGCTGCCCACTGCCCCGCCCACTCCCCGCCCACTGCCCCGCCCACTGCCCCGCCCACTGCCCCGCCCACCGCCCCGCCCACGGCCCCGCCCACTGCCCCGCCCACTGCCTCGCGCACGGCCCCGCCCACGGCCCCGCCCACGGCCCCGCCCACGGCCCCGCCCACGGCCCCGCCCACGGCCCCGCCCACGGCCCCGCCCACGGCCCCGCCCACGGCCCCGCCCGCGGCCCCGCCCACGGCCCCGCCCACGCCCCCCCCCCCGGCCTCGCCCACGGCCCCGTTCGGACAGGTAGCTCCGCAACCTTCGCTAGCTCCCTTCCCCGCCTACTCCTACTCATCCCTCTTCTCCCCCTTATACTTTGCGTCCTCATTTTACTTCCCTTTCTCCTTCATATCAGTCTCCTTCTATTGTTCTTGATTCTCCTTCTTTTTTCGTGTCTTCTCCTCCTGCTTTTCCTCCTCCTCCTTCTGCCTTTCCTTCTCCTTTTCCTTCTTAGCATTTTCCTTCTACTGTTCTTAATTCTTCTTCTATTTTCCTTTCTCCTTCGTCTCCTCCATCCAATCCTTCTACTTCTGATCTTGCAATTCTTGTTCCACCTCCCTCTCATTTTCCATCTCCTTTTTATCAATCTCCTTCCACCGTTGTCAATTGTCATTCTCTTATCCTTTACCCGCTATCTTCTCTCTCTACTCCTTCCCCTGCTCTTTCTCCTCGTGCTCGTCCTGGGGGATTGACGAATGCAGTTTGTTTACGCGAAACCTACTGGCAATTCGCTCTTTTTTCCGCGCGAGTGCTCCCGAGTTTACGGCACACGCTTCGGGAAGAAGGTTTATTCAACGTGGATTGCTGGCAACTCTCGACGAGAATGCTCTCTGCACGGGATCTCGAAAGCAAAGGGACGAAGTTGTTTTCGTTGCCTAGTAGTTGCAGTTACTCTAGAAGCACTTGCATACAATCCAATGTGCTCTCGCATTATCAGCAAGAATAGAATCGTAGTTCAATAATTTTAATTTCGACAATCATTAGAAACTAATTATTGTTTTCAATAAAATTGTTACAATTTTTTCATAAGCAGCAATGTATCAGTGTCAATGACCTGCGTAAAGGACTACGTTCTGGTGATGCTGCAAAAGAGTTGAGAAAATAGCTTGTAGTTGAAGGTGGGTGTATGTTCAGAATGTGTTTCGTTCTGAAGATACTTTGTCATCATCTGTTTACAATATCCCTTGAACATCATTGCAGATGAAGGAGGAATTGTATTTAGAACAAAGAGGTAACGTTTTGTTTTATAAAACCGCATATGAAGAAGAAAGTGGCAAGAGATGACTATGTATCGGTAAATAAGAAATTTGAAAACGGAGAAGTTACGTCAGGTCAAATACTAGACTGAGGAATTTCAATTCTGGAGAAAATCTGCTGAACGGTTTAGACGCCAGACTTGACCACGGACGGACGGACAGACGGACGGACGGACAGACAGACGTTCCATTTTTCGCTATTAAGCAAGCATAAAATATGGGGGCTGGATAAATCACGTGTTAGAGGAAGTAATTTTCTATATATAGTAACAGGATTTATCCCGTTTTTCGTTACCAGGGATCGTCAATAAGAATGTTCTGTCGAAAATTCTCTGTTTTCCGTCACACAATTACATACTATCCTCTTCTTAGGAAGTACGAGTAGGAAAGGCGAGAAAGAAAAAAGAGTAACAGTTTTCACAAATTCAGAGATTTACTATTATATCATTTCAAGATCTAGTTTTAAAGAACAATACTTAATAGGCTAAAGATCTCTATCGTCAATATTTTAGTTTTTCAATGTTACTTTGGTTGCAATTTTCTAAAATACAGAATTTGGTGAACATGGGACCTACTCCATTTTTAAGCTTAAAAATGTGGAAAATGTGGAACGTTCTACCTGTGAAAAAAACCAAAGGAAACAAATTGGAGTCGTGTTTGAGAAAAATGGCTATATAAATTGCCTTTTCTTAACATTTCGCAAAAAGTACTCGTTTTCGTACGCAATAGATCTGAAATATTAGATGACTACTGACGTTGACTTGAACATAATGGGTATCAGCTCGAAAATGAAACGAGACACAATTAGATCTTGAAAATTGTGCAATTGAGAATTTAAAAATGCTAGTTTAGGTATATGGTTATTAAAATTTGTACATCAAAAATTTTAGGGAATTTTAGTAATTTTTGAGTGACATGAGAAATTGTGCGCAAAAATCGGTTTTACGATTTAAGCTGACCAGGCCCAGTATATGAAATTGGATTTCCGATAATGTTTGAGACAGTTCCTTCGACAAATTATATGTACATGAAGATCACTCTGAAGAAATTTATTTCGGTTACTAAATTAATGTTGAAAAATGTGAAAATCAATTATTCATGGACACTATTCATAATTATTGAAATATCTGTTTACTGAAATCTTATATAGAGAACTCTGCACGAAGTGATTTCATTATTTCTTTCCTTTGATGTGTGAGAGCCCGTAAAATGTGGAATCTCGTACAGTAGTCTCTGTAGTGTCATTTATGTAACTTTTTTGTAAACACCTATTAATTATTTCCGAATTATCCGGTGCTGTTTTTAATTTCTTGGAAATGAAAAAGTTGTTAAAGTGAAGTATTCATTTCCTCCATTTATTATTCTAACTCCTTTTTAGGAAGTACTGCATGGTTTTCTCCACTGCGTCCAAAGAGGCTACAGATGAGAAACGTCACTTGCTGAAAATGATATTACCAACCACAAATGTTATTCATCATTCAGTGTATGAAATTAATCTGATAACAGTATTACTATTATAATTTTATATACAATCATCGATCCTGAAGATCTCTGATTTAGTTTAAGCTTATTTTTAAAACAAAAGTAGTAGTAGTAGTTTAGTACACCTGTGTAATCAATAGAAAATCAAAATTAACTAATATTGATATACCATTCCCATTGATAATATGGTATAATTGGTATAATAATATTCATTGCAAATCTACCTGCTTAAAGTTCCATAGAAAATTAAAATAACTAAAATTCTAATATTGCTATAGAGTTGCCATTGATGTATAATACTATTCATGACAATTTTTGATGGTTAGTATGTATTTTTTCAGGTACAACTGCATATCTACTTCCGTTCCATATACAGTGTATACGAAATGCGTCACAGAAAAGTTCTCTAATCTGACTTTGCTCCGTACTACAACTGTACTCATTTTACACATGAATATTCTGACATTTTTGCATTGTATAGATTTCTTTTGGACGTCTGTACAACATACATTCACTACTTGGGGGAGGGGTCGCATGGCGTAGTGGTCAGACTACTCACCTTCCATCGCTGCTGCACTGGTCTTAGGCCAGCTTTTGGGCGTTCCAACGTGCCGTTCCGTCCGTACCGATGACGTAATCGCAAAGTACATTAGTTTGGGACGGCGTTTTCGCCGTTTAAATTGTGAGGTTATGTGAAGCGTGTAGAGTGAACATTGTCTAATTTAATTACCTTGTTCCAAAATCACCCTCAGTTGTACTACATGTTATTATTTTTATTTAGTATTTTACCCAAACCAAAGTGTAATTTAGTTGCTTCGGTAAACTATTCTGAATCAAGGTGTAACATTTCCCTAATTTAAAATACTAGATATTTATAATGAGCTTTGGGGGAAGGCTTTATTTATAATTTCGCATTCAGAATCCTATCAAATTCTGTTACCCTTCATGCAGCTGGTTGCGTGTATTTTGCAAATGTACATTCTCGCCTGAAATATGGTATTAAATTCTGGGGAAACTAATCATGTAGTACTCAGACCTTTAGATTGCAAAATAAAATTATTCGAATAATGAAAAAAATGTCATTCGCGTTACCCTTGCAAGCCTCTCTTCATTGAGCTTGGAATCTTACCACTACCTTGCCTATATATTTACGAATCTGTAATATTTGTCAAAAGTTACTTACTTAACGGTGGGAACATATTTTCATGGAATACTTATATTTATAATTACAACACACGTCGTAAAAATCACGTTCATCAAGTGTCAGTATCAATAGCTCACTGTCAGAAATCCACATAACATACATGTACGTTGCTTTACAACGCACTGCCAGATGATATTAAACAATTGAAGTTGGTTCACAAATTTAAGTTAAACGTAAAATCTTTTCTGCTGTTTAACTGTTTGTATACAATTAGAGACTATACTGATTATCAAAAAGAAAAATAATGTTTATTTTAACAAAACAGGGCTATATAATGAATTAGTTTACGTTTGTACTGTATATTTAAAAAAAACTTCAAATGTTTGTAGCAAATAATGTACTTCAGCTTCCGGGTCAATGACCTCTATCTCCATCATGTTTTTTTCCATATTCCCTGATCCATTGTGCAAATGCTGAGATGACTCATTCTTTTGCTTCTGGACGTAAATGTAGCTTCACTATGCGCACGTTTTGTTGAACTCTCCTTTTGCTTGTAATGGTAAGAGTAGAGGTAAGGGCGTATTGCTTATTATGTTAGCAATGTAGAAAAATCATACTTGCAATTCGTGTATCGATGCAGATAATTTTACTATAGCTCACAAACAAAAATTACTATTTTTCAAATATTGCTAATCTTGCGATTTTTCAAATTTATTTTTAATTTTTTTTGTTTATTCATGTTAAACTTTTGCTCATTTTTCAACTAAAATGACGGGAGGGGATTCTGGAACTCAAGAAAACGCGCGCAGATAATCTATTCCCCCCTACAGCTTTTCATGCTTTTCACATACAGCTTTTACTGTTTTTTTACTGAATAATTCTAAATCTAAGCTAAGAAGTGTTAGTAACACTGGATACACTTGTGAACGGACAATTAATTATTTTATATTTTAGAATGATACATTGGTTAATTAATAAATCTGACTTATTTTTGTATGTCGTCTCGTGCCGATTTTTGTCTTAAGTTTTCAAATAAATTAATACAATTATGATTCCTTTAATTCAGTATAGTTGGATACACTTACAGTATTTATCAAAATATTTATTTACATATTTTATTTTAGAATATTCAATTGAGCTACAAATTTATCATTATACACCCTAAAGTGTTGAAATAATTTTTCATCATCCACGAAGTCGAGGTATTGTACATGAACTTTCCCTTTTCTCATTGTCGTTTTATTTAAAAAGTGAATTTAGAATTAGACTTTCTTCGGCTCCTTAATTCATTTTCATCTTTCGCTATTAAAAATGAACACAAAGCGATTGATACTTCATTTAGCATTACGAAGCCGTCGCAACACAAGACACGGAGCAAGAAGCCAAACTGTCTCCAACACTGTCCGAAGTGCTCGTTCCATCCCGTTCCATCCCGTTCCACCCCTTTCCATCCCGTTCCATCCCGTCCCGTCCCGTCCCGTCCCGTCCCGTCCCGTCCTAGTGTGGGAGGCCCACCCTAGTGTGGGAGGCCCCCTGCCGTCCGTTCCGTGCCGTCCTGATCGTCCATGCCGTACCGACCCAGTGCGTACTTGGCCAATAATACCATACAAAGACTATGTATTTAGATATTTGTTTTGAGATAATTATACGTGAAGATAATGCGAAATAATGTAATACGATTTATTGTTAAAGAAACAATAAATCCTCACCATAAAAATACTCTATTTCGTCTAGTGAATAGCAAACATCTTTGTCTTTTTTGTTTATTAGTTGTATTCTACCCGCTTTTCGTCGGATGCATTTGTTCACTGCAACTTCATTATGAAGCTTCAGGCAAATGAAAGGTCAAGTTATATTAAGCTCTATAGAATGTACACGAATGTTCTACCTTCATAGAATCACGTGAGTCATGTCCAAACATTGCAGCAGTTGCCGCTCTAGAATCGCATTTCCTTAGAAAAGGATTCGTTGTTAATAATCAACATGTTGTAACATACTAGAATGCGAGAAGTATTCATTAATGTAGATAAACGAGTTGTCCTGCGACAAACAATTCGCAGCAATGCAGTTAGTTACATATCTGTTCAACATATGAAAAAAATGCGTTAAAAACGCATTGTGAGTGTGTTGCTAGGAGAGTGGCTTGTGCAAGTAATTAGTATGAATGCCGTACTAATAAGAGAATTCGTGGTAACTAACAACATACATTCTCAGAAACTTTGAAATGACTCTTTTAATTTTCCCTTTGTCGTGTAAATTGTGTAGAGAGATGATAAGACGAAGGGATTGATATTAGTTATAGAACTCGTGAAGTAGTTCTGGGTCCAATACCATTTATTAATATTAAATAATACTTCCCTATTTCTGTGTTTGACATGGCAATGCATTTATATAAATGAACTTTTTTTTTTATTTCTATCATTTAAACATGGCCATTAACATTAAGATCCATACTCTCCATTTTCTTCTTCCGCTTTTTATGGTTCTCACAGGCTTTTAATTTTTACTTGGGTTCAAAGAGCCACTCATGAAAGGATCTGTGTGTGAGGAAAATGTTCACGAAAATGCAAATATTTGGGTAAGTAGAGCAGATAGCAGAAATAATCATTTATGTAATGTATTTGTGATGATCATGACAGAAGTCAAAAACTAGAGACGCACTTTGAATTATTGTTACATGTACACCTTTGGCTATGAGTATAAATACCAACTTAAATGAGTTGAGGATCTCGTTCATGCATTATCGAAGACATATCATTACTTACGGCTATAATGAGATTCACAAATTTCAATGCACGTAGCATGTCCGCGTGACAGTATATATCGGAGGGGAAGTAAAGCCGACTCTCCCATGTTAGTAGATTTACTTGCATGTAAAAGATCCTCCTTTATGGACATATCATGCTTGATTTCCCTTTCTGTCTATCATGAACATCTGGTTCCAAGTAGTCTCTTGAATTGTGCATTACCTGATGTTTTTATTTAAGGTCGCATATAGGTCATTAGCGACTACAATCGGTTTTAATGGTATGGGTTACTTTGGACTAGATGAAATGATGTGGTGGTGATGGGTGTTGAAAGGACGCACATAAATACAACCACACCCGAGGCGTGACTCAAACCCGCGAGGACTCGAATCCCCCTCGGCCTGCGGCACTACTGCCACCGGATGGGCCTACCCGGATTTATTGGGTCTGCTTTATGCGGAATGTGAAGGAGAGACTGAGGCTGGTCGGTTGGTGGTTGGAGGTTGGTTGGTGCTCAGGTTCCTACATCGCCCATGAAGCTTCCATAACATCTTGATTTATACCACAAGTCCTTCAGGACCTAGCCAACTTGCCAAGAACGATTTAGTACGATCTGTGCGATGATGGAATCGTTATTTCGAATGTGGTTTAGAACTTACAGAGTAATATTTCCATAGTTGTTTTTTTTTGAAATATTAGGAAAGAAAGATTATATGGCACTTACATTTTCAGATGAAACTTTCAATCGTACTCTTGATTTCCGTGTGTTTTTTACTTTCTCGCTACAGTGTAGAGAGAAAGTTATGTAATGCTGTGCGAAAAAAACGGTGAAGTTTTGACAGAACGACTTTTATTACCGGACGCTGGTAACAAAAAAGTGGATACATTCAGTAGCTAAATTTATTAAAAAAATCCTCTATCACGTGGTGTATCCAGAATCCATGTTTTGTGGATCCTTGATAGCGAAAAGCGATTGACGGCAAAACGACTGTCTGTCTGTCTGTGAACAACGCTAGCGGCTAAACTGTCCAGCCGATTTTCTCAAAAATTGATGTTCCTCAATAGATTTGGCTGTTGTTACGGCCTTGTGAATTTGAAACAGATATTTTAATTTAAAGCCCCTGGAACATTTTCAAAGTTTTCAAAAATTTGTGTCCATTGTTTTTTATTAAATTTTGTTGCTGAATAGTGTGAAAGACGTTTAAGAGAATGGTATATGTCTTATGTTAATTGAAAATCCTGATTTTCCAGATTGCAGAAGTTTAAATTAGTTTTGGTGTCTTCCTACAACTACTTATTAAGATAGAGATTTTTTTCCTTAATGAAATCTGTACCTTAAAGATAGATTCTGAAATATGTCCATCTACAATATTTCAAAAAATTGCATAATTTTGCGTGAAAATACCGACGAGAAAGTACGAGCTGTTTTAGCACCACTAGTTTAATTTTGAGTTCCCCTTTCTTCTCTATGACAATCATTAATACAAAAAGTCCTGTTGGGAACTGATAGGCACTTTAATATCGGGTTTGTAGGAAAATGTCTGCCAGACCCATCCTCTGTCTGCAAATCATCGTCACAAAACTATTTTTCTGATAGTTTTCTTCACACATAGGGAAAAGCACAAGTAGTGACCACAATTAAGAACATTTGAATTGTTTTTAATATTCTCGGGCTACAGTACTAAATTTGATATGCGAAACACAATGGGCAATTGTTATATCTCTTTATGAATAAATCCCTTGCCTCAGTCGCAACATTTTTAATTTATTTTATTTTTATTCATTTGTTATCGAACTCCCGATTTTGTTTCAATAGTGTCTACCTAACATATTGCCACATTTTGGTATTTGGCGCATTCTAGACTCAGTAACGGTCAATCGATCCTCTTTACTAAGTAAGTTATGTTATTGAAGCACTAATATTAAGGAGGTTATCAGCCAATTCCTTAAATATACAATACGGGAAAGGAAATAGATTATGCTTGTTCTATGTAGTACCTTCCACTGGATGGCGTAAGTTCCACGTTTTGGAAGATTAAAGCAAGTGAAAGTCCTTTAATTTTTATTTTTCAAATTTTGTGTTTGAAGCCTTCAATACTGGTGTCAAATAATGGTAGTTGCTCTACTACAAACAATTTTTAAAAATAAATTTTCGTATAATTATTGGCAAATTTTTAAAACCAGAAAGATATATTTTCAAAATTTATCTATTTTTACATAGTTCATCATATTATACACCTTTTTACCTTCATTTTAAGAAGAAAAACAATCAATTGATACTAAACAACACCATATTCAGAATTCACATATTCGTTTTGAGACCAGTCTTTTTCTATTTCAGACTAAGCAATTTCAAACGAGGAAAAAACAATGACGAATCGGCTATTGTTTTAATATCGATTGTATAAACAGTTGGGTTTTCTGAGTGATCAAATTGTGTGGTTAGAATGCCATAAACATGGTGGACTACCTATGTTGGCCACAGCAAATATCTTAAAACGTGCCCCATGTTGTTGCAGATGAAGGGACACTGTATGTAATTTTAAAGATAGTGACAAGTGAGTTTTTAAAATGGAAGTATATATGTTTTCTCCATCATTCTAAAGTTCTTTAAAATTAAAATGCAATGCTATAAATATTGTTAATATTCGAAAAGTATTTTTGCCAAATCAGTGCATTTAGAACTTGGTAAACGCCATGCTGCAGCGCGCAATGACAGCTGACCTTGCTGACATCGTATACGTGAGTCGACGCACCTCGTCGGAAAACGAAAGAGTTCTGACCATGGGCGCTGCGGCATGGCGTTTACCAAGTCCTAATTGCATTGTTGCAGCAAAAAATTACTTTTCGAATATTAACAATATTTACATCATTGAATTTCATTTTTAAAGAACTTTAGAATGATGGAGAAAACATATATACTTCTATTTAAAAAAAATGAATTGTCAATACGTCTTTACCTTCTGTAAAACAAGAAACAGAAATATGTTATTTGCCCTATCATCTACAACAACATGGCGCAAGTAGCTTTTCGATATCTCAAACCGTTTTTAAGACATTTTCTGAAGCCAACTTAGGTGATCCATCCTGTATAAAAAAATTGGAACCTGAAAGTATAAAAACGCAAATTGTGTATAATAATTGAAGTTGTGATTATGATTGGGGAGGGCTGCTTGGAGTAAAAAAATTACCGCATATTGTTGGGTGAATCGTTGGATGAATTTCAAAAACCACGAGGTGGTAAGAGGAGGATGAAAATTAAGGATTTGATGCGATCTTAAACCTTAATCATCATCATCAAAATTAAAGAGGAACTTCGTACCTTCATTGCTAAATACATTGAAGAAAATTCAAGAATTACATTGAAAGGTCTAAAACTAAAAATGGAAGAAAATCATAAAACTATTGTTTCAAAAGAATGTTTGCGAAAACCATTTGGATGGTTTGATGTAAACACTCAAAATCATTTGTAGAAAACTCGAAAAAATGAACAGTGTTGGAACCAAAGCAAAGCGTCGTGAGTACGTGCTGCAACTTTTAAATTATCAAGTGGGTAAGATACCAATTTTATTCAAGGATGAAACAAATTTTAATTTGTTTATTTCAAGAAATAAAGGACAATCGAAAAGAGGCGCTTTTAGAATGGAGGAAGCTAAAGAATTTGTGAGACAATGCCTGCGTGCTGCATTAAACATGTACCACTCGTATGCTGGGTTGATAACTGACAATGCGCCCTGTCACTGTGGTGTGCAAGAAATATTTGAAAAGAATTCAGCAACCATCACTTACTGAGGCTAAGTTTTTGCCGCCCAATCCAATCGAAAATGTCTGGTCTAGCCTCAAAGCTACTGTTAACGAGATTTGTGTGCAAAAATGCCACAAATTTTTGCCCAGGGCAAATATGTCTCAAACTGAGTTTCGTCTTCGTTAGTTAGAAAATATTATGAATCAAAATATTGAACTAATAAAAGATAATAATTGTGCAAAATCTGTTGCTCATGTCCAAAGATTATTTCCTGATGCTTTAAATTTAAAAGATATGGTTATGTAAATTATTAATTATGTTGTAAATAGTTTGGTTTGAGTAATATGTTCGTGTCCTAAATTTAGCTGATTTTGTAAGATAACTTATTATTAAAATTTTATAAACTTGGTTCTGGGGAATTCGTTCACAATTTCCTAATTTTATTGTATTTATTTACATCTTAGACTCAAATTTACAGTGTACAAGGTAAACTCAGATAGATTTCAATTATAAATTGCTTAGTCTCACTTTGAAGGTGATAAGTTTCATTTTGAATTGTTTAGTCTAAATTTCATTGTGTTCGTCCCCTATTTGAAATTGTTTTCAATTTGAGGTTGTAAAGATTTACATAGTTTGCTGTGCTATACGTCTTTATGTTTACGGCATGACAACGCGTAGGGGTTGTGTAGATTCTCCTGCATCTTGTGAGACGACATGGGGCAGAATACACGTTTGGTGTAGTAACCGCAACATAGTGGCATCTGCAAGGACGGTGTAGCGGTGGGTAACCCCTCTCAGTGAAAAGGAATCCCCTTCTGCCGTTCCTCTTACGATAGGGATGACTTGCACTTAGTACACAGAAATACTATATTTATCTTATAAATCTATGATGTTTTCTTAAGAGTTATCTTTCATTGATCTTTTAAAGTGTTATTTGACTTTCTTTGTAGTTCAACCTACAACACTGGATTGCTCGTATATCGCAAGTTTAATTCTTCTTAAGCGCGAAATTTGAAACAATAAAATAAGGTTAACTACTCAATATCCCTAAAAGCAAAAGAAGCATTTTTGTTTACTAAAAAAGGGTAAAAGACCGATTAAATAAAATTAAAGACCAAAGTTGGTCTGTACGAAGTTGGTTGGCACATCACGTCTTAGGAACTTTTAACGACTCTTGAAGTTTGACAGCCAAACATTCACAATAAGGTGTCTAATAAATCTAGTTTCCATCGATACATTAGTTTTTTTTTAAAATCTAAACATAAATTACTTAGAAAAGTAATAACTACCAACTTCCCTCGGTCTCCTCTAATAATTAACTCTGAAAGAGTACTTATCGTGAAACTACAGCCCTGCGTGCGATTACAAATCTCATACATGCGTGGATGGATTGAAATGCATCACAAGCAAATGCTTCTTTTGCGTTTAAGAAGAAGATATGGAACTAACTTTCAATTATAATTCTCCCCCATACGTTACATGGACGTTTTCATGTGTTTTGACGATAAATTAGATTTAAAAAAATTTCCATAAACTTGAATCCCCTGTGTGTCTCTGCCAACTTCGCACATATGCTCCAAACAAAAATGCCAGACTATGTGATTTTGCTCTTAGGCAAAAGTTCCATTGTATGTATATATTTGGCATTTTAGAGTCACATTAATCTGACTTTTTTCCAAGCAGTAGTGTTCCTGTAGGCTGAGTCCTGTTTTTTAATTATCCACCCCTGAGGGCGAGGGGGAAATGTGGTGAGCAGAACGCACTCCTTTCACCGTATCATACTTGGCCTGCAAGAGATTTTCTTTCGTTACACAGCGATAGAAACTGGAATGATTTGTATTAGAAAGATACAGCATCATTTTTGCCCCGACCCAGAATCAAACCCGGAATCGACTCCCGAAAAGCTAACAGGCTGTCCATGAGCCACCATAGAGGCAGCAATTGTATTTAATAGTTCAATTGTTCAAAGTGTTGTACAAGGTAATTGGACAAACATCAAAATATTCAGAGTGGAAATAAAAATAGCAAAACGGGAAAAGTTTATCATGAACGAACCTGGATCATTTAAACTCAATGTGTTAACTTAACGTTAATATTCTGACTGACTCACTCCTCATAAAAATATGAAAGAAAAACGCAAAAGCACTCGCTGACAAAGTCATTTCTCTCGTCATATAAAGTAGAAAAACAGGAAGATTTTCTATATTTAGTATGATAAGAGTAGGCGACTTTAAATGTCCCAAGGAATTAGAAATAATATCTCATATCGCGCAAAAGCATAACGTTGATCCGGTTCAATGATAGACTTTAAATGGAGAGCTCTGTGTTAAGTATTTTATACAATTTAGAATCTATTTTATTTGATTCAGTCTATACAATTTTTTTTCAATAAGTCTTCTAAAATGATGGATTTCCCCCAAAAGAATATCTGCAAAACAAAATAACAAAAGCACGAAAATATTCCTTTACATTCTTAAAAAACAACAACTGCGAATAGGTTTTGTTATTCATCCGCGAATCCTCACCGAGCAATTGTAATTACTGGACGCTGCATTTGGTTGAAAATAAATGAAAAGCCCTCACTCAACATTTAAAATTGATGAATATAGAAGAGCGCTCTTCGGTCTAGAACTATTTGAAGTGTTTAAAGCATTGTGAAATCCATATTTTTAAAAAAGGTTTTGCGAATGAGCCTTCTATCACATTGCTCCTCACGAGACATCGAATGCTTCCCGACCCACTACGGTAGAACGCAAGATTGAGAGGATTTTCGCGATTTACTCGCAATGTCACACGGCTTGTATGGGAAATTTTATAGATCCATAAAAAGAATGGCACTATTTCAGACAAATGGATGAGGATAAAAATTGCAGAATTGTGGTTTTTCAATAGTCGTGCATCATGAACACGAAACCCGTTTTGAAAAAGCACGGATTTCTATTATTGGAATGTTCAGACACGCAAAGTGGAATGCAAAGGACGTAGACGACGCCACTGCATAATATCGAATGTAAGAGTGTGTTAACTAGAGGATGGGAGCGATTAATTGGCAAAATGTGCATATATTTAGAATCAATTGCGGATTTTTTAATGTACGATAGTCACAGTAAAAAACATAGAAATGAAGTCGCATATCTCAAGAAAGAAAAAAAGAAAGAAAGAAAGAAAGAAAGAAAGAGAGAAAGAAAAAGAAAAAAGAAAGAAAGAAAAATAAATAAATTAATCACAAAATAAAGAATTCAGTGCTGAAATGAAAAATAAAATAGTTGAGCACTATTTATTTTAAGAACTGATTTAATTTACCGAAGTGAGCTAATGAAATAATAACAGTAGAAATCACGAATTCATTATTTAAATAAAAAATAAAATAGTTGAGCACCATTTATTTAAAAAAAATAATTTACCAAAGTGCAGCTAGTGAAATAACAGTAAGCATTTTGAAGCTAGTAAAGTGACCACATTCATAAAAAATGCATCAAGGCGAGTATTGCTATTAGGTGGCGCTTAAGAAAACCCGTCGCCCGTAACACGGTTTACGCGCGCAATGCTCATAAGTCCGTTTAATGATTTCCTCCATTTAATCGCGCGCCGGCGCTCCGCTGCGTTCGGAGCGCTACTTCCGCGCGAAACGTGACCGCCATTTCGTGGGACGGGCCCCGTTATCTGAGCCCGCGCGGGGGGTATGACAGGGAAGCTATGCGTCAATTTGTCATACGGGACGGAGGTTTATGAGAGCGGCGCGGCGGGACAGCGACAGGATCTACGGGCGGGCAGATGCCATTAAAATTCGGGCGCTACCGGCCGCTGCACTTCCCCATCCCGCTGTCCCCGCACCGACTGAGATAGCTCAATGCAACATCCGTTGCCGCTGCAGCGCAGATGACTGTTAGGTCGCCGGTTCTAGTTCTGATAGTGGCGACATAAATTAAATAGCTACATCGTAATCAGCAAATGTCTTGAGGGCCAGCTTCTCTGATCGGTTGTTTCCTTGGTTTCGTATATGAATTACAGGTGAATGCTGGAGCTGCACCTTAACAAACGGGCCCCAAACTACGTGTGGTTTTCTTTCCTCATACTTTACCCCACCTGTATTCTTGCACCTACACACACGCGCGCGCGTATACGTTCGTACACTTACATCCGCTAAACTACCATACATCAAGAAACCAGTTGGTGGTTGAAACTTGCGTTTGATGGGGCATTCCCCTGCTGACGGAGACACCTGAAAGGGGAACCGGAAAGCGGGCCCGAAAGTCAGTGCCTGATTTCAAGTTCCACTGGACAGAAACTGCCCCACCTCGCGAGGTATAACATGCACTGTACTAACGGGACTAATGAAAAAATAATTGACACACTCGGAGACAATTAATACTCACTACCTCCGGCAATGCTTTTAACCTTCCCACCGCCCCATCACTCCTCCAGGCAAATGCTCTTATAAACCGCGTGAGATCTTTTCTTCTTCCTTGTCCTATACTCTCCCCTTTTTATATACATATTTACATGCACTACACATGCCGGGAGCTAAGAGCTTGTCCTGGCTGGGATGGTACCCCTCTAGGGGAGATACCTTGTTGAGGAAGCCCGTTAGCCGACTATAGGTCGGCGCCGGATCTCACCATCTAGCGAGGGAAAATCACTGCCGCCTCTCGAGGAAAACACATACACAGCAATTACGGGACTAATGACCTAAAAGTTGATGCGCCCGGAATCACTAATCAATCTATCAATCAAAAAGTCATCGCCCTTCTGCTTTCTTTACGCTTATTTTACAAACAACCTACTCTATCCGGTACGTTTGAATGCTTTACGACAATTTTTGATTGTATAAATATTTAGTTCAGTACAGTGAGAGATATCGCGTGTTATTTAAAATCGTTTGAAATAAAGAATATGATGCGCGAATAAATGTATTTTTATAGCCAATTCATTTTAGTCGATTTTTAATGATGCTGTAAATATTATTTTTATATTGTTAAATGTATTGCAGGTTTTAATTTGTTTCGTTTTAGTTGCCAATAAAAATATTGCTTCTCTATCTCGAATGCAAAACGATACAAGAAGTCGTGCGCATTCTTGCGCATTCGCGCTGTTCTTGCGAAATCGTACGCGTTTCCCCGCAATTGATGAATAATGACGAGCCCTTGGTGATCAAACTTTTGATACGCTCTGCCTCTGCCAGAAGAGTCGTACGAAGGGCAGGCGTTCTTCCTACCAAATAGATGGCCCTGGGAGAACGCCAAAAGGGACGGGTTTAGGGCTGCCTACATTTCCGTACACTTGACGTTTGAAGTGTCACACGTGGGCCTGATACATGGTACATCAAAATGAAAACATACACTGAAATTTCAGGAAGTTAATGAGGGCAATACATTCTACACACTAATGCAATGTTTCGTAAACATCCGACTCTTCTGATGTATTGTATGTTATTTTTTCTTCTCCAATAGGAGGAATTAATTTTGAAGGCCTGTTCCGTCTTCTTAATATTTAGATCATCTAGCAACCTTGCCCTTGGTATTGTACTAGAAAGTTTCTTTATAGTTTCAAACAACAATGATGCCCAAATATTTTTCGCACAAATGCCATGTGGGATAAAAAGGAAGCCCTGGCGCACCTAAAATAATTTGGAACGGCCATGTACAATAATATTTTTTTTAGTCTTTGCACTATTCTATTTCATTTTTAGTCATTTTTAAAATGTTGTCATGATTGTCTCCTTATACATATTCCATCCTTGTTAATATACACTTGAACTATTCTAAAGGTTTTTACTGTTTCCGAACCATCACTTAGTTCCAATTTTTGTAATGCCCGTTTATTGTCTTCTTATGACGTATACCTTTCGTTGGAACATTTGTACGTTTTCATTAAACTTACAGCTACATTTTCTTTCTGTTTCCTTCCTTTTTACCGCTCCTCCACTCTTCTATTTCTACCACTTTCGAACATTTTTCATTAAGCACTCACCGTCTGCCGTTTTCAAAATGATTTTATAGTTTATAATCAGGTAGATAATTTTCTTTTTAATGTTTAAATAAAATCTTGTGTGCATTCCGCATTTTTAATGTCACTCATAATGTCACTTATTCTGATCTTTACTATTTCACATTCTGTGGATTTCGTTTTTAAAGCACTATCTACATTCTATTAGTACTTTCTGTCTCATTTTCTGTCCTATCGTCAAAATATATATTCTTCTTCCATAAATAAACATTCATCCTCAATTTATTCGCCTCTATATCGTAATTACCAAACTGATTTTTTCGACTCTTCATTGAAAACTCATTTCTCTATTATATCTTCATTAACACTAAGTTGTTCCGCCCTTTTCCTGACTTGCCTATCCAATTCTCAATCGGTGAATCCCCAAACTTTGATCCGTTGCAAATGTCAATACAATTATCAATTTTCCTTTAGCAATAATGAAAGTTCATATTTTCAGAACAAAGGTATATTTATTCATAGAAATATGCTATATACTTTTACATATCCATCAAAAAATTAAAACACCCCTTTACATTACCTGAAATCTGTATCAATATTTGATTATTGATTAGAAAATCATACTATAATACGAATTTACTTCTTGATACGTGTTCCTTCGCATCTGCTTTCGCCGCGCTTCTGCCAGCGGGTCCGCCACTTTCTTTCCTTTCTGCAACCCACCTTCCACACAATTTTCTGCGGCGACCGCCTGCTTTCGCCCGCCGCGCGCGCCTCCGACCATCACTTCCCGGGGCCATCGACCGGCCGGTGGTGGCACCGGGGGCGGGGGCGGGGGCGGGAGCACACAACCACGGCGGCGTGGGGCTCTGGCATCCGGGCGGCGGGATAATTACGGGGCGCGACGCACAGTGGGCCGCAATAACGATTACAACGACGACAACATGTGTAATGTTTATTACACCATCATCAATATTGGGTCTTCTTACGTGTTGACTAACACTTTGAAGTACACAGTGGACAGCTCACAAATGGGTAATATGTATCACTAATTACTAATGCGCGTAGATATTGAAAGAAAACTATGCAACCTCCAGCTTTTTGAGGGATTCCTGTGCCTTCGTTAAACCCACAGAAACTCGTGAAAAAGCAAAAAATCTAAATTATTGTATTGTTAGGTGATAATAATTTATTTGTTGTTCTTGTGCAGTGTTCCCGTTACTCTTGGTAAAATAAATTTGTGCGGATTTAGTCAGTAGCATTTTGCTTATACAGGTCAGTAATGTATGTAATATCTAATTCTACTTTTTTTACCAAAATTGTTCATGCAAAGTCGTATTTTGTGTACCAAATTCCAGTTTTTTCTTTGTAAAGCTTCAATGCCCGACGAAGACGTCTAAAGACTTTTGGTCAAAGAAACGTCGGAATGTAGTATTTTAGAATTTCTCCTCCAGATATCTCCCTCAACGGGTCACCGCCCCAGTCGTAACAAGCTCAAAGTTCGCGACTGGTCTCCCGACATACGTGGTAGTGTGGTGCATGCAAGTGGAGTGTAGGGAGCGAGTATAAGACAAGGAAGTGGAAGGAACGATTGTGCACGGTCCGCAGCTCGTTTGTTAGAGAACCGCTTTGGCATTCGACTGGTATTCACAGGAGAAACCACGGAAACTTGCCATGATCTTTGATCTTTGCCAAGTTGAGTTCTCCTCCAGACAGCGGCTGAGTTTTTATTCAGATATATAGCAAATGTTGATAATGTTTCACCATAAAATTTCGAATCTCAGTACCTCCCGGTTCCAGTCGCTCCAGAGACAGCGGCAATGTTGGCTCAGAGCAAGACTCAGCCGGAATAAGGGGAAGTGGAGGCGTCGGTGTGTCTGCCGGGTGGGGAGGGGCAGGCTCTGGAGGAGGCGCGTCTCCCCAGAACGCGTGTTGACAGTATCTTTATTTTCGCGCCACCTCGACCGCCGGGTTAAGCGGCAGATCGCGTGAGCAACACCCCAGTCATCGCCCCGACATCTCCCGCTCCCACCCGCCTCCCGAATGACTCACCACCTCGTCTTTACTTAACACTAGAAAGCCTACATTGGTGTCCTACCTAAAAGATGGGAAGCACTCAAAGTGACTGCTTCAGAAAAATGTTCTTATTTATTGATTTATTGGGTTAGTTTGGGAAACCTAATTTATAATGTTTATACATTATATGCGTGTGGCCCCTTCATACGGTGCCTCTCAGCAGTCCTTGCGAATGGCGCATCTGTAGCAACACATTATCTTAAATGGCGGTTTTCACACTGTGGGGAACTCGCGCTGCTCAAGCGGTCGGCGGAGAACTCCCGCCAACAGCAGCGCAGAAGCGCGTCCGCGCCACTGCTAGTAGAACAGTTCTAAATGGCCGCGTTGACATTAGATGGTGATATTTCGTGACGGAATATTAAATATTTGAGATTATGTCTCATGTTTGCGAACTGGTGATTCTATCCAAAACACTTTCAGTCACGTCGTCAAACCCAAATTCTTGTAAAATAAAACACTGTCGACGCCTATAATTGTGATCACAAAGAAAACGCATTTCCAAATAACATGAAACCCTTGCTTTAATCAAGGGATATAACCGCAGCCTTCTAAAACAGCAGTTATCCTAAGACCTGTTGAATACTTATACGACCGTACCCTGGAACATGATTGTCTGCCGGGATGGTATTTAAATTTTAAAAATCTTCCAGCGACCTCATTGGCGCAAAACTATAGGAAAATATGGAGATATACTAAAACCTATTGGTTATTAATGACTTATATCAGTTCTTATTTCTTTCACCAAAAATTGAAATACAAATTCATTACAATTTAGCAAATACTTCAAAAAGGAAGAAGTTATTTACAATATCCATCGCTGTACAAACTCCCATATATCAACCTGACAAGCTAAGTTATACGGATTGCGTTGCCATCTGCACGGGGAGATTTATTATCATCAGTGTCAGTCGCCAGGTGTAATTAGTAGTAGCAATACGAGGTTTTGAGAAGGATCGGTTGGTGACCTTCGTTACCAAATACAGAGCATTCTACCGCTATGTGCTGGATGTGCCGGTCCGTTTTGTTTGGAGCGCGTTGCATTTCTAATTAAACGCCAGAACCGCGCCCCTTGTTTCCACGCGGTGGAGAAATCAACGCGGCACACGCCGCAGCGGTCACACGACTGGCTACGTGTACGTGGGTTGGTGGTGATGACATTACATTCCGTGTCGTTTAGTGGAGGCGCCCGGCTTGGCGTTTCCAACAGCGGACTTTCAACTCCCGTTCGCACGTTTGTACGTGATGTTGATGCGCGGTCGAAAACTTGGCAAACGAGACTGAAAGTTGGCTGCTGTATCGTGTCCATCTGCTCCTCAACAAGATGGTTAGAATTAAAACATAACAAGGTGAATCCTACTTACTGAACTATACTTGATAAAAGATTGGAAAACTAAATTGACGTAGCAAACCCACGGGCCTAGAAATACCAATTAATTGATTTGTTTATTTGTTTGTATATTTTTTAGATCCAGCAAATTAAAGACGCTTCTTAATGGTTAAATACGATATTTAACTACTATGGTTCATTTTTCAGTCACCAAACTACTCATAACCGATATAACATTGTGATTAGAAACACGTTTAAACTGTAAAATCTGAAGTAAAAAGCTGTAGGAGAGAACTTACTCTTATCTTCGATGAACCTATTTTTGCTTATATCGAAATGATTCACTTTTCAAAACCAGTATATTACATGAAAGTAAACGTATTTCCCCATTTAAACAACACTAACGTTTTAACTGCGGTCTGACGCATAGAGATATTGTTAGCTGAAAGGAGTACTTTGTTTTGGAGGTACAAATGAAAGCGGAGGTGGATTAACCATAAGGTACGAGAAACATTCAATATTGCTTCTTTCTTGTTTGTTCATTAATGATTCTTCCTCTTAGACTAATATAAGTGGAATTTGAAGTTTTAAATGGACCTTACTTGTTGAATGCATAAATTACCGTAAAAGGAGGTGTCTTTGTGTCACTGGGAAGATTTCAGAAAATAACTTGTTTAATTAAAAAAACATGCTTTGTCAATTTGATGTGGTGATAACTATTGAAATGATTTTTTTGAAACAAAATGCTACTTAAACGTGTCACAATGTCACCTCATAGAATGGAGTGACTTCATGTCCCTATTTTTAATGCGCATTGTTCAATGCTTCACGAAGCGTGGCACAGTTACATTCCTTGTTCATAATTGCTTTGTAGCAAGGAATGAATCAAACAGTATTACAAAGTTTAAAACTTAGTTTACTGAATTTTTTTAAGTTATTAAGTAAACATTTTGACATTGGTTATGACAACAAAAAACGTATCATTGCCCCAAACCCTTTTTTGCTCTGGTATTGCGTAGAGTCCTCTTTTTGATTTTATCCCGTTATTGGAAAGTCATTATTTTGTGACCTAACGGGTGCTTTGGGGACTACACGTACCCAACACAAAAACTTGTGTAAAAGTGTTGAAATAAAGAAGATATCTGTGTGATATGAACAAGAAATTTTATGCATTATCATTAGGATTAATGCAAAAATAATTAAACAAGATGCACAGTTACTAATAAAATTAAAAAAAACACATTAATGGCAAAATGAATCACTAAAGAAGAACTTCTCTAACTATATTTTGTACCAATAGATAGAGTACTTATAAAATTGTCTTTTGAGGAATCTGCTCAAGGAGCACCAATTAATCATATCCTATGACTAATACAACGCAACCTCAATTTTAAGTCACTCTCCACAGAACCACATTCACTGCAATTTCCGAAAGTACGCTCTCCACGCTCTCCCCCTCTTCGCCACTGAATTTGCTCTCTTCCACTTCTAAATTGACGTTGGCATATTCCTCATCTCATGGGTCATCTTCCCTAATAAAAACCCACTAAGCATCATAGTTTTGTGAAAAATAAAGAAAAGCAACACCGGATAAATTATTAGGTTATCGGTGTGGTGGGGAATGATTATTCCACACGAGCCAGAAAAATTAAAATAATTAGTTTGTGCTCATCTTCAACAATGAGACCACCGCCAGGTTCACAGAACAATTGACTTCCTAAGAGGTACCCAGACGCATAGGTTCCTTCGTGCAACAGCTTCACGTAGGTTCAGTATCTTTCAAACTTGTGGTATTAACAGCCACCACATCACGTTACTGTACTCTGTACTCTGTTACCACGTTACTGTTACTGTTCTGTGCCACCAAGTTACTGTACTCTGAGATGCAAAACAAATTTTCCGAGGCGCATGAGAACAACGTCAATTCATGCAAAAGTATGACCTATAAACGCGGCAACTCAGAAATGATAATGCATTTCCTCAAAGGTGTAAACAACGAGCACAACTCATCAGGTACATTATGTATCCACCAGCGCCTCTGGTGGAGACAACTCAACATAGTTCAATGCAATAGTTTTCTAAAAGGCGCGGTGGCACCTACGCGCACAAAGTCACCCTTGCCTACGGTGTTTAGTTTTACTTTAAAGCATTTGTTTTCACGAAAACCATGAAAAGAATGCCTTTGAGTTTGCTACCTCTTTTGCCTTTTCATGTGATGCTAATATTGCGTAAAATTGACAAAACTTCCATGAACACTGAGATCAGAATTTGGTGATTTATTGCATAAAAACCAATATTTATTTTATAAATACAATTATTATACCATAGAAATGTACTACTAATTGCATGATTTAACATAGTAATATTTCCTTTTGAACTATTTAAGCACATTTATTTTTTATATTCTGCTCAATAATATCATAAGTAGGAATTAGAAATACGCCTTATTAGTAATTTTATTAGAATTTAATATAATGTTAGTGAGCAATGTAAGGATTGAATTGCATACTCTCTGAACTGGATATAATATGTAATTTTCGGATCATGTTTCGAATCTGTAGTTCTAAAATACGTCACAATGAATGAGTGTAATGTGACAGGAAACAATATGAGTTGGTACAGATAGTATTAATGATCTGAATCCCGTAAATTTGAATCTAGATATGATCGTACTGAAATATACGAGAGCAGATGAGTGTCACATCTGTTTCAGCGATTATGTACAGGCGCGAAGGGAGGGTATTGTGAGAGAATGAGAATATCTCCCATCTCAATTCCCCTACGTCTGTCACGATCAATAGGGATTTCTTCAGTCCATAAGGCTTGTACTGGTGTTGACTGGCGCTATATTCCGTGAAAGGTCCTTCATGCGTGAATTGACTAACATAATTGCAATTTGCTGTTACATAAAAAATTAAACTTTCTCGGCACATCCATTTTAAAAATTTATCAAAAGGAACTGTTTGTGTCCACTGAGTGCAAGCACAAAACAATGCTACCGTTATTTAATAAGTAAAAATCAATGTTTGATTGCTTTTTAAATTTTATGCCCTGCCTTTATAAAAGTTTTTCAACTTATTGCTTGGGCGTGCGCAAAGAATATAAGCATAGTACAATGGGAATGTGCGTATGTCTGTCGCGCATAGACGCACGTTAAGTACAATTTTATGCGTTTTTGCTGACTCAAGCGCTCAAACGAGGGCATAGAACAAACCCTCTACTCGCGAGCAAATCATTCATCTATTAAAATGTTTGCAGAGCGTTGCGTAAAACGTGATTAACATTCAGTGACCGGTAGCGTGTGAAGTGTAATACATTGCGATAGCGAAGCATTACCGGGTCTACTAGAAGGTTATAAAATGTATGCGCTCAGTTGAGTGACGAATATTACAGTTGACTTTATCGCGCCTGGTGGCAGGAGAAGGCAGTACGCATGCACGAGTCAGTCGCCCACCTCTATTCAAGGCTGTGCACTTGGCGAAATGATCAAGTAGTCTGTTATGCAAACATTAATTTAATACCCCAAATCATAGTTCATTCCTCAAGCATTGAAGATATACAAAATTATACGTTTGCAATACTTTCCACAACTGTATTACGCCTGGACGTTAAAAAAACAATGTACTAAAGTATATCTTGAACAGCCTGAGAAGATATCATGACATGATTTGTTGGAATGAAAGTTGACTATAGAATGAAGTACACAAATATACTTTCGAAACACTGTGCAGCTTGTTGGAAAACTTAAATTGTCTCAAATATTGATGTTCAGATTGCGATCTCAAACGTTTTAGAAGGCGGTGCTTGACTCTCGCATCTCAAGGTGGCAACGAAAGACGCCGTAATGGGGGAAAAGTGAATTTATGAGAGAAGACTGAGCGAGTGCGATGGAAATGACAAAAGTTAGACAGTATTACATGCAAGAGGAACTACTTGCTGATAGGTTGAAGCGAAGAGTTTCTTGAGCTGTTGCCAGGCGGAGTGAAAGGGAGGGGGAATTTTCGCCCAGACTGTTAGACAATTAATTTATTATATCGTAACAAAAATGATAAATGATAAAGAAAAGTGACAATCTAATTGAAGTTGTTTATTTAACGTCAAAAACAGTTAAAAACTCTGTAACATGCTATAAAAAATATGTATTCTGTGCATGTTTCCGTAAGTTTTGGCATCTCTACTCTAACACATAAAATTTAATTCTGTATAGAGATGGAAATTAGCATTTTTGACAAGAATTGATAGGAAAATATACGTTCCAATGTACTGAAAAATATTTGCAAAAAATCAAATATAGATTTGGTCTATTATGCCTTATCATGCCCTTCGTGAAAGAATATACTTCCGCAACGAGAACATGGCGAACAAGAATTTGAATAACTATATTTCCCACGGAACTCTAAAAGATGTGCACGGCAAAGCTTCATTTGTACCTAGAAGAAAAAGAATGGGCAGCATTCGCTCAAAGGATAAGGGAAAATAAACAAAACACCTGATCGAGATGGGGATTGTTGACTCAGAATCTGGGAGAGAATACTTGTTCATAAATTAAGCGATTCCTGACCTGTTGGAGTTATATGTCGAATGGTTCTCGAGTTTAGTTAAATGTAAAAAACTTTTCTTATTAAGGTCATTATTAGGCAGTCATCAGAGCTGTAGAATTATAAATTAAGTAAATGGTATTCTATGGTTTCTTTTGGTTTGTATAGCGATATCTCACGTAATGAATAATTAGGTTCAGCTGTGTCTCTAACATTCTGAAATGCTGCGCGTAGCTCACAGTGTTGACATCTGTAGCGGAGCTCTCTATCCATTGTCGTAAAAATTAAAATACCTTGCTCCTTCTCCGGGTACATGTCATTGAGAACCATTCTATTGTCACTTGGACGGCCGGTTAGGTTTCCTTCAACGGGCTGACTCCTCTAGGCCTGCCCTCGGATAGCCGCTTCGGTATCATCCATTTATTTCCTGTTCCCCATTTTCAATGAGAAACAGGTATGTCGTAATCAGAACAGTTCTATATACTGAAGTAGACTGCTCACTTACACTGACACTTAAACTTCTTGAATTCGATGAAAACATGCAAACTAGTCACAGGTCGCGGAGCTATACTGAGCGGAATACACGATGTTGCCTAGACCACAGCCGCCGAGCGAATGCGTGTCGTTTTCGTTCTCCATGAATAGTGAAACAGATTTAACTATGCAATATTCAGTTGGTTTTCTAAATCAATCTATTTTATTGAGGAGCAATAATGACATAATACAACTATTTTCGAGGTACTTTTTGTATTTTTCTCGTCGTTAATGACCAGTTAAGTACTTATTTCTAACTAATAATATCTGCATTCAATTTGTAGCTGTTGTTTTGAATAGCAATTAGTTATTGAAAATGATTACATACTCGCACATCAACAAGATACTTGTAATTGTAGTTTGTATCCAACATAAATTACTACCGTGTTTCAAATACTTCCTTTCAATTTCATAATGTTTTCATATCGCTGATCCTTTTAAGATAATCAAATTGTAAAATTTAATTTTTTCCACAACTGAACTGTTAAACTGTTTTTATTTGTTGCTATATAACTCACAACATTTAATTTACCATTACTTAATCAAATAATTTACAAAGCTTGATGAATGTTGTGATGGGATTTTAAGGTTTGATAACTGTGTTTATTGTTTCTTTTTAAAGAAAAGTGTTTTTTTCTGAAGTTTGAGATCTTAAAGACTGCAACCTATGGACAACAAATTCAATTGAAATATTTTTTAAATCAACTCGTATTAAAATTTTGTGATATGTCAGTTTTTAAGCTCATTTTTTACTACTAGAAATTATTTATTATTGCATATAGTTGCAATTAAAGAAATCATATTAAATGCATTAATAAATGAAATGATGAAATGCATTATTTAATGCAATTAAATAAATTATGAAATTAAATTAGATATAATTAAGAACTCATTATTACATTAATTGAATCTTCCTTCTATAACATTTTTTTCAAATTTCCTTTCAAAGGAGAGTAACTACATGTAGTACATTAATTGAATAAATTAACTTCATGGCACTAACGTCTAGGCATGCCGACGTAGGTCAAAGCCGGATCTCACCATCCAGCGGGGGAAGATCACCGCCAAACACCCCAACAAAAACATGCACTTAACGGAAATAATGACATTATCAGTTGATGCGTCCGGAATCATTAATTAATCGACAAATCATGACATTAGCTTCAATTGTTTTTTGTGGTTTTTATTTCTAAAAATATTTCACCAAAAACTTGAATGACGTTAACAAATTCTGACAACAGCAATGTTAGAAATAGATACTACTTTTGTTTTGGATTTCGTAAAATTTTCAGTATTAACTTTTTATACTATTTCTTATAGTTACTGATAAGGAATGATTTTTTGTAAATATTGCTTATTAAAATATGTATAAAATGAAATAGAAGTTAAGGTATTTGAATAAATTGAATCCTGTTTGCTTTATAGCAAAATTTCTAATCTCTTTTCTTCCTCTAACGTTATAATATCAAATTTAGTGTAAACTGCTGCGTCTGGAAGCCAAAAATTGAAGGCTACATTTGCTCGTCATGATATGTGATAGCTCCTGTGGTGCTAGGAACAAAAGGTGGGGCCTGAGAGGCAGCACGTCCAACGATAACAGAACGCACATAGCATTCCTCTCTAAAAGTGACAGACATTCTTTTAAACACTTGTCGCGTTAATCTTTTTAAGCATTGTGTAAGACTGATTAAAATATAATTTGTACCATTTTACGAAGATGTAGTCGATAATAAGTTAGAAAAAGTAATAAATACAAAAAATCTACCCATCATATAATGATTCGTATTTCTATACTAATAATTAAACGAACAATGCAACTCTTGCAGTGAAACTGTTTTTAACTATTACGGACATGAAAAGGATATTCATTGTTAGAAAAATCTATAATACATTTGTAAAATTATGATTGTTTGATTGATAGACACTGATTCCGGGCGCTTCAACTGGTAAGGTCATTAGTCCCATAAGTGTAGTGCATTCTTTCCTTCGTGAGGTGGCGGTGATCTTCCTCTGCTGAATGGTAAGATCCCTATCCGACCTACCTTTAACTTACAGAGTTTTACCCAACCAAGTGCCTTCCACTAGCGGGGCACCACCCCAGCCGAGACAAGCTCTAATCTCCCGACCGGACTCCCGGTATGTGCGGTAGTGTAGTGTATGTAAGTGTGTGTAGATAAGTGGTAGGAACGCCCAGAATGTAGAGGGAAATGGCGAAATAGAAAATATGTATTTTTCAACAAAATCGGAACTATTTTAATATTATTTGGATTTTCTCCGAGTTCCTGGGTAACTAACAAAACCATATACACCTCTCACATAACTGGAGGCTGCATTGTTTTCTTTCAATTTCTGGGTACATTGGTAAATATGAATTTAGATAGGCAGAATCGCGGGCAAAAGTCGATAATTATTTGTGAGCAAAAGTATTAAAAGTGGTTTGGTTAAGAAATTACGTTATAGACGTCACAATCCTTGAATGCAGAGAACTAAAATAATCTTTTAATCGACACAGCTAAGTGGCCAAGTTCATTGCACGATATTTTTAAAAGCAGTTGCTAAAGGGAGAGGACGGTGAAATGAAATCTGAATAGACCGGTTAAAATTAATTCTGCTAAATTAAACCAACACAATTAAAACGGACAATTCCAGTGTCATTCGACAATAACTAAAGATGATATGTTTTGTACTAATAACAGAAGCCATATCTGTGAGGTAAAGGAATGAATTTTTGCACTGAATCATTATCAGATAACTTTAAACCTTCTGTTCAATCGGACAATGAAACAACTCATCACATTTGTTTGCCAATTGTTCCTGAAGTGACAGAAATGAAAATTACAGAATAAATTCAAGAGAAGTATTATTAGTGTATATATATATATATATATATATATATATATATATATATGCAATACACTCGAAATTACACAAACTACGGTCAAAATTTGGTTTAACTTACAGTGGAAAAATAACATTGTGACGAAACATTCAGTATAACTTTCAAAGACAGAAAGTTTCCCTCAATTCTTTTTGACAATTATTAGTAACAAGATAGAAACTACTTTAATATCAGTTAACTAATATATTAACCAAATAATAGATCATATAATAAAACAATAATAAGAAATATAGTTTTCATGAAATCCTGAAGGAAACTAAATATGTTTTGCAATAACAGCACACTTTTTAAACATTATTTTTAATTTTGGTAATTTTTGAAAATTTAGAGTGTAACAAAAATGGGTTTCTCGCCACTTTTTAAATTTCCTTTGCTCTGACCAAGGAAAAAACTTAATGTCTACTTTTGGTTCCATTTTGGAAAAAAATATATTGCTTTGGCTTTACGGAAATTATTCACCGAAATCGAAATTTTGGAAATTATTCACCAAAATCAAATTTGAAATATTTATTTCAAATGCGCAGGGCGTCGAAGTCGGCCAGAGTCGGTGAATATAAGTTTTGTAAAAAAACACCTGAACGGTTTACATGCAGTTGAACACACACTGACAGACGTTTTGCGGTACCTGACGACCAATTTTTCGGTTTCAAGAATTGACAAAACGTGTATTCTATCTAACGTGTCACAGGAAGTAATTTACTCCATATAGGAATACGATTTATCACCTTTTTCTATATCAGGACCCTACAATAGAAATTTCTGACGAACCATCGTCACTCTCTCCTCTGCAATATTATTAGACCATTTTTTTAATACGTCGGTGCATATCACAGCCAGGAAGAAAAGGGAAAGTAAAAAAGTATTAAATAACAAATAGAAGAAAAAGAATCGGAAGAAAATAGAGTGAGCCGGTAAGAGATTTGAAATTTCAGCTCTAGCATTTATAGGCGAATATAAATTAATTTTAAGATGTATAATTGCAATGTTCCTTTAGAGAACAGTAGATCCATCTGGTAATCATGATGACCGCACGGATTACACGATTCCCATTGAAGTATCATTTAACCTCTCAGAAGAGTAAATTGAAACGACATCAAGACGCGGCCCCGCGTCTCCCTGCTGCCGTTGCCCTGTAGTCACCACCACCTGTCTTAATTGAGCACAACTAAATTGAATCCGGCTCTAGAAGAAATCCTCCTAAGTAGTTCGTAATAAGTCATCCCGTGTCGCCTAAAAGCTGAAGGAAAAGGACGATGGTACGAGTGTAGACACGGTGGCGGGAGCAGAGGTGGCAACAAGAGCAGAGATGGAGGGGAGAGCGCGGGTGAAGACGAGAGCAGACATGATGGCGAGAGAGGAGGTAGTAACGAGAGCACATGGGACGGCGAGAACAGAGCTGACAGCCAGAGCAAAGGTGGCGGCGAGAGCAGGGGGGGGATGAGAGCAGATGTAGCGGCAAGAGCGGAGGTAGTAATGAGAACGAAAGGGACGGCGAGGCCAGAGGTGGCGGCCAGCGCAGGAAAGCTGACATGACGGCGTGAAAAGAGGTGGTAACGAGAGCACAGGGGACGGCGAGAACAGATACGTCGGAGAGAGCAGGGGATGCAGGCGAGAACAGAGGCGGCGGCGAGAGCAGTAGTGGTGGAGTAAGCAGGGGGCAACAAAAGGAGGGCGAGAACACCGGAAAGAGCGACGGTGAGGACGACTATGAGGGCAACGGTGATAGACACGATCAAGTAAAATGGAACCAGCATATGTGCATAGGGAGGAAAATCGCAACACAAATCCGTGTTGACAAATGCTATAGTCGATTTTAACATCTACGAAGAATGAAATCATGAAATAGCTTTGCTTGCCTTGCTAGACGTACTTGATGACTTACTGACTTGGCCTCGCGCTCATCAATTTAAGCTCTTCAAACGCTCCGAGCGATCATACTCCACATCAGTGACGGGTTCAAGTAGTAGCTAGTTGCGGAGCTCTAGACGTCTCCAAACGGTTGTTGTATTAGTATTCCATTACCGGACGCCACAACTCACAGAAACCGACTTCCGCGTAATAATTCCGGCGGGGGCAGAGTAGAGCTCTGGCTGGGAGGGGGCCCTAAGCGCTCCTTGCGAGCGGGCCGCGCTGAAGGGCGCACGTGTTTGAAGATGAAATTGCCGCAGCCACAAAGACGCGTGCTGGTAATCGATCACTGGGGCAGAAATAAAGAGCCGTGTTGGAGTAAGGTCCAGGATAAAGGGGAGACGTGGAAAGAGAAGTTTAAAGAGGATTGAAGTAGGATCATATGTGAACGAAGAAGGAATATGTGTAGAAAGTAAAATAATATAAACATATGGAAAATTATAATACGTACCTAAAATTATTGAAAAAAATTAGATTATTGAAGAAAAGTAAAAATAAAATATGGAAGAAAGATTCAAAGGAAGAGAAGATAAAATTAATATAGTAGCACCACATAAATGTGCGTAGAAAAGTACAAAGTTTAAATAACAAAGAGTTACTGCAGAATTAGATGGAGAGCAAAAGAAACGTATGTTATGAAAATTTTGATGGAGAAGGAAGATGAGCTTTCTATATTATGTAAAGGTGGATAAATCAATTAAGTAATTACAATGAATAAATATAAATGGGAAATCATATTACTGTAGATGAACTATCAGCCAGAAAGCAGAAAACGATGAAAGTGTTGACAGAGGAGTAAAAACGAAAGAGGATAGGTTGGAGCAAAGAGGGAGAGGGGCGAGCAAGTAAAGGGAGCGAGGAAAGCAACGTGCGACTTGGTCCAGAGCGAGCCGCCACAAGAGGACTCCGCCGAAGCAGAGAACTCCGCACGTGCATTCACCGCCGGCTCTGTGTCGTCAAAGGCCTCGGGATCTAATTTAATTAAGTAGCGCAGCGTCAATGGATGACACGAGATCGAGACAGTCTCGTGGTCCACCCCCGCAAGGGAAGCCGCTGCAATTGGGAGAGGCATCGCAAAGTCGCTCTTTCCGCCCCAAATGTCCGCCGCCTCCCTTCCGTCGAACAGCGACTCGCGTAGAGGTTCCGTGCAGCGTCCTCGACATCGACGACGTCCTCGGCCCCCCCGCCTCCGCTCGCCCCGTCGTTCGCGGACACCCTCTCCGACAACCGCCCCGTTGCCTTCCCCGTCCACATTCCCTGTTGCCATCCCCGTCACTCTACCTGTCCCCCTCCCCGAATCCTTCACGCCTCCATCCCCGCCTCCCTCCACGTCGCTCTCTACGTCACCGCGATGCCCCAATCATCGGCCCCTCCACCTCCCTCCTCGCAACGTTCTCGACTCTCCCAATCACCCTCTTCGTCGCCCACTGTATCGCCAATCCCGTCACCCTCTCCAGTCCTTCCCTGCCGCTCTCCTCGTCAGCCACCCCCTCCCACCCCTTCACCATTTCCCCCTCCCAACCCGTCACTCAACCCGTCGTCTATCGCGTTGCCCTCCAAACCCGTCGCGCTCACCATTTAAGATGGATAATAAATTGTTTAAAAATTGCCAATATTTCGCCTAAAATGTCTTGAAAATTACTTATGTCTACAAAAAATTCACATGACCTTATTTTAAAATGTCTTTGAAAAACAGGTTTCATAATGAATAAGCTTCAATTACCTAGTTGTAGGAAGTCGATGATCAAATTTTGAATTTTTTGAAATATTGGAAAACTCAAAGATTTCTGCAAAAGGAAACCCACGTAGTTTTTCAACGGTCTTTGCGATGTCTGAATACAAAAGTAAATAAAAAATTAAAGCCATTTTTAAGAAAAATTTGAAAATGAAGCTTCATATAAAATATCCCCCAAAATCAAAATATCCGTCTCAAACTGAAAGAGACTTGCGATCATTCAGATCAATTAGGGTTATCAATTTTGGAGAAAACCATCTGGATTGTTTGTGCGTTTGGTTTGACCACCGACGGAAAGGCAGACGAAGAGACAGTTTGTTGACAATCGATTTGTCGGTATCAAGGACCAACAAAACATGGATTTCAACGTCACGTGTGAAAACGTTTTTTTACTATATTCTCAACCTAATAAGTAAGAAGATAATGAATACAACACCCTCGTTGTGTTATTTTTGGTTGGTCACCGTTGAAAATTGTCACTTAATGACACTTTCAAAATGTTTCTCAACACCTCTCGCTCTCCATGCCACATGGCGGCGAACGTCTAGTCGGACTTGGAAGGAAGTGCCCGTGCTGAAGTCATTGAAGTTCGTGACGCAAACAGGCGCTGTGCAGAACGAGCAAAATTCGGTACGCCGGAGTAACTCACCCATGTCATTCCACGATGGCAAGAGTGACCAAACTTCAGTGTTAACAGGTTGCAGTTATGCCGTTGCTGTCGCGGCCTTGTTGAGTTGTGTACTAATCTAGAGTTTTTATAATTTAGCAATTCCAACCTTCAACCACTTGTAAATGAATTTAAGATCAAGAATTGCGTTTTTGCTAAATGTTTCTTCAAAACATCAATTCTAATCCCTGTTTTACTCTTGTTGGTTGCTCTTGTTGAAACCGGTGTCCTCTACAGTTCAGTTTGATTGGTATTCCCTCATTTCAATAATTATTGCTGAGAGCGAGAAATGGGATTCTCTTGTTGATAATTGAAAACAAAACATCACAGCTAATAAACAGTGAATAGAGAATTAATATTTAGAAATCAACTGGTAGCTATGAAAACTCATACATGAATGTAAACTCTTGCAAAACATGGGCCATTATACTGAATTCACAGAAAACAAACATTTGGTTGAGATTATTTTTGCAGGTTAGATATTCAATGTATCGGCATCTTGTAATGAACTTGTATTACTATTATTTTTTAATTTAAGACTATGAATATGGCGGGAGTTATCAAATCTTTCATATATTTAAGATCAGGCCATTCTCAAATTTTTCTAGAACAGGAGTCCGAAATAATTATATCAAGAGTAACTTACCTATAATACTTCGAACTATTTACATGGACCAGATTTATCGATTGTGTATTGTTATAAATCATAATTGTTCATTTATTTAATTATTTAATAAATAATTATTACACTTATAAATTAAATAACATGATACTATGTGGCTTGGTCGAAGACCTTTAAGCCATTACAATACATATATACTATCGTACCCTGACCTTTCGAATTCTGGTATTCAACAATCCATATTTAGTGCATTGTCATCTCATCAAGAAATTGAATCTAACGTTTCTAATGAAAGATCGAATAATAATTCTACAACAACGTACAAATATTAGGTTTAGTTTCACAAAGGAACATGTAAATAATATAGAGCAATTACTCACCACTTCCAATTGTTTCATGTAAGCAGAGCTGCTATGATTAGCCTGAATCAGTGGGCGCCCTTGATTGAAAATGGCGCAGATAACCATTCCTAAGGAAAACATATCGCTGAGAATGCTGCACACAGATGTCGTTTGCACCTCTGGAGCTGTAACAGAAGAGATTATGTATGAAGAGTATATGTATATTAATTAACTGGTAATTTATGCTACTATTTAGTTAGTAATTGACCAAGGTTTTACACATCAAAGAGCTATTCAAGATCTGAAATCTGAATTGTAACCTGTTGTAACGAATACAGAAGTTTTCTTTATTCCGAAGAGTGCCCTACTCAACTGTCAGTGTAAAGAAGTGTGTCAGATCTATTTACATGAGCCACCCGAGTAGTTCAGGGAATTTATCATTTGATATAAAAATAATTTTCATAATACTATGCCCAACAGTGTTAATATATGAAGGGTGAGAATTTTTCAGTCACAATTCTGTGTATTTCTAGTTTGTATTAGCGTGGCGCTCTTTGATTAACCCGTTTCATTTCATTGACGTTAGTTTCCAGACTCGTCGAATGGATGTATACTATCTGAATTTCAGCATCCCCCTATTTATATATATCACACTCCCAAACATTCATCTATGTCTATCTCAAAACTGCATTTATGTGGCTTGTGATTGTCTCTCACTTCGTTTCACATATTTAACTTAAGATTTGTTGTAATTTATTCTTTTTTAAACTAGAAGTAACTAGAAGTTAAAAGAAATCCTTAGTAATAGGCAATTTCTTGTTTCATTGAACGTATATTCACACATGCATATTCGGAGTACTTATTTACATATTTTTCCCTCATATATATCGTTTATGTGAAGTTCCAATGATTCTTGGATATTGCTGGGTAAAGTAGAGTCTTTGTGATTAAGTTTATGCAAGACAAAGCTTCCTTCCTCCCAGATCAGAAACAGGTTAAGCATTTCACACCACATGCAATTATTCTGCAATCAATAGATTTTCGCCTGCATATTTTAGTAATGGCGAAGGACGTGACTTCGCCGGGAATAAAATTGAGATTTGGAAAGCGCATGACAGAGGCGCGGGCGCACAACCCTCTTTCAGGGCCCTAAAAGAAATCCCAGCCTCCATTCAGAGCTTTCAGGTGGAGGTCGAGGAAAAGTACTCGCGGAGAGATTGCCTGCCCCTTCCCGCTTCCCGCTTCGCGCCTGCCCCCCAGCCCGCGCCCCCTCCCCTTCACCGGTCGCTGCCTTTCGCACCACGCTCTTCTGCCCCCTTGGTGCCCTTCACCGCCATCACGCTCCCCCATCAACTGCGGGCCGCCGCGTCCCTGCGCCCCGTCCCCGTCCCCGTCCCCGCCCGCGCTCATGCCGCCCCATCCACCTCCTCCGTCGACGCTCTCGTCGTGCTGCACGCCGGTTTAATATCTGCATGTCGTTCTTCCTCCCTCCTCGCGTCCTCAAACTCAGCCTCAGGTGAGAGGCGTCGTGGCAGGAGCGCACGGCTCGTATTAAGGTGCTGGCTTGAGACGACCGCCCGCTGAATGCTCGCCGAACCCATATCCATTATAAACACGCCTGCCTTCTCGCTTTTACCGTCGTTTCCTTATTCTTTTGCATCACTTTCCACCATCTTATCTGTTCGTCTTTGTTTCTTCAGTGCCTGTTTTGCTTTCTCACTTCTTCCATCCAGCAGTGCCCACATCTATTCCCTTCCTTTTCGCTTTTGAGGTTATGTCATAAGACATTTCTTCCTCTACTACCCGCAGTTTCTTCATTCTCTCTCCACTAGATCTGACCGTATTCTTGTTCTTTCGCTGATTTTATTACTCTGTTCATCTCTCATACTATTACTTTCATTTTCTCTTTCTCACCCATTACCTCTATTTCTCCTCACACGTAGACTCATTATCTATTGTCTCACCACTTTTCTAATTTTATTTACTCTTCTCCTTGTCCGTATGTATCTATCTACGAATCCATCCATCTGCCTATCTTTCTATCTCTTTTCTTCCTGCTTCATTTCCCCGCAAAAACCTTCTTCATTGGGACCTTCTCAACTCATTGCAACCAACGTTCTCACTCTTTGTTACAAGTCTCCTTTTGAGGAAACCCGCCAATCGATATCGAATCTCGTGCGTGTTAATGAAATAGGGATTATTGATTATGGAAACTCGATAAGGCGAGGCGAGACCGCAAAGCCCAAGTAGATATTCCTCCCCGGGGAGATCGTGCATCTATTCATGGGGCCCCTAAAGAGCGTGTTGGCTCAGCGTGTGATGGCTGACTCCGTGAAATATGCGAAGCTCTTATCCCGTAATCAAGGAAGGATAAAATAATATAAAGATATAAATAATAATACAAGAATAAATAACGCCGACGGCGTTGGCCGAATTCGCTTACTACTCTCCCTGAAGTCGCAGAGGTTCAGCGAATTCGGGATTCGCGGGCATCCTGTTGGGCGGCCGGCCAGGAAACCCGGGATCCGACAGTGCCGAGCCCCTGGCCGAAGGGATACAATGCACTGACTGACTGCGACGTGACGAGACTTGACAAAGAAACTAAACGAGGATTACTCCAAGCAATTACCTCAAGCGCTAAACGCCCAACAAGAGTTTAAGGGACGCGTGGCGTCAATGACATAACATTTTTTTTAAAAAAAAAATACCCTTTGGTGCCTTTGGAGTTCTCCAGAAATCATGAGAACGAATGTTCAGATGACCTTTTGTTTTCTATACGACAGTAAAAAATCTCCTCTTTAAAGCCACACACAGTTCCATTAGATGTAGAAAAAGGTTTTAAGAACTCGTAACAAAAATTTACTCTGAAATTTGATGAACAAACGCGCAATCAGCGTATTATATACTGGCAAATAAATAAATAAATCACTTCCTGATGCATCATTAATAACTGCGATAATTAACCACACAATGCACTGGCTCGTCTCTGTACGTGCAGAAGAATGGCATGTAGTGATAGTGGGGGTTGATGTTATTGGTATTGGTTAACGACACGTATGGTTTTGTCACAAAAAATATTAACCATTTATTTTATACATTGACTTGAAGACATACAATATTACACAACTGAAAATAATATTTAACACATAATCCAAGGTACATTTCCGTCATTTTATTAGAACATGAAAACATAAAAAATGTTTCTCTTAAGACAAAAAATGTTGATGTCATATTATTCCTTACAACACGTACTATTTTAATTACTGTGTCAAACTACAAAGCGTTCCTTACAAAACGTACTGCCTTAAAATATGGAAAAGTGAATATTTAGACCATACATTTGATTTGGTTTGATTTGTTAGATATAAAAAACTCTTATGTGACCTATGGAGAGAAGTGTTGATGTACGTATGTAGTACGTGTGGAGGCGAAGACGTGTACAAGACAAAAGAGCCGCCAACAAAAAATTAGTATTTATCCCGTTTAGACGTTTATACAAGTAGAACAAATAGTGACAATTCGGATGAATGTGAAATGATTGCTAAATTTTCCTAAAACTGTTTCTCTTTAGAACAAGATATCCAATCTTTAAGAATACACGATACACCATGTGAAAATTTAGTGTTTTTAATTTAATATTAAAATAAATTATTTCCTGAATATCTGAATTTGATTAATATTGGAAATTATACACTCTTTCCCTGAAATACATCCAAAAATACATAACGTACAATAACTAATAATTTATCAACAATGTGCTGAAAATTGACTTGGATTAAGTTATCAGAGATCCACTGCGACAGTCAAACGAAAATGTTATGAGAATGATTATAGTATTGATTTATGTGGACAATATGTTTATGTTAGGCATGACTTAATTTCGCTGTACTTCGCTGATAATTTAAATAAGAAATTATATTAACGTTGTACCTTTCGTTGTATGTAGCGCTACAACAAGCAAGTAGCGCTACAACAACAGAAATTTTCTCTCAATATTCCAAACTTAGGCAATTTTCAAAACATTTAGAGAGAAGATGAAAAATGAGACTTGCGCCATTTTTTAAGCGTACTTTTCTCCATCAGTAAAAAATAAAGAAACAGTTTAGAGTCATTTCTGAGGTAAATGTTTTATAAATTGAATTAATTTCTGGCAGAAAATTGTCAAAAGTAGTATTGCTTTAGAAAATTTTTAATGATCCCATGATAAATAAGAACATACTTAATTTACGGCAAAAATCACAATATACAATATGATACTTTGGCAATGTTAATTTTCTTGCAATTTTCGAAAATACAGAGCGTCCGCTGAAAATAAGACTACTCTGTTTACCGTACTTTAAAAAAACGAGAAAAACATTTAAAGAATTTTTAAAAACTTTAGTGAGAAAATATTGGTTTAAAAATTGCCTAAATTCCACGTAAATTTATGCGCAAATGACTCATCTTTTGAAAAAGTGTATATAACTTTACTTCTGAATCTCTCTTTTAAGAACTTATTTTATTCAAGAAAAAATTATATTCAATATTGTAGTTGAAGGATGACGCCGAAAAAATTTGATCTTTTGTAATTTTCGATAATCAGGAATCTCAAGAAAATTGCGTCCTTCTTGGAAGTGCCTTTTACACTATCATAGGACAATGTTTTATGCAAAAAGATTGAGATAATTTTGAGAAAAAATTAAAAATATAATTAAATCTTGTAAAGTACCTCCTAAATTCAATATATCCGTTTCAAACTCATCGATTTCCTTTAAATGGGTCGAGAAATATCAATTTTGAAGAAAATCGGCTGAATGGTTTACGTGTTAGCGTTCACCATAGACGGAGAAAAAGACGCTTTGCCGTCAGTCGATATTCTGTTATCGAGGACTTACAAAACATGGATTCTGACTACACAACGTGTTGTAGGAAGTAATTTACTACATATAAGAACTGCATTTCTCCACTTATTTGTTACCGGGGCCCTGCAATAGATGTTTTTCTGTCAAAAATACGCAGCTTCACGGCGCAAGATGACAATACCTTCTCTTCTTACGAAGTAAGGCACGAAAGTAGAGAATTCAAGGAGATAGAGGTTGAAACTGTGTACTTGGTGAAGTTGCCAACTGTTTGCTGTTCGTCATACATTTTGGGTGGCGTGAATTGTTGAGAGAAACGTTTTTTTTCGGGTTGTCTTTGATGGAGCGAGGTATACGCGAGAGCTAATTGTACTGCTCTGCACGTCGAACCACGGCTTATCACCAGAAATACTTCGAGTGTGATGCATCAGAGAGTTCATTGTACTACAACACTGTCGTGAGTTGCTATTTATGAACAGGCTAGTGGTATGTATTTTCTGATATGTTTGCCTTTCTCATTTAAATAACTTATTTGTTATTTATTCAATTAATTTAATTTCTTTATTCATTTTGCATTGTTCAGTTTATATTTAACCTGTATGAATTGTTGATGGTCTTCAACGTATGCTACCATTGACTTAAAATATGAAAATTGCTGTAGCCATTCTATTATAATTAGCGTCCCGATTTCTAAATGCTATGCAATAGATCTCAAATACCCGACGGTCCTTTCACAATCCAGTAATAATTTCGTTCAATGCTGAACCTCAGGCCCATCAAAACGAAAAAATTATCGAGGGAAAAGTAAATTGGGACATGTATAAAAACATTCTAACAAATGAATGTCAGTATCCTAAGAATCTTAAAACATCATCTGAAATAGACAGTGGTATCAACACTCTCGAAAACATAATTAAAAATGCTGTCAAAAGGTCATCTATTAAAGTTAGGAATTTCACCAAAAATTATACTCCGATTCCTAAACCACTCCTAAATTTAATTAAAGAAAAACATAACCTTCGTAGAATGTGGCAATATTCACGCAATAAAACTGTGAAACAGAAATTAAATAGTATATCGGTAAAAATTAAACAAGAATTACATAAAGTGAGGTATACACATTTCCAAAACTTTTTAGGCAGCATCCCTCCAAACTCGAGGACAATGTGGAATACAATTAAAATGATTACAAAAGAAAAATCTTTTATCCCTCAATTATCTATTAACACAGGACTAGCAACGACGGATTTCGAAAAAGCTGAAACTTTAGCGGACCATTTTGAGAAAATATTTATAACTAACCCGGTAACCGACATTGACTTCCAATTAGAAGTGGAAGAAAATTTATCAATACCGCGATATTCTGTCCCAACAAAAACTAAATTTATATCCCCGTCTGAGACATACCAAATAATTAAGGCTTTAAAACCGAGAAAATCAGCAGGCCATGGCTTAATAAATAATAAAATGATGAAAGAATTACCTCGCAATGCAATTACTGCATTAACAGCTCTTTACAATGCTTGTCTAAGATTAGGCTATTATCCAAAGACCTGGAAAACTGCTATTATAACACCAATTTGCAAGCCGAACAAAAATCCACAAGATCCTCTTAGCTATAAACCAATTAGTTTGTTACCGACCTTTGCGAAAATGTTCGAAAAACTTATAAAATCCCGACTATTCAAATTTTTTACCGAAACAAATGCGCTACCAAATACGCAATTTGGATTCCGTCCAAACCACTCCATAAGCCATCAACTACTAAGAGTAACGGTGTACATTGCTTAAGCATTTCATAACCGAATGTACACAGCTGCAATATTTCTCGACATCGCACATGCCTTTGATAAAGTGTGGCATCTTGGGCTACTTTACAAGTTGCAAACCTTAGGAACCTCCGATTACCTCCAAAATATCATTAAAAGCTTTCTGTCAGAGAGGGATTTCAAAGTTAGTATTAATAACAATAAATCAAGAGCACATATCATCAAAGCCGGCGTGCCGCAAGGTTCCCCACTCTCTCCCTTATTGTTCAACATATATATAGCAGACTATCCAGAAATGACTTACTCAGAAATAGCACTTTATGCAGATGATACCGTATTATTTAATGCAAATTCAAACATTACCAACGCTTGCAAAGATCTCCAGTCGGACTTAAATGATTTTGTCGAATGGACAATGAAATGGAGAATTGCCATAAACCCTACCAAATCACAGCCTAAAATATTCTCACTATGAAAAATACATCAACCAGGACAAATTAAAATCAATAATACTGCAATTCCTTGGCTCAATAATGAAACGCCCGTAAAATATCTGGGTGTATTACTGGATCAAAAATTAACATGGAAAAACCATATTCAAGAAATAACGAATAAAACTTACTCAAAAATTAACAAACTTTACCCATATTTAATAACAAGTCATCGCTTAATCTGGACTGCGCACTATCAATTTTTAAAACGATAATACGTCCCTCATTTACATACGCCTGTCAAATTTGGAACAATATAGCAAACACACATCTCAAGAAACTACAAATCATTCAAAACAAGTACCCACGAAAAGCCGTACAAGCCCCTTAGTTTATTCCAAATAAGCAAATTCACAGAGAGCTAAACATTCCTTCCATTAACGAATATATTCAACAGATGAGTAACAGATTTTTCACCCTTCTTCCGTCGTGTACAAGTGCACAAATATTTAATCTAGACAAAAATGCTTCCATCCCAACCCGCATTATTTCCCGATACCCCAAAGACTCTCTTAAACCACCTTAAATTAGAATAATTAAAGGTGAATAATGATAATAGTAGTAATGGTGGTAATAATAATAATAATAATAATAATAATAATAATAATAATAATAATAATAATAATAATAATAATAATAATAATAATAATAATAATAATAATAATAATAATAATAATAATAATAATAATAATAATAAACCAAACTTAAAATCAATTTCTTTTGAATTACTGCTCTGCAGACTTTGTTTACGAGGTAGCCGTGTGGCCCTCCTCAAATACTGTTAGCCCAAAGGCCAAAAATTATGTGTATTAATAAATTGTAAGTTAAAAATCCTGAAAGGCATATTATGCCGAACAGACAGAAAATAAATTTAAAAAAAAAATACCCGACGGTCCTTTGACTACGACCCCAAAGATTCGTTGTCATTATTCTTTATACTGGAATTCGGTAACATCTCTCTCTCATAATTCCATGGCATAAGAAAATGTATAGTGTTGCAACACCACACTCTTTCCCGCAATGTTTGTAACGGCTACATAGTATCATAATACTGCTTGAACCTGCAAAAGTATTTCCAACCTGCAAAAACTTATTTTCCTACCTGGGATTCTAACCCAGTTTCTTAGGTTTAACAGGCCATCTCCGTTACTCATTACCCCCAACCTCACTTGTAAAATCAAGCTTCCCAATTTTTTTAAAAAGTTGAAAATTTTCATTCGCAATTTTCAAAAATTTAGAGATTTTCGTGCTACATTATTTCAAGATCTAGTTTTAAAGATCAGATTTAATTAAGAATCAAAGTTCTATATCTCCAGTAATGTAGTTAGCAATATTGACAGATAGATATTTTGACGTATAGGCCTGCCATTTTTTCAGTTTTAAGAAACGGTGCAGTTAGCACATCTCCGTCGTGTGTCGGTTTTTTGATGAAAGTGATTTTTACCATAAAAAAGAATAGCTTTTGTAACAAATTAGGTTTTTTGAAATGGAACCCAAAACCAATCTAACAGATCAAACTACATCCACTCACAATCCGAATTTCCTTTTTCTTTTCATCTTTCTTTTCTTTTCTTGAGAGTACGTCGCACCAGTATATATATCTCCTACTTCAACAAAATGTCCAATTTTTGAAACCAAACATAAACGGTTTACCTTGTAAGAATTGTTTGGTAGAATGTTTCTAATGGCATTGCAATAAATATAAATTTGCAATATATAATGTGTGTGGGTGTCACGATATACATCATCCCGTTTGTGCGCGAGCCGGAACGGCGGCGAGAAGACAAGAGGGGGCAGTGTAGTGGGAATCACGGCGAGGGCCATGAGGGCGCTGAGTCGGTGCATGCTCTTAGCTTCCTCGGCCATCCCCGTCCACCATATTACATTATTGCTGTGGCAATATGATTTTTTTTCAGTTTATTCTTTGCATTTAAAGTAAGGGTAAAGAAATGAACTATATTCGAATCTTGCCCACTAGAAGACATATCTTTACGTTCTGCAAATTTGGAGCCAGTAGGAAACATTCAATCCTTATTTTTAAAAATTTGTACATGATGTGATCACTGTTACTCAGAAGGCACTACTTGTGCTTTCACTCTACTATTTATCATTTGTATACCCTAAAAAAAATTCATTTTCAAAAGCAGAAATATGTCTTTTCAAAAAGAAGAAACTTTCTCTAATTAGACACTGTCCAATTGGCCGGTGTTTCGGCCCACTCCACAGCAACGCGGTGGCCTCAATATGTGGGCGCTCTCCGCTCGCTCGTGAGATAACACGTGCGGGCGAAGAAATGAGGACGTATCATCATGTAGTAGTTGCAAAAGTGCTTCGTTGTCTTAAGATGGGTGTAACTTTATATCATCTACCGGTGCTGTTTAGAGCTTATATTCATTTTTTAAAGATTCCCCCTTTTTTGTGGCTTAAAGCCGGAACTGTTTTCCTTATCGTCTATTGAAAGATAATTTTTTTCTTTAGAGTAAAATTTGGATGAAATAAATGAGATCACTTATTCGGAATAAGACCAAAATATTTTTTAGAAGGAGATAAAAATATGATTAAACTCAATTAAAGTCTAATTTTTAAATACTATATTTTGAAACTACTAAGACTGTTGTAATTGCCAATGTGAAACTGTTATGGTCGACCAAATGGTGAGAAAACGTGATTGTGTTGAACTGTGTAAAAAAATGATGAATTTTGAGAATAATTATTTATCAAACACTCTCACGGAAGAAATGTGTCAAAATCCTCCACGTGGTGTTGATTTGAAGGCTTTTATCAAATCAAAATTTCCACATAAAATTTAACGAAAAAATAAGCATACGGTAATCAAACAAATGTAGTTTTCATTGAAAGGCTCAAACTTGTCTAACCTAAACCAGCACTTTATTAAAAATTAAAAACTACCTAATGGCGGTAACCAGATCCGGTCTCTCTCACTAGGTACATCTAGTACACTAATATGTTTTCAAGGCTGAAATATTTTTCCAGTTCATTTAATGTCTCAAAGACTTCATAAGCCTAATTTTGTTGTGGTCAGCCTTTTGGACCTAGCGCGCGCGCGCAAGGATACTCCGCGCGCCGACGAGCTCGCTGGTTGCGGAGCGCCGCCAGCGACACGGGAGCTTCCAGGCGAGGCTATCCAGGGCCTCACCCTCATACTTAAGGGGCGGCGGGCTCCAGCCCGCGAGTTCAGTTGGGGGCTCAGACAGCAGCTGGTGGACGGTAGCCTACGCCGTACGAGTCCGGGCAGGGGCTCGGTCACGGAGTTTACGAGAGTCAACACGGGAGTCGCCTACGCGGCCGTCGGAGTCAGCGCGCGGTGTGGACCGCAACGAGACAGCAAGCCGTGGCGGAGGGCGCACGGGAAGCCGCCGAGAGAGACGCCTCCACGAAGGCGAACGAGTCGGTCGCTCGCTCCACGGAAGGCCCAACCCTGGGGGCCGCGTGCTGGCATTGCACGGACGTGCACGGAGGGCGCATTCGCGCGACAAGAACTCTCCTCAGGGGGAGTGGGACATTCTTCACTCCGAAGCTGTCTAATTGTGAACTTCATGTAGTGTGAATTAAGTTAATGTTGACGTATCATTAAACGAACACTTCAAATTTATTTTTCACCTTATTTCTCAAATCTGCTTGATTATTGGATTCTCAGAAAACACTTTTATTCAGAATCGCCGTTTTCTTATTGCTTAAATTAACCCAGTAGTTATTAAAAGATACGGTTTCGAACCTTTTGTAGTTCCAGAATAAGTAGGACAAAAATATTATCTTTGTCAATTTTACTTTGCAGATTTTACAAAAATATACAATACAATTTAAATTTGGTATCATTTATTTCAAGTATTATTTTCAAGTTTTTTAGTTACAAACTTTGCTCTCCAATGTTCTTATGAAGCCAAGTAAAACACTATTTTTAAGATAAGGTATAAAGATATAATATGAGGAAATATTTGCGATACAATTATTAGTAGTATAACCTAGCATCTTTAACATCAAAATATTCCCATATTGTCGAAGCGTCGCTTGCCAAATATAATTTCTTACCCTGAAGACCGTGGCATCTATCAGTGAAGATGAAAGGGATTCCTGAATACCTGTTGCTTCCTCTGTTCAATACATTCTCATACCTCCCCATCTTGAATGGGATGCGACGTACATAAACTGTCCTCCTTCAGGCCTAGGGCCGTGTGTGCGAGATGGATGTCGCGATTTGAAGGAGGCTTTGACCTTTCGTGTGGAGCTACAAAGCGCTCAAATACCAGAACTAGGTCGATTTCCAGGAAGTGGCCGTAGGAGGAGACTGTTTGTAGCCCTTTGCTAATAACACGATGAGAATCCGTGGTGGGGAAACAGCTTGGTGTTGGGCAGGGTTGCTTCTCCACGCGACTCGCACCTGTGCCGGTTGCTGGCAAACGCTGCGGGCGTAATTATGTATCTGTGTAATTAATTGTGCAAACTTCGCGCACCCGTGAACATGCAGCTGACAGTATGGGACAAGCCGATACACTTCCATAAACAAATTCAGGTCGTCTTCCGGCTGCGTTGATGTACTCTCACAGTGCTGTTTGCTTTCTAATGGAGGAGGTGTTGAATGGTAAAGCGTTAAATAGCAGGAACATACTAAATACAAGCATATTTCTGCATCTAGGGAGAGTGCGAATTGTGTTTGAAATTACTGCATGAGATTAAAGATTAGTGTTCGCATTCAGATACACAGCATATTTGTTTCAAAAGCAACATCAATAATGTTGGGCTTTTTAATAAGGCTTTTTTAATATTTTTGTAAACATTTTTTAAATTTTTTCTGGTGTATTGCAGTGCATTTGTCTTCAGTACTTTCTTACAAAATGTGGAAACGGTGCACAATGTTTAACACAGTAAGGCCCTTTTCTCCTCGCATTTGACATTATTCATCATAAAATATTGTTTTAAAATCTACTTTCGTATTGAATTCGTGTTATTTCCGCTCATCGCTAATAAATATATCTTATTCATCTATCTTAGTAGTGGTATAAAAACTCCTTACTGGAATGGTCATTATTTACTCATTCTTCTGATTTATTACCGACTCAGCATCGGGTCTCCCAGGTTTCGAATTTAGAGCCCGTACTATTCCTTCCATACGAAGCCGATATGCCCTTGTCGGTTAGAAACGGAAGAACAGTTCATGATAGAATAATCTTTGCAAAAAAGTAGAGTGACATTAAGTATTTCCTATTGGATCTATAACAAAAATTTACTAGGAAAAGAATAAACAAAAATTCAATATAGCTTTCGATTTCAAATAAATAACTGATTGCGGCAGTAAATGTGAACGATGTGCAGTTGACTAATGATAAAATAACAACAGGTCTAGTTTTTTCAGGTTCAGTCAAACTTTAAGCGTCCATTTAAATGGATTGAACTCAAAGTTAAGTTCCTTATGCTATAATTGAAAATTCCTTCAAATCCAGTCTGCCCTCAAATAGCTCGTTACGAGTATTTGGGGAATGTAGTACATTCTTCCCAGAGTTCATCATATAACATTCTGGGAAAACATTCTGTAGTTCCCAGACTTTTGGATTGTTGAAAGGAATTGAATCGACCAGAAGAAAATGCCATCCACGTGATTTTTGCAAGCATCTCTTTGTTGAGCTTTATATTTTCCCACTTTCTTGTAAATTGAGTTACAAAACAGTGGGTTTTGTTAAAAATGTTTTATTCAACGGTGGAAACTTATTCATGCATTACAGGCACCTGTAATTACTATGTAATGTTGTAGAAAAATATTTTCTCTGCCATAATTGGTTCAATACAATTAGAGGTTACTCAGCTATTTGAAAACAAAAATTATATTTACTAGCGACCTCCACTAGCAAATATGTTGCTGAGCAAAACCACACAAAATGGCTTTTCATAATGTAGCACGCATTCTGCAGAAGAACAAACCTAACAAATTCTTGTATTGCACTGAAATATATTAAATATTTTAACAAAAACAATCTTCTCGAATACTGCTATAACATAGTATGGTGTGTTACATATTATGCCGTGTGTGTGACACGGAATTTCAGGCATTCATTTCACATAAAATAGGCAGGCAAAAAGGCATTTATTTTTATTAAGATAGGCATCAAAAAGGCATTTAATCTAGCTAAAGTAGGGTAGAAAACAGGCGTATAAATAATGAAAAACCATACTTAAAGGGAATTATTGTTAAAAATTATTAATTTAAATGATTCACAATTTAATTATAACTCTAAAATTACATTAACACTTAACGTATAAGGAAACGATCTTTTCTTGGTAATCTCGATTCCACATGACCATTCAGTATGATGGCTCCAAATTTGTTTCACTTGTATTCGCAACGCTGTCTCCTCGAATTGATATTGCTGACTCCCTTTTTAATCTTGAAATGCCATCATAGTAAACATAATTATATTTTTCGATCTTAGTATTTGATTAATCGCCAGATTACTGAGAATATTGAGAATTGTATATTAATATACTGAGGTACATTGTATACCTCAGTATATTATACACAGAGAGCTTTCCTCAAGAAGGAATCAGAGACCATACTCAAAAGTAAGATGGGGTTCCTCATGAGAGAAGAAATCCTGTCGGCATCAGTGAAAGATAAAAAGTCGTGACTGGTATCATGTTCCTTTTTCATTTAGATTTTTAAAAGAGCCTCTGCTTCTACAGAAAGACAAAATACGACTGCGCCTTCGTGTTGACCAGGCTTGCTCGAGATCGGTGCCAGGAAAAATAATGCAAAATAATGACGAAAAAAGCAAAAATAAAAGAAAATGGCAACAAATAGGCATCAGAAGCTAAAATAAACTAAAAAAGGCAAAAGAAAAATCTACTATAACAACTCCGAAATTACAGTTAAGTGATGCATATTGCCAAAAGTCATGCAATAGTAGCAATAACAAAAAGACATTTCGCCAAACTTCCATGTTCTAATCTCAGGCTTAAGAACTTTCCCCACCGCCGCCATCACCGTACCTCCCCTGCGGGGCATTTCCATTCCGCGGCGATCAAAGGTTTCCCGGAGCCGCGGCCTCTGCCGCCACTGCAGCCAGTGTCCGGCCCTTTCCCACCACCCACATGGTTGGGCTTTCTCCAGCTTCGCCTTCTTCCAGCCGCACCTCATGACATCTCTTTCGCCCGTTGTGACTGGTCAGTGTTTGCGCCCAAGACACTTCGATGACACTCAAATTAAATAAATCGACTGCCACTGCTAATTAAATCTACGGCATATACGACTACCAATAGTTTAGCACTTCATGATAATGATTTGTCCTACACCAATTTTCACTGACGTGTTATCATTGCTATTTCTGTCCTAAACGAAGTTATAGAATTAGACGAACGCTAATTGTATGGATTTTGTCATCGATGGGTTTTGTCTTCTCTCCTCTTAGCCCGACGAAACGTAAATGTTAACTGGATATTTCATCAACGATTTTTCTATTTCTTGGCTTTGCCGGGCGAAACTAAAATGTGTATTGTATTGAGAGTATCTTGTCATGATCAAATTTTAGTTTACGCCTTGGTTACGCCTTGTAGTGTGAATTATGAGATGATAGGTGAAGGGAGAATCACAAATATGACCATGTCTACGCAGGACTCGAACCTACAGCCTCCTCGGCACAGACGACGGCTGTCGCAACCGTCTGCGCCACGGGACCGACTGTTATTATTATTATTATTATTATTATTATTATTATTATTATTATTATTATTATTATTATTATTATTATTAATCATTTTTTACGTTATAACGACCGTTTCTCACTCTCTACATGCCACTGGATTTTCTTCCGCCAGGCATCTTCTATTCTTCAGAAGTACATTACGTGTGAGTCACAAGCCTGAAACGCCGTTGCTCTAGCCAGTCGTCTCTTAAATAAGTGACATATGCAAATTATGTTATGTGATCACTAAATGTCATATTGCTAAAAGAAAGTAAATAAACCTAATAGAAAGCTTTAAAAAAAGCGAAATCGATAAACATCATGGCTGATTCACAACTATTGGTATTTGTCTTTCTCTCAACCACTTCAAACTTGATACCACGTTGCGTGGACTGGACGGTATGCATTTTCGTAAGTTTAGACGGACGTTTTAGAATAGACGACTGCAAAAAATTAATTCACGATTGGAATGTGATGTGAGTGAAAATAACTGGAAAATACGGCAGACCTGCTCAGCATTGATTGTCATCGCAGGGGTCTCTTCAGCGCCGTCCTCACTAGCAGTTGAACAGCAGCGGAAGGGGCGTCTCCGTTTCTCGAGATCGCAACAATTAACGGGGAAACCTCTTGAACTGTTCCCACTAATGAGGCGCGAGGAGCTGGCCACTGTAGATGCCGGTGAAGCCGAGTTCTTAGGTGGAAAGAGCAGGACCTTTAGCCCGACTCCGTTACTAATAAAGACTATTAGTATGAGTATTATTATTATTATTATTATTATTATTATTATTATTATTATTATTATTATTACAGTTCTTTGAGGTGACTTTGTACCAGAAAACAGTGCTTTTGTACTTGTGAAACTAAAATAATTGTTTTACATTTTTGATACAAATTTATAAATGTAAGGCAGCTTTAGAGGTATGTTTTTACATACAAGCAGTTTATTTAACAGTTTTTTTATTAGATAGGAGAGGAAGTTTATATGGTTCAATGTCAGCCTCCAGAGTAAGGTGACTTTGTCCGCTTCGGTCTTTCTTATGAGAATGTAGGCAAATTTGAAAGGATTAAAGAGTAGGGTGTCTTTATACCATATCTTAACCACAAAAAATTATCAAATTTAATTGTTTATTACAAGTACAAAATAACTTTCATTTAAACACTCAATATCATTTGTTATCTAAGGAGCCATTGAGACTTGTTGACAAATACGCTTTTCCTTATACAAGAAATTTATACAGTTTTTCACAATAAAACAGAAATCTGTCTTTCCAATGGGAAATCCTTATTCGCAGAAAGCTGAAAGATGTTGAATGAATGCTTCTTCTTCTTGACCACCAAACTATTTCTGATCAACAATAGTACCAATGTCTTTACCTTGTTTCTTATGATATATCGTAAAATTTTGTAAAGATTTCCTAATTTACTCTCGAAACTTTTACTTGTTCTTAAATCTTCAATACATTTCAGTAACTTTTCATCAGAATACCTCCGATAGGACCTGACGTCAGCCGAACGTTAGGCGTCGTAAATTAAATAATTTTTTTATTTAAATTTTTAAATTTAACAAGCAATAAATCAGACGGTTGGTTTGTAAAAGAACATCAGAGTGACTTTGTACCACACGTGATATTTTTGTTCTCCCTGGTGTAGAGTCTATTTTTCTCCATCACATCAGGTTTTTGACATCACAAAAAAATATAAAAAATGAAAAATATTTCTAACCGAGGGGTCAGACCATGTTACCGATATATTTTTCGGGACGCTGAAACCAAATCTAAAGTCCATTTAGCTTCATCATATCAGATAATTCAAATAACCTCAAAAAAGTTTTTAAGAAACCTGTGTCTGCTTGGAGAGAAGACAAGTGCTCTGGCGCCAACGATATAGGCAATCTGCCATGCAATAACCTGATGAGTTTGTCCCTCCACGGGTAAAATGCCACCTTCTCTATCAATTATAATTGATCTGAACTAAAGTATCAGAAGTGATGAAGTTATACGGACTTCAGATTCTGTTTTACCGGCTCCAAAAACATATAGGTAGAATGGTCTGACCCCTCGGTTAGAGATATATTTCATATTTTATCTTTTTAGGTTATGTCAAAAACCTGATGTGGTGGAGTAAAATGGACACCATATTCGTATTTAGAGACGCCAAAAACATATAAAAAACTTGGTCTGATCCCCATACATGAACACGTTTTTTGGATGGCTGTGGAATCAACAATTCAATAAAATTAATTAAAATCATAAAATAATTCTAAACGTTGCTCTCCTATAAAAGAACTTCCAAAATTGAACTATTTTATCTTGTCAGCTCAAGCCGTAATAATGAAAAGCACGAGAAGACCTGTGTTACTTTTTTTGCTGCGTTCAACTTCCTAGAATCGACTAGAGGTTAAAGCAACTGAAAATACAAACGCTAACATTTAATTTAACAAACATTTATGAACGTGGCCCATGGCGCAAAGCCACCCTCCATACCATGTTCTAAAGTCACTCCAAGTAACTGTATTATTATTATTATTATTATTATTATTATTATTATTATTATTATTATTATTATTATAAATTGAATTTATGGCTATAGAGGGCAAGGCTATTAAGAAACGATATTATGTTTTATTTTATTTCAACGGTTTGTGGGAGATTAACCTCCCACCTATTCAGATACTGGAATTAATATCAATATTGTAAACAGATTACATATTATATAACCTCAGAGACAGAGATGGGACACGGAGAAATAAAATTGTAGTTTGTTGACCGAAGTACTTAAAACGCCCGATCGCCCGCCTGACTGCCGGCTCGTACCACGGTGCTTCGATGACACGACGGCCAACGCCAACGTTGCGTGACGCGACGTGACGTGAGACTTGTCATGTTACGAATCGTAGAACAACGCATGCCGTGGCAAAGGGAAGCATTCTCACGAAACTCTTATCTTGGGTTTATTTATAAACATCTCTTATTGCTAGGGGTCTCCCTGAAACAGGATACAGTAGTATTTTTCAGATATACCAAGTCAGTTGTGTAAACCGATGTATTCGACAAATACATGTGGAGTTTTGTGAAGGTACTGACAATATTACAAATATATCTATACTATTGTTATTTTCGCTGTCCTCATACAAAAACCTAGTTAAATGTAAATTTTCGTAGTTACAATCACCATTATTGAGAAGTTGAAATTTGACTTTCTACCGTAATAAAGTTTAAAAATGTGACATATTGGATAATAAGTTTCGAAAATTACTTCTCGTAATGAGTCATGTGGAGGTTCTTATCGGAGAGTGACAGTGATGATTGAAACTGCACATCTGGTCCTGGTAGGGCATGGTCACTCTAATGTTTCACCTGATAATAAAGAAAAGGACCTAGTTAGATCGTCCTCTGCTATTCCAGGTAGCGTCTCGAATATAATAGAATTGTAAGACTAAGAGTGAATTCGATATTTGTCGGAGAAATGCCCATTAGGAAAGAAAACTAAAACAGAAACGGTTTCCGCAGCAGAAACTATAGGATGTTAAATGACCCTTAAGCGAAAGATATTTCGTGTAGAAGAACGCCGTGAAGAAATGCTGTCGAATTATTAAAAATTGAAAAAATCTGCGCTACTCGTAAAACCAACTTAAAAACAAATGGATGGAATAATTTAGCAAGAAAGAAAACTCGATTCCTTCGTTATAAAGATGGTTACAGGATGGTGAGAAGATAGTTTCACAATAGAAAAATAGTTAACAGCTTGTTATTTGAAGAAATATACAATTTGGCCTAGAATATCTTCTTTTATTGTATTTACACTGATTATTTGAATCAGAAATGACAGCACAAGATTACGTACAAATATTGGATATATATAGACAGAGCAAAATTTGAAACAATGCAATCACTAGTATGTTAATTTATATGGGAAAAAATCTTCTAATTTGGATAAACGTACACTTTGCAAACTAGATTACAACAGTGACAACAGTCATATATATATATATATATATATATATATATATATATATATATATATATATCTCATGAGGTCAGGGACTTCTATTATAAAAAATGTGAATTTATGCTTTCATAAAAATGATTTCAATGAATGCTGATTGCCATTACTTCGCCTCGCGACTTCTAATGTTAAGGGATCTTTCAACGCGGTGAACAACTAAACGATTGCTAATAAAAGATAACCTTGAACCCTGTCAGGAACCTATTAATTTACACAATAAGTTATTTTAACTCATAGCTGATGTGAAGAATAATATCTTTACAATTTTTATCAACGTTGGGCATAACTAATAAAATGAAATGTCGCAACAGTGGTAATATGAAAACTGCAGAAGGCACAAAGAATGTGCACGGTTCCATTTCTTTATGAGGTGGTCAATGAACTATATTCTCTGTAAACTGAAGCAAAGTGAATATAAAATTTAATTAGCTGAATCACATACTCCTGTTCATAAAATTATTTTTTCCGTTTAATACTTAATTGAATCCGTGTCATACTTTTTAATTTGAATTTATTCGGCAATGAAAGTTATAAGTAGTACATATGCGGCACATTGTGATATGTGACAAGATATTTTTATTTATTGCTCTTTGAAAGTATAGGGATGATTAGCTGGTGATTGGTATGTGCTAGGCGGTGTGGCACTCTGCAGACGCTGCAGTATAACGGAAAGTGTACATTTTTATTGTATTTAATTTCTCAGAATCCTCTCCGAGTCACACTTTAAAACTTACCAGAAACCTTACCATATATAGAATAGTTCAGATAAAACAATGGTATTTTTTTGAGTTTTTAATTGCCAGGTAAAGAAAGCAGAAAATTAGAATTATTAAAAAACAATATTAAAAAGCAATCGATTCAACTCATATATCAAATGAAAAGCAATCTTTTGTTCTATAGTGTCGAAATATTAAATTTGTCACAATTACAAGACCAGTTACAAACTAGTGGCTTTAGAGATGCGAGCGATTCTTCTCACACACTTTAAAAATTAATATTTTCTCGAAAAATAATATTTTGAAAAAAAGGAAAAATGGGTTTTATTTTTTCTTATGACCTAGAAAGATAAAAAGTTAACATCTGCAACATTAGGGTTAAATTTCCCTTCAGTTAGTTGCAATTTGACGCAGGACTCATCGGCAACTGCTCCAGCTCGATAGATTCAAAATTCTATATTTAATATATATCAAAATATAAATATAAAACTGTATATTGAATTGTATATTTAAAATGCTTATTGTTTTTTCGAATGTTAAGTATGTATTATCATTTAATTGTTTCAAATTAGAGACGCAACAGGGAACTTAAGCTGGCGATACACGAACAAGACAAACTTGCAGGTTTAAGTATCAAAGAAAGAAAAATAAAATATTTAAAAACGAATGATAACTTTTTAGGAAATCAAATATCGTCGGTTGATTACGAAATGTTAAAGACCTTTAATGACCGCTAAATACAAGTCGATGGTATCACCGGAAGGGGTGGCTCAGGGCATCAACTGATGTTACTAAAGTGCCTGTGACCGGGAGGTCCTAGGTTCGAGACCCGACGATGGCAGGCATTTTCTACACTAGCGAGATAGCTAGGTCGAGTTCAGTCGTAGCAGGCGGAGATTTCTAGCGGCTGGCTGCTCTGATCGGTAGTTTTCCATGGCTTCTCCGATCAATATCAGGCGGAACCTAACAAACGGACTACGGAACATTTTTCCTTCCTCTTCCTTGCTCTATCCCTACCCCATTCTTACACACACATGCACTACACTATCACACACCCCGGAAGTTCGCTCAGGAACCTAGAACTTGTCCCGGCTGGGACGGTGCCGCGCTGGTAGCAGATGCATGGTTGAGGGAACCCCGTTAGCCGGTGGTAGGTTGGCGGCGGATCTCAGCATCCAGCGGAGGAAGATCACCGCCGCCTCTCGATGAAAACGCGTGCACTACACCTAGGGGACTAATGACCCTTTACCTGGCAGTTTACGGGCCAAGAATAAATAAGCAATCGATCTTATCGAAAGCGGAACGACAGGTGGAGAACCTTTTTCCCTGAGTCGGTTTCCCCACCGCGCAGCCCCCAGCCCTCAGTTTAAGTTCTCTCTCCCCAACGAACGGCTACTATATTTGCGGCTACTACAGTGGAGTGGGCTGAAACACGGCCCAACAGTTCATCACCTTACTAGAAATACCTGAAAATGGCACTTTTTAAGAAGACATATTTCTGATTTTGAAAATGAAATGACACCGAATAATAGTTTATCAAAATAGTAGGAAGTACGTGAGAATAGAAGTGTCTACTGCGAGAATAGTGACAACTCAAAGCAGAAGCTTTGACAACTAAGAATTGAAGACTGCTTCCTATCTTCAAACTTAGAGATATGTGTTTTTGTGGAGAGGATTCGAACAAACATGATTGTTTTCTTTTCCTATCATTTTGTACTTTAGCAAATAGCTGAAATCCTTTTCTTAATACTACTATTGCAATAATGTATCATGCACCTATACTTTTTGAGACTTATTTGGTCTCTGATATATTCAGGGCTTAAGATATCAATGTTTACGCTACCCAAAATTTTGCAATGTTTAAGAGACCACTACTGGAACAAAAATAAGGTTTGGAAATAAATAAATAAAAAAGTAAAACGAAATTCTAGAGGATGTAGATGCATCGAAAATGATAACTTTTTACCAACTGTAGTCGAAAATTTCATGTAGCGAATTTCTTGTGACGAAGTTGCATATGTAACGATTTCCCCTTAGGCAACTTCGTTTGCAAATGTCTTCGCAGGACACCTACTGACGCAGTGACTGTGAATTTTCGTAAAACCTATTGCACATCTGCATGTGCGGAGTTGCTTATCAACCAGGGCAAATATAGCCCTCAAAATGCATAAGATTCCGTTTTATACAATTTTCGAGTGGATGTTCCTTGGCGAAATGTGACAATTTTCCATCTCTCTACATGGCCAAGAAGTTTGTTATATTTATTATGAGACACGGTGTACTAATTGCGAAATGAGTTTCACATATCAAATACAATATTTTATTTCAAGAGTTTTGAAAAAACTTCCATAATGTTCGTAACTGTGTCCACTATTGATGCTATTACCCCAGGCGTGAGTGAAGAATAATTTTATTTCGGGGAAATGGTTGGCAGAGGATAGGGCTGCCTAACAGTGCGCCAATCAGCCCCGAACGGGACTCTTGCCGCTTGAAACAGAGACAAATTCGATTCTCATTTGTAGTTTCGTACTTCGAACCGCACGCACGTAGCGATGCGAATTGGAAGCGAACACTTGGGCGGATATGGACACGAAGTAGGAGGTAGGTGTTTGGGGTAGGAGGCGTAGGTAGAGGCGGTGAAGTTGGAGGCGACGTAGGTGGGACGGTGTAGGTGGGGCTGTGTAGGCGAGGGCGGCGCGGGCGGCAGCGAAGGCATGAGTGGCGGGCACGGAGGTAGAGGCTGGTGACGGAGGCGCGGTGGTGAACGGGAGCGGGGGAGGTCAGAGCGGGGGGTGGGAACGGGGGTGGAGAGAGCGGGTGAGGCAGGATCGTGGAAGGCGGAAGCGGGGGAGGCGGGAGCGGTGGTGGTGGGAGCGGGAGAGGCGGTTGCGGTGGAGGATGGTGCGGGGGGCGGGGGAGAGCAGGGGAGAGGAGGGGAAGGAGGGGAAAGCGGGGGAGGCGGGTGCGCGGGAAGCGAGAGCGGGGGAAGCCTGGGAGGCGAGAGCGTGGGAGTGAAGCGGGGTCGGAGGCGACAGAGGGAGGGCCGTCGGAAGTGGGAGCGGCGGGGGCGGCCGGGCCAGTGCGGGGCGACACGACGCGTCGCGGCGGTGGGCACGCGGGCACTCAGCTGTGCCTACTTGTTGCCCGCTCACGCACGCGTCATTACTCGTGGGCCTCTATTGATCCGTTCGCGGTGAGCGCGGAGGCGCGCGGGGGCTGGTGGGGTAACGCAGGCGGGACAGAAAGGATGGAGGTGGAAGAGTGCAAAGAGGTGATGGTGTCGCCGTCGTGGCGCGGACGAGGAGAAGACGTACTGCCAGGACGACTACGATTAGAGACGAGATCGAATCCGACGCATGTGAGGTTCTAAAAGGATCAGCACCTGTGAGGGGTAATGTCCTACTGAATTTTCTCATCTGCTAGACGATGCATTGTCAAATGGTTTTCGATACTTCTTTCACTCAATGGGTGGGAACATTTTATATCGCAAATTGTTTCTAGAAGGAAAATCCTTTATAGTATATGTTATTGATTTAATTTTATCGAAAAATTGTATTTATATAATTTGTTTATTTTTTATATCTTATTTTGTCTTAGGACTAAGCACTTATTGTTTTCAGTTGTTTATTTTTTACTCATGAAAATGGTTTAATTTTATATTGTTTATAGCATAATCATCGTCAAGTAACTCAAAAATTATTTTCTTGGATTAAGCGATAATTCACGCTGGAGGTGCTATTTTCATTCAAATTGGTAGCATTGAACCTGATATTTCAAAAATCAATAGTATCCATGGGTTTCCTTTACTTACTTTAAGACTAAAATATATTTGCTGCATTACAAATATTCATGACAAATAAGATGAATAAGGATCTCAGGTTCATATCGATTGATCCCTACCACTTGCACATATGAAGGTCTTACGTACTTGCGTTTACCTTTATTGCGTTCTATTATTATTTCTTCTATTATTCTATTAGTATTTCTTCCTCATGTAAATTTTTTACTGTTTTCGATACCCCATTCGTTTTCACGACTATTAATTCCCGATAAGTGTCAGACTCATTAGCGAACGTAGACAAACGATGTTTCTTACGATATATCACATCCCTTTTCTAGGCAGACGAAAACAATGATCGTTTCAAGTGATATTATAGAAAAGCTATGACCTTCCACAATGTAAAGATGGTAGGAATTATCATGAAGGAATAAAATATGAACACGGATGAATGATTGTCAAAGGCGGAGAGTTCAGATAGAACGCGTGATTGCGTGACAACGTAACCATGCCGCAAGCACATGGTGAAAATACTCATCCTTTAAGGTGACTCGTCAACACAGTCTATGAGTCTGCATACAAGGACGATCCAATTTTCTCCCGTAATCGAGGACAGTGATATAATGACTTGAGTTACCGCATATTCCTATTTCATTTTCCGCCTTTCATTTCGAGCCCATTAGTTGCAATCATTACATTGTGATTATCTGGAAATCGCCAGCAGTAGCGAGTGCATTCATAAACACACTAGTTAAATCTCTTATACACGTCTCTAAGATGTGTAGAGGAGTAGAAAACGATCGTTTCGTTTCAATGAATATGTCGTGGCGAATTGCCACTTGCTACTCTATTTTTGGCAATTCCCTATGCGCAGATGTACGACAGGTCACATTTTAATGCATTAAAGGAGATTTCATGTACCTGCTGAACATCTGTGCATATGGTTGTCTAAAATTCAGAGAAAAGTGTAAATGTAAAAAAGCATATAATTTCATTATATTCCATTTACAGTCTGTATTTAATGGCAACATGCGATCGTTTTCGATCCCACTACATGTCCGAGATGTTTGTAACATGTATTCTTGAACACCGTGTGTCGCGCAATCCATTCGCGATACATCGTTTTTTATTACTGCATCTCTCCTACTCTGCCGCGCTATTTCCACTCCCCGCGCTGGCCTGTGACGTGCCGCGCCCACGCACTCCGCAGTCCGTACGCGCAGCCTTTCCGCGTCATGCCGCGCCGACGCGGCGGGTCGGCGTTCGGCCTACCTGTTGCGGACGAGCTCTCGATGTGGGTCATGCCGGCACGCCGGCCCGCCGGCCCGCTGCCACGCTGCCCTGGCGTGCCTTGGCCCTCCGCCTTCCACCCATATCACTCGCCACGCCTCGCCCTTCTCGTTTCCCCACTCGCCAGCTTCGTCCCCTTCCCTCCCGCCTGTTTCCTCGCTCTCTTTCAATTCAAAATATCCACACAACCGAGAGGGAAAGGTGGGATTAAGCCGGTATAGCGAGCTGAGGCAATACGAGAATGGAGAGAGTCATTGATTGTGGACCGAAAGGTTTAATATCACGTTTAGCGGAAACGGGCAGCAGTTTTCAAACAAAGGAAATTGTGCCCGTGGCAGTGGTGGGTTTTTTGCGAATCCAACGTTTGCGTTGACTTTGCACGAGATGCTGATAAGGTGAAAGGGAATGCAGTACCTACTGCTGGCCTCGCCGAATCACATTGATCAGAAGTTAAGACTCAGAAAGTAACATTGCATTAGTTGACCCTGTATCAAGCTAAAACTATTCTGCTTGCTCCTTATGGGAGAAAACAATTACCACTGTGTTTAACATTCATACTGCGTCGTGGAATATGATCACGTATACACTTTTACGTATACGTCGAATACAGATAATTCTGTATATGCTGCAACAACAATGTCGATATGTTGCACACGTTTGTAACATACAGCAAACAGCTTTGAGACAAGGATCTCCAGACGTTCTCTTTTCCAGAAATGTCAGTGTGTCCAATTCTCTGTCCGTCCGTTTGTGGGTCTTTTAATATTAGTAGTTGAAAAGTACACACGGTTTTCCGAAATGGATATTGAAAGATCCATTTGACCAAACCTTAATATTCGAATTTGAAACATCTTTTAATTTTCAGGGGCACTTTAGAATATTTTCTACATTTTCCTACATGCGTTTCAATTTTACCTTCCAATCTACTACGAACGTATGCAGTAAAGGGAAGGTATTGTAATGGAGCAACAGAAGCTACCGTATTGATCGTATTGTGGGGCCCTGATCTCGTAAAAATACGTTAATCTTGGTGCTATAATAAATTTCTTCCTCTAACTCAACGAATACAACAGCAAATACTTTCTCTCATTATTTGTTACTTTTGCAATATAAGAACATTTTGAAAGTTCAATGAAAACGAGATCAGGGTCATTTTGTAGCGTCCTTTTCTCTATCTGAGGGAAAAAATGGAAACGTTTTTAGCAAAAACTTCATTAGTTTCATGCTAATAATACGTATATTATTATTATTATTATTTTCGTTTCGGCCGACTAGGACCACGCAGGGCAAGCAACCTGCAATTACCGTGGCTCAGTTTTTCATTTTAATATCACGGTGGCAGGTGCTTGCGAACACTTCTTTGGGGGGACCAGCATTAAGCTGGATCCGATTTTTATCCCCCAGGGTTGTTAGTCATATATATTCATCTAATAAACTGATAAACTCTTTGAAAAAATATTATTTAGAAATCAATTTAAAAAAAAGATCTGAGTAAAGATAAAATCTCTATCATCAATACTTTACTGTTACAATGTTAATTTTTTTGCAATTTTAAAAAGTACGGGGAGTTTGGCGACAATGGAGCATTTTCCTATTAATTCATCATGTAATGCTCTATCGAAGGAAAAAGTGATAGAAAATTTCGCAAAATTACTCGCATTAAAAATATTGAACATGATTTTATTTAAAGGCCTGTCGGATGAGAAAGCTCCCTTCTCAGGTTGAAAAGGCCAGTATTCCACGTAGGGATGGCCATGTACTGACCACAAGTACATAGCCGCAACGCCGGAATGCCGCTGGTAGGCTTCAGCTCGAAAAGAGCTGTTGTGTCAAAGTACATACATACGTATGCGGATTTATGTAGTGAAATCCCAAAAAGAAAAATATCCGTTTTAAACTTGCAGCGCTTAAAGCTCAACCAGATTCTTTGCGGAATATCAATTTTTCAGTAATTCCACCAAATCGTCTTTTCATTGGCGAGTCTGAGATAGTCTCCCCTTATATAATGTTTAAACCTTTTCCTTAAGCTTGAGCAAATTAAAAAAAAAGTTTTCTGTTTAAATAAATATTTCACCAATGAATATATATATATATATATATATATATATATATATATATATATATATATATATATATATATATATATATTGGTTTATTTTATATACTTATTTATTTAACGCTAAAAAGCGGTAAAAATTCTGTGACTTACTATCGGAAGAAGTGTATTCTGTGCACGTTTTCGTAAATTCCTGGATCTGTACTCTAACCGATATTGAATTGCAAATGCAGGTGGAAAATCTTGTTTTGTTTTGTTTTGCAAGATTTAATAAGAAAATACTGGCTGCTGTGTAATAAAAAACTTTTTGCAAAGGAAAAATGCTACAGATTTTGGTTATTATTCCTCATCATTTTGTGAAGGAATCGATTTCCTGCCGCGGGAAACGTTGATTTAAATACCTGTATTACTCTAGGAAACCTGCACAGATAGGGAAGTTACATTTATGTTAAGAAGTAAAAAAATGGCCGATCTCAACCACCGCTCAAACGATCAGGAAAACGATCAGGCAAATCCTGGTGGAGATAGGGGCCGTCGACCCAGAAGCTGCGAAATAATGCTAGTTACAGGAATATTAAATCTTCCAAAATTATACAGTCCAGATGTTAAGTAAGTCATTAAATATCTTTGTTAAAATCAATATTACCTTCATTTTTTATGATAAGACTAAAATATGTATTTAAAAAACAGTTACCCCAATATCTCGAAAAGTACATATGATAAAATCGAAATGAATATCTGTATCGATTAGCCCCATTCCCTCATGCATTTCCGTAAAAACTGCATTTCAATAACCTCAACCGTTCAAAAACTGCAGCAGCTACTAAAGGTATCTGCTCACACTGTATGATACCACTTCAAATTATTGATCAAAATTTTACAAAAAATATTAAAAAATGAGTTTTAAAATGGCTGAATATCCATTCTTCAAACACTTTAGAGTGTTTTACGTTTTAATATTAGTGACAGGTGTATTGTGATACGTGTTATGATCTACTATAATAATCGTGATTCTTAAATCACCATGCTCCCACAGATACGAAATGTTTAAAATAAATCAATTATTATACGAGTTCTCATTCAGAACACAGATACTATTATTTATAGGAAACACAACTTTACAATAGAAATATATTCAAAAAATTCCTGAGAAAAAATAATTGAAATATTAACTGAGAAATTCAAAGACAGTCTCAAGAGAGTTGGAATGCGCCTTGTGATAAATGGTAGAATCCTCTCACAATTTCGTGCCAACAAGGAGCTATGGCCGAAAAAAGCGAAGAAAGGAAGATTTATCGAGTTTATCGAATTCCAGCCTCGGAATTTCGTATGTGTGGCCGTGAGGGAACTTCTTCATAAGACGCGACTGTACGCGATATATATCGGCCCTCCTTCAAATATTGTCTCTCTTCGATCCCAAGAGTTTATCAAGGGTAGATTGAAAATATTGGGGAAGACGTCGTCGCTCCCGCCGCCTTCGCCCCCACCGCGGCCGCCACCTACGCCACCGCCGCGGACGCATCACCGAGCCGCTTCCAGAAACCACTGTCGCCGTTGTTTGTGCACTCCAGGGCTATCTGAGAAACGCAAGAAAGGTCGAGAAGAAGTGGACCAAGCGTAATCCTAAATGGAAATACATTTTGTGGAGATGTGAGTAACTGAACGCTCTTCGAAAAGGGAGTTTCCTACTAACGTAGACACTTTTACGTCTTTGGCTTTAATTAAAATGTCCATTTTCCATTTTTTTCAACCTGAGTTTTAATAGAAAACAGTTACCTGAAGCACTTATATAGAGCAGCAGAAACATTTTTTTGATAATGTTTATTATTTGCAATGGCAACTTTATAGTACACTCTGAAGAAAGAAATTTTGAAATGAGTAGAATATCCTCGCTAGTGCACATTACTTAAAGCAAAATTTGTTTTCAAAATTTAATGATTCAATGATACATTCGTTTTGTGCTAATCAAATGTCGAAATCAATTTTAAAACAAGATGATAGTTTGTCATTTGCGTTTATGACTTCTGAAAAAGAAACGCACATTTCTCAAGAACCACGCATAAAATACTTTCGTATAAAATTGAAATTCTTTTTTAAATTTATTTCTACCTACTCGGCATTTCTGCCTTTCAGGGGTGTTCAGTATACAATATTCTACACATTAACTTTTAGGGATGGACATCCGCATGCGTTACCTCCTCTCTCAGGGGTCTGATAAAACGTTGTTCTTTGATAAGAAACTGTGGATAACAGTTTTTGGAGTTGTATGTGATAATTTTGAGGAGAGGGTGTCAGTGGGTGGAATTTTTGGAAAGTGGAAGATTGGTAGGTGATTTAAGGTGGACAAAGGGAGTCTTTAGGGAATCGTGATCTTATTCTTTTTGATGAACCATACGTTTTACCTAGCTTGAATATTGTTGTACTGCGCGATTGAGGAAGGGATGAGAAGAATTTATGAGTCATAAGATTTATATATTCGTTAATGGATGATATATTTAGTTCATTTTGGATTTGTATGTTGCTTATGAACCAAGGAGCTTTAATGATCTTTCTAAGAAATTTATTTTGTATTATTTCTATTTTATTTAGATTTGTTTTTGCGGCGTTATTCCAGATCGGGCAAGCATACGTGAGGGTTGGTCTTATTATTGTTTTATAGATGATTAAGCCGCAGTCAGTGCTAAGTCCGGAATTTCTATTTATTATTGGATATAGTTTGGATATTTTTGCATAAGTTTTATCTGCTATAGATTTGATATGTTGTTTCCAGTTTAGTTTGGTGTCAAGTAGTACTCCTAAGTATTTTGCTGGTGTATTTCCACTCATCCATTCTATATTTGTGTTTTGGAAGCTGAGGAGGGGTGGTTGAGGAGGTTTGCTGAGTGTGAATATTTTTGCTTGAGTTTTAGATGCGTTAATCTTTATTTTCCAGTTTGAAGCCTATTTAATGTAGTTATTTAGGTCAATCTGTATGTTGTCGAATGCAGCTAATGTCTGAATGAGAGGTAAAAAGTGCTGTGTCATCTGCGTAAAGGGCAATTTCTGTATAGTCTGACTGTTGTAAATCCGACATGTAAACAGTAAAGAGAAGTGGAGAGAGGCAAGAACCTTGAGGGACTCCTGCATTAATTTCAAATCTGTTTGAGAGACTTGAGTTAATACGGACGGAAAAAGATCTATCTTTTAGAAAACTTCTGATTAGATGGAGTAGATACTTGGGAGTTCCTAGTTGGCGCAGTTTGTATAAAAGACCTTCATGCCAGAGTTTATCAAAGGCTTTCTCAATGTCTAGGAAAACTGCAATTGTGTATTTTTTGCTGCGAAATGAATTTGCAATATATTCAGTTAAACGGAGCAATTGGTGGGTGGTGCTATGTTGAGATCTGAATCCGAACTGAAAGTCTGGTTTAGCGCTAATTTTTGTTAGGTAAGTAGATAATCTGCTGTGAATTAATTTTTCAAATATCTTTGCGATTGAGGGTAGAAGGCTTATTGGTCTGTAGCTTGTAGGAAAGCGAGGATCTTTGCCTGGTTTACAGAAGGGTAAGATTATAGAGAATTTCCAATCTTTTGGAAAGTGGCCAAGTCTTAGACAGGAATTAAATAAGGCGGTTAAAATAGTTATAGCTCTTTTGGGTAATTATTTAAGAGCTCTGTTGTTAATATGGTCGTGACCTGCTGATTTTCGGGTTTTCAATTGCTTAATAATTTTAGATGTTTCGGATGGGGATATAAATTTTATTTTATCTGGGACATTATAGTCTGGTAACAGGATGTTTTTTGTAATATAATTAGTAAAGGAAGAATTTGTATTTGGGTTTGGAGTAAAACTATTTTGCAGATATTTACCTAACATATTGGCTTTCATATGATCCGTATAAGCTACATTTGAGTTGTGTTTCAGGATAGGAATGTCAGTAGTTTCTTTACATAGTCTTTTTATGGTTGACCAGAGTGGTCTACTATTAGGGTGTATTTGAGCTATGGATCTTTGAAAATTGCTTATTCGAATTTGATTTAATTTGTTTTTGATTGTTCTCCCTAATTTGTTGATTTTTGCTTTAAGGTAATGTCTGCGGTTGATTTGCCAGAGCCGTCGAAGGTTACGTTTACTTTTAATTAGGTTTAGAATATTCCTTGGAATCGGATTTCTATTGTCAGTGAAAGGTCTTGCGAAAGAAGTTGTTGATTGTAGCAATGCAACGTAGATTTTCTGTGTGATATTAGTTACCTGGTTGTCTATTTCATTTGTTGTTTGTATCTGTTCCGGGTAGTGAAGGTTTACTTCTAATATGTCTCTAAATTCATTCCAGTTGACGTGCCCTTTCGTGCCCAAAACTGTGAAGGGATTATTAGACTGCAAGAGGTTTGAAGATTTTAGTTCAATGATAACTGGGCAATGATCTGAATCTAATTCAGGAAGTACGGTTTGAGATGTAGGTAAGTGGAAGTTTTTAGACACCATTATGTCTAAAATATCTGGGATAATATTACTATTGTACGGGTAGTGTGTTGGCTGCCAAGGTGCTATTACATCTAAGTTATTGTTTACTGCAAAAGATTGCAATTTAGTGCCTTACTGGGTTGTGCAATTGCATCCCCAGGCTTGGTTTTTACTGTTTAGGTCTCCTAGTAGAATAACGTTGATGTTGTTATTAAATATTTCCTTGTATTCTTTTACTGGAAATTGTTTATTCGGAGGTTTATAAGCTGTTATTATTGTGTAATCTTTATTATCTATGGTTACGGTGACTGACACAGTTTCCAGGTTAGATGTGTTGGGGCTAAGTGACCGTTGATGTTTGACTCGGGTTGAAAGAGCAATCAAAACACACCCCGCTGCAACATTTGAAATTCTGTCACTTCTATATATTTTATAATCAGAAACTTTGAATTTTTCATTTAGAACCAAGTGGGTTTCGGTTATGCATGCAATATAAATTTTGTGTTCGTGAAGAACAATTTCTATTTGTGATTGTTGTCTTTTAATTCCGTTTGCATTCCAATTCATTAAAGTGATTTTATTTGCCATTATGGAAATTTATTAGCACTGACTGTATAATATTTTGAATTTGCGGGATTATAGCTGAGATTGCTTGTGATATTATTGTGGTTATTAGTTGGGATACATCAGTTGGCATTTGGGTTTGCAAAGATTGAACCGGTGACCACGGGGTATTGCTTTTGGGAAGGGGAGGAAATCCGCGATGGCTAAATGTTGGAGGGCTACGAGAGGGATTGTTGCGCGGCGGCGGTTGTTGCTCTGACCCTGACCTGCGTTCATTTAGAAGGTTTGAACGTGCTTGCTGAGTTTCTTTGAAAATGCGACAGCCTTTGTAGTTGGCCGTGTGCTCCTCGCCACAGTTTACGCAATTCGGTTTGTCACTTTTTGGTTTTGTGCATTGAGAATAGTGGTGTGACTCTTTACATCTAACGCACCTCGGAGTAAGTCGGCAGTTTGCTTGCGAGTGTCCATACCTTTGACAACGTTTACATTGTATTGGGTAGTTTCGATTTGTTCTAGGTTGAACTTGTATGACGCAATGCATCAGGCGGTTTAAAGTTAATATTGACTTCCCCTCTTTATTGTCTTTTATTTCTAGAGCACAAATTTCGATTGGATTTTTCTTTTTGTCAAATAATCTAGTCACTTTGGTAACAGGGTATTTGAGTTCAAGTTCTTTTAAAATGTCAGCTTCCGAGTAACATGTGGGGATGCCCTTCAACACAGCATTAAAGGTTTTAATAGAAGGGTCGCGGAAAGAATAGAATTGTTTGTTCTTCTCAACACAGTGATGTCTAAAATTACGGTAATCTTCTATTGTAGTGAGCATGATTTTTAGTTGATCACCGGCTGTCTTGGTTGTGAAATCACATTTGACGACTGATTTAATGTCGGAAATCATTTGGTTGTAGTCAAGTACGTTGCGCATAATTATGGGCGGAATTTTTAATGTTTGTTCTGGAGTACTTAGATCACTGTCTTTAAGATTTTGAAGCACTTCGAAACGTGATGAAGTTTGAACATTGTATAATGGCATAGTTTTTTCATCATCATTTCTCTTTCGTTTACTTACGTTTGAAAGCGTTTCGCTGGAAGTTGTTGCGTGCATCTCCTCGCTTTGGTGTTCTTGAGGCAGGGTAGTTTGGGGCGGTTGCTGCTGCATTAACGGTTGCCCTTGCTGCGCTGTGGGTTGATTCTGTTGAAGCAGCAGTAGTTGCTGCTGTTGTTGCTGATGAAGGAGTTGCAGATGTTGCTGCTGTTGTTGTAAAAGTTGAAATTGTGCTGTTGGGAGAATGCACTGATCGCTGTTGCTTGCATATAAGGTATCCATAGCGTTCACAATCACTTCTGATGTGCTGTGTAGCCCCGACTCGGGGCTATCTTGTACGTTCATTTCGTCACTCGCGGTCACGGGTTGGTTTTCACTCACTTGTGGTAAATATTTATAATACTATTTGCAAAATTAAACTGTTTTTGGTGTAACAATGTATAATATTTAAAATAGACACGTAGATTGCTGTGCAAGCGAAACTAGTTTGACACTCAATCTAAACACACTGCTGTGGCGTACGATGTTCACGGCTCGGCTGCTCGGTGCGAACAAATAAAATTGAAATAAATTAAATATCGTAACTTCTACAGGAATATGTAGTATAGTGTATAGACACGCAATAAAATAGTCCTTTACATATCAAGAATATAAAGAAGTGGCTGTTCAATAAAGCAACACATCCATAACAAATAATTAATGTCGAACGGCCTTGTGGCCTTGCTGTTGTATTACTCAGTTGTGACATGCAGTGACGGACTGAATATGTGAATTCAGTCTGAGAATAGACGGAATTCATAATCAAATGTTTGCATTTTTTGTTAAACGAGAAACTGTTTCTTTATTACTTTTTAAAATTTTCTTCGTGTTCCTAGTATCTACCAAATTATAAACACCTCTCGCACAGCAGATTGGCTCCATAGTTTTGCTGTACTTTTTGCGACTATTGTAAATTAGTAATATAGACGATATAGTAGTAATGGCACTACAAGAATTATTACCTTTTTTCTGTCTTACTCCTTTTCGTTTTGACGTGGAACGACAATATACTGGGATTAATAAAAAGTTCACTAAAACTGCCCTGACATCTTCAAATGAATATGAATATTGTATTGTATGAAAATTTTCTGAAAAAACGATTGTATCTTTTCTTCTAATGTCAAATTGTTATGGATATTATAAGCAAACTTTCCGTACTGGCACCAAACTTTTACAATATAAAATGACTTCATATATTTGACGTCTGACTAGTCATTTTGTGCGAAATGAGTTATAGCATACAAAATATTCTTCATTCCGCAACTTAGTACTTGTATTTTGCACGTCCCATTAAGGGCAAGGGCCTCCTCCTCGCGCGGGGAATTATTAATCCTTTTTTAATGAAGTGATACGATGATGGTGATGATGATGAGCGAATGGACGATAACAAATACATCCATGCCCGAGGCGGGATTCGAGGTGGGATTCAAACCGTGACCCTCGAGCCGTGATCACCACGACACTACTGCCTTAGCAATCTCGGCTATCCGGATCTACAGAACTTGTATACTGCCTTCCAAACCTAAATGGCGTACCTCACAAAACTAAACCTTGTGGCTATAAGCGTTTTAGTAAAAGAATATCGATTTAAGACATGATGTATCAGGAATGTTTTATTCATTCTGTGATTTTCTTTTTTTACTACATAAGTCACGACCTTATTTCTTAGGAATAATGTACAATACAGCTCACACACGACTAAATGAAAAAGTAAATACAAAAATGAAAAATGCTTTTGAGGCTTTGAAAATGAGTATATATATATATATATATATATATATATATATCAATAGATATTTTACTTGGATTATTTATTTCAGTGCGTACATATTGACTAATGTATAGTAGCCGCGAGAGAGTTGGGAAAACGGGGAGGTGTGCTGACTATTTCCTTTTTATTTTTTGAATAAAAGGAATACATTCATGATATTAATTAATAGTTGTTCTACAATTTTAAAAGGCACAGAATTTCAACTATCCTCCGCAATGAATGGGATTTATTTTTAACATTACGTTTTATTCGTCAACATTCATGACTCTGATTTTTGCAAGTAATACACTTTTTAATATTTCCAATTTCCATCAGAGTTAGTGGTATTTACACATTCATTCTTCATCGCATTTTCGTCTACGAAAAATATTTTTGTCATTACCTCTCACTACGTTTCACTTCGGCGAAACTAAACGTTTGATAAATATTTCCATTCGGGATGCAGCACAAACTAGTTGAGTTTAAATTATGTTTCCATAATAAACTATAGCATGTTGATTCCTCAAACAAGCAAACACGACGCCACAAGAGTTGACCCGACCTACAGGGTGTTTGTTCCAGAGCTGAGCAGGTCTGTCGCCACACCTAGTGAACGGTAATCAATCCTTCCATGTCGTAAAACACGCTGTTCCCACTCAACTGCCCGGGCGTGAGCGAGCGGGCTGTCGCTAGGCACCACAGTTCTCTTTCCGCCACCGCGTTATAGCTCCCTCCCGGCGCCCAGTATGATTGGCTAACCTAATGGCGCTGGTAGCTGACGCAGATAGACCAGGAGGTTTTAGGCTTCACTTCCCGACGGTGGTGGATTTTGCACATGAGCTAGATAGCTTGGTCGAATTGAGACGCCGTCTGAAAGGAAACTATAGCTGTCGAATGCTGTGACTGGTAGTTTTCCGTCGTTTCTTCAGTCAAAGTCTGACGAAACCGTGCCCTAAAAAATGAATCGTGCGATTGTTTTTACTTGCTTTTCTCCTTCTCTCCCCTGACGCTTACACATACCTTTAGATGCTCTACGCTGCGACACATATCGGGGAAACGGTCAGAAACTTAGAGCTTACCGCGACTGTGTCGATGCTTCTCGGGGGAAGATACCTGGAGAGGAAAGCCCGTAAGGCAACATGTTTGTCATCGAAAGCGTAGGCTTCCGTGACCGGAGTCAGTAACTACTTGACGGTCTGGAAGATGCCGTGTGCTAGGCACAGGTGCAAACGTCGACGACCTTCCTCAGGGCAAATGCCTTATTAATATTGGCCGGCGCCATATTTCACATTCCATTGGAGGGATACCACCGTGTCCTGCTATGACATGCACAGCTCTCATGGGACTAAGGACCAAAATAGTTTACGCTGCCAGAAACTCCGAACACTCACATCTGGAGGCAGATTGCCGTTAGGGTGAGATGTGACGGACGCGCTGGGGCTCACAAAAACCTTTCAGATTTGATAGAAAGTATGCAATTTAAATTAATAATACTTTATTTTTACATTTTATCTATCTGGCCACAGATTATATTTTAACAGTTACGTAGAGAGTGTTCCGTTTTGTCTTCGTGAACTATCATTGTGACTCCATAGGAACATACAACATGAAGTAATTGTTATACAAGGGGTTTGACTGTTCAAAGAATGGATACTGAATGCATACCGGGAGATCTGGGTTCGTTTTCCGGTTGGAGCAGTCAATTCTCTGAACAGCGAAACTTCATGTATAACACTACTATATTTTATTATGAAAGTGACATGACATCTCTTTTACAACACAAGTGATGTTGCATCAGTCCTTACAACAAAGCGAAAACGGACTTCCTTTGAAATTCGTTTACCAGACGTCATAATATGATATGATACCTTTCCTCTTCTACACCGACAGCGCACTGACCCTCGCGTGGCGAATGGGCGCGCAGAGGCGCTCAGTAGGAACAGACTGACGTGGAGAATGGGCCATGAGCTACGACGATGTAGGGGGATTCAGGATATATATACATACACTATTGAGCGCGTATTAGTACACCTAGCGGAACAGTGCCGTGGCGTCCATGCAGTGACCGCGGCCGGACAGCGACAATATTTGCGTAATATTCGAGAGGTGGAACTGCGCGGGATGCGGTGGGCGGGTGCCCCCCCCCCCCCGTGCGCGAAGAGAGAGGTGAGCGAACGGACAGCGCGAGCGCCAAGCATGTGCCAGGGAGCGCGGGAGGTACATTCAACGCAGAAACTCGCGTCCCCGAAACGCCAAGTGTCTTGCAGAGCTCGTATTGTGGCAACGGAGTGCACGTGTTTGTTGACGCGCCTGGTCTTTATGCAACCCTTTGCTTGTTCGTGCTTCACAGCGTAGCTGTTTGGATTTCCCCTGACGACCCAATGAACTGATATTGGGTCCGCTATTAGAAAGAAAATAAAGATTCGATGAAGGGATTCGGGAATTCCCTCATGGTAAACGTAGTGTTATTGGCAATTACGTCATGAAATAGTTGTTAACGTTTTCAATCATCATTGTGCGGAGCAATATGAGGTTTGTTTAGTAAATTGCATGACATAGTTTCGTGTTAGGAATGAATTTACAGCATTCAAATTTTTTTCTTCATTCATCTTTTATTCCAGTAGTAAAGAACTGGTCACAAGACGTATATGTGACCCATTTTAATACATTAAGCGATCTTTCATGTTTATAGTCTTACGGATATAAAAATGCAATTTTCATTTCTGATTATTCGCTTTCTTCCTCAGGTCACCTAGTATTATTTTTCGCATTTATTTACTATGTTTTATCGACCACGCCCATTCGATCAGCAGCAAGGAGATGGAATTATTCTACCGGTTGTGCCAAACATATGTTGAAAGATAGAATAGTTTACTACACAGAGCACTAAACTAGATAATGTACGAGAAATACATCAGTAATTGAATAACAAAGAATAAAACATTTTCGTTTGTCTACATTCTTTTTGTCCTCATTATTTTATTTTTTGTTACTGAGGAAATTGTAGTTTTCTGTAAGTTAGCATAGCTGAGGATAACAATTGTATTGGAGAAATATGAAATATTTTATATTCTACAGGCGTTTAAGTAGACATGAACAACGTCTGGTTGTATTGAAAACACTCCAGTGTAGTATATTTCCTTCAAATGAATTTTAAATAATAGAAAGTATAACGGATTTTCAAGAGGATTTTTTTAATCACACTGAAAATAAAATGTCTGAAACATTGGTTATGTAAATGCACATGTTTCTAGACACACAGAAGTCATCATGTTAATGGGTATACATTAAAAGAACTGTTATGTGCTAAACAAAGAATGCATTAACGAAATTACATTTGTTCATCAAAAGTAGAATAACGCTTCGTTCATTTACTCAGTGTTGGTAATGTAGCAATTGTGATTTACGACATATCTAGGTCAGTAAACTATGGAGTAGTAATAATAGTACACATCGAGAAAATTATAGTTTATTAAACAGTTCTCATGATCTATAATATGCTACATGGGCACATCCAGAAATTTCAAAGCTGAGTACGCATAAATTTTGTATTTTATTTTCAATATAGATATTTACCAAATATAAATCATGCTATAATAACTTAATCCTATTTGTTGTCTCTATTGAATGTGAATGGTTTGTAATTTTAATTTGTGATAGATATTTACGTAATTTTATTATAACAATTTCACAAGTAATTATATTGTGATAGACGTAAATCTCACAAACAAAATATTCCTCTTGTGATGAAATGGCAAGTAGAAAACATAGTACTTTGATCTTCGCTATTAGTATTGAGGTAGTGGCTTGCAGCAGTTAATATGCTGTTGAATACCACCACACAAAATGGTTTACGAAATTTATCACCCACACTGCTCAAGAACAATAATGCTCTCGTGTGACACTGCAATAAATTAAATATTTTAACAAATAAGCCTTCACGAACATTGATACAATATATTATTGAACAGATTACTACAGAATAAATGCTTCAAACTCCTAGGGGGATCGAAAATGTTCAATTATTGTCAATGAAAATAGAGTAGAATATTTCATGTAACGGAGTTACACATGTGAAATACATCCCTGAATTTTATGTGGCAGGTGACACATTTACTGCGTCAGACGTAGTACTTCGGACATATTTCCTTTCCAGCAAAGCATTTCGAATAAGCAAGATATATTTTAAAATACTTTACTTAATGAAATTAATAATTAATTGTGTGAGTATATAATGAGATAGATATTTGCCGTATAATTTCAGTAAAAATGCCACATGTAATTTCACACTTTTACCAACACGTACAATGTTTCAAGGGATTCGTTGTGTCACAAACTTCTGAAAATAAATTTAATAGCTATTAGTAAACTAACGGTTTGTTCAAATTTGATTTTGCCTTGGTTTGCATCCCAAAGTAAAATCGCAGGCCAGAAGTGATGTAATAATTTTTAAGTGCGAAATGTCAATGAGAAACTTTAGCTTCAAAATTGAGTTATATTTGTTACAGTTTATAATTGTAATAAAAAATAATCCCAGTATTTTTCTGAAGAATAAGTTTATAAAATATCGTATTATTGAAATAATCTTTTAAATTTAGTTTGCCGTCATTTTCTCAAACACGGTCGATATTTTGGTGCAGTGTGCTGTTCACAATGACTAAGCTGCTTTTTAAACCATTTCCTGAAACCTAATTGTAAGTTCTCGGTCATGTAACCTGGTAATGTGGCATGTGACATGGTTTTATGTGCAATTGTTTCTGGCTTGATTCTGTAAAAATGAGTTAAGATAACTATATATTCTATTTATTTACTTTAATGTGATGAAAGTGAATTAATTTCCAGAACCGTTGCCTTTAAGAATAAACTAGAACTTCCTTTTCTCTGTGTTGCTAACGATTTTTATAATTAAAACGCATTTGTTTCCTTGAAACTTGAGTGTTATGACTGTCGACTATGACCTTGAGTGTTATGACTGTTGTTAAATGTTATGGCCTGGTGAATTATTAAATGAGGTGTCTGTCAGACGAAAAGTGAAATTAGGTATATGCTGAAAAAGTGAGTGAAACGCTGAAATCATGTTTTATTTTCCATGACATCTGTTCCTTTCCTTAAAATGTGTCACTCTGTGGCGTCTTTTCTGCGATGTTATTTCGCAGTCGTTTCATGCAACTTCATTGTTTGTCCCCTTTTCTAGTATTGAGTGTGTAATAAACTTATTCTACTTCTTCAATTTATCATTTTCCGTGTTCTCGCGGCAATAATTGTATTTCTAAGGACATGGCGAGGAATAATAGTTTCTGGCTGATTTGCTATTTCAAATAGTTTTTATTACACGCAAGCAAATATTGTCTTCTATATTCTTGCTAAACACACTCGTCTCAACGTACATTTTTACTCGTTTTGTAGATGTTTTGTGTAGGTTAAGGAAACGTGCCCAGAATATACATATTTCCACAGTACGACACGCATATTTTTTAATTGTTCTTGACGATAAATAACATATAAATAAAAATATATCAATATAAAGACATATTTATGGCCTTACCATCTCTCAGTTCTACCTATCTCATTCTGAAATAGTGGCTACCCGAAAGCCTCTAATGTGCATTGCTAAGACTTTCTCGTGGGAGAAATGTATGTAGTTTGACGGCCTAACTCCGAACCCCGGCCTCTTAGACTCTGCGTTAATGGGCAAAAACTGCTTCCCTTGACGCACTCTGACCTCTGTGCTTGTGCATATTTCTATGAAGCATGTGCATATTGCCCTTGGGTAAATATTCTACTTTAATGTTAACATTACAGTGACATAGTGTAATGTTTTATTGGAAGGCTTATTGAATGTTGCCAATAAAGAAGCAATTTTTATCAAAACCTATTTACATTGGTTTGAGATTGATGAAAATATAAACGCAAAGAAACTGTTAATAGAAGATAAAAGTTTGACCTCACTTCTTCGAATACATGCACATAGCGTTTTAATTTTTTGTTTATTTTGGAAATTTCACCAACCGTTCACGGTAATACCTTGATTGACATCTTGTCCAGGTACATGATGTCAGCCTTGGGAAGAATGGCTTGTCTCCTTCGGTAGCGCTTTTTGAACGAGTAACAAAACGGGTTGGAATACGTCAACGACATTTATCAATGTCCTGGATGACTGACGCATTTTATGTTTGATTCGTGAAACTCACTACTACCTCTCGCTGTCTTCTCTGTTAAATTCGTTTGTTTCTGGTTTATTCATCAGTTCACTAATAGTTGTTCTGCAATAGTATATATATATATATATATATATATATATATATATATATATATATATATATATATATATATATGGGAATGTGTGTCGCACATAAAGGCAAAACTACTCCACCGGTATCGCTAAAATGTCCATACTGTATTATTATTGGTAATAGTGTTTAAGGAGGTGTTTGAATTAAATCGGACATGTGGGGGCGTTGTTGAAGATACTGTATTCGTTTATGACGACTCAAGCGCCCCTGAACTCTACGCAACCCGCCGCACATCCAAGGATTATACGTCTTCACTGCATACACGTATTCCGTTCCTGCGATTGTGAAAGGTCGGCCGGGAATATTACTTGAATCTCTGACAAGCAAATCAAATTGCTCCAAGACCGAGGAAAACGTTTTAACCAGAGGCGACACTCGCTATGTAGGGTATACCCCTTCAAATAAATAACAACTCTAATTTGAAGTATCCTGATAGGGGTACAAGTTCTATGCTTGTCACGGGCGCCTGAATATCTAGATATTCCTCTGGTTTAACAATAGAAATCGTGACAACCATGTCCAAATCAGGACATACAATAAACCCACACATGCGAGAAAGTCTTTCACCTACTAGAATTTTTGCTAAGAGTAGCGTAAAACGTGATTAACAATCACGTGACCAGTATTGGGCAAAACGTAATATACTGCAATAGCGAAGCATTGCTGGGTCCACTAGTAAGATATAAAACACAATGTTTCAAAAGCTGCTACATTTTCCTCATCAGGCGATTTGCAAATAGGATATACATTTTTCATATTACATCATATTAAACGTCATTAATGAGATTAATTACTGAATAATCATTTTATACTATGCGTCCAATTCTAACTATTATAATGCCATCAACCGTTTTTCTAAATATATTATTGAATTATTTATGTGTATGAAACTTTGGATTTAAATAAATGCATTAAAAACCACGAGTATACAGCTAAATTACAAAAAATATACTTATTGAAAAAATATTTTACGTTTGTTGTACTAGTTGCAAGCATGTACATAAACTAAGCCTTAATATTTCTTTCCATCAATCCCATCCTTTATATTAAGTCTTACTATTTAGTGTCTTTATATTAAGTGTTCCTGTTTTCCGGGACATACCGAATTTAGAAAATTATAATTCCAATGCGCATATATAGAATAAATGAAATACAGTATGAAGATATTCATATTGTGAATGAAATATCATTAACCCATGAAAACGAGAATACTCTGGGATACTAAGGTATCGGACACGACATCTATCGACTAAAAACCAAATACAGATATTTTAAATCTGTTAATCAACAGTAACTTCCTTTCCTCTCATTTTAAATGTAGTACACCGGAAGACTCAATCGTGCAATCTCGCCAAGCGCATCAAAGTGCCTCGGCACAGCCTCTCATTAGAGTGTTTCGGGGCTCGAATGTACTGCGCAACCTGATCGTTCGCCCAGCTCGCCGCGGTCACCGCATCTCCGGCCGCAGCCGCCACAGCGGCCGCAGCGGTGGATGCTCGAGGACACACGCAACCCGTCGCGAGGCATGTGCGCGCGAAGCGGGGGGAGGGGGGACGGGGGGAGCGCACGTACGCGGAAGGGAGGGTGGAGAGTGTGGGAGGGAGCGTGGGTGGGCGGCACGTGCGCCGCCCTCGGGCTATGCCGCCGCCCGCAAACACATCCCTGGCTAGCGGCATTCGCTGCTCAAATTTGTAACGCGGTGGGAACTCGGGCGGTGTTTGCAGCGGCGCTCGTCCCCACTTCGCCCCGGGAGGGCGTCTCGCGAGGTCGCTAACGCCGCCGCAGCCAGCCCTTTACGGCCAAGGGACACGGCTAGGAACGCAGGAGGTCTGTATTCTCGAGCGCAGAAACAAACTGAATGCATGTCGCGGCTGGGATGACTGACAAGTGGCAGCGCGCTGGAAATTTCTAGCAAAGAGGTTGCTGGCTCAACCCTCGCGTGGACGTGCATGTTTGCCCTTGTGCTCTGGCATCCACGACATGGACACACATCTTTCTACCTAGGAATGAAGGAAGTCATAATATTTAAGTGCAGAAACAGAGTATATGACGCGGCCGGATTTGGCTGAGTAGTGGCAGCGCGGTACCAATCTCTAATAGAAAAGCTGCGGGTTGGAATCCCATTTCGTCATGAATGTTAGGGCTTGTGTTCTGGCATGAAGGACACGCCCACTCACCTTTCTGCCAAAGAATAAAGGAGGTCAATATATTCCAGCGCAGAAACAAACTGAATACATGACGCGGCCGGGATGACTGAGAACTGGCAGCGCGAAAGCAATATATTGGAGAGGCTCCGGGATCGAATCTCGTTTGGACATGGATATTTGCCGTTGTGTTCTGGTACGGTGGACACGCACACACACTTTCTACCTAGAAATGAACGAAGTCAATATATTAAAGAGCGCCATTCTTAATTGTGACTGTTTGCTGGTAGAAGACTAGGGCAGGAGCCACCCTGTTACCAGAAGAACTCGTCTCCAGGCCACATCTAACAATACTTTAAGGGCAACCGTGATTCCACTACTACCATCCAAGTCGATAGAGGATCTGCTGGCTTAGTCGCTGAATGTATATACCCGCACGCCCTTTCAGATATTAGAATGAGAGATCCTAGTACTATTGTGACTGCCATAGGACGACGAACTGTCCACAGATTGTGTGGAGAACAATGAAATTAACCACCTAAGCAGTGGTTCTAATTAGAACCATAAAGTGTTCAACTGTCAGTCCAGGCTTGATGTATCGCGTTTGTGGTAAGGAACTAAGGAGCATGATGTGTCGAGTCTCCTTTTCTCTGCGTAATTTATCAAAAGTTTTAGGCCAATGCATAATACATTTTACATAACACATTGATTCGTAAATCATTGCATACGAGTGAAGGTGGACTCAATCAATGGTGAGTTTTCAATTTTTTATTTTTATTTTATTTAATTTTATAGTGTTGTTTTCTTGCATTTTATTTTGTAGGTTTATACTGTATTTTTTGTATATTTTTATTTATTTGTCACTTAATTTTTATTTAATTTTCTTTGCAATTATTTGCTTAATATTCTAATGTTATAAATTCGCTAGTTACATCTCCTTTTGCAGAAAGTACGCTGGTAAATTTTTTACGTTAGCTACATAGCAATATCGAATTCGAACCCTGTCTTTAGGAGAATATATCTACCTTCTAGAAGTCAGCCGCATGGTTTGGTTTTCCGTTGTTTCTCCGATTAATGCTGAGGTTAATTTAATGTCAATCAATGAGATTAAGTACCCTAATAAAAGGGATACCGACTGCGAACAAATTTTCCTTCCTGATCCTTGTCCCCTCCACATACATTCACGCACACACAAACTACCTCACATATCGGAAGACCAGTTGGAAACTAAAACCCTGGAAGCCGATGAGACATTCGGGGCTGGATCTCACGTTCCAGTTTTGGAAGAACACCGTTACATCATGGTATGTACTGTGCAGTACACGTGCGGGACTAACTAGCGTAGTAGTTGACGTGACAAGAAACCATTACGCAATGAAAGCAATGTAGTGGAAAGTGAGTTCTCAAGCCCGCCATTTATTCACTCAGAAGATAATGGTTTTCTTCCCACAAAATACCAGGAATAATGTAAGATATAGAATTACAAGTGATAATATTTAATTAGTGTATAAAACAATGAAGTCCCATTAGATTAGGAAAGCACGTTCATAATCACAATTTTACCTAGGATAGTGTGTTTTAAATGAAATCAGAAAACTAAATACAAGTATTTGAATTTATTAATGTTTGTCAGAAAACAGTAAAAAGTGTAGATGACATATTTAGCAGAAGTATAATCTGCGCACATATTATTCATTTTTACGCCAAGAAAGTATATTTTCTTAATAAGATAATTTTGTGTGAATTGTAACTACACAAAAGTAAAGAAATCTCCCGAAGAAACGTAATACTGAAGCAGAATGTAAATAGTGGACACATATTCATTAACAGGAATGTTGAATCCCGAAAGAAATAATTCTCAGTGAGCGAACCATAGAAGAGGAAATCAAACATCATTGGTGAATGTAGCTGTAACTGTTGTGTAGAATGTAAAAAAAGGCAGACGCAACAAGAAAAAGAACAGAAAAATTAAAACATTAGAAACCAGCTAAATTACAACGAAAAGCGTTCAATGTGTTTAGTGTGAGAAATGTCCTGACCTATTAAAAGGATAAAATAGCTTGCTACGTCCTAGTTAGGGCGGTTGGAGCAATATCGAAGCCAAATCCACGCAGATGGTTTTGAACGCTGTTCATTTTGATACACGGTGCGGACTCTGTGTCCTATTTCTCGATCTCTCCCGGATAATGAAGTCTCTTACTTTTTACAATACGCTGTCGGAAATACCTTTTGTGGTAAATTCCGTTCTAATAAAGGATGATACAAAATTGCTTTTCGACCTCGCAAAGCCAACTTCGGCCCGATATCACTAATCGTATGTGATTTCCTGGTCTTTGCAATATCGTTGGTTCTCCAACGAAGAAAAATGAGATACCCCACAGTGAGAACATTTGTGATACACACAATCACAGACCGCTAGTTCGGAGCCCCGAAGCAAATCCTGGCTATACCATAGCGATTACCCTGGGATAAATTGTGGAAGTGACGCGCGTAGCGTCGGCTGCGTGACAGTCACCTTTCGTAATTCCGTTTTTCTACCATTGTATATTTTTCCTATTACAGCACATTGCAGCTGTTTGCATAATAATAGTCATTACGATGCAGTTTCATTATAGTGCAGGTGATTGATCAAATACAAAGAAATGTACTTTTGAGAGGTAATCAATAATTTAACATTCGTTGGAATGTGTATATTTCTGTGCCGAGACAACTCCTAGGGTGGTGACCGTAAATTGCATAATGCCATCCCCTGCTTCCAAAACTCTGGAGGAAATCAGAAGACTGAAACCCTCAATGGTGACTGTATCAATTACTAACATGACAAGAAATAATAATATGAATTGAACTTTGACGGCATTTCTTTAATAAATTGAATCCTAACTCGACTCTTGCACTCGCCTTAACTGCTCGTTTGAATTCAGACTGTGCTTATGCTAAACCATGGCCACCTGAGAGACCAAGGTAACAGCCTACTAGATGGCGTTTATACAGTTCTAGCTCACACGTAACCGTTTAATGTAAAAGTTAAAGTTATAATAGCTATCGAATAGTCGTAGACAAAGTACTACATGAAACCCTATGCAATGCGTATTAGTACTGTAATACTTAATTCACTCAACTCTCAAAGACACTTCATGCAATGAAGTTTTAGGTACTCGCTTCCTCCGCGGTCGTATCATATTATCACTTCACACTTGTGTAGCATCATTACATCATCGTAGCATAATATACTATTTCATTATCGTGTGCTTAGAGTATCAATATCTGCGAACAATAATGGGCGGCGACAAAATTTCAGCCTGTTAAAGTTCGCAATGCATTTTATCACACGACAGTGTTTCATTAGCTTCCACATCTGCATTGCCAATATAATCTTCAATAGAAAATTTCAAATCGACGGCAGGGTTCACATTTTTTTACCGCAGAAACGTAACAATCAATGATAAAAAATGCCCATCTACCTGATTCGAATTTTGAATTACCGCAAATACTGACCTCAAACATGCTACAGAAATCGGAAGAAATACGTTGTTTATTTGTATATTTTGTATCTGCTTCTGAATTATTCAGTTTATTTCTACGAACATTATCTGGGCAAAAAAATCGAAGAAAACATTTATACACGAACAATTTATACGAAATTAAAATAGTAACTTAGTGCAGAGTTTAGTTTCCTTCTGGTCTGAAATTTTAATGCTGTGGAATTGCTTGTTAATGTATTATGTATAATATTTGTAATGTTGAAAAGCTTGTTAGGAATGGTGACCTAACAAACACAATAAATTTGGCGCTTAATATTTAATGTAATGAGAAATAGTATTCTCTAAACGACATTTTATTTTTCAACATTAGATTACGTAGTGTAGTATCTTTCAATATCCTTGGATGTGCCATAATATTAGACATGTCATTAATCTTTTTAATTTTCTCAAGAACTGCTTAAAGATTCTGTTGACGAATAAAGTACTCTTACACTTGAAGTCGTTTCTCCTGCTTCAAGGTGGTTGAGACTGACGTTTCACATACAGGGAGTATCGGCGGTGCTGGCATTAGGCTCCTCTACCATAAAAACACCGTAAAAAGGCCGAATGCAGTAGTCAAATAGAGCTTTTACCCTGCCTCGTATATCTCAGTGCTGTTGTCACGTCGCAAAAGCGTGACATGATTTTTAAGCGAACGGAAAGGTGCAAAAAATCCTTGAATAGGGGATGCGAGCACCAGAAAGTTTTTATACCACACTTGTTTCACACAGTGCACAGACGAACATTCATTTACGGCGCCACAAAACATTCGGATTTCTTTAGACACGGAAAAAGCTCTATTCCAAATTACGCATCTCTTACTTCTATCAATAATACATCGCGTTCCTTGTGTGGGATCATACAAGGTTCAGATTGTGAACTTTGCAAAGTAATGCGTCTAAGGCTTGACGATTTATCTATCCTTAATCATTAATCTTCACTTTATTGACTCATTCCTCTTTTTTCAGGTATGGGGAACTAATTTATATTTACATTGCTGCCATTGTGTCTGCTTTTACTCAGCCAAATCCTTTTTACTGATTATCACAATTTTACGTTACTTTTTCCTATTCTGTACATTTTGCATCAATGAACCTATCAGAATATCTATAACAATAATTTTCCTTGCGTACAGAAATGAAAAAAAAATGCAGCCCCACAACATGTGAAAATTGTGTATGGTTTCGTTAGATTTCCAAAAGAACGAGAGAAAAATACAAAAACAGTGAAAAAGTTTCGATTTTGACTGAAGAAAATGCAAATATTTCATATTGTTATTCCGCTTATAACCATATTCGTGTACGGACTGAATTCTCACACTTAGTGAGTCACTGTTTACTTACACGTGATACAGCGGACGTCACGTGACAACAAGTCTGAAAAGAGGAGCGAGCTCGGCATTAAATACACGATAATCACATGTTGGGTTACGGTACAATAACTTTTTGACATTCTTGGTATGTAAGAACTGTCATTCTATGTATAAACTACAAAAAGTTATTGCAATATTAGTTAAGACTGACTTTGTTAAAATATTTATTGTGTTTGAGTAGTACGCGTCTCACTTTTTGGAAAACCATTTTGTGGGAGAATTGTTCAGCATTTTTGCTCCTGCATAACACTAGACGATATTACTAATTTCCAATGCACGCAGAAACTGAAAGAAAACTATGCAGCTCCCATCTCTTGAGAGGTGTCTATGATATCATTTGTAGTAACTCGAGCAAAATGATAACAATCAAACAATTTCGTTTCGTCTGAAAAATGCAAATATTTGATGGTAATACTTTTTTCATACTAAGCGTACCGACTGAATTCTAATGCCGAGTGCCTTCCTGCTTACGACTGAACTGACGCCATGCAACAGCCATGCTCCAGGATAGATGCTCTTAAATATTTTCAATGTTTTCGTCATCCGTTATGAAACACCAACTTTTTGAAATTCTTGTGTAAAGAATTGCTTTACTATGTATACGTATGTACTATATCTTTTTATTAAAATATTTAATTTATTGCATTGTTATACAACATAATTTTACTTATTGTTCTTCAGCAGTGTGTTTGCTACTTTTCGAAAAAACTACAACAAAAAACAACAACAAAAACTAGTGATGACAAAGAATGGTACAGACTTTCCCGTATACGTTTTCTATTTCCTTTGGTCTCGGCTCTCTATTCGCACTTGCCACATACTGTTACCAGTCATTTATCACTGTTTAACGTACATTTAAAAAAAAATCATTTTTCCGTTTCCTAATAGTAGAACGAAAATATTATTATAAGTGTATTAAAGAACAGTAAAACTTCGTTCAAAATTGCATTCTTTGAAACTTTTGGAGCCGTTTTTAAGAATTTGGCGTTTAAACTCTTCTGTAAATTCTAAATTTGATTCTTTTTTTGCAGAAAATTTTGAGTTTTCGAAAAACTTCATTGGCAATCATTTGATGCATTTTCACTCACAAATATAATAATGTTTACAAATTGTTGGAAATGTGCATATTAACAATATGAGAGATTAAAAAATTACATTTGTGTAATTTTTGAAAACAAAAAAATAACTCAAAATGAACTTTACGTCATATTAAAGCGTGTAAATAGCACTATCCGTTCGAAAAGTTTGAAGATAAATTTGGTGCGGTTTTTGAGGAAGTGACGTTTGAGTGTTTCTGAAAATGCGGAATTTCGAGCTAATTTTCACAGAGGTTCAATTTTCGAAAAAAAATATATGACATTATTTAAAGCAGAAAATCCGGTTTTTGTTATTGTTTAAAATTGCGCATATTGCACGTAATATGAACACCGAACATATGATCACACAATATGTGACAACTTAATAAATTAAAAAAATATACATGATCTTTATGAAAGAATTCACTCTGAAGCACAAATTTTATTTTAAGGGAAAACCTCTATCTTCACTGTTGTTGTTTTTGGAAGACGCTCGAATAATGTCAAAAGTTTTGAATTCTTGAAAATTTAGAGTAAACCATAAAAATCGGACTTTCACAGCCGTTATATGTGTATTTCACTCAATTTTTACAAGAAATTTAAAGAAAAAAATTGGATCCGTTTTTTGAAAAATTTGAAAATGTTCGTGAGGCTTTTAGAACCCAAAATTTTGAAGAAAGATTTTCAAAATCGGAGCGTCTCGAGTCGAGTCAGATCGACCGGGAAATATCCATTTCGGAAAACTTCCTACGTATGGTTTAGGAGCTAGTAGTGTTCACAGACGGACGAGCAGACAGACGGAGGAATGGACGGACGTTTTAAAAAAACAACACATTTTTCGGTATCAGGGGACCCCAAAGCGTGTATTTCTGTTGAAATCTCGATATCTATTTTCCTCACCAATACATCATTTTCCCTGTATTACGTACAATTACTACGTATATACGTATGTAGACTGTAAAGTATAAACATATTGTGTTGTTATTTTCATCAGCTTTGGCTTCTTATATAATACATTTGTTTACTATTTATTTAAAGGGTGAAAGTACATCTTGTAATGTGTTGATTACACACTATTTTATAGGAAAAACAAGGAATATTTCTTGTCATTTACGGTATTAAATTGAATGTAATGGGTTGCGTGGTATAATAATAATAATAATAATAATAATAATAATAATAATAATAATAATAATAATAATATCTTTTGTATGTCAGAATGATGGGGATATAACTTACATTTGGCACATGGCAACAAGAAAAAAAACTGTAGAATATTATAGAAAGTAAGGCAACACCGTATGTGCGGTTTTCATTGATAGCATGTTCTCGTTGCTTTGTTAAAACCGATATTTTGAAAAGTTTAATTATCTTCGTTTAAAATATTTGTGGTACAATTATGGTAATAAGCAATGTTGATTCCTGAATATATAACCCTGTTTTCAATCATATTATTTTAATACGATTATTGAGGTTGATAACCATTAAATGCGTGTGGTAAAAATAAAACGGATAATATTAATGTTTAATAGGAAGTATCTCCAACACCTCGGTCAGCATTCTGTTTCCATGAAATACTTTTTAACACCTAGATTAATATGGATTAGAAATATATTCAAAAGTGACAGTATGTTTCACATAAATTAAATTTTGTGAAGTACTCGAATTCATTTTTTTTGTGATAGAGAGTATGACGCTTTTCTAAGTAGTTGGAAATGTAACGAGGAGAAAGGTTGCTAATTTCTTGACCAACATTATCTGTTATAAAGCAATGTTATATTGTCATAATAATCGAACAAGTGCGATTCTCTGGCACGATTCGATGAGTCTTTTAGAATGACAGAACGTAATAAGAGAGTAAGAGGAGTCCTCAAAATCGCGACACTTGGCGAGTAGCTACATACTGGTTTCGAGATAAAAAACAAACAAACGTGTGTGTATGGAAGGTAACAAGTTGGCAAGAGGTGTGCGGTAAATTATTGATTATTTTTCAGGAAGAAAACACAGCTGGGTTCACAAATATTTTATTCAAAATACTACCCGATAGTTTGGAATGATCTGCAAGTACGGCTTCGGAGTAACAATACAACGCCAGTCAACGATAGATCAACTTAATCGACCGAATGCTTACTAAACGGGTAGCAACAAATTAGTCGTACATCAGTGCACTTGTTAACTATAATCAGTAGTATCAGATGTTCTATATCCAGTGAACTGTTGCTGAGTATTTGGCACTCATTGAAACTCAAACTTTGGTTACGTTATAGTCAAAGTCGGTGTGAGGAAACAAGTTAAAATTGATAACTTTTAAATCCATTTAAAAAATAATCAGAAGACTTTTGAAGGTGTGGAAGGGTAGGGAGAGGCCCGAGAGAGGCAGGAGATAACGGCAGCTAGACAAAGTCAGAAAGAGAGAGAGAGAGAGAGAAAGAAAGAGAGGGAGAAAGTGAAAGAGAGAGAAAGAGAGAGAGAAAGAAAGAGAGGGAGAAAGAGAGAGAAAGAGAGAGAAAGAAAGAAAGAGAAAGAAATAGAGAGAAAGAAAGAGAGAAAGAGAGAGAAAGAGAGAGAGAAAGAGAGAGAGAAAGAGAGAGAGAAAGAGAGAAAGAGAGAGAGAAAGAGAGAGAGAAAGAGAGAGAGAAAGAGAGAGAGAAAGAGAGAGAGAAAGAGAGAGAGAAATGAAAGAGTTCGGATAATTAAACGAGATAGGGAAGAGGGCGTAAGGAAAGGAGGTCGGCTGAACGATTCCAGTCAACAAAACGTGACGGGAGAGAGCAAATCGTTGGAGGGCAGCGTGCAAAATTGACAGCGAGTGACAGAGGCTGACGAAAGCAGAAAGCGACGTCGATGCGAGGGACGGCGAAGTTACGGTGACCGGTGTCAGCCCTCGGAGAGGGATCCGGAAGGCAGACAGGCAGGAGGCTAGTCGGAGAGGTCGTAGTGAGCACCTCACAGTGGATCCACATTAATAAAAATTGAAAAAAAAACCTTTATTTCTTTATTTTACGTCAAAAATGGTTAAAAACTGTAACGTACTATGGGGAGAAGTCAATAATGTGTTTGATTTTTTATAATATTTCTTTACAATCTGAACCTAACGAACGTCAAAAACAATCTTAGTAAAATATTCTGGTTGGAAAAGGTTATTTTAATAGAGTTTTCAAAAGTATAAATCAGTTTTGGGGCGTTTCGAAATTTGAATAGAATTTATCGAACTGCAATCAAGTATAATCCTTATATAACTTAGATTTTTTTTAAAAAGATGTGGCACACAGCAAATGTGCATTAATTTTAAATTATTGTATTAAAAACTATATTAATAAATTATTTCCTTATCCCCCCTTTTCAATTTATGAAATGAAGTTATAATGAAATACAGTAAAAAAACCGGAGGAAACATTTAAATAAAAAAAGAAAATTATGTTATTTTTAAGACTTGTAAATTACATCCCTTCATTTGATTAAATTATGCCTTGTTATGTATTGTCCGTTATCATCTCTACTTCTTATAACCTATATTTAGTATTTAATTTATAATTATAAAATCTTGATAAAATGCACGAATATTATGTTCAGATGATATCAAGCTCTGTTATAGATTTTCATACTCTGTGTCTATGTGTTAATGTGAATTTTGCAGTTGTGAATTTGCAGTTCTGAATTTTTCAGTTGTCAACGATAGGCGAAATCAAAGGGTACGTATTAGAAATAGATATGGCTCAAAGTGTAGCGGGTAGTGGCCACAGCTTTTCACTGTTACCCAAATTTCGCTTATATATTTAATTTCATGGCCAAAAAGTAGTTGATGGAAGGTTCCCTTGGAATCATCTTTTTACCTTCCCTTTCATTTTATGGTTGATTTATCACTCGTTCTATCATAAATCAGTATCATTTCGTTGAAATTTGAAGAATATTTAACAAAATTTAGCAACTGTTTACACTGACGTTCTATAAATAAACATTTAGGCAATGTATACAGGGACTATTCAATTAGTAGTGTGACATATGGCCACCTAGATCATTTAATATGTCATTGCAATTATTTTAGGGGATATTACAAAGATCGTAAGAAATACTCATACGAAAGAGCATCTCTAACGTTTTATTCCAGAGATTGCAGCAATACCGCGTCATGTGCTTCTAAAAGTAAATCAAAATTCTTTACGGAGGTGCCAAGAATACAATTGACCGAATAGACGCCGTTATCAGTGTCTTCTGTAAGGTAACTTACTTGAACGAGGTGAAAGTAGCGCGCATCTCAACACAGCCATCGAGTGAGCTCTTCTCCAAGAGACCGACGCTTCGACTCGCCGAGTGAGGCTTCGACTCACCAGGCACGTTTCCACCAGGGACGTTTCCACTCACCACGGGCAACGTTTCCACTCACCAGATGACGCTTAGACCCCCCAGGCGATGCTCAGACTCTTCGGGAAAGGCTTCGACTCACCAGGTGGCGCTTTTTGTCACAGGGGGACGCTTCAATTTAAGGAACGGAGCTTCCAATCACCAGGCGACTATTCGACTCTTCGAGTGACATTTTGACTCACTGGGCGACATATACACTCACTGGGCTACGTTTCTCTCCACTGATTCGACTCACGTTGACTTGTGGGGCGACGCTTTGACTCAGCAAGCGACACCTCCACTTATCTGGTGACGCTGCGACTCACCGGGTGACGCTTCAACTTCCGGACGGCGCTTGGACTTACTAGACGACTCTTCAGCATTGCTAGTACCGCTATCACCGCCAGTGGTATAGTAGTGACCAGGGTTTCGATTCAGATGACGTCATCTTTTCATTGGTGCATTCTAGGCGTATCTAACTTGTAAATGAATGTTCATCACGACATATATGTGATAGAAATATTTATCTATTGGTCGATTTTTGGCAATATTTTGCCATTTTTCAATTTGGGGGCCTTTTTGTCATATTTATGCATTTTGTTTCCTTTTCGTGTTTTTTCTTAGTGAATGTTTCATGAATTTACAATGACAAAAAAGTTTATATTGTTTCATCAGTTTATGAGGAAATTCACTACAGCAGTGGACTCTTGTTTTTCGATCTCTGAAAATTACAAGGATTTTCGATAACTTCCTCGACCTTTCAAAACTGACGGTTGGAAGATCGGAGCAGAGATTACACTGAGGAGAGAGAACAGAGACGCACCGACCACATCTTACGCATAGTAGTATCTGCTGAGTCGCAATGGGAAAAATGGCCGATCAATCCGAGTCAGAAGGGTTCACATTATGATAGCATGGCGCCTTGGCACCATCGTATGGCTGTACGATTCGTGTCTAACTGGGCGATTGGTGCAACTGTTTAAAGTTTGTGTCAAAAGATAGGGGGGACAACGAAACGTCATGTACTCCTGTGTTGACAAAGGCGCATTGATTCAAAAGGGCAGAGGAAACTTTGCCCATAGTTATGGGTGACCGCAGGGTCACAATTAAAAACATCGCGTAGACGTCACATAGTGGTATACAGGAAGTTTCACGGCACACATCCTCAATCACCGCTGCTGTAGAGGCTGAAGTTCGATTCCCACTCGCATCAATAAGTGGCCATAACGTAACAGCGCGTGTCATCTACTTAGGTCTTTAGAATACAATAATTGAACAAAAGATTTAAAGATAACCATTAGACAAATAACATGAGTAAGGTTTGAAAACTATGGTTCTATTTTTAAAAAATCTTTGGACTATTAATATTTTTAATCTTACAACTATAAGCAAGTTTTTAAAAAAAATATCACAGTAATTGCGCTTGTTTTATTTTATCAATGTGAATAATTTGAAATACAAAAAATTGGCGAATTTGTAACTTATTAGGTGTTTTGTACTTTTATATAAGTAAACATAATACCATTAATAGATATTTTCGTAATCAATGGCATCTTGATCTTCATTATCCCGATCAGCCGTCGGTACATATTTGGAAATGGACCCCCAATCAACCATCTAGGGGTCGATAACGACCCCGTTTGGGGGGGTGGTTCTTTAGAGATTATGGTGTTTCCGCCGAGCAATCTCAGACGATGCAAATTAATAGAATAAGAAACACCTGAACAATCCCCCCGTTTTGTTCACCCTGAGCCACGTGCGTCGGAGGGTCGCGCGAGCGGGTGACGGCCTCGTCCGCGGGCGGAGACCAGCCGAGCCGCGCCGAGCGGAGCCGAGTCGCTCCGCGTGCCGCGTCCCAGGGGAAGGCGCCAGGAGGAGGTGTCTCTGCTGCGGCTGTCACGTCGGGCGGGAAGGGAGGGAAGAGCCGGGGTGGGGCGTGGCAGAGCGGGGTGCGGCGTGGCGGGGCGGAACAAGGCAGGGCAGCGCGGGGCGGAGCGGGGCGGGGTTGAGGCGGCCGGGAAGAGGACGGGAAGTTGGGAAGGGTGGGGCGGGAATGAACACCGTCCTGCCGCACCGCCAGCGCCAACCCCTGAGGCCTGTGAGCGTCGGTCTCCGCTTCCTCTCCGCTTCGCTCTTGCTGCCCCTCCGCACCGTCGCGGCCAGCGGCGACGCCGGCACCGCTCGGTCTTCTCCGTAATTGGTCGCGAGACGCGCGCTCCGATCTCTCTCCTCGACTTCCGAAAGTCGCCTGGAGCGATGGCCCCGATAGAAAAGGTCGCGGCGACTGTCTAACGGGGACGCGACCAGCGCTGCCTCGGATGAGAACGGAGAATGGCGGAAGGTGGGGGCGCCGGAGACGACTCGTGCAAGGAGATCGGTATCTACCTGATCGGAGGCTCATCGAGCGATGCCATTTCCACAGCTCGGCTGTCGCATAAGATAGAATTCAATAGCAAGGGTCGATGATAGAGACAAGGTGGAGAGGGATCTGGAAAGGTCAAGTTGGAAGGAATGGAACACAGCTTGACGCATTTCCAACAATTTTTTGAAGAAAGTGTTTACGTGTCTCTCTGATGCTCGTGCGTAGACGACGAAGATAAGGAAGGTCTAATTTATTTTTGTGGAGAGGCCTTTGAGGAAATCACGCCTGAGATTCGTTTTATTTTGTTGGAGAAAATCTTGCCAAACCATACAGACACTCAGTCGCACGACACTATCGCAGTGAACTTTCATTTACGAAACTGCCGTTTTCGTAAAAATGACCAACTTATAGATCACCAAATATTTTCTCCCTATTGCGAAATATGTATATTAGAGAGGTTACACACGAAAATATTCACAGACATAGTGTCGGAACTACCCATTTTAAGAAAAGCATCTTATTAAATTTTTAGTTTTGTATTATTAACAACAAAAAGAATTAATAATATTACCCAATTTCAAGAATTGTGAAGTTATTCCAATTTTGTAATCTGTTTTACACCACGACCAAAGTTATAAATGTGTTGGAAGTATGAATTAAAAGCGTCTCGTACAGTGCAAAAAACTCGAATATCGCATTACAGAGATAGCCTGCCAATTCAATGATGTAATACGTATATTGCGTACTCGATATTGTATCGCAAAGATTTATCAAGAATATTCTGGGTTTTCATGTTATTAAAAATAATGTTAAGTTAAAAAATATGTTGTCAAAAAAGTTTTTTTTCGATAGAACGTAATAAGTAATAAAATATTTAAATTTCACTGATACGCTAAAAAATGTGCAGCAATTGGAATGCCTTTTGCCGGTACAATCAGGTAGTTTTTGCGTTTGGCTATTCGGTTTCTCAGTTTCACTGTGAGAATGATTGTAATTGATTTTTTGCGTTTGTTTCGAAAGTCGGCGCACGTCTTTCTATGTTTGTTTTCGTTTATTGTAAAATAAAATACTTGTCAGATATATACTGGACGTACTTTTAATATTATTAATAAGTTTATATTGGCACGAGAGGCTGCAATGATTGGCAGTAGACTGTAGTGTTTGACCTGTGGTCTTAGCCGTCTCCTCCCAGCTCACTTTTTGATGATAGCGGTTCGAAGGACCAATCATACCTGTGGGGCTCGTAGATAAGCCTTTTTTCTGTAATTGGTTGCATGCAGGAGAATTGCTGCTGTTTTGGGAAAAATCAGTAGCCATACGTTTGAATGATTGCAAAAATGACATATAATTAGAAAGTTTAGTTGGTATTACGTAAGATTTAATTAAATGAAATCATGCCATTGGGAATTTTGTTAAATGACGTATTAAAATGCCGTGGACATATCAATATGGTAATGAACCAGCAGTAAAATTTCTATTAATAGGAACAGAGCAAAATGGCATTGAATATAACATCAAGGTTTATGATGCTGAAAATAGACCAATGAGATACAGTGTACATCTCTGGGGATTATATGCGTGGACTCGTGACTACCAGCATAGGCGTGTGGGGTTGCAACCCACGCGTACTGAACAGGCGCGAGCGAGACAGCTGTCCTGCATGGCCAGGTGAGGATTGCGTACCTAAGACAAGCTCTATGCGCAACATTACGCCAGCACAATGAACACAATTAATGACACGGCTAGTGTTGTATTCATATACATTGATATACATGTTGAATCAGTTGATGGCAGAATGAAGTTCCGTGATTGATATCACAATTCAGAATATAAGTATAATTACCATCATATGCGGAGCAGGCATGGCATTGCACTAATTACACGAATGGTTTGTAGATAAGTGTTGTTGATGGCATGGCGACAGTTCGCACATAGGAAATACATCGCGAACGGAACGAGTTCACTGTTAATAACTTGACACAAATAGTTGGCAGAAAGTTAATGTGAATTTCACTCACGTACTGTGTCGGTGAACCGACAATTAGCTGGTAATTAACAGAAAATGTGCAGAGTGCCGTTAGCGCGTCTGTCTTGTGTGAGTGCTGGAGAGCGAGTGGCTTTGCGGCGTAGTGCAGAGATGACATGATCGCCCGTTGGCGCCGCGTTTTCTTCTCTGCCAGTGGGATCGACGTTTTTATAATTTGAAGCGGTTGGAAATAAAGTAACTCTGACTTATAATTAAAATATATGACCATATAAAAATTCAAATTTTAGGAATTATTTTATGTATTGTGTGATTAAAACAATAAGTATATTAAGTGGTGCACCTGTTCTCGGAAAGATATCTATGCAGCGCGTGCCGACGCCTGTGGGCCGATGAACACATGTGCGCAGCGAGCGGGTTCTTGATAATCGTAGGCGTTGTAATCTCAAGCCGTTGCAGCCGTCGCGGCAACGAATGGTTGCGAAGTATCTGGATGAACGTGTTGCGAAAGATGTGGGTGAACATCGATTGTTCCCACGATGTCGTATTCACATCTGAATTGCAATGAAATTGTACCAAACACGCAATTATGTTTGAGATATGAATGAGGATTTGATGTAAAATGCATATAAAACATTTACAAATAAACAGCTTGCTTATTCTAGCATATAATATTTATATTGAATTACTATATGTATAATATCTAGTCAAATTATTACATTACATTATATTCTTGTAACATTATTTCTTGAAAATGTATATTAGGCACAGGAAAGTTTCTTATGATGACTTCTTACTTCATGAAAAAAGAAGTATAATATCATTCTGCTCAAAGTGTGAAGCTACAAAAGAAATACATTGTAAAGTTGTTTGTAAAAGAAAATAATTGGAAATTAGTAAATTAATTGTTATTGTTTCCCAACTCATTACATTATTATAAACAAGTATATTGTAAAGAAATCCATGAGTGTATTATTTACAACTTTGTCTATTTCACTATCTGTTCGTTACGAACTGTAGCGCCTACTGCCAGGTTAAATTATTATGATTCAATTAATACTAGTATAATTAAATGAAATTATCTTTAACATTATTGGGAAAATTATATCTAATATCAGCTATCACACCAGATGTTTAGTTTGTTTTGTTGTACTTATGTGTAAAAAGGAGAATCTTAGCTAAGACTTTATTGGAAACATTTGATAATGCAGTGTTGATTGGATCAACGCGACTAGTGCACACTTCTTCCTAGTCCGGTGCGTGTAGCAACATGATCTGAATTTTTATTTATTGCTTTTATAGCTCAATTTCTTCAGTGATTTGATTACATGTGAATTCTTGGATAGGAGACAGAAATTGAATCACAGAATTGTGAATACCAAGAATTCTCCCATACTCGCAAAATGGAGAACGAAAATATCGAAATTATTTACTATGTTTCAAAGATTTTTTTTTCAAATCTGCATTGCGTTATTAAATCTGCATTGCGAGAATTAAAATTTCGCCGAAAATTTGTCTTTAATCACCCCTCTATATTTTCTCCCTCTAATCGTCACTCAATTTTTTCGTTCTTTTTTCCTTCTCTCTATTTCCGATTGTGCGTCAACCCATGTTCGGACTCTGCAAAAGAATGTTGGTCAACCTTTTATATCACGGAGATAGATCGTCAATTCATCATGGAGCCGTGAGGTTGTGAGTGGGGTCAGAATAGGGATAGAAGAACCAGCGTGATTCGTGCATAAGTGTTGAAGGTATCGCTCCCGCATCATCCTCGTCTCAAATGGAGAACACTGCGGAAACTAATCATGAGACTCGATCTTTAAAATCCATACACTGGATTTGTTCATTCCACTAGCTCCTCCATACTTAGTTGGTGTCGTAAGTCCGCCGTCGACGTGATTTTAACTTAGAACCTCCTATGAAACGTGGTCGCGACAACATACTTCCTAATGTACCCAGTCTGAAGCAGAATGTACAATTTAAAATGTGGTTGCTAATTCATATGCCTTCCATCGCTGGGCCTCGGATTTAGTTCCAGACAAATCCATCTGTAATTTGGGCTGGATAAAGTGAAAATTTACTAAGTATACCAGGGGTTCTCCCTTTCTGCCTGCATCTCTTTTCACTAATGGTCCATCTTCATTGAAGCCATCATTACTATCAACTCATTTGTTTATTACTTAGGACTCCTAAACATACAATCAAATAAATAAACAAAATAAATAAATAAATAAATAAATAAATAAATAAATAAATAAATAAATAAATATTGAATAAATATTGAATAAATATTGAATAAATATTGAATAAATATTGAATAAATAAAAGTCTGGCCAAGAATTCGTTATGTCCCTCTCAATTACATATTTACAAAATTTCAATATTATGGAAGAACTTTTAAAAAATATATTTCAAACAAAGTACTGCTTGCACGTGCCTTGAGAATTCAACTGAAGTAACCTCGTGAATAAGTAAAGTAAAGCAACGGAAACTGCGCACTCATGAATAGTAATGCGGTATTTTTAATCCTCAGAGGCGCCAACAAATAGGCGACAAAGCTATGGAAAAACACTGCAAACATTCAAATCAAATGAGAGTCACGTGCGTTTTTCGCTGTAGAAAATATCAAAAGAAATTCGTTTTGCTTTTATTTTTGTGGTTCCACTTTCCACGAAAAAATGTTTCTTTGATCTCGTTCATGAAAAAACCTTGTTTAATAACAAGCAGTCCTCGGAGGCCAAATGTGAAGTTGGTGCAAGAGCACAAGAGTTGGTACAATATTAGCAGAAGCCTGTCTATATCTAAGAATATAGTATGATAGTTCGTTTGACGTCTTGTCCCTGTTACGAGATGGCTTGCGCTCGGCTTTTACTTGCAGCACAATTACTAAACAACAATAGAGGTTATCACAAGAAATTTTGTATTTGGCGGTTAGGATAGATCTTGAGTCATGACAAAATACCCATTTAAAAAAAGTTCTAACAAAATTTACGTAAAAAGTCATTAAGAAAGTACCGAAAATATTGCAAATATGCAACTCTACAGATTGTCTCCGAACGAATGTTACAAACTTCTACGGTGAAGGGAAAAAAATTATCGCCAATGAACATATGGTTGGAAATCTTATCTGTTGCTTGAAATGCTAATATGGATTTTCGAATTTGAAAATTGCGACTCCCCGCATCACAATTTCACCATGAACAACTTTACGATTTTTTGCTTTCATGCCATATACTCGTAGTTGATGTGGTTACTAATATAAGTTTTATTTCATTTAAAACATAATGTTCCTTCTCTGTAACAGCAGTCATAGAATATTTAGAAAGTACAATTTTTCGTGGATTATCACTTATATCAAATTTATATTTGTCAAATAAATGTGTTACAAAATTAAGTTAATCAGATTGTCGCAAGTTTTCTAGCTTACCATGCATTCATTTATGAGAGAACGAGGGACAAAAGGAGCCCAATGTCAAAAAATTAGACGGCATGAAATATTCGATACCAACAGTAGCAAAATATGACATACGACATATTTATAGTCGATCGCGAATAATGTGTTTAAACCTTCAGGATTCATACTCTAAATGATTGAGATAATTGAGAAGAATTGACTTCAACAAACATCAATAAATTTCGTCGTAGTATACCTAACATAACTAGACCCACGATTTCAAAAACATTTTAACAAAAATGCAGTCTGGAAAAATTTAGTTGGCGTTGTGAATATGGAATAGAAAAAATCTTACTAATGCCCGTCATACTTGTACTAAATACAATTATTTTACCGGAATGACACCCCGCTATGGAAGAAAAGCACAAGTATTTCCGATGAGGGTCATTCGGGTGAACAAAAGTTCGTTAGGGATTCAGCCCATGGTTCTTACCGTTCTCAATCTTCCGCGTCTCCCCTGGTCTGCGCACCTTTCGTTTCTTTCCTTTCATTTTTCGGCCATATTTTCCTTATACGACGCATTTCTTCGTCGCACACCCGGTTCTTTTTCGTGTTCTCGGGTCCTTGTCTGTAAGAACCGCACTCCCTTGTGGAACTTCCGGACCTCTTCCACCGATCAGGACGATCCCAGAGCAGAAGCTGCTGTAAAAGTTTCATTTTGGGGCAAACGGGAAAAGTTCAGAATGTGGCAATCGCGCGCCAGGGAGAAGTGATCTCGCGTTGGAACACAGTGGGTCATTGAGACAATGTAGAGGGACAAATTGTAAAACGAGATAAAAATGAACTTTTGAAAAAAAAAATTGAGACAGTGTTGAGCAGTTGATCTTATACAAAGGTAATTTGAAAATTAAAGGGATATTTTTGAAAAAAGTTTCTCAAATTTAACACAGCTTTAGATCTAACTTTTACTCTATGTCATTTTATGTAAACAGCTGTAATAGTTGGTCATATGATGCTGGAAATTTTAAATGTTTGTAGGTAAATTTGAAAGTATTTTAAAAATAATGTCATGCAATTAAGTAATTGTTAAAATGTTGTCATATTATACTATAAAGTAGTTAGATTTCGTACTTCCCAGTACATAAACAATTGTTGAGAGAAAACTATATTCAGTTTAATCAGGAATCTAACGTCAGAAACTAGTTATATTTAATTTTAAAAAATATGGAGCTGTGGGTAACAAGGCAGAATTGTAGAGATCATATTCTAACTGCATGGATCACTCCAGTGACAAAACCGACAAAAATATTGTACTACTAACATGGTAACAATAACACTTGCATCTGACGTGACACTACGCATACGAGCTTCTGCTGAAAATAAATCATTTCACGTCAAAAGTTTATGAAATCGACAACGCAAATCTCTCCTTGTGCTTCCATTAGTTTGATCAACTGAAACTAGAGAGTTAAATATAGTTGAGAGTTAAGTTAGTTAGTTAAATAAATTAAATATGATTGAGACAATGCAGCGATACGGTCATATGTTTTGATTTTCATAAAAGATACACGTCAGTTACTACGCGTACAAAAAATTATATTTCAACTTAAAAGTTTAAGAAATGTTATTAAAATATATCTACTGTATTGATAGGTCGGAGCTAAAGTCATGCAATGTCATTTAATAATTGTGAGTTTAATATTGGATAGTACTAAATTAAAAGAGACGTTCGTGCGTAAATAATTGTATCTGCCATTTCACGTTTCCTGTAAAAATACAATGTGATACCATTATTTACACGAAACAGCTGCTAATATCAAAATGTGGTTGCGAATTTTCATTGCAATCAATTTTCATTGATGTGGCTGTATCATGTAGCCATACTAGAACGCTAACTTGCTCTTTTTCATGTACAATCTATCGTAAGTGCTGTAATTTAACAAAGATCAATGACTTTCATTGTTTTCATGGTATTTAATAGTATTGTTGTTAGAAGTTGTAATTAAAATACGTCGTTCATATTGTTAGTAAAGACTTCCTCGGTGCTCGTTGGGCAAGTCCCCATTTTGATCGTGGTTTCCGTCCAGTTTTTCAGCAATTCTGTGGAAAAATGCTGAGGTTATCCGTTGGGACAGTTTAGTTAGTTTCACTAGCTATTCACAATAAAAACTTTAACATAAACATGAGAACATAAATCAGAAAAGGTGGCTCAGGGCATCAACAGATGTCACTGCAGTGCCTTTGACCGGGAGGATCTAGAGTTCGAGTTCGATGGGTGACAGGAATTTCGACACTGGTAAGAGAGCTAGGTCGAGTTCAGCAGCTGTCTGGAGGAGAATTCTAGCAGCCGGCTAATTTTATCAGTAGTTTTCAGTGGTTTCTCCAATTAACACAAGGTGAATGCCGGAGCAGAACCATAATAAGCGGGCCGGGAACGCGCGCGATAGTTTTCTTCCTCTTTCTCTTTCTATACTCAGCCTCACGTGAACATACACTCGCATGCACTACACTATCACATTTGTCGGGAGACCAGTTAGGCGCCGGATCTCGCCAACCAACTGCAAAAGATCACCCCCACATCACGCGATGGAAACCTGCACTACATTTACGGGAATAATGATCTTAGCCATTTATCACTAATTAATCAATCAATGAGAACATAATGTTTTTTAAACATAATGACGCATAAACATGTACTTTTAACAAAACTGTGTTTATGTTAAATTTATATGTTTTTAACTTCCAATGTCAATATTATGTTTCATCAATTCACAATGATCACGAACGTAAACGTAATATTGATACTTACCAAATCGATATAATAAATAAATTCGATATCATAAATATTCAGTTCAAAAATTGTATATTCTCTCGAACGACATTAGGGAAAATTGATGCGACGATACTAGACATAATTATTTTCCATACTTTGAACGCGATGAATGATTCTGTGCGCAGTTTCATGAGAAATGATGGTAAGGATTATGAATAACAGTCTTGCCCTCAGAACCTACACAACTTTCTGTGTAACGAAAATTCTAGATGTTCTTTGGAGCTTCCTTCCGCACAATGTAAAATGTCGCCTATTTCAGTTAATTTGAACGTGAAAGCTTGGTGCTTCCTAACATTTATGGTAACGGCTTATGTTTATGTTCACTTTTACGTTTTCGTACACTCTGAATGGTTTAGTCGCATGACATAGCACCAAGCTTTTGTACTTACATTACGTTTGCGTTTACGATTCATTATAAATAATCCTTTATTCCCCTAAAAGGAATTTGTGAGTTAACGGAGTTTAAATTGATTTTGTGACATTATCATCGTTGTATTTATGATTATACACATTTCTTTAATATCATGAAGACAAATTTGAAAGTAGTAGACATCTTTTGCCATCAAATATAGCATTATTGGAGGTTTGCGAATTGGTCAGTTATTTAGTTTTACTCTAAATATTTTTTGTTAAATGTCGCATCTCACGTTTGGCATGATTTGTGACCTTAGTCTTTTGATAATCATACTATGCATTTAGAACGGATTGTCATTTTATATTTAGTTTTTATTTATTATTGAAAACCATAAAGACGTGATTATCTGCTTTTTTTCAAGAAAATAACATAGATTGAAACGTTCTTCCGCTATTCTTTTCTCATCTAGATCCGTCAAGTGTTCGTTACAAGTATTAAATGGACGCTGGGATAATGGTTTTCGTAACCTGAAGGGAGGCCTTGGAAACATAATTAATCCTGAAGCATACATCATAATACTTCACGTTTTCATCTATTTATACTCGTATGACCGCTAGTGACGCAGCCCTTCTGAACACATTCACTGCCGAAGAAAACATATGTGAAATATATGAAGTATTTGTTCCAAGTCTACGTATCGTATACGATACCTTGCAGAAATCCTCTTAATGACATTATTAAAAATCGGGCTTGCGTCCTCCGATATTCAGATTTGGTGGACTTCTACTAAGGACAACACATTTGATGAGTGTTACAAAACAATTTAATCTTTATATTAGGCATAAACTGTCATTATTATAAGGTAAGTGAAGAAAATATGGCCAAGTAGCGGCTACGTTGCAATCTAAAAATGTTCACCATAGGTAGTACTAGCATGCTGCGTGGAAGAGCGTACGAAGTGCGTTAGCCCCCTACCAGGCTCTTTGACACTCGCATTCGCGCTCTGAGGCTTCTATTGTCAAGAACCTGCTGAAGGCGCTCTGTCCTTATAACTTCTTTCCAGATAATTTTATCATTAGTTAGACTTGAAGGAAGTTTTAATATTTTAACAGTATACATCAACCACATATCGCGTTTAATGAGCAATCTAATAAGATTAATGCCGTTACAATTGCTCAATATTTTACCCACGTGGGAGAGATTTTATAACATGTTGTTTTTGCTGTCAATATGGCCAAGGGTGATTAACTATTAAAGACAAAGAAACTTTCATTTGTCCTCAATGTGAAACTGTTTCAACTATTCTTATTTTTTATTTTTGTAAGTTTTCAAGCAATTACTGATGTTTTCAACTTTGTATAATAAATCTCATTGTAGAAAATTTGTTGTGAATAACTCTTCAATCCTTGTGTTACTAAAATCATGTCAGATCGTATTATTGTAAAATTATGTAAGAGAGTAATTCATATTATATATCAGTATAGAGTCCGTAGTTATGCCCTGAGTCCGTAGTTATGCTACAAGAAACCAGTCTCGCAATGCCATAAAACCTGCATGTGGATATATTGCCTCCACATTAAAATCTATTGTAAGACAACAAAAATATGTTCTTGAATAACTTTTTTGTGATATAGCTATTTCAAATTGAAGCAAAAGTGTTAAATTTTATTATGATGTTGTTAATTTGGCTAAATGTTGAAGTATATAGCCAGAAAAATTTGAGGCGCTTTATACGACCATATTACCTTCCATACTTTAATAGTGTATTGTCAAGATTTCTGAGGATTATCAAATATTTTATACATGAGAATCCTCATATCGGGACAGTGAATGTGTTACAATTCCGTTCTTGGGTTTTGTCCGTCTCGTTGTCAAGTGTGCCCCATCGAGAGAGAAAAAGGAAGAGATGTTCGTGGCGGTGGCGTGGGCTGCGCGAACGGGGGTGGGGGCGTCTTCAGGAGCGAGGGACTCGCCATGCGAGTGGTGATCGACTGGGAGGGGCGGCAGCGGAGGCGGTGGCGGTGGTGGGGGCAGGGCCATCGCGCAGCGGCGGAGGAGCGAGGTAATGGGCCGGTTGCAATTCGATTTGGCGCGGAGTTGGTCCGCGGCGATCGGCCGGCTCTGCGGGACGCCCCGGAATGTGGCGGCGAATGGTCGGTGGTCGTAGGGGTGGCCATGGAGCACTGACGGCGGCGGCGGTGGCGGCGGAGTAGATTGGAAAATAGGGGATGGGGGGGGGGAGCTGTAAAATGCAAGAAGTGAAATGTGCGGAGGTAATAGTAGTTTAAGAGTTTTATTAGTTTGATCACTGCAAACATTCCCCACATTAGCTAGATGATAAGATCCGGCGTCAAACTACCATCCGCTAGCGGGTGTTTCCTCAACCAGGTATCGCCCACCAGTGAGACACCGCCCCAGCCGGGACAAGCTGCAAGCTCTTGACCGGACTTCCTGCTTGTGTGGTAGTGTAGTGAAGCTTAGTGTACGTGTAAGTGTAAGTAAGCGGTGAAGATAAGACAAGGAAGAGGAAGGGAAGATTGCGTGCGGTCCATGGCCCGTTTTGTTAGGGTACAGCTTCAGCATTCGCCTGGTATTGATGGAAAACACCACGTAAAACTACCGATCAGAGCATGCGGCCACTAGAATTCTCTTCTAGTCAGTAACTGATTAGATTACTACTTAAGAAACTTAGAATATGACCCACGTGACACTTGAAAACCTGAGATTAAGGGCCTATGACGCATCATGTTCGAGCTATGCACAACAAACGCGGATTGCGGGTTGCATGTGCTCTTTTCCCTAAATTATAATTTGCGAACTATTATTTTTTTACTTTATCGCCATTACCTACGTAATAAAAAGAGAATATTGTAATCCTTTCGCAGAAATTGGCGAATTTTCGATAAAATAAAACGTATTATTGAACGATCTGAACGAATACGAGGACCTGCGAGTTTCTAACGGATATTTCAGTTTTGGTATACTTTACACTAAACCTTAATCTTCTAAAAACTTTCTCAAAAGTGGCTCCAAATGTTTTGATAATTTTTCTGAGGATAGAGTAAAGGCCCTTAAAAATGGCGAATGGCCATTGGAGTCTCTGAATTTTCCAAAATTGCAAAAATTAGAAACTGCCAGAAAGTATGTGTTGGTGTAGCAACACTACTTATTCTTCCATTGGAATGACAAAATCTAAGCTGTGAGATATATCAAAGAAGAGTACCCTATACACATATCGAGTTTCTGCGAGGGGGATCAAATTGTAACATGCGAGTCAATGTTAAGCAAAGGTGGATTTGTAATCGTCAATCGGTTTATCGATGACGATATGTAAATTAAGATGTACTTTGTATTTTGAATAAATCGTATCTAAAAAAGTATTTGTTTGTAGTGATTATTATCTTGGACTAATAGTCACAGCAAGCCATTAGTGTTATCTATCCCGTGTTTTGTTATTACGCAGTTCGTCTAGTTGGTTCTTGTTCTAGAACTACTTGCCTGTCCACGCGACGTTCTAGGCACTGGTGCCATCGTTTCGGCCACTATTCTGCGACCTTCCTCAGGGCGAAGTTCGTCCAATGATATCATGGTATTGCCCGGAGGATCTTACAATCGTTAAGCGTGCGCGAACGTCTCTACTTTTAATAGGGAGATTAGATTATTTAAGGCCTTAATTAATACATTTTGCCAAATTTTGTCAGGATGTATATTGAGTGTTTGGAAAAACATTAAGAACATTTGTAAAAGACATTTATTGTGTAGTTTGTAATGAATATATGCCTTGTATAAACTGCTAGAGTCACAAAATTTTGATATTGTTGTTAGTGTGTGAATTTATTTTCTTTCTTTTGAGAATGAATTTGAATTAGTTTGAAATCCAGCAAGTATGATTTTTGTTAATTTTTTGATTGGTAAGATTATCCTCATGCATTCTCTTTGATGTATTCAATGGTATTGTTTGTATCTTTGATGTATTCAGTTTACGCATGCAGCAGTTATATTAACGTTGTCTGCCTTGGTAAAAATATCAGTCTTTGTTATTTTAAGAACGTTTTGGGTGGTATTCCAATTATAATTTAGTTTATTCTTCAAAATGCGAGATTATAAAAGGTTGATGATAAAACCAGCTACAACAGTCCACAATTGATTGCGAAACCTTGCATCTCGCTCCTTAATCAACATCGTACCCTATCATTTCAGATGTATGCATATTGTGTGTATGCATTTTAAATTCATCCATCACTGATGTAGCATTTTTCGAGTGTACGAATGAATTTGAAGTGATCTCGTTTTTTTTTGTTTTAAAGAGCTATAAAAATACAAATTTTCTATGATACGTCATCAAATATTAATCTTCTGCATTTATTCATATATCTGATGCTGGTGTATTTATTTAGTCAGAGCGAATGAAACTTTCGTTCTTGTTCGGGACTGTGATACCTCAAACGATAGACTCGTGTATTTTGCACATCACATAAAAGTTTCTTTTTAAAACTGTGCTTACATATTCACAGCCACAGACCTAACGCTTTATTTACCTCTTCTTATTTTTCCTTTACTCACAAACTAGAGCGCAAACAAGTCCAAATGAAAATATGTTTAAGATATCAAAAAAGTGTACTTACCAATGTAGTCGAGATCGGGCTGTGCCATTTTAGGAAGGCGGCTGGTCCACGGCTGACATGCTACAGGCTCTAGTCCATCTATATCATTGACGCGCTCTGTAATCAGGAAAGTGTCACTTATTAATTACAAGTCACAATATCGGCTTTACAACTTAACAACTGTTAGGCAATAAACACATTACAATCAATCCCTGCGTCCGAGCAGAAACAACAGAATTCAGATGTCAGATCCAATATACACAAGGCCTTTTCTGAAAGTAATTTTCGTTCAAAAGCAGATAGTAAGAATAATTGAGTGATAATGATATGTGTAAAATTATAAACATTTATTTTCAATAATTTGAAAGTCTAAGAACATTATTTTTACCCACTGTGTCTTTTATTTTGGATTAAAAATGTATTTGACGTAAATGTTGATAGCTATCCTAGTGCCAGTTCGATTTTTTTAATGGAATTTCATTTCAGAGTTTACAAACTTCACTTTGTCTCTGCGTAATGATTCATATCTCTGCTTCTGTTCAGATATCCAACAAACGTTCTCAGTGGTAATTTCACGGTAACTTAACGCAGTATATTTGCGAACAAAAGGCGAGAACGAGAGGGGCGTGATGTGGCTATGAACGAGCGCTATAATAACAAAGTCATGAAGGGGAGGCATGAAGGGGAGGGCTGGTGCCAGGCTTGTGACCATTCAGGAGACTTCAAAGCGGAGCCTCGCGCTTTTGGTCTCCTGCCTTTGCATGGTATCGCGACACCAAGGGCTGGAGCGGAGCAGGACGGGCGCTGAACGTGCCTAACGTGGCGTTTGGTCGAGCCCACAATTCTGAGGAGCTTCAAGAGAAGTGAAGGGCAAGTTTCTGAAAGTCAAGCGGTTAATGCCTGTTCATAATGCTACGGCATTTGGACAATACTCAGTAATTAGACCGTGTTCAGCGAAGTCAGAGCTAAAATTAGTAATTAGGTTTTCATTGTTATAATTCTATATCTTTGAGTTTTACTCTGGCGTTTACTGAGTGAAAGACCAATTCTGGCCTGTTTCAGCCAACGCAGATATTATGATTTCACTTTGCGCGAACAATTTTCAATGTCTCTAGAATTTTGGAACTTTGGGGTATACAAACTGTAATGTTTGGATTAAAGTCCGATTTTTTCCCAATATTTCTGTTCAATAGTCATTTTCACTTATGTGAGTTTCTAGATTTCTTTATATTATATTTCAAGTGGATTATATTTAGATTTTTCACGTTCAGGTTTACTAATATAGCGATTAGTCACGTAAGTGATGCAGATGAGTTTTATTAAAACCATTTTAGAAAATTATGTCAGGTTTATTGGAGGGAATGCCGTAGAATATTCTGTAGAATTAATTTTCGATTTTGCGTAAAGATGTATGAAATTAACAAAATATGAACATTGCAAAACTACAATATTGATATAAGATTTTCCGTAATGAAAGCTGTGCTAATACATTAAATATTTAAATCAGGTAAGTATATTTTTTGACAAAGCAAGTAGTTTTATACATTTTTCTCAAAAACTGCTCTTCAAAGGACAATAAAATAGGCATAAGCTTCATTTTCGTAGAACTCTATACATTTTTTTAAAAGATCAAATGTTTCAAATAATCCGAAAATGTATTCGTTGTTGTATCATCACTAGTTTCTATGTAAAATTTGTTTGCAGTATGTGCAGTTCGAGTTCTTTATGTCGACCTTAAAATTCCAATTTGCAATTCATGTACGCGGAAGTTTCGTCCTTCTTGGGGCAGAGCACTGTGTAAGGGTTCCGGACACAAAATGTACAGATGATGGAGTGAAAACAATATTATTTTTGGTACGGCCATAACAGAGACATCTTTGACACTGAAAAGATGTTATTATGTTTTTTGTGCTTTTCGGTGCTTTTCATGTTGTTTTTATTAAATATTTTTCTGGTACGTTACATAACTGACTTTAGATATTCAGTACATATGTGTACAATAATTTGAAAAATAAGAGATAAGATGTCACCACTGGGGATCCTCCATCGTAAATTAGGGTGTGACGCTTAGCAGTTTTAGCTGATTTGTGGATATATGGGATTTAAGTGGCTTATGATGTGAAGCAGATATAAAAGGAGTTAAAAGCAACGCAATTTATCTTTGAGGAAGGTAAGTGTGATGCAGTTTTGACGAAGTTTAGGGCCTTTTGGTAGAGAGAAAGTCTGCTAGGAAGAGAGCTTATGAAGCTTGTTAAATAATCTTTTGGAAACTCTGGCGATGTGCTGGGTGACAGGAGAGAATATTAGGTCTCTGTGAATTTGTACATATCAAGTGTACCATGGAACATCTAAAGCTGTGCAGAGTACTTTATTTGTGGGTTAAGGAATAACTTTCTATTATTACAAAAATAGATATGGTGTAGGGGGAATCGGTTAAGTTTAGACCCGAACGGATATGGGTCGTCCACGGTAGACGAGTGTGTCCAGTAGAACTCCAAGGAAGGTAATTGATGTGCTATGCTCTGTCCATTTGAGGGGAGAAGGTAATAGGTTGAGTGGGGAGGCGTGTGGGATGCGTTATAGTGTGAAGGTTCTGGTAATGCACTTTTAAGGGTTTAGGTTACGTTGCCAATTCGATCACCAAGCTTAAAAAATTCGTTAAAGCTTCATGAATGGAAATACAGACGACATGGTGAGAATGGCTTAACGTGAATAAAAGAGTGTCATCCGCGTAGAGGGTAGTTTCAATGGATGAGGGGCGGTTCGTTGCCAGTTCGTTAGAGAACTGTTCCAGCATTTGCCTAGTGATGATGGAGAAACCACGTAAAACTAGCAATATGAACGGCCGCTAGTATTTTCTTACACACAGCGGCTGAACTCGACCTAGTCCAGTTAGTGCCGGAAATCCATGTCACAGTCGGGACTCAAACCTTAGAACCTGCCTGACAGGTATTGCAGGGACTTCATGTAATGCCCGGAACAACCTAACCCGGTGGCTAGAGAAGGAAGTATGAATATCCTTGATGTGTATTTTATTTAAAATTAACCAAGTAATCCCAGGTTAATTAATGAGTAATTAAAATACGTATTTAAAGAATATGAATTGCTGTAGCGATATACACATTATTCACAATTTAGTTTTATCCAACCTTATTTTTGCTGGGTAAAATAAATACTTTATATTAATATACAATCACCATATTAATTAATACATTTTATATTTAGTCACAAGTACATAGAAAAGTGGATGCACGTTAATAGCTGGTTCAAAACTGATTTTGACACTTTTGACTAATTATAATGAGTCTTGTTCTGTAGTTAATTTTGTTAACGTTCATTACGGGAAACGGTAGTACAAACGTATAAACAAAAGTAGAATTCTTCAACGAATCGAAATGATCCAGCTGTTAAACTGTTAAACAAGTACCAGGATTTGGATATACACATTGGGCGTATCCTTTATCATAGCATTTGCTGATACCGACGCCATATTGGCAATTTGAAGTGAGCTATGCGCATGTGAAAATTGCTGGCGCGATTGACGTTTTAAAAAAAATATAATGTTAATTTGTATTGTCTGAATTGACGCAACGCGTCTCGAACCCCCAAAAGCGTTGAGCGCTTTGCACTTGGGAGTAATCCTGCATTAGTAATCGCACTATTTATAGGAGTAATCCTCCATTAAAATTATCTGTTATTTAATGACAGGTCTCATCGCTGTCAGTTGTCAAGAGGACCGCCAGGTAGCGTCTCCGCGTACGCGCCTCCTACTACTACGCGCTCCTGCGTCACCACCCAGCGGCCAGAATTGGGAAGGAATTAGGACAGGGGTAGGGTTTAGAGCAATTCACAGGGGTGGACTAGTCCTTGTGAAGCAGCTAAACTCGTTTTGTCGGAACAAATTTCACATGCGTCTCCGCCGACGTTTCCGTCAAGCGTGAGCTGCGTAGTGCGTTTGTTTTCCCAAGAAGGGAATAATGCAGCAGAAATTCACTGGAAAATTAGCCGAGTCCTCGATGTAAACTTTCAGACAATGGAAAAGGAATGCTGGTTTCAGAAGATGTCTTCAGTCATAGAAACGTCGGCCCTCACAGTGCTGCGATAACCTAAAAAATCTGTGGCAGATGGAACGTGCTTCATCATCCGGCGTTTAGCCTAGTCATAGGGGCGAGTGATTTTCATCTCTTCGTCGAATTCACAAATTGATTAAGTGGTCAAAGTTTTCAGACCAATGAGAAGCTTCAAAGCGTCCACATATATAAGATAAATGCCCGAACTTTTACGGCGAATATGTAGAAACTAATAATGTTTGTACTCACATATTGGTAATAAATTCAATTTTGTCTGTACTTTGATGTATTTTTTATAGCGCATCGGAGGTTGAAAAAATCGGCCCTTTATAGAACCAAACCAGGAAACAGTTAACTAATAACGTAGAATTTTCGGATCACAAAGCGGGCACAGTCTCCTTCTCCTGCAACTACCTGTGCCGATGCCTTCCTTTGAAGTTTCCACGAAGGTGGCGTTTCTGTTCTTCGTTATTTTCCTTTCTCTCTTCGGACTTGTGAGCTCGTGACTCGCTCGTTCACGAGTTGCCGGCGAGCGCTCGCGCGTATAGTGCAGAGTTTGTCCAAGCCTGGTTTAGTACAATGAGCGTATGCGTCAAATATTAACCCATTTGAATGTTGCTACGCACATCACGATTTTACCTACTTTGGACTGTGCGGAAGAAGAAAAGTTGTTGCCGAACAATGCACCGTGCAAACGGCAACCGCAAAATTAGTAACCCTACTCTATAATTGTTTTAAATGAAAAGTATTCACTTCACAGGGCAAGCAAACATCGTTTATCCTCTTTAAGGTCGCCTGCTTCGTAAGTAACTTCGTAAGTTTAATCACGCTAGCAGACCGTAGGTTGAGAGAAGAAAAAATCGCTTGTTTGTGGCACAAAAGGGAAAGAGTGTAAAAAGAGAAAAAGACAAGGTAGACGGGAAAGAGAAAGACAATTGTAATCAGAGGCAAGTAGAGACTGAAATAAAACGGGATAGAACGGAGTTGTTGAGAACTGTTTAAACCATAGGAAGGAAAATGAGATAGGAAGTTCGAAATCGAGAGAACTAACTGGGAATTGAGGATGCAAATGTGGAACAAGGTACCTGATATACGAACTATTAAAGTTATCAACTGAGAAACATTCTACATGTAGAGAATTTGACAAGGAAGTGAACGTAATGGACGTCATCGGAGGAGTAGAAATAAAGGAATAAAGGGTTAGAAAGCGAGATAACAGAAAAATAACGGAGCAAGAAGGAGAAAAGAGGTTAGAAAAAGAGAAAGAATGAAAGAATTAAAGAAAAAAATGAGATGAAGGACAAAAGGCAAGAAAGGAAATGATAAAACATTTGAAGGTACGAAAGGAGAAGAAAGAGACAATTGAATACAGATATAAATAAATGCAAGGGCAGAGAAATGAAGGCATGGCGGGAAACGGAAGCAGAAGGCTATACTGGGTTACATAACAATTGCAACTTAGAAGATGCGAGAAGATGAAAGAAGCGAGGGAGGAATATGAGGGGCAGATGGAAGGAGTTGGTGGCAGGGAATGAGAGTGCGGGCGCTACGCCGGCCAGTCGACTGCCCTGTGCCCGAAATAAGCTGAGGTTAGCCTTATTGCACTTTATGAAGTCTCATATCCGTACACAAAACCAGGTAATGTTGAGGTTTTTATGTGTGTTTGGCGTACACAAACTCTCGTAATTGCTTTAAAAGTGGGACAGTATATCGTCCAAAGAAGATCCTTTCCTCGCACCATGTTTTACTTTTTCATGAAGACCACCGGACTCCAACGTACGAAGCACTTTTGAATCGAGCGCATCAATTAACGGAGGAATAAAGAATACGTTCAAAGGAATCTGGAATACTTTTTTAATTACGAAAACCTTTAGACTTTACAGGAGAACACGAAACAATTACGAATCCTCGAGTTTTAAAGGACGTGCCGCAATTTCTAATTTGCAAAGTATCGGTAGCTTCTTCTTTCGTCAAGAGTGGTGGAATCTTTTCTTGACGTATTGTCATTTTAAAATACTGTGATTAATAACTTTGATATTATCCTTAGTTACATTATTAGAATGCACCTATAAGATATCTTTGCTGTGTAGTATACTTCTTATTAACTTGTTTTCGTTGGGTAATGACTTCCATTCACTTGCGTTCATTTTATTTGTTTTATCCTTCCGTATATTTATATGTTGATAGTTGTAATTACAGAAAATAATGTGAAAACAAAAAAATCAGGACTCACCTTCTGTCGTTCAACATTTCATCTGCTGAACAAAATACATTTTGGGAAAGGTCTAATATAATTACCTGCATGTCCTTACGTCTCAAAGAGAAAGATTTCTATCTCTTTACATTTTAAAAATAAAGTTGGAATTCTAAACTTCTTCCCAATATATTTCGTTGACTCTTACATTTTTTTTCTCTATTGCAGAAATACTTAAAGAATCGTCTCTAAGGAAATAATATAATTATGTACAAGACTGGTAATAATGAAGGTCAACATTATTTGTGTAAACCTTTTTTCTTTATTATCGTCCGTGTGACATTGGTTTATATATTGTGACGTACCTGATTCTCGGTACTTTCCACTGCAAATATCAAGGTTATAAAGGACGGGTGTCTTACTCGTGAATGGGTCTTCAGAGGGAATTGATAATACATTGGTAAATCAAAGTAATAACTTAGTATGAACACAAATACAATTTATTCATAAATCAACGTCTAATACACCTGATTAAATACATAAGACCTCGATGTCTTGGTACCAAGATTCTAGTTACCGTATAATCTTATCATACCTGGGGCCCCATTAAGTAATACGACTATCGCAGCTGCTCGCCCTCGGCGACGGCGACTGTTGACCTTCACCGCAGCTCGGCGTCCCCAGGCGGTTAGTGACGCAGACACGTGCCTCGCCGGTCTGCAGTGGCGGCAACGAGAATTCCTCGGCCGCAATCCGGGATGTTTCCGCTTTCAATTCCACACACACACACTCACAGCATCTCCAGGATGTCCATTTCGTTCTATCATATACTTGGATGACGTCGCAACACTCTTTCTCAGTTCATTTCTGCTCCCCTCTTGTAACCGTCGAGCACGTGGTTACACTCCGTGCCGGCATCCATTACACTACCCACTATTCTATTGTTCTTTCCACTGCATTCCTTATCACGAACGCAATTTAGAGTATCTACGGGCTAATCTCTCCCGACTTCCACGTCACCGGCTTCTAATCAGCGATTCTGTAAATCTAACACTGTTTCACGTTCTTCGTCTTTGGTAATGTCCTGCTCTGCTTACAGCTAACCGTCTTTTTCCGGCCACTTTCTTACGCTCGCTCTCAGCAACTGTCCTCAACGGCCGTCTCCCAGTCACTCTCCTCGGCCGCCACCCGGCAACTGCTTCAACCGTCGCGCTCGACTTGTAACGGCCGAAATCCCCCCCTCTCTCGCTAGGCCACGGCGGCGTCAACGTTCACTCTTCCCCCACCGTTTGTCCTCGCACCTGCCGCTATGCCGCGCGGTTCAAAATGAGTAGTAATTATACTCCTGTACTTCTTGTCTTTAATTACGTATGGAAACGCTTCCGCGTTTCAATATATATATATATATATATATATATATATATATATATATATGTATAGTAGTGTATAGTATACCGATTTAAACTATACGATACGATACGAAACTATACGATATACCAAGAAATTTCATGAATCCATTCAAATACATCTTTGTTGACAGCCCGTTACAGGATAAATGCTTATTGTACAATGCTCAAAGCAATCAATCAATGCTACAAAATGTGTTTATGCTCTTTGGTTAAATTGTTCCTGGGATCTCATGTCAAAATTCAGTCGTTCTCCATTAATAAAAACATGAAGTATTCTTCGTCCACGACTTTAGGTCATGACGTACTGTGCGGTAGCCCAGTTGCTTACGAGGAACTAAAATTTCGAAACTCCAAATGAGCTGAAGAGACATTTACGATTTCAAGAGAAAGACCATAAACGCAGAAATATTCCTCAAAGCCTCATTACAACTTCAAAGAATTTCGAAAATGCAGCGCTTCACATCAAAAGCCGTTCTCATTTCTGCTCAAGTACCCAATCCAAGAAGAAGGCCGTTCAGAAGAGAGGTGACAGCATCGTTACCGAACTTTAACTTTGCAGAACTCAATTTGTTTCTCGTAAAGTTCATCTTTAAGGTTTCATGAATATGTGACACATTTTGGAGATAATATGAAGTTACGGTAGGCGAGATAGGAAGCATTACACAAGCGCATTAAGTGCAGGTAATAGGATGTTGGCTAAATCAAAAACTAAATTCGTCTTGCCGAGGTGTTGATAGGAAGGAGGTAAACGGATTTCCTTGCGGAACACCGCTGTTGGATTCGGGCTGAGGCAGGTGCGTTTATACACAGTGGTCGAATTAAAAATCCGAGAGGAGATCGTGAGTATAAACTTTGATAATCAGAGTATGCTTGCTCCTTCTGAACCATTGTTATGTTTTGAAATTGTATATCATTTTGTTGTCCTTGCCGATATTACTTAGTTAAATATATACTTAAATTGTAATTCTATTATTACTTTGGTTTTCATTTGTAAGTCATGTTAAACAATGAACTGGACATTGTCATAGGTTTTGCTTTGTAAAAGCTGAATTCACAAGCTACGTACTTGGGTTCGTATTCCTCGGCCAACATTCTGATTCCTGCACTTGTGCAGAAACAGAAATTACACACAAAAATCGAGAAAAATATCAAAAACACTTGACAATTTGCATCAGGAGTGAGCGCAGATTTCACGGTCCAACAATGGTGTCCGTCTAACAGAAGAATACCAACGTAGTTTAACAATGAAGTTATATATCCAATTATATTAAATAACTTTTTCTATTTACTTACGGTCGCTTTTCAACTACTAAGGTCATATAGCGACCACTGTAAGGAACTTTCAGACTAACGATAACGTTATACGGACACACACAAACAGCTATGACCCGGGCGGGATTCGAAACTGCGACCCTTCAGGCACGAGGCAGCTGTGGCTCTTCAGCCTTAGTGACTTCGACTACCCAGACCGGCATTAAAGAACTTTCTTATTAATTTGTAGTTCAATATAATCATCATTACACATTATTTATGTTATAAGTTGAGAAGAATGGAGCCTCAAACAAAAAAATCACTTTCTTATACGAGAAACGGGATTGAATAAAAAGGAATCAATCTTCTCGGACATTCACAAATTCAGACCCCGGTAAGCCTAAAGCGGCATTTTCGCCCACTGCGTGGAAGGTGTGACGACCTCCGGCTTGGCGGAAGAGCCGGTTTGCTTTCTTTATCGCCCCGGGCGCATCCCGCCCACGCATACATTACTCTGAGAGCAGTTGCAGGTACGGCCGTGGCGCGGCAGAGACCTCGCGGCCGGTTGGTCCGTTTCCTGGCCGCGCGCGCAGGGGAGGTCGAGGCCAGTGGCAGGGACGCGGCAGGCAGAGCGGCAGTATTGCCACGTTGAGGGTTGTACTTGTTCGTACTTCACATTCCTATTTTTTGGAGGGGAAAAAATCAAATCAATCATGCCACTTATTTTTTCTTTGCCCTCATTGGTAAATCTGGGGTTGTTAGGAGTATTTTTGAGGGATTGTTAGGAGTATTTTAATTTTTGTATTGGTTTTTGCGTTATCTTTTACTTGACCATTTAATTTTTTCATCCCAATAGAAAATAATCAAACTGAGTTAACTGATTGAATGTTCACATACGTTTTGTATGTTGGCCAGAACTGTTTAAAATATTTTTTTACGAATTGGCTGCATCTCATTTACAAGAGGTGTACTTAGATAATTGTAAACTAAATTATGTATTATCTACAGGAAAAATATCAACCATTTAAAATCATTTTAGAATTCTCTATCGTTAAGGAATATGGACCATTTTAACTAGTGCCAAAACAGCACTAATTTCTCTAACCGTAATTTCACATAAAATTAAGTAATCCAATTTTCGAAAATTAGATTTGACCTCATTTCAAAATTTATCTTTAAGGAACAGATTTAGTAGGGGGCAATATATATATATATATATATATATATATATATATATATATATATATATATATATATTGTGACGTACCTGGTGATGCCGGTACTTTCACTGCAAGAAATTACTAAAGGAGGGTATCTTTTTCGTGAAAGGGTCCCTACGAGAAGTCGGTATAACATTAGGAAATTTAATTAGTAAATGAAGTACAATCATGAACAGTATTTATTCACAAACCAAATTTGTTAATTACATGATTTAACAACAGTTATACACTTTGCCTTGGTACCAAGATCAGGTGTAATACAAGTTTTATCATACCTTTGGGGCCCCAACCAATACCTTCGATGCTTGGATCACGGTTCGCGTCGGTAGGGGTCGCCGACCTTCGCAGCAGCTGGGCGTAGTCGGCGGCTGATGGTGTGGCGGTCGCCTCGGCTGGTGGTTTCTTGAATTCTTCCTGATTCAGCTCCTGGTACCTCGGTGTCGCACCTCTCTCTAATTATCTTCCGTCGCTTGATTTAATTTCTTAACACGCGGCCACTGCACGTGCTGGCCTCAGTTTCACACCACACAGTTCCGGTATTGTTCATACCACGACAACTAATACAAGCGCGATTGATTGTTCTCTTGGCGCGGATCTCTCATCCTAATAACATTCCCGATCCCAACCTCACGTGTCTATTGTTTTGCATTGGCTACTATTCTATAATACACACCGCATGCTCCCTTTGTCCATGCAACAGCGGCGAGCTCCTCACCACACGTCCGTATCTACCGGCCACTTCTCCGCCACTTTCGCCGGCCGGCAGCACGCCGGCCACGTCCTTCGGCGACGGCCGACTCGACCCAACTGACTCGTAACGGCCAAAGCTCCCTGTCGCTCCGTGCTCGGTTCTCAACCGTCGATTACGTTCCCACGGACGCCTCGCAGCGGCAACGGTGGCGGCGGCGGCGGCTGGCCCTCCTCACCGCTGTCCGTCGCGCTGGTCGTGCGTACCGCGCTGTCCAAAATAGATTCTAATTACTTATGCTAATGTTCTAATTAGTATAAGGAAACACAATGTGTTTCAATATATATATATATATATATATATATATATATATATATATATATATATATAATTTTGTAGCTGTAGGAAGACTCCGAAGAAATTTTGAACCGTGGCAATTTTCGAAAAATGAGGGGTTTCAACGAACATGAGACCTGCACCATTCTCTTAACCGCCCTTCACACTCTCCAACATCTAAATTTAAACAAAAACGGTTCAGCCATGTTTTTCATTTTCAAATTTTGAAAATGTGCAAGAGATTTTATATAAAGTAACCCCAAAAACTGAAATACATGTTTGGAATTCCAGGGGCCGCAACATCAGTCCGGTCGATTGGAAAATATCAATTTTCGAGAAAATCGGCCGAACGTTTGAGCCTCTAGAGTTGTTCACAGACGGACAGATGGACGGATGGACGGCCGGACAGACGGGCAGACAGACGGACAGACGGACGGACAGACGGACGGACAGACGGACGGACAGACGGACGGACAGACGGACGGACAGACGGACGGACAGACGGACGGACAGACGGACAGACGGACAGACGGACAGACGGACAGACAGACAGACAGACAGACGGACAGACAGACAGGCAACCGGACAGACAGACAGGCAACCGGACAGACGGACAGACAGACAGGCAACCGGACAGACAGACAGGCAACCGGACAGACAGACAGACAGACGGACGGACGGACGGACGGACAGACAGACAGTCGGACGCACGGAAAGGTGGACGGACGGACAGACAGACGTTTTGCCGTAATTCGATTTTGCGATATCATGGACTTACAAAACATGGATTGTGGCTGTATCACATGTTAGAGGATTTTGTTTCTAAATTTAGCAGATGGATTTATCTACTTTTTCTTTACAAGGACTCTCTAATAAGAGTTTTTCCGCTAATTCTCTGGGATTTTTTCACGCAGCATTACATAACTTTCTCTCAACTGCATAAGCGGTATCGAGAAACTGAAAGGACTGTTCCTGATTATTATTAAGAAATTAAAAAAGGAGTTTTCTAATTGAGATTCCACATTTTAATACATTAAGTAACTGAATTGCTACAACGAAACAATATTGGTTTAACATAAATATGAATATATTATACCTTATACTAGAATGAATATAAACAAATGTAAAAATTTGATAGCATTTTGTTTCTTATGTTTTTAGGCTTCAAGAGTAAGGATCTGCAAACTAGCTTCTCATTACAATGTTGTAATTTCATTTTACAAAAAAATCTTTGTTTGTATTGTCAAAATCGAGCCTATATATTATTAAAAGGTGTTTAATCAATAATATTTCCATCAGAGTGATTAATTACACACTCATTTGTAATATACTGATAATATGTTTTGCTTAAGAGTGGTTAGGCGGAAGAGCGCTCCAAATGGCCCAAGCCCATGTGTATCGTCAGTATGATCCGGGGGAAATGTTAAGAGTCTACCTGGCAACACTGCAGGCGACCAGCTGAAGAGGCGACCTAGAGTCAAGCGCGGCTACGATGGAGAGACCGTCGCGTGGGAGGACTAGAGTAGGGTCTCGGCCGAGTAAACGAAAGCACGACTGAGAGCCCCGGGTCGAGATAGGGAGGGGGGAGTGAGGATAAGAGTGGGTGCAGCGATGGACCGCGTACGGGCGGAAGCCGAAGGAGAAACGGGGGGGGGGGTAGGTAGGAGGGGGAAGGGAGGTTAGCCCTAAATATGGAATTCAGAGTCCAGAATTAAAGAGGAGGGAAGGAATAAGATTCTTGTTGAGGTGTATTCTGGGAAACGAATTAAAATCTGCACCTGGTCGGATTACAATACTAATGGGAATATGTGGGGGAATTAGAATACAATGGACACGCGTACGAGATTATGGAACAGATGAATTGAGGCTATGAAAGATTACAGACAGAGAAAAAAAATAGCATACTTCTATAAGAAAACTATTTGCAGGGGGTAAATGAATATCGAAAAGAGAAGGCGAACGTTTAAGAGAGTAGGTATTAATAAATAAACTAATGAGAAAACTAAAAGAGAAATCAAGAAGTTAGTAGGAATGGTAAATGGAAATACTGTAGGCAGGCCGTTTATTTTAGAAAATTAAGATATTTGAGTCTCTGATAATTTAATGTTCAAGGCGTAACAAGTGACTATGAATGCAGACTTTTTCAGTCGATTGCAGAACTTATTAATTCCACATAGCGGTTATACATTCGTCTTACATTAATTAATATATTAGGGGTTGTTTAATTCGTCTGAGAAAATAGAGCAAAACATTGAATAGGTACTGGCATTTGGTTTAGTGAATTTAGACAATACTGAATGAATTAAAGGAATTGCTCTCTTTCACTCTCAGGCTTCTCGTCACTCTCTGTGTTCTCTCCCTCATTTTCTCCTCCTCCTTACCTTTTCTCCCTTTCTCTATTCACGCTCTTTCGAATTTTGCTCAACTAAGTTTGAATTACCAGCATTGCGTAAACGCTGGCCGCACTCCGGCAAAGACTTTTGTGCGACTTCACGCACGCAGTTGACCAGGGAGGACGTAGGAACAAGGCGGGAATGTGTTCGGCGCGGCGGTGGTGGCGGTCGTAGTTATATTTGCATTGGCAGCGAGGCGTCTCCGCGATTCGGCGAGGTTGGATTCAAGAACGAGGAAGGGGTGGCGGTTGAGAGGGGGTGGTAAGGCGGTGTGGGAGCTGCGCAGGGGACGTGAGGACGAAGGGGTGGGGTGGGGCGATGAAGGCGGAGCGAGGAGGAAGGTGGGGAGAAAGGAGGAGTGGCAGGAAGAGCCGGGACAAGAGGGAGGGAGGTGAGGCCAGAGACGGGGGGGCGGGTCGCGGGGGGAGGGGCCCGAGAGAGGTTGGGGGAGTTTCTCGCGGTTTCCCATTAGAGCTGGGCGTGTCCGCTTCTCTCCGCTTGAAATCGAAGGAAACCAGAAGCGCCCACCCAGCGACGCGGGGATAAAAATAACTCGTCCAACTGGGATTTCCTTTAATTAGGCGTAATCCCAATTCGGCGTTCACCAGCTCTACCGACGCATGAGAAATCGACGCTCTCGTGTCTCTGTTATATTGTGACACAGCACAAGGACATTTTTTCAAAGAATATTTATATGATTATCGTTCATGATATAAAGGGATAAAATATAAAATCATTTAGAAGCAATTTGATGAATGAAATGTCAAATCGCGCTTATTCTTCAGATTTATTTTAATTTTCATTTCTGAACACAATCCGGCATTTCTCGATGTTGGACTTTAAACGTTTGTTGTTGAAGCAGCGGTCTGAATTTTTTAGAATAAATTCCTATAGCACAGAAAAAAAGCCCGTAACAATTTTGTTTTAATCGTTCTTGAAGCATGAAACATAATACATTACAGTAAACAGCGCAAAATATAAGCTTGTAAACACTAACTTTTTACAATAAGATAACCAACTTAGTTGATTTTTAGAGGAAGTAACGGGAAAAAGCAAGAAGAAATCGGATGCGATGGGGCTGAAAAAGCCGGGGAAGTGTACAACACTAAAAAGGGGTGAAGGCGAGTGGGAAGTGATAAGTGGAAGATAAAGAGAAGTAACATGAAACGGGAAGCGTTTGGCAAAGGGAATGGGCAAGCGCAATGGGAAAGAACATGTAGAATTGCATTGAAAAGAAACCAGCATCTGTCAGAAGCAAAAAAAGGTGTGATGAGTTGAAAGAAAGGCTCCGAGGAAAAGGTATTCACGGGCGCTAAAAGTGTGGAAAGGCAAATCAACGAGAAGAGACGTGAATAAATGGGGGAAAGACATGTGGCAAAAAGTAGTGTGTGGAAGTGAGAAGTGTACAAAGATGAAAATGGGGCAACTGCAAACATTTACGCAAAACGCATCGAAAATAGTAACGAGCTGGGGGATGAAATAAGAAGACACGTAGCGTGGAAACGGAACGCGGAAAACGTAAGTGAAGTAAATAAAAGAGAAGAGAAGGGAAGTGAAGAGGGGTGAGAAATACGAGGGCGTCGACGGTATGTATGGACGGTAACAAAATGTATGAACGTAAAAAGAAGATAAGTAGCGAGAATGAAGATGCAAAAAATGTAGTGATGCCGCGCAAGGGAGAGGTGGGACACGGGCGAGGGCGGGTGGACGAGGAGGAAGACAGATAGAGGAGGCAGCGCCTGAAGAAAGAAAGAAAGAAAGAAAGAAAGAAAGAGAGAGAGAGAGAGAGAGAGAGAGAGAGAGGCAGTGCCAACGCTGCGTGGTGCGTGTTAAGGGGCGGAGTACGAAGTTGCAAAGCAATGTAGGAATGGAGAGCGCGAGGTGAACCACAGGGAACGGCGGGTGGACGAGGAGGACGGGCAGAGAAAGCAGTGCCTGGAGCAAGAGAGAGAGAGAGAGAGAGAGAGAGAGAGAGAGAGGGCCAGCGCCAGCGTTGCGGGCTGCGTGTTATGTGTAGGAGAACAAAGTTGCACAGCAATGTAGGAATGGAGCGCGAGGGGGATGGGCCACGGGGGAAGGCGGGCGGAGGAGTAGGACGGACTGAGGAAGAGAGGGCCTGGAGCCACAGAGAGAGAGGGGGCTGGCACCAGCGCTGCGTGGTGCGTGTTAAGTGTAGGAGTGCGAAGTTGTCGAGAAGCGAGCGGAGCGGAAGAGGCGCGCCGACAAAGGGGAGGGGGGTGGATTCCACCATCCGACTCTACCACCAGGTCCTCTCCCATCCCCGCCCTCTGCCCCGACCTGATAATATAACTTCCTCATATGGCCGCGGTACAGAACACTGCCAACACTTCGTTGTTTCAAGTGCGCATGAGGAGGCTGCAAAGCTTCTATCTAGATTTCTTACACATGTCTTACATGTGTCAGTTTGCATTTTCTGCAGCCAAATTTTCTTTCACTCTTTTTACTTTCTCTCCTAACTTCGTAAGAATAAGAAGGAATCTAATCGTGAGTTGGAAATCGGCGATCTTCCGACAGCGAAACTTGTAATGCTGGGTGTTAGTAACGAAAAAGTGTACAAATCGTGTTCCTAAATGTAGCAAATTACTTCCTGTGACACATTGTGAAGTCAGAAGCCATGTTTTATGGGTCCTTGACACCGGAAACGCGATTGACGGCAAATTGTGTCTGTACGTCCGTCAGTTTGTGTCTGTCTGTCAGTGGTCAATACTAGGAGCTAAACCATTCAGACAATTCAAATTGTTATTGTCCGACCGATCTGAACGGACCCGAGCCTTTTGGGTTTAAAACAAATAATTTGATTTCTTGATACTTTATGTTGACTTCTTGATGATACTCGACAACATTTTATCAAATTGGCTCCAAATGTTTAATTAAATTTTGGGCTCGAAGAAATGCAAAGAAAGGGTGTAGGATTCATTTTTGTTCAAATCCTTGAGTTTTTGAAAATTGTAAGAATTCATTTTTTCGTTGTCTTCCTACCAAAAACATGAAAATTAAAAAAAATTCTCGCTGAATGATATCATATGTTTAAACACAGATTTTGATATTAGGCAGTGTAAAACTTCGGAAATGGTGTTAACGTGTATTTTTGTGTGAAATCCAGGGAATTTTTAAAGAACATTTTTCTCCAAAACCTCTCCAAATTTATTCTTTAATTTTCTTCCTCGAATGTAGCAATGACCGATACATTATTGACGCTAGTACTCTTCATCTTGGGGAACTCTGCATCTTTAAAAATTACAAAAAATAGCATTGCAAAAGGGCAAGATTGATAATAAGAGGTTTTGTCTCAAATTAAATCTGTTCTAAAGATCGTATCTTTAAAGTTGATCATGTACATTTTTGTAAAAAAACTCGAGACTTTTTTGCGTAACTTCTGCTATTTAATGTAATTTCTCCTATTTCGAATTTAATATTATTTATAAAAAATATCAAACCGGCTCTATTTTTTTATTTTTTACGGATAAAGCGAAGAACGCTTAAAAATAGCACAGGTCGAATTTTTCTTGGGCTCTGAATTTTTGAACTTTGTAATAGAAATATTGCGAGAATGTTTGTTCTGTATTAGCTCCGACAGTTATTATCTTACGTTACTTGTTTATCTTTCTTACTCGTATCTTTCTCTTTTGAATCTGCATTAAATAGAATCCGCATTAAAAGAACATGCATAAAATCCATGAACCCGGTTTTAGAGAAAAAACGCCTACCCATAGAACCAGAATTCTCAATAGACACCCTTTCTACATATTGCAAATGAAATTTTCAAACATTGAACCAGACCTGAGAACCCCTAGTGAAATGCTTTCCCTAATGTTTATGATGTATGTTTAGAATAAGCTAGTAAGGAACAGCCATATCTAAATTCAAAAGAACAACTTTACGTGACAGTGTTAAAAATGAATTTAAACAAATTAGAGATACATATTTAACTTGTACGCCAAACATAATTGCTTGTAGGGCTGATAAAGTAATTCGCTTTGATACAATGTAATCACAAATTTAGTGTGGTGCCTTACACAAAATTGTAAGATTGAATACATCGTTTTGGTTTGATGACAGTTATAAAATATTTTTTACTATTTTTACTATATTCAATATGACGATTCTATGAAAGCTAAAAAAAATATTCTTAAAAAATCATTATTACTTTCTTCTCGAATCTTTTTAAGAGTGCATTGTAGATTTATGAGACCAAATCAACCTATTTATATAAAATATAACATTACAGTCGAAAATAAATTATTACATTTCACATTTTTGTAAGTTAGAATTAAGTAATGTATTTATGGGGCATTACCTATTTAAATAAGAGTAAGAGAGCAAATAATTCCCCAGCATGAATCATTGCTTTAGACGTTCAGGCATTCAGTCTACGTATCGCGATGACCCCTCTGTGCAAATGACAGGGTGTTTCCCTCCCCGGAAAGGGGCCTACCAACCCTACTTTATTCGCTCTTTCGCCGCTCTCGCGGACAGATGTTCGGCTCTTGAGTGCAGAATGCCAGCGGAAGCAGGCGTTGTGCAGCATTGGTGTAGTGAATGTAATATCCCTGTAGTTGTCGGTGATCCTCTCCCGATGGAACATTAGATACGGTACCGACCTACACGTCAGATTGAAGGTTTCCAGTATCTTGCTTGGAGGCGAAGAACAACGTCGCAATCGGGACAAGCTCCCGAATTGTCTCTCAGCATGGGATGTAGTGTACTACATGTGTGTATACGAGTCTGTGTAAGAGTAGAGAAGCGGACAAAGATGAAGATCACGCCGTGACCCGTTCGTGGTATACTCATCCGACCTGGTATGCATCGGTGAAAAAAGGAAAATCAGCCAGTCACTCGAATTTTCGAACTCAAACTCGAACATTGATTGAATTCAATCCAGCTAGTATGTAGCTAGTGCCTAACATCCGCAACCGTCGGAACTGGAACCTCGTGGCTTCCGGACGCTTCTTCGGCGCTTCTGCAGTCTTCGCCGTCTCTATTACATTGACCGCGGCAACCCCCGCTTCTTCCGTCACATTTCCTACGTCGTCGCAAACGTCGCCTCAGCTGCGAGCACCTTTTCTGCTGATGTTTCCTCCCTTACAGCTCACATCACCGTCTCCGCCACTTGTCTTCTTCACCACTCCCCAACCTCGCTCCCGTCGTGTCACCCATCGCCTCTTGTGGGGAACCCCATCACCGCTTTCACCGTATCAGCCGCCCCGCCCCTACCACCTCCACAACCGCCACCACCGCCAATGCCGCCGTCACCGCCGCGCCCAGGGGCAAGACTTAATTCCGTTATCGATTCTTTAGCACCCAGGATAATCTGGGGGAGCGCGCTTTGCATAATTCGGAACGTGGCCCTCCGTCCTCCCACCTCGTCGTTGTAATAGGGGCTGAGACTGGCCTCAGGCAGCATCACGGAGATTGGGCGCCGCCCCGCCTCCGGCGCCCGCCCCGCCCCTTCCCGCCGCACTTTTCTCCTGGGCGCTGCGAAATGCTGTTACTGTCGCGACACGACATTAAAGTCCCACCAATCGTGAGAGGGCGCGGAGACAGCTGGGGAGATGCTGTGTTTTCGTGGGATGCCGAAGAAGCCTCCGTTTGCTTGTTTGACAGGCCATTAAAGGGGCTCGAAACGTGGGTTGCAACTTTGAAAGCACCGTAGTGCAAAGGTCTGCATTGTGCATTCATAGCGAGCAAAGAGAAACCCAAGCGGAATCAGTTTAAGAGATTTTCTGGAATAATACTAGTGAACTAAGACGGAATACATGTCATTATGTTCAATTAAAAAAATACTCTCTCTAGATATTCAGAAGGGTGAAGATATAGTATAAATTTCAGGAGGGATCATCTTCCATTTACAATTGAACAGAAAATATTTTGATAACATCCGTCTATTTATATATTCAATAGTCTAAAGGCCTCTTACGATATTTATTTTGTTCGTAATTCTTAAATCCGTTTATGTGCACGACTACAAACTTACGCTATGCATCATCAACCAAATTAATATACTCGCGATGTAATTTCTAGTCAGCCGTGGTTATGGGCTTGCGAGAAACACTTGGCGATTCGAAAATCATGGTTCTGAGGTAAACGAATTGTAAATCTTCAATAAGAGCGAAAAAATTACACTTAAAAAAATCTGCTTATTGATACTAATATTCAGCTGCATTCTACAAAAATTAAATATTAACGTGCTTTCTCAGTTAACCCTAAGCGAACTCTAAGGCCACTTTAAAATGAAATGTAATAACATGTAAATGAGTTAACTATTTTTTGTATTATTTGAAAAATAAACATATTTTTAATTTAACTGTCATTTTCAGGATCACCCTTTCACTATCCTTCACAGTAGGTTCTGTCAGTCAGATTAGAGTAGGATGTAGGCAGGTTATTGAATCTACCATTCAGCTCTTCAGAAATGACACTGGGACAATATGGTAGAGGAAGAACATTTTCTTTGCTGCCCTGATAGACACGAAATTCCCATATGCATCTGGGATTTCTTTTAGGAAATTAAGTAGTCTTCCCTTTCAAAATATCACAAATGAGCTACAATTAACGTTATTAAACAACTTACTAATTCTCCCTTAAAAACATAAATGACATAACTTTTGACCAGTGTACGTCATCGCTATTGTCATCTCTGAATATATTCATCAGCTGTTTCGGCACATCGTGAAGGATAAACAAATCAGAATACGTCAATTCTCTAACTTCGTAACAATCGCTTTTATTATTTCAAAGCCTCTTCGGACAATAAGAAATATTGCCAGCCAGTTCTGTATACTGTACACAGGCACATATGATCAGTATTAAAGTAGGTATCAGTATGAAGACAAAAGGTATTAAATTGACTTAACTGGTTTTTGGTGACATTGTTTCGTATATAATAGATGTTTTTGAAGGATTCAATGCTAAAGAACTATAAGAACTAGGACAATCCTTTGAAACCGTATAGATAAAAAAATTATTTTAGGTAACATCAGTAATACATAATTTTTGGACTGAATGTATACCTCATGCAAATATGTTTGTCACTCTCTCATCGAAGAAAAGATCTAAGAAATATAATTATTTTTTATAGAATTTTGTGGAATATTAAACAAACCAAATACATCCATTTTATGTATACTATATTGAATTTATGTTTGTAATAACATGACAAAAAGGTCGGGTGGTAAAAATACATTTATTCTTCTTTTACAATTCGGGGTATTACAGTATGATGAAAATTAACAAAATAGACTCGTGACCATTGAGATGTATTTACAAACCCAATAATGAAAATAACATGGTCCGTAAACTACATAAGGAGGGTTTGAAAGGAATTACTGTGAAATCCAATGAATTAAAGAATTTATTGACTTTAAAATGTGTTTCATTTAACTTATGGACGAGGTGTTCATTTAGTTTACACGTTCTTATTCATTGCTTAATGCTGCATTGACTAATTCCAATTTAAGTCTATTACACCTCTTCATGTTATTTAAAATTTGTGAAATGGACACAATTATTGACATACCCAAAACTATTACACGTTTTGATAGGTGAAGAACGTATGGAAGCATACGTATCTAGGAACTGAAATAAACTAGCACCATTGAAATTACGTCTACTATATTAGCTGAGTGATTTCGTTGACCTAAATGTGTGTGAAGGATTCAACACGTGTCATTTTCTGAAGCTGTTCCGTCCGTCATGTCTCGTGACATGCGCTACAACCTGTCCCAGCGGAAGTGTGACGCGTCAGTTTTATGCCGCGAGAACCCAGACCACGCTATTCTTTTTGCAGCGGCATCCACCTCGTTATTGAGCAACGGCCCCAACTGCGTTCTACAACCTCGGGGTGGACAAGGGTGAACCCCCGTTTTCGTGGCTGGAGCATAAATAATTTCACACCGCAGCCCAGGTGAGCAGATCCGGTTATAAATATTATGAACGTAGCTCGGATTAATGCAGGAAATTAAATTTAGTGTTTACTCGAAAAATACACAGCGCAACGCGCTTTCGACAACAAAATGGGGCGGTGGAGGAATAATTCGTCCAGTGCAGGAGGGGAGGGGACTGAGGGAAGGTAGGGCTTTGTTTGCAAACGTTCTTCCTCACTTCACGCCAGGCTCGGAAGCGCTCATATATCACTTGGCCGGACGCACGAGAACCTTTGCGTGTATTTGCCTATCGCCCTCTCCTCTCCCGCTCGCCCCGGTCGCTCCGCGTCACTTAGCAAGAGGTCGGCCAGCGATCAAAGAGGAATTCGGCCTGTCATGTCGCTTTGTTCCCTCCGGAACTAATCCGGCGGCGTGCGTTCCACCCGGAAAGTTTCCGAATACGAAGCGACAACACGAGAGCGTCGTCCGCCGCGCCCGTACACGAGCCCGCGACGGCCGACAAAGCCGCTTGCCACGCTGACGTCAGCAATTTGGACCGCGCGCCTTGCCTCTGCACGAAGGCGGACAGGACTTAGAACCGAGATTGGTCTTTCTACTCCTCTCCCACCTCCCCTTACTCCTCCTCCCGTCTTTTCTCCTTACCTCTATCCTCCTTCTCTCTCCTCCTCCCTTACGCTTCTTCTCTCTCCAGTCTCTCCTCTTTTTCGCCACTTCTCTGTCCTCTCTCTTTTTCTTCCTCTCTGTTTCTCCTCCTCTCTCTTTCTCCTCCTCTCTCTTTCTCCTCCTCCTCTCTCTTTCTCCTCCTCTCTGTTTTTCCTCCTCTCTGTTACTCCCCTATCTCCTTAGCTATCGTCTCCTCCTCTCTCATTATTTCCCTCCTTTCTCTCCTCCATTTTCTCCCCATCCTCTATCTTCTATCTCTCCTCATCACTCCGCCTCATCACTCCTCCTCCTCTCTCCTCCTCCTCTCTCCTCCTCCTCTCTCCTCCTCCTCTCTCCTCCTCCTCTCTCCTCCTCCTCTCTCCTCCTCCTCATCTCTCTCCTCCTCATCTCTCTCCTCCTCATCTCTCTCCTCCTCATCTCTCTCCTCCTCATCTCTCTCCTCCTCATCTCTCTCCTCTTCATATCTCTCATTCTCATCTCTCTCCTCCTGCTCCTCTTCATCATCTCTCCTCCTCCACATCTCTCCTCTTCATCTCTCCTCCTCATCTCTCCTGCTCCTCCTCATCTCTCTCTCCTACTTATCTCTCTCCTCCTATCTCTCCTCTTCATCTCTCTCCTTCCTTCCTCGCGACCACGGCGGCCGTGTCCTGTCCCGTGGTTTGCCGGTCCTGTAGCAGGCGAGAGATGCACGCCGGGACGGTGCGCTTTGAGTGCTGCAAAGGGCGCGGAGAGAGGCGTAGGCGTGGCTACGCGATCTCGGCCTTCGTGGGTGGGCAGCTCGTGAGACTTCCAATCTGAGCGACGTTTGTCTGCGTTTGCGGTGGAGCAGAAGAAGTCTTTTTGGGAATGGCGACTTTTGGAACGTTGCTGGCTGATCTTGGCTTACGAGTCTCTGCGGTCTGCTTGTCGACTATGGGTGGACCGGAGGACACGAGTTCAAAGCCAGATGTAAATATTTGGGTAAAGGAGCAATAGCTTTCTCTAGATCACATCTTGAGATCTTTCTGAATCTCTCAGAGTAAAAAAGTGAACACAACTTCTAGTAATACACTGGAAAACGGAAGGGTTACGTTCTTTGATTTTTTGTAGTTACATATTTATTGCGAAAAAAGATTGCTTTCCACATTTAGTATTAACTTCAAACATTGTTTTGCAAATATGTTTTTATAACATAAAATTATTGCCATTAAAACGTATTGACCTGATTGAAAGTATGTTTGCGTGAGTGGAAGCTGTCGTCAAAGTTAAGGGTGGGCCAACACGCTATTGAATTCCAGCATTACCGGTGGAAGGCGCTACGAACTGGTAAGTCAATTTCAGGCACGTGTCCGGATAGTTTTGATCACGTAGTGTATGTTTTCGAATTTAAAAATTTCGTATTTCGTTTTCATATTTTTTATTGAAATACTAAATTGATGAACGTACTTTATTAACATCGTCTTCGTTCTTTATTAAAAAATTGAAAAGAAGTTTAATAAAGTTTAACGAAAATATATGTTTACATTTGTGTTCATTTTTCAATGAAAGTTCTATTTGCATTCTTCAATGGGAATAGTATTTTTGGGCATTTTCATTGAAAAAATTCCTGCTGTCAAATGACAATGTCCGCAGCGCCCTCTCCTGTCAAAGCCAGCTGGCAAAGTAAATGGAGTAAATTGATCAATTCACTGGCGACTGTTCCAAAACAGGTTCCACCCACTTTGCCTCCCGCGCGGCCGGCATGGACGCCGGCGTTGGGCAAGGCTCGGCGGCGGCCGCCTTCGAACGCCGAAGTTTGCGCGGAACCCAAGACCAAGCTCGCGGAGTGGGGGAGGAGTGGGGGGGGTGAAGCGTTCGCTCCTTGACGACAGGGCCGGCGCGTGAGGGCGGGGGCGCGTTCGGGAGACTCCGAGGGCGGCCCGGGAGAGACGCTTATCTAAGCGTCGACTGGTAAGGCCGTTCATCCCCGACAGCAGCGGAGGTCGGGTGGCAGCGGGGGGGGGGGGGGGGAAGCAGCTCCGCGGCCGCCGCCGCCGCCGCAGCCGCCGCAGCCGGTGATGGATGCGTGGGCAAATCCGGGCGGCGGGCGGCCGCGCCGGCCACAAGGTCCCGCGGAGCTCGGCCCGGCCACCCCGCGCGCCGCCGCCGCCGCCACGCGCCGCCGCGGGCCAGGCTGCGGCCCCGGGAAGCTGCCTGCTTCGATCGCGCGGCGGGTGGCGGCGGAGGCGGAAGCGGAGGCGGAGGCGGAGACGACGACGGCGGTGGGGGGGGGGGGGGTCGGCGGGAGGCGTCGATGACGATGGTGGCAGCGGCTGGGGCTGTAGAGACGTCGGTGGTGGAAGCAGCGGAGAGAACGGCACCGACTGCGGCGGCGGTGGTGGTGGTGGTAACGGCAGTGACGGTGGTGGTGATGGTGATGGTGGCGGTGAGGGCGGCGGTGGCACGGCTGCTGACCGTCCTCTTGCGACCTGGACGTCCCCACTTACTGTCCGCGCCGAGGTCGTTATCGACATCTCCAAACGGACAGCGACCCACGCGTCTGAAGGCCCTGTGTGCGTGGGCTGCTTCTTTGCCTGTGGCTTCGTTCCCATTTACAGCTTGCAATTACCATGTTGAGAGTTTCGTGTATGCTCATTAAACTTGATCTCAACTAATATCCTTCGAACAGACATCGGGGAGAAAAAAGTGATTTCTTCTTAGTGTTTATTGAATATTAAATGTTTACATCACTATTCTAATAACAGTTTCCTGTTATTCTGCCTTCATTTAAGCGGCTTTATCTTGCTCCTGTTTTGTTTACCTCTATGTGGGTCTGTTGATTTTTGTATTCTTTGAAGAACCACATCTCATTTTAGGTTCATTGTAGAACTAAAACAACTGTCTTCCGTATTTCTGTTGGTAGTCCCCTGCATTTTTATTCCATAGTTGTATTGCATAGTGATTGTTTCAAAATCCCGGATTTTCAGATGACTTTTTTAGATGTCGAATCCTTTTGTTTAGTACCTCATATTTCTAATAGATTGTATCTCCTTGATTTTTCCTGTAAATAAATTTCTATACTATATTTTGATATTTTACCAATAGTTATTGTTCTCCTTTTTTGGCATCACTTATTTGGCGTGTTCCATACTCCATTTACATATCACAATTCACTGCGAGAAGCCCTATCGGGAAAATTCACTAGAAGGTATAGAACAAAACTAAATATTCATGTCAAATGCAACCCGCAACACACACACACACACACACACACCATGATGTTTTTTCCCCACTATATCGTTCCTACATGAAACGTTCTAGGGCATTGAAAACTACAATTTTGAGGCCAAAGGACTAAATCAAAGTTTCTCACACCGTAATCTACAGGATGAGATCTTAATTATTCTGTTACAATTTTGTTGAGGAAAGGGGTGCGAGGGGGAGACAAGTGTGGGGGAGACAAAGAGAGAGGAGGGGCTGAAAAACGTTTGCGGAGTTTCCGCTAGTAGGGAATATAATACTCTTTTCCCACATGTAATGAAAGTTGAACCGATCTCGTATAACCAATGTGCAAACCGATTAAATTAATGTCAGAATATTTAGAAGTTTATGCGGTATTATTACAGATTTAAAACGCTTGCTTAAACATGAAAATATTTGCGAATGTTACCAATTTTTTATATCTTAAATATTTTGTATCACTCAGAAGTGCACGATTTATTTATGTGAACTCGAAGTTCTAGGGAGTCATTGTACTATGTATATTATTGTAAATTTGTTGTTGTTCTTCTTCTTGTGAGAAGTAGGAAGAGTAAATTGAAAATTCTTTCATTCAGGTCACTATCGCACTAAGGGGATGTATCATTGCGATTCTTAAATTACCCGTGGACACCAAGCCTTCCGATCAGTTCAGCTCTACTGTTATAATAAAACACTTGGAGCACAAGTTATTATGTTGTATTTTTGTCTTATGTTGTATTATGCTTATTGAATTGCTATTTTCTCTTAAAATTCTTAAGAGTTAATAAAGACATGGTGTAAATCTGATGGCATCTTACATTCGAAGAAATATTGTAAGGAATTTGGAACAGACGATATCGACATTCCCGCTAACCTTCTAATAAGCTCACTTTCATTTTCCCTGAAATACTAATTGAGAAGGTAAGAAACTAACGGGAAGCTATGTATCGGCAAGAATTTTTTCAAGTTAATGCTCTCAGCTTCCACCATTGACTTTTTTTTACTTATTCTGAATAATCGAATGCTACATGTTTCAATATAACACGCAACCCAATATCTATTTGTTCTTTACGTATTTTTTTCGCTAACGGGCACAAACGGCTTAATATTAGATTTAAATTAGAAAAATACTAAAATGTTGCCTTGAAATTGGTTGGTTATAAATACTTAGTTTGTCTTTTGCACATACAATTTTATCATTTTATGTCGCTCATAATCTTTTTTATATAAGTCTCGTATGAGTTACACGTGTAAAACTGTACCTCACAGAAATGCTTATTACCCCTACAGTTTTTCCAAGGTGATTTTGTGTCACTTCGTTTTAGTTTTTATTGAATGTGTTTCCAAATAATCAGAAGAATATCTGTTTTCGAGATTAATTGGCTTGAAAAAGTCTGTCAACAACAGAATGTATAAGAACTGAAGTAATAATTACCATAAGATATAATGTTGATATAATTAATCCGTTCCAACCACACAATAATATTAACAATCAGATATTTTATATTAGCCATTCTATCGTGACTATCGTATTCTTTATCAAAAGGCTGATACTCAGAATTTTTCTTTGGCCCCAACAAGGAACTCGGGCAGACTGACTCACAAAGACATGCATTTCTTTGTGCGGGCGCTCCATCCCGAAAAAAAAAGGCTCAGTCAAACGGGCAGGCATACGAGCTTAGTAGTACCCATTTCAACTACAGGAAAACTGAGTAACAGTGCAAAACTTGGGAGAAAATTTCAAATAAATGCTCATCAAAAATAGAATCGTACGAGTACTAGAGCCTACAAAACTAGAACGTAAGAAAACCGAGGTTAAGGGTGTACTTTAATTAGTATTATTTTTTACTTATACCGTACTAATTTTCTGATATATCCTTTTCCCTGGTTTGTATTTTGACTCAATTTGTAGTGGATGACGCTTGATCCTGTCGCTTTGAGGTCTTCTAGGAAAGTTCTTGCCTCCATTAGTAAAGTTTCCATCTATTATTCTTAACACCTGCACATTCATGGGTGAAGAAGGAAACCAAGTTGGGAGATAACAACTAGAAGTGACTAAAACAATTGGGTGTAAACTACAGAAATGGGATACTGTATGGAAGGACAAAACTTACTACAAAGACAAGTAGAGCGCACTGTCCACACAATACTAGTAAAAATAATGCTAACAAGAATAGTCACACAAATTTAGTTCAACAATATTTTGCATTCTGTGTGTTATTATGCTCATAGAAGTGTGAAATTTTACTGTAATTTTCTCTCCCTTTGCATTTTTCCGACTTCACCATTTTATTTTATCGAACCAATGTGTGTGTACTTTTACTCATTTATATGTTAACTGCTAATTTGGATTTATTTGTATATTTACTACTTGACATATTTATAAGATATTCTACGACAAAATAAGTTTTTCTGTAATATTAACTCGCTAATATTGGTCTCCCGTCAATACCTCTTTAATATCAGAGAGTAAATCGGAAAATCCTAGAACACGATATACCATTATCAAAACTCCGCAACCGTAACTGTAATTCGCAACCGATTTTGAGATGTTAGATTTTCAATTACGAGCCTCTAGTACAATCTTCTAGTGAAGTGAACTTGCCCTAATAAAAGTGCCCTTGAAACACATTTTTCCTATTGGTCAGTTGGCTGTGATACTTCCAATATATATCAACCTGTCCCAACAAAATCTGATGTAATATCTTATACAATTTCTCTAAAATGATCTTACTCTTCAATCTATGTATTCCCTCAATATTTCCAAAGAACTTACTCTTAGTCATAGTTTGCATTATCTTATTACTCAAAAAGCGGCAAAAAAGTTTTCAATACGAAAATATTAATCGAAGAGGGCAACTTAAGGAAAGGGAAAAGGAAAGCAGGAACCGTACAATTTAATCAGCTTAGAATCATCTACGAGCATTTGATAGCAACGTTAGAACTATCGTTCCATTTGTGGATCTCTCGAGGCCACAAATAGTCGAGAACAATCATATCCCCCTTTCCGAGAAGAATTTCTATATTTCGCCACCACGGTCGCACAAAGCAACAATGCCTTCAAAACCCGATAAGTGAAATGTCATGACCATGAATGGGCGTTATACGAAAAACGGGCGTCGTGCCAGAAAATCGAGCCTTGCGCACGCGTACAAAAAGAGTAGGCGGCCGTGGGCATTCCACAGAAATTGGCAGCTCGCAACCGGGAAGTGACGTGCACTTCAGACAAAAGGGAATACACGTGGAGCATTACAGAATTATGAAAGCCAAGCAGTCTCCGAGCAATACTCCTCACCAGATGAATTGTTGTAATGTAATTCCTAGAAGCAGATGATAGTATACCTGCTTTTGATTTTGAATTAGAAAGAATGGCAATTCTCGAAGAGAGAATGTAATGTAGTAAATATTGAAGTAACAATTAAACTCTGATTGAGCTCAGTAATTCATATTGATTTGCAGGTTAGTTTATTGTTTTTTGGAAAATTTCATGAAAATGTATTTGTATATCTAAGTGGTTTCGTATATTATTACTGCATCATGTACGGATTACCTTAAGGTCTAAATTCCAAGTATATCATGTCATAGTATATCAAACACCTGTTTAGTGCAGACGTGTTGAAACTGAATCGATCTTTCTCAAGACCAGGACACACTTACTAAGGTACTTTAGTATTACGACAATGAAGATCATTCATTTTGTCATATTATATATCACAACTCCGCATTCCAGAAAACATTTGAGATTTAGAGGAACTTCATAAGATACCATTTGAAGCTTTGTTCACAAATGCATTAAATCTCAAAATACACTTGTAATACTCATAGATATTAGGAATGCACGATAAATTTGAAAACAGTACTTCTCATACCAACAGTTTAAAGAAACAAACTGACCGTTTTTCGAAATAACTTATTTAGACTTTTTTATAAAAAATGACCCAATTTATTGATTAAAATATTTATTCAAAACAACAAATAGTATGCTCCAATATATCCAAAAAATATTTAAAATTTAAATTATTTAAAGTGACCGTACCGATGATTTAATTATATTAGAAAGAATACCTTCAATAATAGTGTTGGAGAGCTTAAAAATATTATTTTGCAAAATGTCGAAAATTGAGAGGTTTTTTCATAAAAATTGAATTTAAACCATATGTATAAACAAACTTTCCTCTATTTAAACAAGAAGATGCAACTACTCACGTCTCGAATAGTTTGTAGATTCGGGAAATGCAAAATCGAGAAATGCACTGTAGAACATGACAAAGAATATATTTAAAAAAATGCTTTTTATTTTAGGAAACACTTTAAATTTCGAAGAGTGGCATGATGTGTCTCAAACATTGCTTTCTTCCCGCGATGCAGCTACATCGTCGCGCGAGAAGTTCGTAAAGGAGCGAGAGGAAAGAACCCGTAAAACCCAGCGTTGTGGCCACCACCCGGGCGAACGCTCCGCTCGGCGAGAGAGCGGGGATCTCCTCGCTAAAATAGCGAGGTTCACGGCGTAATCACGTTGCAGTCTCCGCAAGATGGAATATTGATAATAACATTGCGAGGAGCGCCAGCTTTCCCCCTTTCCCCTTTTCCCTCCCCTCCCCTCCCCTCCCTCCCACCCTCCTTCTGTTGCTTCTTCGCCCACCTCGGGCCTTCTTGCCAAGTCGGCGATGTTGCCTTCTCCAACGCCCGACTTGACGCAGTCAGCCGCCCTAGTCTGTTCTCGCCGCCGCGTCGCCCCCGTTTCCGCTTTCGTCTTTGCCGCCCCCTTTGCGTCGACCGTGCCCCCGCCCTTTCCCCGCGCCCGCCGCGGCTGCCACTGTCCCCGCCCCTCACCCCCCTTCCCCGCCACGTGCGCTGCCAGGGGGCGCCCTGCCCCACTCTTCAGCGCCACCTGTACAGCTATATTTAGAAATACGACACCGTTTTTTTTTCTTTCTTGTGTTGGCGAAGACAGGGAAAGCTTGCACTGCCGCTGCTCTTGCGGAAGAGATAGGTAAGCATTTCTTCAATAGCTAAAAATTCTAGAGCGGTATTGTACCTCGTATGAGTACTTTATGTGAATTGGGCGGGAAATTAAAGCCAAAGTTACGTTGCTTATCCGATAAATCATTTCTTTAATTCTACATTTATTACAGACAGTTTACAGATTAAAAATAATCGATATCTTATATTGTCTTATGCTAACTCGTATTATCATACAATACAATAACTATATCAAAATCTCAATAAAGTATAACACGGGTAAAGACAGAAATAAAGCTAACATACAAGTGTCGGGTAAAATCGTACATTAGCAAGACGTCGTGACGAAGGATGTGAGAATGGCGATGAGCGTATCATTTCCTACTTCTTCTTCACCGACTCGCATACAAATGCGTTGAAAATTATGGACTCAAGGTTGTTTTCTGTAAATCTTGAAGGTTTAAGCCCTATCATCCACTTGGAAGCACAAAGTGAATCGTGAATTGAGATGTAGGCTCGTCACAGGTTTGGCGGCATTGTGTACACTGAAGTGTACAATAACACATGTTTTTTAAAAATACATACTATTTATTTTTCATTCGGAAATACCTACTAGGTCGGTTTTCATTCACTTTTTTATATGCATTGGATGGCTTACAACTTTTCTTACTTCTAATCTCAAAAACTAACTTTAATTATTGGAACGAATAGAAAGCTACAATCTCCACCTATTTGGGAAAAGTAAATAATGACCTAAAGAGTTTTTAAAATCAAATACTAGTAGTCAGAAACAAAATTTTCCGCCATTGTCTACCTACGTTTGTTGTTCTAGACGGAATATCAACTGTGTAAGTTGATGGCCAAAGTTCCATTGTATTAATGTGTCATTTTATACTACAATATTGTATTACATGTGCACCCTAATTTCCTCTTTAAGGTCTTTAAATCTACAAGAAAATATATTTAGAATATTTTATTCATCAGGTTGAAGTTTCGAATCTTCGATGAACGTGAACTTTCTAAATAATCTACAATGTTGCATATTGATGAATATTTATTAGTCAGAAATTGAATTTGGCAGCAATTTCTTAGTACCACGACCTTTAAAGCAGAAAATCTGATAGAGAGAAAGATAAGAAAGTCAAGGCGTGTCCTCGTATGTTGTTAATCTCAGATGTACTATTCTTACTTATGATTTACGAAGAAGTTGAAATACATTTTCTGAACCTTAACATCCCTTTGAAAATCATTAGACGGGACATATTTAGATGAAATGAGAGTAATCTTTAGGAAACGAGCTTGTTTTCTCCAGGAATAGAAAGTACAAGTTTTCTATTCAAAGTACAGTTACATTAGCCTCACTTGCACGAATATCTTCGTAACTATCCTAGGCTATGACTCCTAATGATAATAATCAATATGAGTCTGAAACGAGTTAATCGTAGGGTAGGGAAAGCGATAGCTTCTAGAAACCCTTACCGTTTGAAGATGAATGGTGATATTTAAGGTTCCCAGCCGAAATACAGCTAATCAAGAATTTATTACAGAAAATATTGTAACGTATTGCAAAACGAACCTCGTGGCCGCAAGTCTGGCGCCGCGCAGGCACGCGTGTAGGATTAGACAAGCCCAGACGCCAAGGGGGCGAGTAAGAGTGTTTGAATAGATGGTATCTAGGGGCGGACGCGCCCTTATTTTAGAACTTCCAGGAACTTTCCATTCATGGGAAGGGATGTCTAAACGACGTGGCAGCGTGGCGTTCACGTGGGGTGTGGTCGCCGCGTAAACGCGAGATGACGTGACGTGTCACGTGGTTTGAAGGTATAAAAGCGAGAGCGCGAGGTGCGGGGGTGGCTTGTGAGCTGGGTAAAACCGCGTGCGCGTTCTTTGTGTGAATGCACAAAACTTGCGCCTAGGGCGGCGCGGAGACGAGCTACGCTCGTGGGGCAACCCGTGTGTTGGGAAGCCTCTGCGAATCAACTATTCCACCTGTGATTGCTGGCACGGAGTGTTACGCTGTGTGTGTGCACTCGTTGGGGAGTGGTGAAAACCACGATTGAGACCGATCTTCAATCGGATAAGAATCGCTCCTGCTATCGGGGGAACAGGTCTATCAGAGCTGTAATTAACTGTTTCAAATATTTATTTGTAAATACTTATTAATAAACCTGTAAATATCAGAGCTAGTCTCTGTGATTGCTGTTGTGTTCCCACGATGTCACAATATTTTGATCTAATTTCCACCAATTCAAAGGTTGCTATTACATTTCAACGGTGATTCTACTTCGTATATACGTGGAGATATGTACTAGAGCGAATATTTTTTATAAACCGGACATTGATTTTTCAGAATTTTCGAAATCCATGTTAATGGTGTCAATATATATATATATATATATATATATATATATATATATATATATATATATATATTAATTTGTTGCCTCTGAATTCACGCAACGTATCTCCAAGCCCCGGGGGCGTTGAGCGCTTTGTGCTGAGAAGTAATCCTTCATTAACATATTCGTCATTTTTTAATATCACGTCTCGTCGCAGTCAGTTTTCAAGAACACCGCCAAGTAGCATCTCCGTGTACGCGCCTCCTACTACGCGCTCCTGCGTCACTACCGAGCGGCCAGAATTGGGAAAGAACGAGATAGAGGTAGAGTTTAGGGCACTTCACAGGAGTTCGGCTAGCCGTAGTTAAGCAGCTAAACTCGTATTATTGAAACAAATTTCACATGAGATTGTCATGGAAACGAACCCGTCGAATCCTTGGTGAAAGGCAACCGTTTTTGGGAGTCCGAGTCAGTTGTTTAGTGCAAAAAACACAGTAAATGCATTGCTGGCAGGATGCACACTTTTCGGTAGCGTTCAAGTTTGGATAACATGTAAACGCAAGGCGATTTTCTGCAAACGCAGAGTCGTTTGAAAGATCTCAAGTGCGATCCATTTCTCTAGATTTGAGTGAAAATCGCAAAGAATCGCTAGAATTGATCGAAAATCCTGCCACCGTCGGGACTCGAAGCCTAGGACCTCCCGATCAGGGGCACCACAGTGACCCCAATTGTTTCCCTGAGCCACATAAGCCGGTAATGTTGCCTTTCTTCGCCGAAAGACAGTTACATCTCGTGAGGCTGTGATGATGTGGGGTTAAATAGATATTTAAATTGTTTGTATGATGGGCGCGATAGGGAGGCGGAAATATCGGGGGGGGGGGAGGACTTTAAAGAAAGTATAAATTTTATAAATAAAAAGAAATTTAGGACATTGTGAGATTTAACATCTGGAGCAAAACAAATATCATAACTGCATTTTTATTTGACGTTTTAAAAATTAATTTTCTGAAATTTTTCTAGGGCTTTAGCCCACATCCAGTTTCCCTTTACATTCCGATGGAACGCATATTCGATCATGCACTGGACACCAACACATTAGGGGGCTCCTCTGTTTTGGGGTAAGCAGAACGCGAGGTCCTCCGCAACAACACACGTGAGAGACAAGGGACAAACACACATGCTCACGGAACCGGACTCGAATCCGCGATCCTTGAGAACGAAGCGCTGAGTCGGTACACGCTCTTGGCCTCCTCGTCCATCCAGGTCGATTTTTATTTTAATAATTAAGTTCAATTCAAGTCAATACATTTAAATGTTATTAATGAAGTAGGATCCACGGCTGGATGCTTGGCCTGCACCGGCGTGCCGGGGATCAGTGGGAGCGCGATGGGAAGACTGCTCAGAATGACGTCGGTCGCTGCGTGGCAGAGAGGGGGCGGGCGCTTGTGCGCAGGAGGCGACAAACGGACAATCGCGCTGGGGCGGGGGAAGGAACGTCGGCGGGTGGCGGCGGGGGGGGGGGGGGGGGCACAGCGGCGCCTCTGCGTTTGACGCGCGCCCTGCACGGTGCGCGGAAGAGGATGTTGGAGGTGGGGGTGGAGCGAGGTGCTGAAACACACTGGCAGCGGAAGCAATACACGTTGTAAAATAAACGTTGCGAACTTCTAGAGCATGTAGGGAGGTCGAAATGATCACACTTTGCCGATGAACATATCGTGGGTATTTGCATATAATGGAGTTATATGCACGTGCTCATGTGGCATATGCCCCTGATGCTCAGTTAGGCCCCGTGTTAGGCCCCGTGTGCTCAGATGTTTAGTAGGTGCATGAAATATTCGGCACTGCGTCATAACAGCACCTGCCAAATATAAGGAGTTGCTAAAAACGTAGGGGAAAATATCACATGTGTAACTCCCTTTACATAATTTTTCACTGTATGCTCAGTAGTAAAAATTGATCATTTTCTCTCCCTCTTTATGCCTTGCAGGTTCATAACATTTATTCTGAGATATTCTGACAGAAGCGGATGCCAATGCAACTGCGACCAAAAGAGATTAGATAATTGAGCCTTAATCGCAAAATCTTTTAGCAGTAGGTCTAGGTCGATGTAAAATATTGATTTGCTGCTCTGATTGTATGTTTTTGTTATTAGATAGCTCTACCTCGTTGCATAATGATAGTCTTTGTAATATAGTTTTATTATTGTGTAGGTGTTCGACCAATCACAGAGAAGTTTACAAATCAAGTTTTAATACGAAATTTATTGTTGATCATCGTTCGCCTAAGTATCAGAGTAATCACAGGGACAGACTAATCATCGCAAAGCTACCTAAGTATCAGAGTGTTTAGCAGATATTGGCGAAGACAGACTGCGATCCGTGTAGTTAAATAACAAATAGTCAATTAAATTTTACATTAATTTCGAGATTTTTTTCTGACTTTTTGGGAACTATTTCTGTCTTCTTTAACTGACTTCTTTCATTGACCATCTGTGATAAAATTTGGGTCTCCCGGAGGTGTTCAGCTTTCAAAAATGCAACAGAATGTCCACTCCAAACAATAGAAGAAAAGTCTCTCCAGGATTGTAAACGCTGTGAAAATGACAGAGAGAAAAGTAAACAACTTGTTTCACATGTCACAAAAAATATTTGTAGTTTGAAACTTACTAAGTTATGCGAGAAATGCATCTATTGTGCACAAATGACTCCACAAAAACTCAGAGAAAAATGAAATTATTTTTGCAAAATCATTAATTGAACAATGATAAAAATAAATTTAGAAATGACCACAACGTTGTTTTTCTCGGCTGTTGTCAATTGTGTTGTAACCACTCATTGAATTTTACCCAGAACGAACTATTCGATATCCAACCGAGTTCTTTGTAATGGGTTTCATGTTTTATTTTGGAACTTCTGTTCTAGAAAATAGTTTCTCCTGAAGGTTTGGATATTGAAATTCAACGAGCTGTACACACTGTTCCTGAAATAACATGTTGGAGAGATCAGAATCTACAGGGAATCTCGCAGACAATTTTCTGCTTCATTTATACAAAGGCCTGCGAGATTTATGAGACAAGAAAAGTGCTGTAGAAATTTAATTTTGAGTTATTCCAGTTTAACTCCTTTGACGAACAATTTTTACAATTGTCTTTGAAAATGTCCTTGTATTTATCAAATCTGGTGCTTTGGGTATTGGTTCCCGAAAACAGTGAACTGTGGGACGTAAACAAAACACTTGAATATGTCAGACCGTTCATTATGCACCTTTCCGCGCGCTGCTTTGCTTTAGGAAGTTATTTCAAAGACAACTTGGAAGTAACTATTCAGTTCTCCAACGGTTGGAGCGAAGAAATCATGTCACCGTGACGTGGAATGAATTGCTAGTCAAACAATGCAACGCCATACGGCAAATAATGTTCATTTACGTCCAATTCTTCTCTCCACTTCAAACAGTGAACATTAATATTCCAATATAATTCTGTCGCTGCGGCAAAGCAGGGAGCTGTCGGTCGGAGAACGGGTTGTAGAGTGCTACCTACTGCACTAATTTTGTTGACGGAGCACATCATTACTGAGAAACATGGACGTTTCTGACTTTTTGCGAATGCACCTGCCAATACAAGCGCTTTGAATAGACAGCTTATTTGTACTCAAAATGAGGCGGTTGGTTTGGCCAGAATGAGATAAACCAACGTTTCAACTTTGCGTTTCACGGTTTTTATTTGGCTATACCATTTAGAATTCTGCTTCATACTAATTTGCCTTTATTTTGATTTAAGGTATTAATAGAAAGCAATCAAGAACACAAAAACACTGGGGTAATATTCATAAAAAATATTATACTCTGTCAATGGCAGAATGTACAGACTTAAATAGACAAATGTCGAAATAGTGTTTCTTTGCAATAGTGTTCATTTCGTTTTCAGTCTATTTGTTTAAATTTCCTTCTATTAGTCTATATTCTGTGTAATGTTATTTCACGAGTACGTTCATTTCTCTTTGCAGTAAATTTTATTTTAAAAATTGAATTTATTTTCCATTTTCGTAAATAGAGTTTTTGTAATAAGTAGAGTGCGGAAATCTTTGAAATTACATGATTATCATGAATACGTGTACCCTTAAAATCTTCATTTATTAAGTTATTCAGGTCTTTATACCAACGAAACGAAATTTTGTATATCTCAACATATTTGTATCATATGTTATATAAACACTCAAAATAATTACATATTTTTATACAAAAGTAATACATATGTCAAATAACAATTATTTATCCTATTCGCTTAAATATGAATATCTGGAAGTTGGTTAGCTACCTGAAAACATGGTTTGAATCTGGCCCTGATCGAGTCGATCTGAAATACCTGACGTGGGACAGAAAGTAATGAACAGATGAAAACGTTTCAAACTCTTGAAGAAGTAGGGCTTACATGTTTATTTAGCTAGTGAGATCCTCAGCGGAATATCGGGAGTTCTCCCAGAAGTCTTGCTTCCAGACGTATATTTTAAGGGCAAACGGGGCTCGCAGGATATATCCAGCAACTCAACAAGAATGCGTCTGAAGTGTACCATGACGAGAAATAGTTTCTTTTTTAAACGGAACATAATTTTTGATTGCCAACGGGACATTAGTCTTGAAAATATGGAAAAATACCTTCACTACTGCTCTTAATTGACATTTGATCATAGCTGACGAATTAACTATATTAATTTGAATATGACGAATTTTTTTTACAAATATTTTTGAACAATTTTGAATTCACTCTTCAAATTTAATATTAAATACTTATGACGTATTTTGGGTATTTGACAACAAAAAACAACATATTATTGTTGTTTTTACTGTAAAAGAAATGTTGGAGAACATGTTTGTTTTACCTACAGTTCACAATATCACAGACTCACACAAACATACGTTTATAAGGCGGGATTCGAAATCGCGACCCTTTGAGCTACGGATATCCTCGGATATCCTGACCGGCAATATTTGACTTTGAGACTGCTTCATCTTCGAGTCTGAGTGACTTTGAGAAAAAACTTTTGAGGTGAGTTCCCTGTAGTGTAACACTTGATTTGTTCTTATTTTTAAAAATGTGAAATAATTGAGAAAGTATAGAATAATTGTTTATTGGAAAGACGTTTCAATACAAAGTGAATTGTCTCAAAATGTGTATGTAAAATTCAGAACAGTCAAGTTGTGAGGCCACGTGATTTTTCAACATTGTTTCATCTCTCTCAAAACTTCTAAAACGTCTGCGAAGTCTTGGAATACAGACGCGGTAATCCGATCATCGCTAATCCGAGAATACGTGCAATGCGAGATGGAATACAAGTGTCATGTGAACCAAGCCACCCTAACAAGCAAATTGACCAGCAAGCAAACAAGCGGCGATAATCTAGAGTTGACTCGCGACGGGTTGGCAAAACTGTGTCGAAAAACTGCGACGGTCGGTGCTAGTGTCACGTCTGCTACATTCTAGTAACCGGTTCGCGCTCATTTGTTATGTTTATTGTACAGTACGTTAGTACAATGTGCGTAATGTAATATGAAACTTGATAAAGTTCTGTGCCAGTAACTTTAATAGTATTTGCACATTAAATGTCACATCATTTAACATTGTAGTTGAAACTTTCGTTATGAATCTTTCTTTTTTCCGTATAATCCGAAGTTTTTTGTAATTCGAGGTTCCGTCAGCCCCAATTACCTCGGATTATCGCGGCTACTGTAGACAATTCATTTTTGGCGGTCGGCATTCGGCAGGTTCCGTAGACGCCCTCATAAACGTCCCAGTGGCAGCAGCATCTCGTCTTCCCAGTAGGCGGAATATAGGAATGTCATGCCAGCGTCCCATGCATTTGACGGTTCGCCGACCCGGACGCGAAACAATAGTTCCCCATGCGTGCGCCGCGCGGCCGCTCGCGGGTGAGTGGCGTTGAAAGCGGCGTTTTGTCGGATCATTGCGCGTCTCTGTGCCCTCTGACCCGAAGTCCTCACTGGGGCCTCGCATCTAAATGGCATCGCGCACGACATTTTTTAGGCGATGGATTCTTGGCGATCGATGTCGTACGGATTGCTCCGCATTTCGGCTCCCTCATCACGAGGTCGAATCACGGGAATTTCGTTCTGTGATTATACATTCTTCACGGAATACATTTTATATAATGTTTTGATACGCCATTTCAGGATATTTATACCACAATTAAATTTTCATTCTTTAGAAAAAACATTTTCATGTCTCCGAGAGCTCCAAACATGCAATTTTTCCTGTTATTGAAAATAAACCACGTTCATTATTTTAAAAAAGGCTAGTCCAGAACGTTGAAAATATTTTTGTAGGTTTTGTGACATTCTATTTAAAATACATCGCAGTATAAAGGCTCCCATAGACCGGTGCGGCAAATCCGCAGCGGGTGCAACGCGGAAATTTCCCTCTAGACGCGGCAACGAAATTCGCGGGACCGTTCACGCAGGAGCGTCAATTATGACTCAGCGTTTGGTGACCTTTCCCACAAGATATTTATAAAAATATTATCCAGAAGCATTCGAAAGTTCTTATAATAGGAGACCTAAATAGTAAGAACACATCATTCCGTTCCGAGCCTCGGCAGGAGAAGGTTCTCTCTCGTGCTCCGCTCGTTATCGCTAGCAGTCAGTTATCAACGCTACACCCCAGCGGTCGGTCGACAGCCTGTCGCCGGGCGCGGCTAACGGTCGCCACTGCCGCTTGTTCAACCGAGTGTCTATAGTGTTCGTGCTAGTGTAAGTGTACATACAGCACTGATCACAACCAGCTACGCAAAGTTAATAGATTAATGGCTTATGCCATTAACCCAGACACAGGGCAAACATTATCAGAAGCCCTGCGCATCATCCACAACGGCGACAACGGTGTCGTATCACCAGTATCTCCAGTACCAGCAAGCGGCGAGGCCATGGACATAAGCCTCGCTGTGACGCCAGTCCCAACCATCACCGAGGCCAGCAACAACACGACCTACCTCAACCAAATCTAGTCGTCAGCACTCCCACCTTCACAACCGGCTCACGCGCAGAAAAGGTCAGTAGGTGATAGTGAAAGTGACTCCGAGACTAAAAAAATGAATCGGTCCAGTATTAATACGAGTGCAAAATCAAAAAACCCACTGAGCTTCAATACAATGTACCTATAATGAACAGATTCTCAGAGCTCGGCGAACAAAGTGACGAACGCGAGAACAATAGGTTTCCATTCATAAATGAACAAAATAATGACCACACCAATTTAAACATTAAAATACCACCCATCTTTGTAGCCCACATTCAGAACGTTGCAGAATTCAATAGAGAAATTAAGAACTCAATAACAAACAAGTTTACTTCAATCATTGTCAATAACAAAATCAAAGTGCTTTTCAAAACTATATCGGACTTTAGGCAGGCAATAAAATATCTAATCAGCACAAACAGAAAATTTCACACGTATAAAGACCCAGCAAATAAAAATTTTTCTATTGTCTACAAGAATCTCCATCCATCCATTACACAGGAAGAAATATATCAAGACCTAAAGGAAATGTGCCCTTCGCTTACTAGTGTAACTAGACTGTATAAAGACAACATCCCCATCCCGGTAGTGGCAGCCGAGTTCGACGGTAGTCAAAACATAGACAATATATTACAAATTAATCAAATCTGCAACTTGATTGTCAAGCCAGAAAAAAGGCGCAAAGCAAAAGGTCCCATACAATGCCTCAGATGTCTAGATTTCGGGCACGCCAGAAACAACTGCAATCACAAAATTAACTGTGCAATATGTTCCGGTAATCACTATACAGTAACGTGTCCCGAAAGTAAAACAAACCCCACCTGTATTCACTGCAAAGGCAATCACCGTGCAGATATAAGAAATGAAAACTGTATGTACTATAAGGATATTGTCGAAAAGAAAACCACCCCTACCTTTAATACAAGAAATTCATTCCAAATAGCAACTCAATCATCTTTTAACAACCAACAAGAACAATTTCCATCTCTACCCACAACCCAGCCAATACGTAACTTCACTAGAAAAATCTCCCTGCAAGCCAATCAGGATTCGAAAACATGAGATCACAACTAAACCGTACCCAACAAAACCAACAAGGCAATAATAATAATCCCCTTTTAAATACAATAATTAATTCTATATCGTCCTGTATTATTAACTTCACAAACTCCCTCATACCATCTATAATCAATACAATTCAAAGTGCAGTAACAGCATTTTTCAATAACAACAATGTCAATACAAGTCCATAGTAATTTACCACTCACAAATTGGAACGCAAATGGGATCACATCCAAAAAAATAGAACTAACTCAATACCTGCACACATATAACATAGACATTGCATGCATAACAGAGACACACCTAAACAATAGCAACAAATTATACATTCCAGAATATAAAATTTATAGAAATGACAGGACCGAACAAAAAGGAGGTGGTGTACTCATTGCAGTCAGGAATAACATAACCCATCATCAAATTAATACACCAAACAACGCAGGAATTGAAACAGTGGCAATAACCCTAACACTAAACAATGAACCATGGAATATAATAACAGCATACAAACCTCCATCAAGAAAAATACAACCCCAAAATATTCTCAATTTATTCACCCCAAACAAAAAAACACTAATTCTAGGAGACCTAAACGCTAAACACACAAACTGGGGATGTCGTACATGCAACCAAGCAGGAAAAATACTATCACAAATTACAAACAACACCACTATCAACATACTATCGCCTCCCGAACCTACATACTACCCAAGAGACGTTACAAAGCAACCAGACATCCTTGACATCGGACTGACTGACAGCAACATAAATTTTTATTCAACTCCGTATCACGAACTCGACTCTGACCATCTTCCGGTAAATATACTCACTCGTCAAATCCCACCCCCGCGATCTCCAACCCCCAAAATAAACACACTCAAATTAAACTGGATTAAATTCCAAAACATAACCAGCAATTTAATACCAAAAATCAAAATTTTAAATCATTCTTTAGAAATAGACAACGCCGTAACATTACTAAACACCATAATACATACAGCTATATCAGAATCGCAGCCCTCAAATACTCAATCACATAACAAAATTAATCATTCTTCCCTACCGGTAGAAATCAAAAACATAATATGCGTCAAAAACAGGACCAGAAGGCTATGGAACCAAACCAAAAACCCACATATAAAAGCAGAACTAAATATATTAACTAATATAGTTACGAAATCAATAAAAAATCATATGAATCTCAAATTCCAGAAAAAGATAAGCTCCTTAACAGTACAAAATAACTCTATTTGGAAATTCACCAAACAAATACTAAAAAAGAAAACAATAATTCCTCCCATCAACTCACCGAGAGGCAAGTTATTCACCCCAACCGACAAGGCTGAGGAAATCGCCAATTACTTTGAGTCAACTTTCACACTCAACCAATCTAAACCGCACCCGGATCACAACACAATAATACAGTCCATAAACCTCCCAAACTACGGCCCATATCACAAAATACATTACACAAACCCTAAAGAAATAAAACAAATCATTAACTCTCTCCCGATAAAAAAAGCACCAGGTCATGATAAAATCAATGATTCAATACTAAAACATTTACCAGCCCCCGCAATAGCATACTTAACTAATATATACAATTCATGCTTCACAACAATTCATTTTCCATCCTCATGGAAGCATGCCATCATCCTACCTGTTCCAAAGCCAAATAAAAATTCAGCTAACACCGACAGCTATCGCCCGATAAGTCTTCTTCCATCTCTGTCAAAAATCTTCGAAAAAATAATACTCCAACGTCTTAAAAAGCATCTACAAATTACAAAATCTATTCCAAGAGAGCATTTTGGATTCACAGATCATATATCCACACAACATCAACTCCTCAGAATCACAGAACATCTCAACACAGCATTTCAGAGAAAACATCACACAATACTCATATCACTCGACATAACTCAGGCATTTGACAGAGTCTGGCACCAGGCACTAATTTATAAATTAAGGAAAATAGGCACTCCACATTACATCACCTCAGTAATTCAAAACTATTTAAGTAACAGAACCTTTGCAGTAACAATCAACAATTATCTATCAAACCCCAGGTTAATCAAAGCAGGATTACCTCAAGGTTCCCCCCTATCACCCACACTGTTTAATCTTTATGTAGCAGACATCCCCATTGATGAAACAGTAAAAATAGCACAGTTTGCTGATGACACACTTATCTTCTCCTCCAGCCACTCTCTAATCAATATCAAAAATCACACACAATTGTATCTAAACCAAATAGACAGTTGGTCATCCAAATTAAAAATAAAATTAAACCCAAACAAAACTGCAGCTAAAATATTCACTTTAAGACCATACACTTCACCAACCCCACTCACATTAAACAATGAGCCCATCCCATGGTATCCTCCAAATAAACCCATAAAATATCTTGGACTGCACTTGGACACCAAAATGAACTGGAAACAGCATATAGACATCAAAATAACCCAAATCAAAAACAAACTGCATCAATTAAAATCTCTAATAAACAGAAATAACTTCCTCCCATACAAAACAGCAATAACCTTATTCAAAACAATTATCAGACCTACCCTCCTCTACGCCTGCCCTGTATGGATCAATGCTGCAAAAACAAACATCAACAAAATTCAAATTGTTCAGAACCAATTCCTCCGTACAATCACTAATGCACCCTGGTTCATATCTAACCATCAATTACATAATGAATTCAACCTCGATCACATCATGCACCACATCACCTACCTATCCCACAATTTCTTCTCAAATTTACACCATATCCAAACATTATCTTCATTCAAACTTTGCAAAAACCCCATCCTCCCCACTCGCATAAAAAATAAATACCCATTCCACATATTTTGTAAATTGTTCTCAGACCTGGAATAGTTCTTATGAGGTGCCAATATGGTCCCCTCAACCTCTGTAGTAGTATTAAGTTAGGATAAGGATAGGATAAGTTAAGCTATAAGTCAACAATACATATGTAGAGTTATTTATAAACTGAACTATGTACAAAACAATCAAATAAATAAAATAAATTAATTAAAAAAGTAAGAACACAGCTTGGGGTTGCAATTCAACCTCATCACAAGGCAGAAAGCTATTACAACTAATTATTAACAACAATTTAAGTATCCAAGCACCCAGTGAACCAACTCACTACTCTTACAACAATAGAATCATCCCAGATATCCTAGATATAATAATCTCGAAAGGAATCAATTTCCAAATTTATCAAACGGTTGTTCCGGATCTAGATTCGGATCATAATCCGGTTATTGGCTCCTTCAAAGGCAAAATTTCAATAACAAACATTAATAAACCCAATAACAAAAACATCAACTGGAGTAAATTTAACTATCTAATGTCACAAAATCTAAAATTTCCGAATTCAATAAAAATTATACCCAACTTGAATCAGAGATAAACAGAATAATTAATGCAATACATAAAAATTTAGATGAGAGTACTGTATCATCCCCTCCAACTTACAGACCCTATATGAATTTACCAAAACAACTATTGAATCTGATTCATGAAAAACGAAAACTGAGGAGGGAATGGCAAATAAATAGAAACATTAATTACAAAAGAAAAATAAATAAACTAGCGAGGATAATTAAAATCGAATTAGATAATTTTAGATATTCTAACTTCCAAACTCATCTATCAGAAATACATCCAAATTCAAAAAGGCTATGGACAACAATAAAAAATATAACAGGGGAAAAAACAAATATTCCTCCTCTAAGCACTCAAACAGGAGGTTGGGTAAATACGGACCAAGATAAGGCTGATTATATTGCCGAAAATTTTGAAAATACTTTCACCCCCAACCCAATTACCGATGTGAAGCATAAAAAAATAATTGAAGAGCATATGACACACACGTATTACAGAGTTCCCACCCCAATTAAGTTTATTAGCCCCAACGAAATTACCACTATTATAAAAAATCTTAAAATTAGGAAGGCCCCAGGCAGAATAACAAATAGAGCCTTGAAAGAACTACCAAGAAGCTCGATTGCAGTCCTAGCAGCAGTTTATAACTCAGCACTTCGAATTGGGTATTATCCAAAATCATGGAAGCAGGCCATTATCCTTCCAAACAGTAAACCAGGCAAAAATCCTAAAGAAGTAACGAGCTATAGGCCAATTAGCTTATTATCCTCTTTATCCAAAATATTCGAGAAACTAATACAAACAAGGCTTACCAAATACCTCATAGAAATAAGGGCCTTACCAGATGAACAGTTCGAGTTTAGGCAAAATTATTGTACAACTCATCAACTCATACGCCTCGTAGAACATATTGCAAATGAATTCCATAACAAACAACATACAATTGGACTGTTTTTAGATGTAGAAAAAGCACTTGATAAAGTTTGGTATACTGGGCTACTATTCAAACTCAAACAGCTGGGAGTACCTTTCTATTTGCAGGACATTATTAATAGTTTTATTACAGACCGAACGTTCAGAGTTAAAATAAACTGTGCACTTTCACAAACTAGAACAATAAGAGCAGGCGTGCCTCAAGGATCTGCACTATCACCACTCCTCTTCAATGTTTATTTTTCAGACATTCCCACATTAGAAGACTCAAATCTTGCACTATTTGCAGACGATACTGCAATATACACAACACATGCAGATATAAATGTAGCAAAAGATCGCATTGAGGCAGATATCTCATGTTTTCTAAAGTGGGCTGAACAATGGAGAATAAAAATAAACCCAACTAAAACCCAGGCACAAATTTTTACACTTTGTAAACCAATGTTACCTCGCCCACTAGTATTAAATAATACTCTCATCCCGTGGCTAGCATCTGATACACCTGTGAAATATCTTGGGGTTCACATTGATAGCAGGTTAACCTGGAAAAAACACATACAACTTACAACAAATGCAACAAATGCCAAAATATCAAAACTATATCCATTAATCAATTTTCGCTCAGCCTTAAATTTGGAATGCGCAATCTTAATATTTAAATCGATAATTAGGCCATCAATCACTTATGCTTGTCCAGTCTGGAATAACACAGCTAAAACCAACATTCAAAAACTTCAAATCATTCAAAACAAATTTTTAAGAAAATGTGCAAAGGCTCCTTGGTTCATTTCTAATACACACATTCAAAGATAACCTCAAATAGAGCCCCTAAACGAATATATAAGAAATAACTGTGACAAATTTTTTACACTTCTTCCATCTTCTCCTTGCAGCATAAAATTTAGAATGGGAAAAACATTAAACAATCCCAAGAGAATAAACTCACGATATCCGAAAGATATGTTAAAACCCCCATGAAAAGAAGTATCCTCTATAAGAATATATGATAAAAATAAAAATATGTATTTTCTATTTTTTTCGCTTCAATATAAAAAAAATTGTGTAAAATATCAAGAATGTATTATGTGTAAATTATCTAGATATGTTAAATATATATATATATATATATATATATATAAAGTATGAAATGTATGTATTATATATATATATAAAGTATGAATATATATATATATATATATATATATATATATAAAGTATGAAATATAAATGAAGAATGGGCAAACATTAAAGAAATTATAACACAGGCAGCAGCAGAAGCAATAGGGTCAAGGAAAAAGAAATTCTCAAAACGAGGGCTAAGGTTTTGGAATGATAATATCAAACACCTAATTGAAGAAAAAAAAGAAGCGTATTTAAAGACTCTCTCATCCTCTGGGAATATGAATCATAGAATAGAATATAAAAGAAAATCTGCTTTAGTTAAAAGAGAAGTCCGTAAGCTTAAACGAGAAAGTTGGAAAAGATATGTTAGCGAAATTGAACATGACTTATTTGGAAACCAAAGTAAGGCATATAAAATTATAAAATATTTAAATAATCAAGAAAGAGATAAAGTTCAATTAAATATAATTTCAGAAAGTAAATGGTTAAATTACTTTAAATCGCTATGGACCTCTGAAGACGAAGAAGAAGAGAGAGGAATTAAAATTGATATATGTAATTCTATTGATCTGATCTCTATGGAAGAGTTGAAAACAGCCATTAACACAACCAAAAATAAAAAGTCACCTGGTACTGATAATATAAACATGGAATTGATCAGATATGCATCAAATGAATTTACGCAGAGACTTCTTAACTTTATAAATATGTGCTGGTCGACTGGATATGTGCCAGAAGAATGGAATGAAGCCCTAATTTACCCACTATATAAAAAAGGCGACAAATCTGAATGTTCAAATTATAGAGGTATAAGTCTTCTAAATTCCTGTTATAAAATCTATGCAAAAATTATCAATCAAAGATTAGTGCCTATTGTTGAAACTCAAATATCTGAAACACAACATGGTTTCAGAAAAGGTAGATCATGCTCAGACTGTATTTTTGTACTGACACAACTTACCGAAAAGCGAAGGGAATTTAAACTACCGACATACTATGTCTTCATTGACTACGTAAAAGCATTTGATAGCCTTAAAAGAAGATTATTACGGGAAACACTGAAAAATATTGGACTCCCTTCCCATCTTATTACAGCAATTCAATCCTTATACAGAAATAATAAAATCATGATCCGAATGCTAAGAAATGGAACAGAATCAGCATATATAAACCAGGGAGTAAGACGGGGATGCCCGCTCTCGCCAACGCTTTTTAATATATATATGGACGTGATCATTAAAAAATGGTTGAAGACTTTAAATGATGTTTTTAAGATTAATAATGTCGAGATCCCAACATTACTTTTTGCCGACGACCAGCTTATCATAGGAAAATCTGAATATGAAATTCAAATAGCAGTCCACAAGTTAAGTCAGGTTGCTAATGAGTATGGTATGAAAATCTCACCCAGTAAAACAAAAGTGATGGCATTTAAAGGACTTGAACCTTTAAGAGCAAAGATAGTTATATATGACCAAATAATTGAACAAGTAAATGAATTTAAATATCTTGGGTATCATTTTAATTATATAAAATCAAGGGATATGGAAATAAAGCTGAACAACTTCACATATTTCTGTGGAACGTTACAGCGAACTCTACATCATAATGCGCAAAAGGAAACTCTTCTCAGATTTTACAAAGTTATTGCTTTGCCATTACTACTTTATGGAAGTGAGAGCTGGACATTAACATCAGATCAGCTGCGCCGAATTGAATCTGCAGAAATGAGATTTCTTCGTTTTGTGGCAGGATATTCACTATTAGACCACAAAAAAAGTGTAGATATCAGAAAAGAACTAAATGTTGAACCGGTTATAGATACCATAAAGAAATATCGAGAAAACTGGAAAGGTCATGTCCTGAGAATGCCAGAACATAGAATAAGTAAAACTATTCTTCAATATGTACCTAAAGGAAAAAGAAGTGTAGGACGACCCTTGAAGAGATGGCATGAACAATTCTGAGACGGAACAGACCAAGAGGTCTAATCCTTGCTGTCGATGATGATGATGATGATATAAAGTATGAAACGATGTAAATTAGTTAGTAGTAATATACAAGAGTGAGAGGTTGTATGCCCAAATGTTATATATTAAAATTATGCGTAATAAAATAAATTCAAGTAATGAAATTTCAGCAGACGCGTGGGTGCAATATTTTTCACGGACGTTCACAGTAGAGACCATTGAAACAGGGCAAGGTATTTTCACTGACCGGAGTGTGCCTGAATTAGACGAACCTCTAACCTGGACTGAAGTAAATAGGGCTATTCTAACAATGAATAATAAGAAGGCAGGCGGCGCGGACGAGATTCCGACAAAATTTATTTCGGAATTGTGGCACATAGACCCAGAAAGTATTATGAAGTTATTTAATGCAATTGCTGATTCCGGCTCGTATCCAGAAACGTGGAGTACAGCTATCCTCCAACCGATTTTTAAAAATAAAGGGGATGCGAATTGCTCACAAAATTATCGCGGAATTAGTCTTTTGCCAGCGCTGAGCAAACTGTTCTGTAAAATACTCAACGGGCGACTGAGTGAATGGGTGGAAAAGTACGGTAAAATATCAGAATTGCAAGCAGGCTTTAGGAGAGGCTTCGCGACAACCGACAATATATTTGTGTTAGATACCCTAGTAAAACAGGCGCTGGCGCGTAAACGGGGCCACTTATATTGCAGTTTTGTGGATTTTGAAAAGGCTTTTGACTCTATTAATAGGGATGCTTTATGGCGAAAACTAAATGAGCTAGGCGTCTCACGTAAAGTTTTAAACGTTTTGCAGAGCATGTATAAGGAAGTAAATTTCTGCGTCAGGTGCGGTGACGGAAGTATAACGCAAAAAAATAAAATCGACAGTAGGAGTAAGACAGGGGTGTCCTCTTTCACCGCTGCTGTTTATTTTGTTTATAAATGATTTATTGACGTGGGTACAGGAAGCGGATACAGCGGCTCCGGGAATTGATGGCTTGAAAATTCCCGGACTACTATATGCTGATGATTTAGTCTTATGTTCGGAGACGATTGAGGGCTTACAGAAGAGTTTAAATATTCTAGAACGGTATAGCGAGACATGGGGACTAAAAGTAAATATTCAAAAAACGAAAGTAGTAGTCTTCAAGAATGGGTTTATCTGGGGTAGCAAAGAGAAATGGTACTACGCTAGGGAAGAAATTGACCGCGTCAAGACATTTACATATCTTGGTGCAAAATTTTCCATGAATGGGGGGATGGAATAATCACATATTGACCGCTCACAGCAAAGGAAGAATTGCGCTCAAAGAAATCGTTTGCGCAGTGCGCAGGGTTCCGGAATTGTCGGTAAAAGTATGCGATACAATGTTCAAATCGTTAGTTCTCCCAGCTATGAACTATGGAGCAGAAATCTGGGGAGTCGATAGGATAGATCGATTAGAAAGCATCGAAACAGATTATTGCAAATTAATTCTAGGAGTTTCTAGGTGCGCAGCAAATGCCGGAGTCTTAAGAGAGGTCGGTAGTATAGGAATTTGGAGAGATTTTAAAATGAAATCTATTAAACTCTGGATTAAATTAGCAGATGCACAGGGTGACACACTTATACATAGGTGCTTTAGAGTGCAATGGCAGGGAAGCGACCATCGCTACTGGGCGTACAAAATTAAACGGCTACTTGACCGCGCAGGGTTGGGAGACGTCTCTCCGGAAATGGTGGGAGATAGGGGAACCCGTGAGATAGAACGGCTGATTTCCAATAGACTTGCGGATATTAAAAGGCAAGAGATCTGGGCAGCAACGGCTGTAAAACGTTCGCTAGTAGCTCAAATCCATGCGAGCCCGTTATGGGGTTGCGAAAGTTACGTCCATACTCTCGGAAAGGACGCAAGAGAGGGATACGCTTGGTTCAGGGTTGGGGGATGGATGCAGTGTAGACTAAAGGACGCAAGTGGTAATGGCATTTGTGTGCTTTGCGGTGATAGGGAAGACTGGATCCACATCCTCTTAATTTGCTGTGCAACCTAATCATGGAGAAAAAATGGATGGGAATGGGAAATTACTACTTCCTAAACAGGAACGTAACGCTCGCCCAAAACATTTTAGGAGATAAAAGATCTAAATTAATGAAAGAATAAGGAACATTTTTAGGAAAGGTTCGGACCATTAGAGAAACTGAAATTAGGGAGTGGGAAAACAGCACCGGTTAGCATGAGCGGAGAGAATTAAATAAGTCAATAAACTAACAATATGTAAGTTAATCAGTAATTTTATGTTAAATTAGTAAACAGTTAAGAAATAAGTCATAAATCGTAGTCAATTGGTAAGTAACAGGTCAATATAATAAATAAAATAAAACTTGCATAGTAATAAGCACATTAGGGGGGGAAGGTAAGGGGGGATCGAAAATATAAGGGCAGAGGCGCTGGTGCGGACGATCTTCTGTGGCGCTGTTTGATTTCAGGAGCTGAGGAGGCCAAGCACTGGAAGAAGACGGCGGGACGCCCACGCCAGAAAATAAATTGTTAAAATAAACGTCGGATAGATTAGTATGTATTCGGCTTCTGACGGCAGGTTTTTCCCCCTTCAGGGGTTTTTCCTGAGCCGTACCGTATGGTCTCTTTTCCGCGGCTTTGATGCGATGGAGAGACCATTTGGGGTGAATACCAGAATTCGAAAGATTAGAACGCGAAAGGATGTAGGTATTGTAATGGCTTAAAGGCCTTCGGCCTAGCCACATAGAATCAAGTAAGCCAAATTGTGTGTAATAATTACCTATTAAATAAATAAATAATTAAAATTATGTACAAACCCCTGAAATGCATAACTGCCGAACAGGAAGAAAATAAAATTAAAAAAAAAAGCGTTTGGTGACAGTTTTCCGCATCCGATAAACAAAGTCACGGGAACTCGGCCCAGAGGGGAGCGAAGACTCCCGAAGGCGGGCGGAATTCCACGAAACTCAAGCGGCGGCGGTCGAAACGCGTCTGACTGCGTTCCAAAATCCGCAGGTAATAGTCAGTCCCTGTCAGTGCGCTGCCGCGACGCTCGCAGGGCTCATAAGGCAACGCGTGACGCGAAATTTCCATTGAGGCTATTCCGCGTAGGCGTCGGTCTGTAGGAGCTTTATGTGTAGAGCACAAACAAGGGAGTCGATTTTGAGTGTCTTGGGAAAAAGAGAACATTGAGACTAATGAAAAGTAAGAGAGTAATAAACATAAAACTGATATGAAAGGTAGAACGAGATGAAAGGAGTAAGAAAATAAATCAAAACGTAGATAGTAGAGAAGAGATTCGCAATACATGAGGGAGGAAAGTAAGGCATTTAAGAGAAGGAAGGAAAAACTAGAAAATAATAAGGGTAAAGAATGGAAGAATGTTGAAGAAAAAATTACATAGAATAAAGAGGAATATATTTGTGGGGCTGTAGAAAAAGTTGTAGGCTTCTTCAGCAGCAACTGGCATTTAAATACTCTCTGTGTCTGGGTGACACGACCCTCTGCTCCCCGCGATGGCTGGCACACTCCCTGCACCCGCGCCACGATTGGTTGCCGTCAGCGGGTGGTGTGGAAGGAGCTGGTTTCCGGGCTTCAATTCTCGCAGTCAAAACATCGACCACCCGGATCTCTCAAGAGCGACTTCAGAAAATACTGAAGGAGTGATTTTAAAATTTAATGAACAAGCGTTTGGAATTAGAATTTGCGTACGATAATAAATGTATTAATAAGATTATTATAGTGCTTACTGCAATAAATTGTATTATTAGCAGATTTAATTTATTATAATTTAGAAATATTTTGGAAATAAAAAACAAAGAGAGTTTTATTAATTTTATTATTACTTAATCCACTAGAATAAGATCTCAATTAAACATCGTGTCATTATTTATAATAGTAAATTTTAAAAATACTTTAATTTTTAATACTATTCAAATAACGTAACGAATAAAACATAATCTTCAAATACATTCATAATTTTAAAGAATATTTTTATATAAACATTTTCAAGGGAAGACATGGTCTCCTTGCTCCTCTTCTCTCGAGCCGCCTACACTTCGAAGCTCCTAATGCTCTGACGTCCCCATCACTTTTTCAACGCAGGACAGAGGGATCGGATAGCCAATTTTACCGTAGAACAAGAGTCATGCAAACATCTGGTTATTCTGTAACATTTATACAAATGTATTAACTGAGCGCTAGGGCGTACGACGTCTGACCTGGCTTGTCAAACAAAGTGCTAGTGGTATGGTCACGTGGTTCGTGACGTATCTGGTGCTGTACAGAACGAGCAACAATCGGTGCAGCGGAGCTGCACATCCAGTCCTCCCATCATGCTTGGCTCTACTTTCCAAGCTTTCTGTGGGAACACACGATAATCGATATACACCAAGCAAATATATAACTGTATTCTTCTAAGCTCAACAACACAACAGATAAAAAATAGTCATTAATATCTAATTAAAATATACTATAAACTGGGGGGACTTTATAACTAGGGATGTGACTGGGAAACAATTCTAATCTCATATTTTATTTGTTGCAAAAGTCACTGTAAGTGAAGCAGAGAAGTCATTACAACTCCAGCAGCCAGAATGAGCCTCAATATGTGTATTGTGGTGCTCAAATGTACCATTATCTTGTCTTTTTCTACTTGCCACTCTTTTTCGTAAAACATGTTTAAAGTTTCATGTAAACGTTGTAATGCTTTGTGTAAAATGGTTAGTAGTTGCATCTAATACTCTGTAAAGACGATTGCTTTGGTGATTATGGCTATTTGTAGTTGTAGATAATAATTTATGTAATTACGTAAATTATTAATATAATCTGTTTGGTTAATACTGGCGGGATTATTAGTGAATTCGTTAATATTTGCAGGGTTACTTGAAAATTATTTAATGTTCGTTAATGGCATAAAACGATATGATCAAAGGAATGACCATTGATTTTTAGCTGGTCTAAACACTAATGTTGCTGAAAGTCGGTGATAGGAAGAACATGATGATAGTGTGCCTTTCTCTTGAAGTAAAGGCAGATTTTTATACCAGAAGATTCTGAAATTGATGATCTTTCATCACATAACGTGAAAGACACGCATGCTGTTCTCACTTCTTCAGAACAGTTTGATAGACGAAGTGGACCCGACTTCAGTTACGATAATCAAGTTTGAGCGAAAAAGATATTCAGGTCAGATTACTGAAATTTGTAATGGAGAATATAAAGTTAATACGATCGGAGAAATGGTGAATACTGTAAGTGGTCTGTTATTCATCTGGCTTAATAAATCAACTCATAAATAAATGCAGCTTTAACGATGGATATTTAAATTGTATACAGTAAGGAATAATTCCCTGGATTCATGTTTGAAATAAAAGCAAACTATTTATAGTTTGAGATGGTTAAAATGTTATGTACCCGTTTCCCCAACTGAAGAGGCAGCTTGGGCACAACTTTGCCTTAAATTTCTCTTCTTTAATAAAAAAAAAACAAACCAAATTATTTGCTTCAACAAATAGTCAATAATGTATTTTCATTGATTCAACGTTTTGTAAAAAATGTTACATAACAATGGAGATAAAACAAAATGAATAGAAAATATATCCAAATCTCCCCAGGTTGCATTGAATTATTATTCCTTTGGATACGCATTGTTGCACTTCAACTGCAACTCATGAAGTCTGCATTCGTGTCAATACTTATTCTGTAACGAAGATAACATATTCTGAGGCGTGGCGATAACTAGTTTTAACAGGTTCAATTAATCAGATTAACGTAAAGATAAATTAATGCATTCTTGTTGCTTTTCGAATAAAATATTGATTAATGCAGAATAATTGGTTCATTTTATTTGCATTTGAATATCTCTTTTTCTTTCTTTCTCGTCTTTCTGCATCTTCAACTTTCAACGTCAGGTTGAAAGTCCACTCCCTTCCGTGACATCGTTGGTTGGAGTCAAGGCCTTCCGCGCGGCCTTCAGCCTTGCCCCGCTGCGTCAAAATCACCCTCGTCCCTCTTCCTAGCGCCGACTCGGCGATTCCGCGGGCGCCCGGAATACCCTTGGCGATCCCTTCGCGACTGTCACTCCGCAGCGCTGGCGTCATCGCCGCCGCAGCTGCCGCCAACGCCGCTCCCGGTAACGTGCAAATACCAGTGTATAAATTGTTCATGAATTTTTATGAAGATGGATCCTGTTGGTATAGCGACCGGGTAAAGAGGTGTTATGGATCCGCCCGCGCCCAACTACGCTGCGGGGGCTGGGGTTGATGGACCATTTTAATGACGAGGCAACCCTGGGAGACAGGCTACGCTAGGGCGGCCCGGTAGTTTCTTCAGTTTGTTTTCTAGGCGTCGCGTTGAATGTATGTTACGCTGCTTGTGTTCTAATATGTCTCAATTTAAAAATATCAATTTAATGCATTTAGAGTAGGATACTGTTTTATACAGGAGGTGCTTAGTAAAATTTCAATACATATTTTGTATATGACTTACATCTACATATATACATATTTACATTGGTTAATAGTTACGAGACTTGAAAAAATAATACAATAATAGTTTTAAAAAACTAAATAAATAAAATAAAAATACACTAACACAAAAAATAGACACTAAATTTAAATTGTCTTTGAACTAGGCTCTTGATTCGTACTAAATAATTATATGGTATTTTAAGTCTGCCAGTTCGATTTGCGCTGACTCTTGTTGAGGGTCACTGACTTGTGCTCACGCATGCACATTTAGCTGGTTTTCCGCGCAAACGCACTGATTTTAATGTCTGTTTTTCACCAGCACTACTCACTACTCAGAGAGGCATACGCACTGTTGTACCATCACAGTCACTGTGAGTAGTGTCTCTTTTCTCAGCGGTGCACCTCGCGGTAAACTCTTGTTCACGGCGCTAGAGTGTGTGTGGGGGAAGGGGCAGAATGAGATTGAGATTGTCGCAACTTTAGAAATATAACAACACTAAGAATAAAATCGTTTAATGTGGTCGTGTAATTGGAAATCGGTACATGCGACTCAATTGACTCAATACGACATGAAAAGCCAGGGCTGTCGGAGTTGCAATTTTGTCTTTCGAAACATTTTTATCCGATATTATTAATCATTATTCCTACTTTTATTTCTCATTTTACAATCTTAATATGGTCCGTTGTAATGCAGAAATATCGCATAGTATTGTAGACTGGTCAATCCATAAGTTTTTTTGATTTGATTCATTAGTGATTCAGGGCGCATCAACTGCTAAGGTATTTCGTCTCGTAAAGGTAATGCATGTTTTTTATCTACAGAGGTGGCAGTGATATTCCCCTGCTGGATGGTGAGAGCCGGCGCCGATATACCACCGGCTAACGGAATTCCCCCCCACCTGGTATCTCCCACCAGCGCGGCACCGCCCCATTTGTCACAAGCTCTAACCTTCCGACCGGTCTCCCAATATGTGCGCGTGCGTGTGTATGTAAGGGGTGAGGATGGGACAAGGAAGAGGAAAGAAATTTCGCTCGCGGTCCGTGGCCCGTTTGTTAAAATACTGCTTTCGGCATTGGCCTGATATTGATCGGAAAGCTACCGATCAGACCAGCCGGCCGGTAGAATTGTCCTCCAGACAGCGCCTGAAATCGACCTAGCTAGAGGCGCAAATCCTGCCACCGTCGGGACTCGCATCCCAGGGCGTCCCGGTAAGAGGCACTGCAGTGACATCAGTTGCTCGTCTGAGCCACCTTTCTTGGTGATAAATCCATAAGCAATATGGGGGGGACGCGTAAATGAGGAGAGAGATAACGGCAGAGTTTACACCGCATACTAAACAGTATTGATAGATGTAAAGAAAATATGTAAAGGCATTATTTGAAATTTAATGGATGTTCCCCTTTCATTCGTCTTGAATGCGTTATGTTGAGTTTGTGTTGGAAATTATTGAAAGAAACATATTATCTTCTTTATCGTTTGGCTTTCCTATCGTAGAAAATTTACATTTTACCCTTTCTGTCCTCTGGCTCGCAACAAACCTTGGCCGACCACCCGTGAAGCAGCCTCTCGGCCGTAGTTACGAACTTTGAAGATGTCCCTATCAGCAATTCTAACAGATTAACGCCACGCGATAGCACTAACAGAGCTCCAGAAACACGACCTACGACACACTACTACACACTCAGCGGTGACAAGATTGCTACTGCGACTTAACCTTTTAACATATTTATTTTCAATCTAGTCAATCACAGATTTTGTAGAGTTTTCCAACATAATACATCTTTATGAGGGGGTAGGGCATAAGCAGGTGGGGAGTTCATTTTATGCGAATATCCTTCTGAGAGTGAGTTGGGCTTGATTAACATTTTTAAAGTAGTATTTTGATTTTGTTTAACAGTGTGTTTTAATTAGGTCAATGATTTGTCTTCAGAACTTGCATTTTAATTTATATCTAAATATTTTTGTTGTATTTTTTCCCTTGTGTGTTATCCTTCTTCATTATGAATATCACTGCATCATTAGGGATGGTATATTTGTTCTTGTATTAGGGAGATAGTTTGCAGCATAAAGGTTAAAGAGGGCAGGAAATACTGTGTACCGCAAGGGTCGCTTGCGTGCGTACTTTTTGATGAGATATGTGAGTATTGACTTTCATCGCAAAAACTGTTTTGCAGTAATGTTTTAATTATTTCCTTCAAATAATGGGATATCTCAAATTTCATAATTTATATCATAAATATGAGTACCAAAACTTTGACTTTTCCACATGAAGAAAAACAGCTAATGTATGATTGTGCTGAAGAAACCGGTTTGCTACATTTTTGGTTAGTCTTGAAAGCTGCTGAATGATGGAGTATTATTTGTGAAAACTTAATTGTTCTTTGGGAATTATCGCACTTGTTTTTAAAAACTTTTGTAACCTTTCTTTATATATTTTTCAAACACTTGTATTACATTACGTAATAAACTTTTCGGTGTTATGGCGTATGATGTATCGCATATGCTCCCATCATAATGTGGGAAAATTGCAACGCCCACGGTGATTTTTGCGTTATATTCTCTGGTTGACGAAGTGACAACGAGATGCCGATGCTCTTCAGACAATCGATTACGGAAGCCGACCGGAAGTGCTAAAGAGACCCGGACGAAGTTAGTTGGCCGCAAATTTTCAAGAACGACAGACGTGTTACTTGGATTGGGTAAAGTTCGTGTTGTAACTTGTCGGGACACGTTGGTGGAAGATTTCGATTAACATTGTCGTTTTGTCGGTGTATTAGGGACTGTAATCGGAGAAATATTCATAACGCGAGTGAATTATGTAATTCTGAGAAATATTCGTGAACTTTGTGCGGATGCTTTGTGCGAGTTGCACGTGGTGACAAACACTAAATCATTTCAAAGTTCATTAGATAATCCCGTGAGGAAGGAATAACTACTTTTCGAACCTTCAAACTACATGTGGCAAGTGAACTGTGGGGAATATATATTTTATTGTGCCCTCTATTTTAACATTTAACAAAGAACTGTAGGCAACGAAGTGCATGTGGTAACATGAAAAAAGTACGGGCGGTCAAACTATAAAAGTACAGTGTTTTGAAGTCAAGAATATAAAAGTGGAATTAGAAGCGAAAGTTCCAGCAGTAAGTTGACCAAATATGGCGAGAATTAACTCATTGTATTTTCCGGATAATTGACTGCTAGACCAGTAGGAACTACGGGTATCGACCCCCATGATCCCATATAGAACTGTGTATTAGCGATTCACTGAGGGAATTATTGGTTGCACGGGTACAATTTCCTCCATCAGAACCGCAGGAGGCGAGTTCAGCGTCGTGTGCATTGTGCAGCGTGTTCGGCGAACTTCGGGTGGAGTACGAAGACATCCGAAAGGTACTCGAGTGGCGGTGGAGCGACAGGCCTCCATCGCGTGGAGTCCACGACGCTGGGGGAAGTGGTGCCAAGTCCACCAGAACAGCTGTGGGAGTACGGCAACTTCGGAGGCGAAATTGTAATGTATAGAAAATGTTTATTGAATAGGGCACACAGGAACAGATCATTGTAGCCATCAGACTATCATGCTAACTCCATTCTGCCGAATTTGAGAATGTGTAAATATTAATATGTGAAAATTAAAATTTTATTCGTGTTTATATTGTGCAAGGTTAAGATGTAATTTAAATATCAGAAGTGTATTATTGGTTATTTTTTACATTATTGAAAGTCACAAAGGATAGTCCTCACGTTAGGAAAGAGTATTAACTAGTTAAAGATATTTCAACCAGGGTAACGAGTATAAATTGTTTGTCAGATATATAAATATGTTATTTATATGAGAAAGTTATTTTCTGTGATGTAGTAATTTATTTAAAAGGAATAATATTTTTAATTCCTTAAATTGTTAATTTGTTACCTGACGCGTCTTGCCTTGATTAGAGAGAGCCAAACAGAAAATACCAAACCAGAAACCAAAAAGACCCCTGCCCTTGGTCGCTTCTTTTTTATTTAGGGGTTTACATAGTAGTTTATACAATTAGTTTATATTGTTATACTAGGATTTATTTAACCGCGCACATGACATAAATCAGCTGTTCACGTTTTATTCCAACCAAGAGCTTAAACGTCCTTATAGTGACGGCATTTTACCGACAAAGAAGCTCCCGATTGGATGAAACCGCAACAGCTGATTTATGTCAACAGCACGACCACACAAATCGTACTATAAACTTAATTGCATTAGTACATGTACTTCGTAACTTTGTACGAATGCAATAAAGAAACATTATAAACGAGTTGCATAAGCTATTTTCTAGTATATTACATTGTTAATTCGTATACTTTCATATACATTATAAATATGAGAGTCAAATTTAAATTTTGCGAAACAACTTTCTTGTGGCGTGTCGGGTATTTTACGAGAAACCGGTGGTCAGCCGTTCAGTTCACAGTTACCTCCCCACGATTCTCTCGCTGTGATTTGTGCCGTAAGATGCCCTTTTATGAACGATTTTTTGCAACAGAAAAGATCATTTGCAATTCTGGCAAACACAAAAAGAACCTTTTGCATCTTTTCTGCAACCTCGCGCGCGTGTGTGTGGCGCATCTCGATGCCCGCGCGGCCACGCGGGATGTCATCGCCAGGTACGGCACAGGTAATAAACATATCGGTCTGTAGTTTAATGACCTAGTGTAATCCTTGCCTGATTTGCTTGTTGGGATTATTATAGCTTGATTTCACACATCCGGTAAATAATTGTCACGACTGCATTGTATTGCGCAGTAATTCCTTCAATTGTTGACCGTGGAAATAGTGGAAACGTGAATCCTTTCGAATACTGTGTTAATAATTGCCAACTGCTATCTCGAATTATAATTTTTGTATTAGTTGTTAGGTTTTGTATGAGGTTTTAGCCGGAGATCTAAATTTACACTGTTTCTGCGCTCTGTTTCGAGCCGGGGGTGCAAACTATTACTCGCATCCCCCGCTCACGCCCTTCCCAGGTTCTGGCATCATGACGTAGTGCTTCTGGTTGCACTGCTATCTCGTCACTATAAAGCGTGGATTATTTTATCTTCTAGGCAGCCCATAACTCTTAAATGTGAATGTATCTTAAAGGAAATGAACGTCTTAAAAGTTCTTATTCTCTTTAACCGACATTATCAAGTCGTTAACTAAAAAAGTACCGATGTCTTTCGGGTATTTTATACTCTATGACATATGTGGATGATTACAAACTTTCTGAATGAAGACATTAAAATAAAATTCCATTTTAATATTATATGAAAAAGTGTATATGAACCGTATATTGAAGGATAATAGAGGTTCATACTCATGCTTTCAAAATGTAATGCCCGACAAGCTTTCACATCTTTTATTATTTCTGAGGGCCTTTTTTATTAATAGACACATATTTTGCTTTATTAAGTTATTTATTTATATAAATTTATTCATTCATTTACATTCCACTAAGACATCATTTTGATTCTATTACGTTTTTCTACTCATTGCCTTCATTTATTAATATAGGTAGAAAACATCTCCTACAATGTAATTGGTTGATTTAGATGAAAATTTGGTTCCTAATAAAAATGCCTTCAACAATATTAGGATATTCTATTAATACTGATGACGTTAAGCAACAATCAAGCTCTACATTTTTATTCAATTTATGTAGGTTACGAAAAATCTACGTAACTACACGAGATTTTCATGCAGATCATGTTTTCATAATATCCGTCAAGAGTTCAGATTTTTCCTACTGTGCCTTATTAGTATGTCTAGAACGGATCAAAAATGATAATTCTGAATACAGAGCTGATTTTTTCATCCAAGGCCTTAAACAATTAACATAAGATAAAATATCAATAAGTATTCAGTGTTTTAGAGTACTTCATATTTCATTAAGCAAAATATTTTAGAATCTATGTCCGAACTACTACTTCAGAATACATTTTGTTACTTACATAATATGTCGAAGTTCTAGAAAGTACCTAAATATTCTCGTGGAAACTTTCTCTTCCCACAAAAATGCGAAATAATAACTTTATTTCATATTTATTTTATTCGGCATTTAAGAGCAATAACTGACATAATATCAAATTAATTTCTTCAATGAAGATGCGTAAATTGTCATAATCAAACTCTAGATACAAAATATAATTATTGATAATTGGGAAAGATAAATCCATTTATTCTGTTAAACATGATCTGACAAACTGAACTGGTGCCCCCTTGCTAAGATAATTATATTAAAATATTTGATCATATTTCTCATTTCTACAAATGTATTATTTCGTTGCATTTTGGACTGCGATAGAAGAACGCAATGAAGAGAGTAAATGTATAAATACTAAACCTAAAATTCCAATTAACCTTTCTACGAGAGACGAAAGGTGTAATACCTATATGAACATACGAATGAATACATAAAGGGAGTTATGAGCAGGGGTTTGCCGTCTCGTACTAAGTAAGTGATTTAAAGGGACTCGACGAAAGTTCGATGGGGAAATATGCTTTAAAAGACGCCATCACGATTCCTCGCTCCGCTTCCTTTTACCGCAGAAGTCGGAGAAAATTTAGAATTCGGCAGCGAGCAATGGGCTCTCCTGTGAGTAGGTGGCGCCTGTGTGAAAGAGAAGGCGTGGTCGGACTGCCAATGCTGCTGCACGACGGCCTATGCGGTTGGGGGCAGGGCTTACTATTCGGTTGGCTGGCGAATCACGAGTCTGCGGAATAAAAATTACCTTTAATGCATGGTAATTAGATGCAGCCACTTACAAGCAGATGAAATGAAATTCCTAAGAGCCATGAAAAGTTGTAGTTTTAGGAACTTACTTGATTTGATTTATTTGGTTAACAAACAGTCAAAATGTATGTGACGTATGGGAGAGGAGATTCTGTGCGCGCACGTTTTCTTGAGTTCTATAATCCCTTTCCGACATTTTAACTATAAATGGTTCAAAGATTAATAAAAGTTAAAAAATAAATGAGTAATAATTTTTTTAAAACCCTAGATTAGCAACATTTGTAGAAACTTAGTATTTTCGTTCCTGAGTTATAGATAACTTATTAACATCGGTAAACGAACCCCAGATTTGATTTTTCTGCTTTACTAACGGAACAGCAACTCACCCCCGGCTCTACTTCTACTTAGAAACGAGGGTATTAGGTATGATCTTAACTCGTAACTGGTATTGTGGTGGCTGTTAGTACCCCAGCCTTGGAAAGATACCACACCTGCGCGAAGGAGCCTATACTTCTGGGTACCTTTCAGGTAGTCAATTGTTCTGCGAACCCGACGGTGGTCAAATAGTTGAAGATGAGTAGAAACTTAGGTTAAAGTAGGGTACACGGTCCACCCTTAGAGAAGCGTGGGGGCGAGGAGGGGAGGGGAAGGGTGAGGGAGAGAAGGGGGAAGGGGGAGGAGGGGCCTCCTCTAGCCCTCCCTCAAATTACGCTAAGCGCTCTGACAGAAACTTACCGAAAGAAGATTTTTATGGCGGTTTGACTGACGATTTTATAACCCAATGATGAACCCAAGTCATTACTAACACCTGAATTATACTCGACTTGCTTCCCGCAAACCATGGCCCCTTTCGCACAGAACACTTGCGCCCATTCAATGATAGCGAAAACCCCCTTGGCGCAAAAAATACACATTTATTCTCACAATCGTATCACAGACACTCAACACTCCAAAACACAAATTGCAAAGAATCTGAAGTACACAAGAAACTTAACTGTACGACAGCAACCAAGCTAAACACTTCGTCAGCTAACCAACACAAAATCTCGTAGACACACGATTTACGTTCCATCACACACCATTTCGTAATGAAGTTTCGATAAGATGTTAGGGTGAAATTTCCCACACCCCTAACTTTTGACATCACGTTCGTGACCAATTAAGAACCATTAAAATTATTTCAGAAGTGCTTTTTACAATTTGTATAAATCGCCTCGCCAGCGAAACCGTCCACGCTTTGCTTTTTATACGAGTATGTATGTACTTAGTTAGGCATATTGCTCACCACCCCTCCCCACCGAAAGGTTCCCCTCGTAACACCCTTTGTCCCCTCCACCATGGATTTCCCCCTCGGCGGTGCGGCGCTTTGGGTATAATCAATCCCCTCCTCACCGATTACGTGAATATTTATTCTGCGTTTTCTTTGTTTATATTTCACAAAACTATGAATGCTTCTAAGGATATTATAGGATATTATATAGGATATATATAGGGGGGATATATATTATATAGGATATTATATAGGGGGGTGAACCAGGATTTGAAAATTAGTTAAAAGTGGATTTAGAAGCGGAAGTGAGTGAATTCAGAAGTGAAGAAGGGGAGAGCGTATATGCGGAAGTTTCAGTGAATCAGGGACTGTGGAAAGTGACTTAAAATTGAGATTGTGTTGTATTAGCCATAAGATGTAATTAATTGGTTCTTCTTAATGAGATTCTGGTCCTCAAAAGACCGTTTTATAATTAGTCTGTATATTGGTAGAAAATGTTGGAGGATTAGTGAAAGTATTTTCTATCGAATTACCGCTAGTTTTAGAATGAATCTTTTATTTTTCTTCTAAGCAGTCTAAAGTAGGACAGCGAGCTGGCCGACCGACCGCAACACCACTGCAGTCTTCTTCTCTGCCCTTAAATGTCTGGACTCGTGGAAACGCGCGGGAACAAGCAAGGTGCCCTCGGCGATGTGTAATTGTCTGGGTCTGTCTGCGACGGGGAAGAATATGACGCCATGCACGATAACGAGACGTGTTTCTAAAAACACGTGTACTATTACAGAGTTTTTTTTCCAATTGTGATATATTAAATTTTAAAAAAATATGCATTTAATGTTCTTTTGAAGTGAGAACAATTATTAATTACACAGTTTCACTTATTTACTACTGAGAGGTAGCGCAATGTCTATTGACATAACCTTTCCTATTTGACTAGATTTTACCTTATAGTAAATTCCAATCCACATTGGAAATTTAAAAATTTTTACTATGTGAATTATTACACTTTCCTTCAGAATTGAATTCTTCTACATTGGAAGAGCTACACCCCGTAAACATTTTTCTCTAAACCATTCTGGAAGAAGATAAAGCTATCTCTCCTACCACTTTGCGATTTGCCACAAAAATATTTTGATGCGATAACAATTAGTATTGGAGAATAAACATTGCAGGTAAAATAATAATTTAATTTGACTAAATTGTTTCCAGTAATACTTAAATTGATTAATTAGTTATTTCGATCGTGTCAACGGCTATGATCGTTATTCCCGTAAGTGTCCCACTGGATGGCGAGAGCCGGCGCCGTCAACTGCATTTGTATTTGATGTTTTAAAAATGCTTTTTATGTGATTTAAGGGCTTTAGCCTACATCCAGTTATCCTTTACGTACTGATGGCACGCATAATCGGCCATACACTAGTAATATTTGGAAATCGCACACAATAAAATTGACAGTACTCATTATAGGCCCAGATCCACATCGACTGTCTTCTACACTGCACTGCGTAGCCCTGTGCGTTTCTACGGCGACAGTTGACTGTCTCTAGCATCTGCAGTCTACTGTTCAGACTCAATAACATGAAGCCTGCCACTGGAGTTAGACGGGATAGTCCGTTGTCCTACGCATTGTCTTCCGCGCTGCTCCCAGGGGTTTTACACGACGCCAGAAGCTGTCATGTCGATTATCCGCCATCGAGCTGATCTCGTATAAACAGTGTTTTGCAGGTGTCGCTGTTTTTTTATCATATTTCAGTTTAATAATGATTTATCAATTTCAGGAGTAATAAAAAAGTAATATAGGTTATAGTTTTTGTTCATGAAGTTATTACATATTTTACTATTGTATTCTTAATGTTATAAGAAAACCACATCAGTAGCTCAATTATAACATAAAACGTTTTGTGACATTCAAAGCTACTGATATTACATATTTTCTCGTCTTACGTATAATAGCCAAATGAAATACATACTCGGTTCGAATAGCGTTTTATTTATTGAGCTATTTCCTTTCAAATTCCTTTCATATACTTGGACTCAACCATGGCATCCTTCAAATTTGTGCTCAATGTTGCTGACTGGTACCCTCGAATCATCGTATTTTGCAAAAAGAACCTCTTTTACAATTCATTATTATTGAATTTTGTCCATCTGAAAAGGCGAGAATGGAATTGCGCATCACTGCGATGTTGCTCAGTCGCCTGTTTTGCGTTGCGAGTAAAAGCTCGCGGTGCGAATAACCCACGTCGTGAAAATACCAGAGAGCGACCACTACAATTCGAAAACCTTGTTTTGAAAGCATTTCGGAGTGCGAATAGAGGTCGTATATGCGCCACCACAAATAGGGCAGCCGTGAATGATGGGTGGGTGATGAATCGATCTCTATATATGGCAAGTGTTTCGGTAGCACAGAAATGACCCACAGATATGGCCAAAATTATTACTGTAGAAAGGTCTAGTGAGTTTATTTTTCTGTTGAGAGATGAACATGAGGTACGTTTCTTCTATATCGATCCCATTCGAAATTTAGTGTCTCTATGTGATGGTACTGTATAATATATCTGAAAAAATTATAGCAATTAATTTTTGGAAGAATAACCACAATCTAATTCAATGTTTTCTTTCCTTTTTCATAGTTGCATTAACAATTGCAGAGAAAGGCCCTTCTGATTTAAAACACTAAATGTAAATTAATTTTCATAAAAAAGTAAAAACAAAATTCTTTACTTCATCCCAATACTAAAGATCTGAGACATAAAGTTAACCCCTCCACTAATTCTTGGATGGCAGAGATTTTCGCCTTTACTTCCCACGACCTGTCACACTCCTGGCCGGGATCACTCTTGCAATCTTGAACCTTCATAACACTTTACCCTGACCGCCCAGAAGAACACAATCATTATGGCGCAGAAAGGAATACATTTTTGTCATTCTTTGTCTTTACTTCCGAGAACGCAGATCCAAAACGGCGAACAGACCCCAGACACAGCATTTGTAATCGTAAACAATCTCAGACGCGTATCTCTTGCGGCAGACGGGGAAGCTCTCGCAAAATTGGTTTCATTATTTCTCCGAATCCCAAGCTGTACACGGATTTGACGTGCATTTTGCTAACAGCCCTTGTGGGGAAAGAGCTCGAAATAAACGTTTTAAATTTTTCTTTCATTAATGCGCCAATTGCCATAATTTCGATTGAACGTTGAATCAAATGAGCACTTCCTGAGGAACAGAACAATTACATAACAAATAGTATCTGTATTTCTCGTCAAGGTTGAAATTGTATTAGTGGGTGTATTGGAATTTATACATCTACAACGAAATCGTTTGATGCATTTTCTTGGTAAGAAAACATCAACTCGAGTCCTGATTTCCTTCTTATACTAATAATATAAAATAAAACAGATATACATACACACGTACTTATATACATGTACTTTTTAACAAACACTTATCGAAGATCAGTACAATTGATGTTCCTTAGATACGCTAAAATTAGTTGTCAACACTTAAACCGATGATAAATAGACGTATATATGTCTGAAAACTGAAAGCACTCTACTGAATTTCATAATATATGTACGCGTCGATGACTATTTAACTATTCGTAAAAATCTTAGTATGTATCTTAGTATCTTAATGCGAGATGGATGGTAGTGGTGGGAATTCGCTCACCCTTTTGCTTTTCTCAACTTCAATCATTACGACACTGGAGGGGGTAGGTTCTTTGGAAATATAGTTAATTATGACCAGGGAAAACATTTATATGAACTAAAAATATATGAAATGTGTAAATATATATGTATTTATTTTCATGAAAATATGGAATTAAATATGAACTTAATATGATAAATTACTATGATAAAATAATATTTTATTTTCAGTTTGTAAACTAAATTCATCTTCAAATTCTGGAATGTAAATTCTAATTTTAACGGGGAACCGACCTATCCAGGACAATTTCTTTAGCTCCCGACCGATCTCTGCATGTGTGGTAGTGTAGATCATGCAAGTGTAATGTAAGTATGAGGTGAGTTCAGGAGTAGGGAAAAAAGGAAAGCTCGCGTGTCCGAATGTTCGTTTGTTATGCTTAGCTCCGGCATTCGCCTGGTGTTGGTCGAAGAAACTGCAGAAAATTTCCGATCAGAGCGACCGGACCCTAGAATTCTCCTCTAGACGGCGGCTGAATTCCACCTTGCTATCTAACTAATGTTGAAAAACCTGCCGCAGTTTGGACATAAACCGCGAAGGATATTTCGTTTAGAGGCACTGCAGTGACATCAGTTGATGCCCTGAGCCGCCTCAGTCGCATCTGGTTTCTTTTTTGTTTTGAAGCTCATCAACTTCTTAGGTCATTAGGCTCGTAAGTGTAGTGCATGTTACATCCCAGGAGGTGCTGGCGTTCCTCCCCCTCTGGAACGTGAAATCTGGTGCCGACCTACACTTCGGCTTCTGTTTTTTTCCATCTTCAGATACCTCCATCAACAGGGCACTGCCCCAGCTGAGGCATCTCTAAGCTTCGGAGTGGTTAACCGTCATCTGTGATAGTGCATGCTAGTGTAATGGTGTTGCAAATGTGAGAGAAAAATGTCAAAAATCACCAAAGAAAGATTGGGTGTGGTCTTTCTTGGCCATTAATCAGAGAAGTCACAGAAAACTACCGATGAAAACAGCCACCCCTCTAGAGTGGCGGAATACGGTCCAGCTATGTAGTTAGTGTCAAGTCAGTCACCGTGAAAACTCTATCCCTAGAACCTCTCACAGCACGAAGTGGCAGAGGCAACGGCGTTCTGGGTGAGCTATGTCAGTCTTTGAGAAAATATTAGAGTATATACCATAAAAACGAAATATAGATTTATCACAAATGTTTCTTACACTACAGGCATTGACGTGTAATAGATAATGCCCAATTAATGTCATGTTTCATTAGACTCCAGGCTTTCGCAAGAAGCAAGATATTTAACAGTTGGAGAATCATAGAAGGGGGCGATAATGCTGTGCCAAAGTTTCCTCACCGGAAACAGCCGCCTTTGGGCCCATCACAACTCCTCCTCCTCTTGCGGAGAAGTGATATAGTGTCGTCTCAGAAAGGAAAGTGAAGCTTAGAGGCCGTGCATATGACATATATCGAAGACGAGCAAGCAAACTTGAGATTATCTCACAACTTTGAGTTATCCCGGAACAATTAAGGAGAACTTTGATAAGATTCTGATGACGAAATTAATTGTGTGGCCTCTAAGGCCTGTTGAATGTTGGTGGAATATCTGGCTCAAGGTGACATTAAATGGAGTTTGTTATCTGAAAAGTACACGGACTCATTTACGTGCGTGTGTTTAGTATTTTGGTTCTGAAACTCGAACGCTTTAAATATTCCAGACATTGGATTTATTTCGCTTACTGATATTCCCGGTTTCCAATCATAAAATGTTTGATTTTCTATTTCGTTTTCGTTTACATGTGAACATGGTGTACAAATATTGGTTTATTTCTGGAATGCCTGTAATAAATTCGCGCGGTATGGGAACTCAATGGAAGATCTCTTGCATCCGATATTTCAATTAACAATGTGTGTTATTTATTATCCACAACGCAAGAAATAATTCAAAGGTTTTGTAACATCCCGAGAAATTTGTGAGGATCATATTTTGCCAATTGAACTAGCTCATTAGCTTTTTATTATTAAAAAATATTCGGTTCCTCAAACGCAACTAATATATATACACATACATATTTTCATTGAATCGCATGGATTGTAATGTAACAAACATTTTGTTTTGTTTGTTGGTTATTTTTGAAACACAAGCTGCGAACTAATAATGAAATTTCCAGAATCAAATTGATTTATTACGTTTATAACTTTCCGTATTTTCAACTGGACTTTATCTGTAAGAATGTGCAAATATTATTAAATTATATTTTCATTGCCGATATAATGAAATTATATTCTCCTCTCAGTATCCTGCCATTACATTTTGCTGGTCAGCCACCAGTTAGAAAAGAGTGATTAAAGCGTTTCATTTTCTCGTATTAAATACAGAGCTAATTACAGTAGGTAGACTTTGACCTAGTAACGCGGATTAGTGTTTCAACAAAATGTAGTATTTATCCGATCGTACGGTGATCGAACTATATTTCAATCTTGATGTATCAAATAGCACATCTGTAATTCATGTCATGAAACTTAGTGGTCAACGCTTTTCAACTTCATTATTTTGATTTTTCCATTCTGTTAGTTTACAAAATAGGAAACGTTATTAAAAGTCCACTTAGACCTTCTATGATCGTCGGATATTGTGTCAAACATCCTTTACATTTTTCGCAATTTTTAAGAATGTTAATGTCTTAATATGACAACATTAAATTCAAAAACTTACTTGGATATGTTTTTGAACACCCTTAAACACGTTTGCTCTTAGGAGAAAACTTCATACATGCTTGTAATTGAAAAACAGCTTTGTTTTTTGGCCATATAAAAGATTAGTGGACTGTACCAGCCTTAATATAAATGTACGGAAGGAGGGCAGATTTTGCATAAGCAGCGGTTTATTGCCATATATTTTAAAGATATCAAGTGGTTTTTAATTAACACATCTTTATAAAATAACATGAAATTATTAAATAAGCTGAAAAACATAATTCAGGAGAAATGTCATATGTACAAATGCAAATGACACCATTATAAACTACTTCTCATCAATTGTATATAGACAAAAAGTGATCATTTTCTATCCCACTTCTTTCCGTACTTTTATTTTGACGCCTCCTGTAGAATGCGGACACATACACGTTTTTAAATATTATTGAAATGGCACACAAATTCAAAACTGGGATCAAATAGTGTGTAATTCAGTTCTCTTTCAATATTCCGAACGCAGAATGTAACTTATAAATACAGTAGTCACAATGGTTGCCGTATGGAATATCCATAAGTGCCTCACAAGTATAAAGAAAATTAAATTTGGAACTATCAATTATAAAACACGAAATTGTAGGTATTAAACACATTATATTCTTGAAAAATGCTTCTTCATAACTCCAATTTTCATTTCTTGAAAAAAAAAAAAAAAAAACACCAAACATGTTTGAAACCTTTTATTCGGCATTTAGAAACAAAATAAATTTTCAAGTTATAGGGGGGACTCAATATTTTTAATTTATTCCAATAGTAGACCCAAACGTGAATGGAAGCGTCTTTGCAAGTTCTAACCCAATTGTAAACATATTAAGATACTTCAATATGATTGCTTTTTATTAATTAAAAAAAAAACATTTAATCAAATCTTTTTATCTGATATGATCAGAAAATGGTTTTTATTTGAATTATATAGAAAGAATCTTTATCACCCACTATATAGCTCATAAAAAATACGCAAGTGTTTACCAGAAGCAACTCCTATCATGAAGACGTGGAAATGATTTGACATAAAAACGTAAAAGAAAAATTAATGTCAAAATTGCTAATTTTTTCTCTTATTTTTTTCCTAACTAATTTGTGAAACTACTTAATCGCAATGTTCATAATTTTATGTTCCTTTCTTTCAAGAATTTTACGTGACGCCAGTGAATAAATAGAATATCTTTGAAAAAAACACTCGCGAATGAAAGAAATAACGCGTTAACCAAATTTTCCGCGTTGAACGGCATTGCATTTGCCCTCTGCGTCATCTGGGCCAACATATTCCGCAGTGAGTAATCCAAAAATATGCGAGACTGCGTGCTCTTAGTGGAAACACGGGACGTCCAGAGATATTCAGCCGGTCGCTAATCGCCGCGCCACGCCAGATTGGCCATTCGAGGGCGCGGACGTGACGGCAACTGGCAGCGGCGGCGGTGTGAAGGCGGGGTAGTGAGGGCGGTGGAAGCGACGGAGCGGTGGCGGCGGGGGAGCGGCGGGGAGTGGAGTGGCGGCGGTGAGGGTGGCGAGGGCGGCGGGTCAACGGATGTGGGCGCGGGTGGGAGCGGGACAGGAACTGAGGCACTGTGAGACCAGGAGCGCGGGGTGGCTGAGCGGGGAGGCACCGGGGGCGGTGCCGGGGCCGGGGGTCGGGCCGGCGGCGGGGCGCAGGCGGTGGCGGCGGAGATTTGCGAGGGACCGAGCGGGCGGCGCGCGATCGGCGCCGTTGAGAGCCTCCGTCCAACTCCATTAATAGCCGTTTCGGCTCGGCGAAGCGGGAGCGGAATCGAGAGCGGCGGGGGCGGGAACGGGGGCGGGAGCGGGGGCGGGAGCGGGGGCGGGAGCGGGGGCGCGAGCGGGGGCGCGAGCGGGGGCGCGAGCGGGGGCGCGAGCGGGGGCGCGAGCGGGGGCGCGAGCGGGGGCGCGAGCGGGGGCGCGAGCGGGTGCGCGAACAGGAGCGACCGAGGGTCATGTGAGATCCACGAGAGCACCTCCCCAACACGCTCCAGGCCGCGACTGGCCGGCAGCTTCCCTATCGTCCTATGGTCCTTGCGTATGATCTTTGTTAAACCCGAAGTTGTCACGCTTGTAACGCAGCTATATTTGATAGAAAAAGATGTTTCATATTTGTATTAAGAACTGCGGTGTGTATGCTACTCTGACAAACGGCAAATCTACACTGATAACAACGCAAAGAAAAACTCAACATGAATTGGGGAGTATTTACATTTTAATTGTTAATTACAATCATTGACTTTGGAAGCAAGGTTGAGCAATATGTTTTCAATTCGTAAACAAGAATATTAATTACAGAATGCTAGAGAAATAGGAAGAAGGTATTAAAGTACAGAACTTTACAATATCAATTACATATGTCTAATAAGAATAAAATTATTAAATTATATTTTTTGTGATTTTATGTAAGTTTTAGAGAACAATTTGTTATGAATCATATCTTATATTTCAACTGAGTACAAAAATGTGTCAAGAAATCCAAGGAAATTAATTACTTTTGCGCTCGTATTTTATCCTGTCACAAGAACGGAAATGTGAAATCTTCTCGGAGATACATTGGAACCACCACTTGTGAAACGGAGATGTTCTTATTTGCTTCACCATAGTAAAACATCAGTCTCTATAAAAGAGAGGAGGCTAGTGTGGACTGAGAACTTCTGTTGGCAAATGTTATTTTTCCATAGGTAACACACGAAATCTGTAAAAAGTATTTCTTACATGTTTGAGATTTCAGATTTATTCAGTCAAAGGACAGAAAAAACTGTATGTGACGTAGGGGGGAAAATATTATCTGCGCACGTTTTCTTGAGTTCCAGAATCCCTTCCCGTCATTTTAACTATAAATAGTTGAAAGATGAGTAAAAGTTTAACGTAAATAAATAAAAATAAATTTTTAAAATCGCAAGATTTGCAATATTTGAAAAGTAGTCATTTTTGTTTCTGAGTTATAGAGAACATCGGTACTCGAATTGCAAATATGATTTTTCTGCATTGCTAACAAAATAGCAACTCGCCCTTAGCTCTACTCTTACCATTACATGCAAAAGGAGAGTTCAAAAAAACGTGCGCATAGTGAAGCTACATGTTGGTCACAGTCTCCTTTACGCCAGCCAATTTTGGCCTGTAGATCGTCAGTAGTCGGTGTGTAATGGTCGGAAGTGTGTTTGTGGTTGAATTCAAATAAGTTGCTATTCCAAAGTGCGTACAGAGTTTTCATATTAAAATATAGATATTAAATATACTTCACATGATAACGTGATGTTTTAGTTATCTATGCATTCAGTAAAAGTATTTTTCATGTTTGTTGGAACTGTTTCATATTGTTAGCTGGAGCTGTTTACCATAGATAGTACTCGCATGCTGCCTGGAGGAGCGTTAGAAGTGCGTTAGACCCTCACCAGGCTTGTTGACAGGTCCATTCACACTCTGGAGCCTTTCTTGTCTAGAGAGTGCTGATCCTTGTAACTTCTTTCCAGGTAATTTAATCATTAGTGACACTTGAAGGAATAAGTATTTTGACAGTATACATGAACTTTTTGCTTATTTAATGAGATTCAGTCAATCAATCTAATCAGATTATTCCGTTAAATTTGCTGAATATTTTACCAACGTGGGTGAGATTTTATAACATGTTTTTGCTGTCAGTATAGCCAAGGGTGTTGGACTTACTATTAAGGACAAACTTTCATTTATCCTCAACGTGAAACTGATTAACCTATTTTTTGTACGTTTTCACGTGATTACTGATGTTTTCAACTGTGCATAATATCTCATTGTAGAAAATATACTTGCGTTACTGAAATCATGTCAGGCCGTATTATTGTAAAATTAGACTGTAACAGAGAAGTACATATTATATATCAATATACCTAGCCCTAATTCTGCTACAACAAAACCAGTTAATTTGGCAATGGCCATAAAACCTGCATGTGGGCATATTACATTCATATTACAATGCTTTTGTTAAAAAAAACAATAATTATTCCTGAATACGTTTTTTTGTGATATAGCCATTTCAACTTGAAGCAATAGTATTAAATTTCATCATGATGCTGTTAATTTGTCCAAATGTTGAAACATATAATTTGGAGGAAATGTGAGGCGCTTAACGTAGCAATATTACCTTTACATACCTTACTTAAAATTAAAGAATGGATTAAAATTGCAAATAGAAAAAGTCCACTCAATCCCCCTTCCCCCTACAGGTGTCTCAGATAAAAAAGGGGGCCTGTAGAGGGATCGAAGGTGATCACGTTTGGCAAATGAATATGTTGTGGGAATTTTCACTTAATGAAGTTAAACATGTCACAGATGCCTCAGCTTGCGAGGCAAATTCTTGTGCACTAGTGTTAGTGTTAGTGTTAGTGTTAGGTATATCAAGTTCTGAAACTAGCAAAGAGTATTAATTTACCTGCCAGTCATCGCGGCATAAGGGGTTGCCCAACAATCAGCGGTAATTGTAACATTTGTTTCTTCTTTCATGCAATTTCCTGCCATAAAAGTTCCTTGGCAAAAACAAATTCTCCGAACTCTGTAGATTAAATAAAAGTTTAAAACATTTACCCACTGACACTTGTATAATAACACCAATCTCTTTGGAATTACTGTCAGTCGGATATATTTCTAAATATTTGCTGAATAAAATTACTTTAAAAAAAATACAACTTCGTTTCGCTTTATTCCTATGTTTCTGTGATTATTTTGAATCAAATATCACGATCATTTGGATCTACTTAGTGTAACCAATTTTATTTTTAATTATCTTTCACAAATAAAACAATATTAGGAATGGGGCTAATTGAAATAAAACTAGGAATATCTTTTTCGTCAGTCCAAATAATACAGTATTAACTTCCATTACATGATATTGAATTGATGTCACCATGCAAATAAATACATTCACCAACTAGTTTTACAACACACGTACCTCATCGCATTGTATTACTTGCGAAGATAACGTAATATTTTTATATTGCAAATTGGAAGATATTAACACTTTTCATCTATAAAACGCGCGTGATTACAAAAAATCCTTTAATATTTTACAGTTTTAATTTGTTTCTAGGCTCTATATTATCGCATTAATTGAACGTTAATATTTTCTACTGTATCATAAATTAAATTATTACATTTTATGCCCATTAGTATGTGTGTAAACATGAATAAAATAGCAATATGACTAGGGGAAATAATCATTATAAAGCAGTTTTTCCTCATGAGAGTTGGTAATTAATATATTGGTTATTGAATGTCCTTGAAATTTATTTACTTATAATCATATACATAAATACACTGAACAAATAATTATAAAATCGAATAAAGTTATAAATATGGAAAGAATAAAACATGACATGTGTGGTTGTTCACGTGCAAAGAACCACCACATTTCTTAAGTACAGGGGTCACCGTAAGAATATTTTATCCTTATTCAGTCGGATTATTTTCATAATTTTATACAAAAATTTAGTACGTGAATGGTTCCACGGCATTTGACGCAAGGCTCCATGAAGATATATTCTCGATTGTATACCTAAATTCTGTGAACGACAATAATATGCAATTTTCATTGAATGACGGTCTTTTGTGTATAAAAATAACATTTACCATAATGTCCGCTTGATACTGACAAGCTAAATTACTTCTCAAAAAATTGGAGTCATTTTCGTGAATTATATTGTCTTTCACATGTTATAACGCTTGACCTGTCTAATTTTGTTTAATATACCACACCCCCCACATTCAGCGTAAATAAAGTCTTTCCAAATGCAATTTCCACTTTACACAAGGCTTATTTTACAGCTTATTTTTCACCATTCTTGTTTCTTCCATGAAATACGGTAAATCAATAGCGCGCCGGCCGCCGTAGGGTCACAGTTAGCTCACTTGTTGCTTTTGCAAAACGAATGCCGGCCCACCGGTTGTGCTGGTCGTAGATTTTCATTGTTCCGTAAGCTCTGGAAAATTATTGGTAGCGGGAAGTTGAGCAAAGTGGTCTATGCTATCCAGCCGTAAATTAGATTAGATTATATTTATCGAGTTAAAATGTAGATTTAAGCATACGACTTGAGCGGGATAGCTACTTTACTGGTCATGTGGTTGGATAGATCTACGAAGGTCAATTAATAACTCTGCACTCAATGATTACAATTAATGACAACAGTACAACATTACAATTGACGATAACAATACAACAATTATACCATTTTCGAAATGTGCCACGTTTTTTTCTTTTCAATGTACTTGGACCATCATAGCACCAGCTTTCTGATACCCTCAGAAAAAAGGATTGTCGATGGAGCAGCAAGCCATGAATGCACTGCTTCCTCAGTTGTAGGTCGGGGGCAAATCTTAGGCCTCTTAAAGCATCTGACTGAACAAAAGAGATTAAGTGTGACAAGATCGGAACTACATTTGGAATGTTCAAACATCTCTAAATACAGATTTCAAAGAGCTTGATCTGAGGCATGTGGATGTCCGTTGTCTTGTAACAAAAGAACGTCTTTCAAGATTCCATCTCGACGTTCTAAAATGTAGAATCTGACTAACGTGCTCGTGATTTGCCACTTCAACAATAGTCTCTCTTCGGTTATTGAGAATCAGGGCACAGTCTTTCTCAGAATTGTGATCAGTGCTCTTTTATGATACTGGGGCTGATCGTGCTCTTTTATGATACTGCATGCTTGTTTGACTGCTTTTCAATGTTTCAATCCACTGGTAAACTCTTTGCCAAGGAAAAACATTTCACTCATATTGGGTTAAAACACTGCTAAGGATCTGAGCTTTTAATGTTCATTCAGATCACAAAAACGGATTACGAAAGCCTGCTTTTCTTCTGGGGAAAATTGAGAGTGGTGCAGCATTTGAATTTTCAATGTCGCAACAACTTAAGCGAACATTAGGTGATATCGCTAAAACATACCATAAGCAAAGCGAACGATCTCAACTTACAACAAGAACAAGACAAGAACAATCGTTCTTGTCTGGACGTCGTAGCGAGCGGACGTGTCTTGGGGATCGCTCTCTCTTCCAGGTAAAGAGATAATGGGCTGCGACCTGCAGGCGTACCGGGCCCGCATCGGCGGCTGGGCCGCCCGCGTGGCGTGCGTGCTGAGAAGGGGTAGCGTTTCTGCTCCTTCTCTGGACGCCTTTGCGTTGCTTATTATAGCAACATTATTAATTATTGGTGGCGTCGAAATGAATCCTGGCCCGGTGTCCACGCGACGCGGCGCACCAGTAGACGTTTCGTGGAGGTGCGTCGAGTGTTGTAACGGCGTAGGTGGACTGCGCGATGAACTGGCGCGTCTTCGACAGGAGTTCCTGAAGGTAACGGCGAAGCTGGCTGCAACTCAAAAGGAGCTCCAAAATCTGAGGGTAGCCACAAGAGTGCCTGAGGTGGAGAGGGCAGCAGAGTCCGCAACGGTGACAGTGCAGCTGGCCACAGCAGACCGGCCAACGGAGGTGACGGCGCCGGCCCAGGCGGCCGCGCCGGCCCTGGCTGCCGCGCCGGCCCCGGCCCCGGCTGCCGCGCCGGCCCCGGCCCCGGCTGCCGCGCCGGCCCCGACGGTTTCAACGGCGACGACGGCAACAAAATCCTATGCATCGGCTGTGAGGGGCACAGCGGCAATGAAACTTCGAAAAGGGACGAATCGCAAGAAGTGTGTTGTGTTCGGTGACTCCATAGTGCGACACGTGGGTCACGAAAACCTACAGGTCAAGTGCTTCCCGGGAATCCGCGTGGAGCAACTGAAAGCGCAGATCGAAGCCAGTGAGGTGGAAGCCCCGGAAACTGTTATCATTCACGGAGGCTCCAATAATTTACGGGGATGTCGCTCGTTTGACCACCTCACGGGCGAGATCTACGATCTTGGGGTAGCAGCTAAGAAGCGCTTTCCATCCGCCCGCATTGTGCTTAGTGGTGTAATTCGCCGCCGGGATGTTTGGTCCCGTAAAGTCGCTAGGGTGAATCGCGACATGGACTATGTGGCAAAAGCGCTCGGATTCATCTTTGTGGATCCGAACGGGTGGATCTCGGAGAGCGCCCTAGGCCGGGACGGCGTCCACCTCAACCGGAGGGGCGTCGCGGCACTCAGTGGCCTCTACACCAGAGTAGCTGAGTTCTGCGCACGCCCTCCTGTCAACCGTTGACGCTGTGAATGCCCGCCGATCTTGCACGCTACGGTTGAATCGCGGGCTGTGGAGATACGAGCGGAAGCTGAGGGTCTCGCACTGGTGCTGGAAGCTTCAGCGGACAAGTGTGTGATGGCGGAGACGGCGGAGACGGCGGAGACGGCGGAGACGGCGGAGACGGCGGAGACGGCGGAGACGGCGGCGACGGCGGCGACGGCGGCGACGGCGGCGACGGCGGCGACGGCGGCGACGGCGGCGACGGCGGCAACGGCGGCGACGGCGGCGACGGCGGCGACGGCGGCGACGGCGGTGACGACGGCGGTGACGACGGCGGCGACGGCGACGGCGGCGACGGCGGAAACGGCGGCGGCGACGGGATATACTCAGGTGAGGAATGGCTTTCTAAGATTGTTGCAGGTAAACTGTCGAAGTATAGTTAATAAAACCATTGAGTTTTGGAACCTAGTTGATTCGTGCGATGCCGATATAGTGATAGGGACAGAATCGTGGTTATCAGATGACGTAGCTAATTCTGAAATCTTACGCTCCGGCTATAAATTATATCGAAGAGATAGAAAAACAAGAGGCGGTGGAGTTTTTCTCTGCGTTAAGACAGCGTTATATGTTAGAAATAGTTGGTTTAGTAACAACCTGGAAATTTTAGGAATGGAAATTGACGTACTAGGAAATCCCGTGGAAATTATTGCTTGTTACAGGCCGCCAAACGATGGGTATGAAATTTTAGATGAAATCGGTGATAGGCTGGAAAACAGAAACGGTCGGTCTATTCTTCTCGCTGGCGACTTAAACCTTCCCGACGCTAATTGGAAAGGAGAGGTGTGCGACAGGAAACTTCAAACGCGCGTCAATCGTCTGGTATGGGAGCAGGGATTAACGCAGGTAGTCGACAAACCCACGCGGCAGGGAGCAATTTTAGACATTTTCCTTGTTTATCCAGCAGAAATGTTCCTTTCCTGCGACGTCTTTCAGGGAATTAGCGACCACAAAGCAGTTATGGTAGAAGTTCAGGTAAATGTAATTAAGCGACCTAAGGCAAAAGGAACGATAGTCAGGCAATATAGAAAAGCGAACATTGAAGGACTACGTAGTTTCTTAAGAGAAAAATACAATCATTTTCTAAGAACAGAAGGGGGAATAGAGGAGCAATGGGGAGCTTTTAAAACAATCGTTGAAACCGCTTTAGATACGTATGTTCCTTGCAAAATACTGAAAAGTAATTCTGATCCTGAATATTTTAACGGGGCAATACGACGTTTAAAGAGAAAAGTTAGGCTAGCATTTAATAGGAGACATCGTAGCATTGCTGACATGATAACGTTCAAAAAATACTACAAGGAATTAGAAAAAGAAAAGAAAATTGCTCATGAATTATTTTTAAGAAACATGTTGGAGACCGGACGAAATAATTGGTCAAGCTTTTACAAATATGTCCGCAGACGCCGGGGGAATAAGGAAGAAATTCAGGAAATTCGAGTCACAGATAACGAGCCACTGCACGACGACCAGGCAAAAGCAAATGCGTTCAACGCGTATTTCGTATCGGTATTCAAACCAGAACGGGCGCAAGAGCATGTTCATTATTTTCCAGTAGAAAATCAATTTAAACTCCACGCATGGGAACTCCGCAATCGTATAAAATCACTGGAAAACGGTAAATCACGCGGGCCAGACGGTATCTCGACAGATTTTATTAAACTCGGTGGTGAGGCGATATTGCCCTATTTGTTAAGATTATTCAATATTTCCATTAATAATGCAAGTTTACCAGACGATTGGAAGGCAGCTATAGTGGTTCCAATTTTCAAAAATGGCGATAAAACGAAAGTATGTAATTATAGACCTGTATCCCTCACTTCAGTAGTATGCAAAATAATGGAGCATTTAATAGCCGGGTACATTCGTCGCGAATGGGAGAAAGTGAACTGGATTTTCCACGGACAGCATGGGTTTAGAAGTCAACATTCGTGCGAAAGTCAAATTGTTTCTCTTTTTCAAGATCTAGCTGACGTAGTTGACGCGGGTGGGAGGGTGGATGCAGTAGTAATCGACTTCGCGAAAGCATTCGACGTGGTACCGCATAATTTACTTATTAGGAAAGTATTAACCTCAGGAGTTGACGCTAGAGTTGTGAGGTGGATAAGCGAATTTCTAAGGGACAGGAAACAAAAAGTTCGAATTGGCAATCAGTTTTCGACTACGGGAAATGTTACTTCAGGGGTTCCACAGGGAAGTGTGTTAGGGCCATTACTCTTCTTAGCGTACGTGAACGATCTCCATGTGAACATACAATCAAAGGTGCGTTTATTTGCAGACGATTGTGTTATATACCGAAAAATCAAAGATAGCACTGACGAACAAATATTACAGCAGGATTTAGAGCATTTACGTGATTGGGCTGAAAAAAATGACATGGGAATTAATGGATCTAAAAGCAAAACAATAACGTTCGGGCGGGGACGAAATTATGAGGAACCAGACTATCGTTTAGGTGAGGTAATCATCCCAAGAGTCTCATCATGCAAGTATTTAGGCATTCATCTAGATAGTAAATTAGGGTGGGAGGTGCATATAAATCAGACAGTAAGAAAAGCGTGGAAGTCTTTACATTTTGTAATGCGAATACTAAAGAAAAGTTCTGCAAACGCCAAAGAGTTAGCATATCTTACGCTGGTTCGCCCTCTCATGGAATACGGAGTTGCGTGTTGGGATCCATACAGAAAGGCGCACCGGAAAAATCTAGATAGAATACAGAGAAAAGCGAATAAGTTTACCTATAGACGTAACGTAACAAAAAAGTCATGGGAACCTCTAGAAACGAGAAGAACAAAGGCGAGGCTTTGCGCTCTTTATAAATCGTACGTAGGTCAACCAGCTTGGAAGGAAATTCAGATTAGACTAGAAAAACCAAATTATTTCGGCCGAAGCGATCACACCCACAAAATTCGAGCAAGGAAACAAAATTCAGATCTTGGGAAGTTTTCCTTTTGTAATAGAACAATTAGAGATTGGAACAGTTTACCTGCGGCAGTTTTCAAAGCTTTTCCTCTCAGTGTCCGAAGTTTTAGAAATAAGTTAGAACAAGATAACAGTAATTGATATTAAATGAGTAAGTGTTGTGTAGTGCGGTGTAGTGCTGTGAAGTGATGGTCAGTGTAATTCAAAACAAAAAAGTGTAGTGTAGTGAAGTGAAGTGCGGTGAACGCGATCAATGCTCTTTTCAATGCTGCTTTTCGTCTTGTACTGTATTGTACGGTATTATTATTATTATTATTATTATTATTATTATTATTATTATTATTATTATTATTATTATTATTATTATTATTATTATTATATTATTATTATTATTATTATTATTGTTATTATTTTATTATTAATGTAAGTCTTGTAATTTCTGCAATTATTGTTACTTAACTGCCACCGGGTCATACCCATTTGCAGTTCTAATAAATCTAATCTAATCTAACTTAGGCCCGGTAAGTACACAATGCTCTACACTCAACCTAAGGACGGTTACAACAACGAGAAGATACTTATTGACTTAGCCTCTATTTCAATAAAGCAGTAAAGTAAAACAGTAACAATATTTTATCCTCCATATTTCGTTAAACTATCATTGGCACCAGAAAATATAATAAATTAAGTCTACTTACGAAGCTGGAAGAAGACAGTATCAAATTAAAAGCAAATATTCGGACCGAAACATTTCATTAAGTGAATTTCCCAATTATAACTATTTATATTTGCGGACTACTTTCTGTGATGTATTCAAATATTGTAAAAAAATGCAAGAGTTGAGAATACATTATTATTAGATATTTGAATATATTTTGAAAATGCACACATCGAATATCATGAATTAGTTTTTCCGACAAAAAAATCAGTATCATGAAGTATTTTGGTATAATGAATATTAACATAAAAACTACCTTAAATCAAAGTGCATATATTGTTGGGTGTCTGTATGAGGAAATGTCAAAGTCGCTTAAATGAAGTAGTTAAATGAGGTTAAATAAATTATTGACAAGGTATGATTTATTTGGGTAATTATTGTTAAAATTTCTGTCTCTCCGAAGATTTTGCAATTGTTCGCAGTCGTTGTAATGTTAAGCATAGACGTCGCTTTTTCTGTGATGAATACTTGGCTTTGGGGAATAATATATCCCTTAAAAAGATTTAGCTTACATTATCTATCTTGAAACATTCTCCATTTGTAACGTTTAATTAATGTATGAATACATTCATTTATCACAATAAAAATCACACACATTCTTCTTGATATTAATTACGTTTTCTGATAAATGTATTACATAACATTTAAGTATGATGAAGCAATTGTTGAAATTTACGTTCTAGAGATTTCTTAATGTAAGACTCCTTATTGATGCATTTAACGTAAATGGCGGTCACTTGTTTCGTATAAAAAAGTTTTAAGCTTAAACCAATGCTGTAAAAATATTATTCCTCTCTTGCCTATGATACTTCAGATACCTTTGCTCGTACATAAATGTTTTCCCGGGTATTACGTCATAAAGGAACCCCAGTGCGCAACCCTATTCTGGTCTTCACCGCAACTTTCGCTCTGTATTCTAAACTCCACGTAGAGATTTCATTCCATTTCTTGTACACTATGAATGGGCATGTGGTTTGCTGCGGAGTTTGCCCTGGTCGACAGTATATTTTAAAATCTCATTTTTATTCAGACTATTTCCTATTTCTATTCATTCTTTCAGCGGTGAATATATTCATGTTGAATTTTCTATCTTCCGTAACATTTTCCTTCTCTTTCTCTTTTCCTCTCATTTTTATTGTATTATTTTTATTTCATATCTATTCTCTGAGGTTAAAAACAGATTAGACATATTTATATTTATATATAAAATACGTATATTAAGTTATATACGTATTTTATTGATAATTGATTCCTTACTTTCTCTCTAATTTTATTTCGTATTTTTTTTCCGCGGTTTTTGAAATATTTTTCATTTGTTCACATTCATCACATTCTTCATTCATTTAATCATTATGTACTGTTTTCTCAATCATTGTGATTCAATTTCTCTTTGTACTTCTGGGATTATAATTTCTTCCCTCTATCATTACTCTTTTTACCCTACCTTTTCCATCACCGCTTACGCTGTCATCTTTGCATGTGACGCTCCTTCAGGCGCGTGTACAATCAATGCAGTCAGTGGCGCCGGTCTCCCGCGCAGGGGCTGCCGCGAGCACAACGGGGAGACGGCGCCACTGCTGCGCCGCGACGTCACCTGCGCAACCGCCGCCGCTGACGTCGACACCACAGCCTCCGCCTCCGCCACCACCGCTGCCACATAACTCGACGCCGTCACCATATCCGCTGATCTCGTCGCCTCAGGTGACTTACGTCACCCGCAGTATTATACCTCTCCGACCGTTGCAGCTTCCAGAAACACCAACACCTCCGTCGCTATTGCCAGTACTCGTACATACGACTCCAGCTTTGTCGTCTCTACCGCACAACCCTGCCACCTCCACCATCCCCGCCAATGCGTCCGCCCCATCCTCTCACCTCCATCCACCTACCGACTACTGACGCCGCCGACTCCCCCAACTCTACTTCGGCTTCCGACATTGCTGTGCTCACCTTCGCCGTCCACGTCACGCAACAGTTCAGCGCCACCTTCACTCACCATCACTACCGACTCGGAGCCCTAAAAGCTCCCCCTCAAGACCACCTTGCAGGTACCTCACTGCAGCCACCGGCGCCGCCACAGCTGCCATCACATCCACCGTCTCCCCCACCGCCCCGGCCGTTACCGCCGCCACTACCACTCCTGCCACACCGCCCCCGCCCTCGCCCACGCCCCCACCTCCGTCCTCCACCCCTGCCATCGCCGTCCCGCCTCCGCCGACCCAACCCTTCCGTCCCGCCGCCTCGCCCCCCTCCCCCCGCACCGTCCCCACCGCCCCGCTACCGGAGCCCTGACCCCGCCGTCTTACCTTCGCCGCCCCGGCCCCACCACCCCGTCACCGCCACAGACCCCCACAAAGTCCCTGCCGTCCACGCCAGAGTCGCCGCCACAGACCCCGCCGTCCGCGCCACAGTCTTCGCCGTTCACGCAGTGCACGCCGGCCCCGCCACACCCCGCTGTGCACGCTGCCCTGCCACCGCAAACACCGCCGACTCCGCCACCGGCCCCGCCTTCACCGCCTTCACCGCAGCTGGCGTGCCATCTCGAGTGCCTTCCGCCCGCAGGCCGCGCATCGCGTAGTGGCACTTCCTCCGCCGCCTGCAGCCGCCCGCGCATTGTGTGGATTCTGACGCGGGTTATCTGCGCGCCCAGGTGACGGCCTCGCGCTGCTTTCAGCGCGCGCCTCATCTTCCCCGAAACGCACGACGGGACGTGGGAGGGCCCCGCGCGGAAGAAATAAAGCCGCCGGCATCTGAGGCGGCGCGGCGCGGGGCGGAGTGCGGGTCCCAGCCTCGAGGCACGACGCCTTTTTATGGCGACGCGTATTTGGCTTTTTACTTAACAGCTGCTCTGGAAATACGAGGCATTTTAATCACAATGGCCAAAATACCGTGGATGTTATTTAATATGGGCGTTTGTGATTCGAGGACGAATTTAATTATGAATGATTTGTTTCGGGAATAATTCATAGAAGTGCGCCAGTAATGTATGTCGGAGTGTTCGTGTAATTTGAATGAATTTGGCTACTTCGATCATATAAGCAATAGTACACGACTGAGTAACTCCGAAGGGCCACCTCTGCGTGATGTTCAAAAAGCACGAGAGGGCTCTTTACTGGCCCTTCTCGTTGTTCTCTAGAGAGTAGTAGTTAACGCGGGAGGTCCTCGTATATCCATTAGACGTCAATAGACGACAGCCAGGGAGGGGGGTCTTAGAAAATTGAAAAGTAACTCCGAAGCAGAAAAATGGAACTAAATATTACGAGATTGTGTGGACTTTTGTAGTTAGTGCGTTTTTAGAAATTAATTGCTAGTCTGGTTGTCATATATTTTTTCTTCTCAGAAAAAGAGAAAATGAATGTAAAAAAATAACTATTTTTAGTATGACCTGTTACTCAACGTAAGAAAATGTATATCCACTCAGAAGAAAGTTAAATTTTCCGGGAACCACGAATGAGAACAGCAAACCACGGAGTATTGAAATGAACATTGATAACAAACTCGAAGTGCGCGTGAATATGCCAGGGCAAAAGAACTCGAATATCGGAGGGAATTCCGCGAGATTTGCTGAATGTGAATATAATGTGAAACGAAGAAAAGGAGTCCCTCAAATCGTTGGAGTGTCTTGGATGTGCACATTTTTCTAGGTAATTTACTTCTGAATTTCGATTATTTCTCCTGCAAAGCGGCCGGCACCCCTGATCGGTAGTTTTCCGTGGTTTCTCCGAACAACACCGGGCGAATGCCGGGAGAGTACCATAACAAACGGGCCACTGACCGCGCGCGATATTTCCTTCCTCATCCATGACACGTCACCCCTTACTTACACATGCTTACACTAATATGCACTACACTACCACACTTGCCGGGAGATCAGTTGAGACCTTAGAGGTTTCCCGTGGTGCCGCGGAGGCGGTGCCCCGCTAGTGAGATAACTGGTTGGGAAAAACCCGCTAGTCAATGGTATGCCGGCGCCGGGTGTCGCCATCCAGCGGGGGATGATCACTGCCAACTCCGAGGAAAACACCCACTGCACGTGCGGGACTAATAACCTTAGATGTCGACGCGCCCGGAATCACTAACAATGAATCAATCTTCTCGTAAGAATATAGGTAAATTCAGCTATGAATATAGATAATTTCTTAATTGGAGCCTCGAAAATTCTAAAACCTTCCTAAGCCCCAATAGCGTTCATTTCCCTAAGAAAATCTCTATTTGTGGGATAAACTTACAAGCATTAGAAACTGAATTGAGTGTAGCGTTTTCGCGAGAGAAAACTAACATAATTGCACAAAAGGAAAAGGATTGTCGAGAAAACACTCCGTGATGAGATTTGGAATCGTTGCTAGCAAGTACCATAATAATTTGCAAATACCATGTTAAAATATTCAACTTTATTTAAAAAAATATTAATTCCGTAAATTATGATGAATTAGTAATTAATCATGATATGGATGATTAGTGAGATACAGAGCGAGTGAGTTGTCATTCTCTATCAACACACCATGAAACACCATCACGGTTGACATAAATCCGATATAGTTATATATTATTGCAGTTTCCTGTAGAGTTCTTGTAACTCAAGTAGCTCCTCTCGTTGTGAACGAACAAACAGCTTTCTGCTGGTCCATTAGATGTGACCCACGTTCTATCCAAGAGACGGCCTTGCTAGAGGGATTTTTTGTTTTCCTCCATTATTCGTTTATTCCCTGACACGAAAATTACACAGTTGTTCCCGCAGTTACTCATCTCCCATTTTTCGAGTATTTTTGTTATATTTCGACGATCAGCGTTCTAGTTGTGAGGATAAACTTTGGATATGTAACTGCATGCACGGAACATTTGCGGTCTGTTTCAGTAAAACGTAATCCATTGGAAAAATGTGTAAAGGTCATTCTGTAATATAAACGTGTTTTGATATTTGCAGGCTTAAATTTCCTTTAATAACTAATACCTAATGCCTAATAACTAATACTAAATTATAATTTTACAATAATTTCGGTGTGTAGATCAATCTCTTATCTTGGTGATAAGTACTTTGTCCTTATTCCACGAGAAGCAATAAAAATTATAATTATTCAATAAATAATTAACATTTTTCTCTTTGATGTAATGCAAAATAAAAGATTAGGCACTTTTGCTCTATTGTCCCTCACTGCAACACTTGTATATTGAGATGAGAAGTACTAAATTATCAATATCATTCATTTCTTTAATATTCAACATTGGGAATGTATTGTTAGGATATACATTTGTAATCTAATTTAGGTTTTCGATTTTTCTATATTTTTAAATATTATAAAATCTTTAAGAACATTTCTAACATATTCTAAAAATTATCTTGAAGTAAATGAAATCAAAATAGTGTTAAATTCAACATATTTGCTAATGTACTAGTCCCGTTATGAAAGACAAATGTGGCAAATGCACTCACAATGGGGCATCCACGATTTGAAAATGAAGAATTAGCCAGAAGTGAATTTAGTTTTTAGAGCCAGTTTCGCGCGTGCTTATTCCCAGGGCACAATGGCCGCGCATTTTGGAGAAAAGCGATAAAAATATATCGTGGAAACGGCCGACAGTGTAAATAAGACTCGGGAGGGTTTTGTTTGCGAAGTTATTTGGTTCAACATTCAGTATCAAGCCCGGCTCGAGCGCCGAATGCCCTGCAAGTCCTGGATGCGACAATTTATTTATGTTTCATCTTGTTAATTATATCTCGAAAAGCAACGTATTAACATTGTACTTTCTCGCCATACTATGTACGTAACGAAGAGAAAGTTACTATTATTAAAGCTGGAAAGTGGTGGTTATTTTTCGTGAGAAAGAAGTGTATTGTGGTTCTCTGGTATCAAACTTCTTATAACTCGTTGTGTACTCATAATCCACATTTTGTGAGTTATTTCTTCCAAACAATTGGTTTACGGTGAAAGTTTGTCTGCCTGTGGACAACTCTAGTGCCTAAGAAGATTTTTCCAAAATTGATATTCCCCAACAGATCAGTCTAAATCGAAGCCCTGAGATAGTGAAACGGATATTTTGGAGCTTGAAATTGCTTTAGATGAGGCATTAACACCATTTTCAAACTTTTAACAGAAATGCATTCCATGTCTTGGATTATTTTTTCCTTGGTTAGATTGGCTAAACCTGGAACAGGGTTCATTTCTGTTTAGTTCAATGAATTTTTATAAATTGCTTACATGGTAAAGAGGAAGTATTGTAATGCTACAGTGGAACGTGACGAATTTTCCAAAACTCATACTGTCGGATCCTAGTATCAATAAAATTAATATATCTTATTACTATATGTAGTAAAATTACTTTCTATAACACGTTGTGTAGTCAAAATACAATTTTTGTTGGTTCATTGTTACCGAAAACTTGGTTTACGGCAAAATATATATCCGTTCGTGGTCAATTCTATCGCCTAAAACATGGAGACTTTTTTCTTCAAAATATTCCCCGATCGATCTTATCGTACTCTACGCTCTTCGAATTTCAAACGTCTTCCTTCAACTTCAATATGATGGGAGATATTTTTCTTAGAAGCGGGAACGTATGTGCATTGCTAGTTTACACTACTTTCGTTTTTCTTTAATTTCGCTTAAAATGTTTTCAATATAATACAAACGTGAAATGTGCTTCCTGATAAGGAGCGCCGTAGTAATTATGTATAGTGTATACCTTCGTAGATTTAAAAACTTGGATAGTGCTTGAATTTGTCATGACTATTATTTAAAACTTGAAGAATATCTAAAAGATCAATTAACTGTAAAAGTGTTTTCGTGCAAAGTCGCGGCAAAATGTAGTAAAAGTGCTATGGATATTACGTGGACAACTACAAAACCAACACAATGGAATCATCAGAATCAATCAATGATGGCAACCACAACATGGGTGAAGCCTCATCGAATCCAGTGGATTGCACACAACTGCCATGACAAGCATACAAGCCAGCTCGATCGAAGAGGTCGAACACAGAGGACCTCGACCCTGAAATTGGAAGGGTAAGGTAAAGGACAGCGTCTAGCGATAATAATAGTATTTATGTCGTTACAATTCTTACCGAGAATATTTTCAGTGAACTTAGTTCAGAAGTTTTACCATAAAACAATGAAGAAAGTTTCAAGAAAATCTTAATTCTGCCAATCTTTGTCTCCGACCTAACAGTGAACCAGCTTTGATAAAATTTATGCATAAGTTGTAAAAATAGTTTCTTCGAAATAAAATCGCTGGCAAACGATAAAATTAAAATATTACCAAATATCCCGGATGCATACAGAAACATAGTAAAACATCTATCTAGAGGAAAACGTGTTTTTTATACGTACCAATGAAAATAAAATACAAACATACAGAGTGTTTTGGCGTCACATACATCACATTTTTTATGTGAAAGATATTGAACAAGCGCTGTTTGAAATGGATCATAAAGTGAGAAACATAATGAATGTCCATCACAAGTTAACAAAGTTATCACTGCCATTATTTTTTATTTACCTTCAATCAAATGCGAATAATAAAGAAATCTCTAACATTAACTGACTTCTGAATTGTGTTGTCGTACTACAACCACCACGCATGAAGCGAGACACAGCAAATGTAAAAATGGTCAACGGTATGAACATACTAGAACTTATTGTACCTATCCATTCCAGTGTATTAAATTCGGCAAAGAACATGCGCCTGATTAATATAAAAAACAAAAGAATTTCTACCAATATGTGCTCTGAGTGAAGCCAATCACGCGGTGAGCTATAAAGGTTGCCGAGTTGATTAGGAAATTACAAAAAGGAAAGGCCGCAGTAACTCAGAAGGAATAATCTTCTAAAATGAAATTGTGATACAACCGCAAACCCATCAAAATTCAACAATTAATCCTGAAATTCACAACAGAAGCCCCCAAGTAATTAGAAGAATGTATGCCGACATTGTACAACCAATGCGCCAAGAATATCAGCCACATTATGATGACACCTACTCCATTCTTATCATCCAACAGTCCTTTGAACGATTTGAACGAATGTTCTGATGCAACAAAGTGAACAGATTAATGAAATTCGTATCTTAGTATCAACATTAGTGAATAAATTATGTTGTGATGAAGACGCAACAAACATATTAAAAAAACAAAGAATTATCGAATTTCTTTTCAATTCAATCCGGAGAACCCCAAAGTAGTGAGCTAGGCTCAGTTTTATACCAACTTTACACGTCAGATATACCGGAAGGTGAAAAAACTACAATAGTTACATTTGCAGATGATACTGCCATATTAGCCACGGATGATGACCTAATTGAAGCATCAAAAAAACTAGCATCTAGTGTTGATCAAAGTATGGGCAGACAAGTGGAAAATAAAAATGAACGAAAACAAGTCAGCTCAGATTACTTTCACTTTAAAAAGACAAAAATGCCCCATCGTAAATATAAATAATAAACCAATTTTGCAGGTTGAAAGTGTGAAGTATTTAGGAATACATCTGGACTAAAGGTTTACGTGGAAATCCCACAAAGTAGCCTAGAAGCAAATTCAACTGCAAGTGAAAATACTATGTTGGCTACTAGGACACCATTCGAAGCTATTCTTAGATAATAAATTATTGATCTACCAAACAATAATTCCTATTTGGACCTATGATATCCAAATCTGGGATACAGCAAGCAGAAAAAGTCTCCCCTTTTTCCAGAGATTTCAATCAAAAACACTTAGGATTGCTGCAGCACCAGGACATATCACAAACATAACGCTACACAGAGATTTAAAAGTACTGGAAGTCTCCGAAAGAATCGAAACGAGTAGCTCGAGCCATCTTCAAGGTCTGGAAACCCACCCAAAACCTATCCCACCAACCTCCTAGATAATAGTATTACCCAGAATTTAACCCTTACAACTCCATCATAAACTTTCAAATAAGTCTCAATATATACAGTTACATATATTCCTGAACTGATTTCTGACCAAAAGTACTAAACTGACTCTTTCTGTTCTAGAAGCAAGATGGTAAAATATACTACTGGGATACATTCACACACAAATGGTCATAGTCTATTATCAATGTTGAAATATTTACTAATTACTTTCATGTAAAATAGATTGTAAATTTACCTTGGTCAGAATAAAAATAAATAAAAAATATTTTTGCACCGACAAATCAATTTCTTTAAATTCCTTTCATGTTGTAAGATGTAAGATAAAATCTTCAGTCGGGTTTGAACAAGAAACGATGAACGCTCGAGACGTTATTGCAACACTACTCTTCGTAAATTGGTCTCGGGTACCCCTGGTACCTTCGTATCTACTCAGATTACTTGCTTAGGCGTATTTTTACACATTTTTTCGTGAACGGAATTGTGCTCTATGTATGAATATGCCCACAAAACTCGGTACGAAGAACTACCTTCATGCCGAGTTTCGTTTAATACCGTATTCCCAACTCTAGATGTCCCCTTGTCAGTGAGACGAGGTTTTGTAAAAGCCGTAGAGAGGAATACGCGTAATGTTTCAATGTTCCCATTAAAAGCCACAACAAGCACAATAGCTTTGGTAACTTCCGGAAAGTTATTGTCGACAATGGTCGATGTTTTCACAAATTAAATACCAATGCCACAACATAAACGCACAAGTTTCGCGTGCGGTATGAGGATGGAACTTAGTTAACAGGATTCTAGTATTTTAGAGCAAGTTCATGCTACAAGGAAAGTTATAAGGCAAAGTCCTGTAGTAAAGGAAACAAAATACTGAAAATGAATCTAGGTATTATTATCTATGTGTTATTTAAACATTTATTATTATTTAAACATAAATAAACTGTAAAAAAACACAAAATATCAATTTAAAGAGTATACCCAGAGTTTTATTAGATGAATCTTGTTGACTTATTGATTGTCAAACAAGTTATTGTTTTTAATTTTTCATGTGTTTAAGGTACTTTACTGGTCATTATTTTTACTTAATCTATATCATACTTTTCAGTGATATTAACTCTATTAGAGGCAATACACTAAAGAAAAAATGAAGTTTCTTTTTTGAGAAAGTAATGGTTAAGTTGTTTTTTAGAATTTCTCTCTAAATAACCCTAAAGCTACTCACATTTTGAAGACAATGTAATGACATTATTTAAATATCTTATCTTGAGTGACAGATTATGATCAGAAAAAAAATAACTACCTTTAATAATGTAGTTGTAGGAGAATATCAAAAATGCAGCTTCAAAATGTTATAGATTGTTCTGAAAACAGGATATGCATCTTTTTTACAAGCGTACTTTGCTCTAATGGAGGAAAAATGTAAACAAAAATTTGTGGCATTTTCGAGAAATATTCGAAAAATATCGGAGTGGTTTCATGTTCGTTAAGTTTATTATTAAGACTATTTAAAAAACAAGGAAACGTGTTTGTAATCTTCTAAACTATTTTTTTTCTTAAATAAATTTTTTGTTTTCAATAATTTTTGTATTAACGAGTTATTTTTATCAAAGATTTTTCTATACAGTAAATTTTTGCGTTAAAATAAGCTTCATGTTAAAATAAGTGTATTGGTGAAAATACGTGTTGGCTACTTACTATATAACACATTTCATTGTTATTATAAGCGTTGTCTGTTCGAGATAATCTAGGAAACGATTAGAGAGAAGGGTGGAACTAGTATGTGGGATCGACCAGGAATGGGCGGGTGAAGGCAGCGTAGGGTGCGTGAGGTACTTCAAGGAATAATATGTGGGATTAATATAATGAAGTGTTGAATGATTTTGAAATAATGGTTTTTCTTTAAACCGTGTGTTGAATTTAAGTTTTCTTTTCATACCTAACATATTATAGACTTTTATTAATTTTTGGAAATAAACGACATTTATGCGTTTAGAAAAAATCTCAAAACTGAATGCCTTATTTATAGAAATGGAAAGAATTATATTTAAGTTATAATGATATATCTCTTACAATATGTAAGCATGTAAAATTCCTAGAAACATATTGCAAAACATGAAAAGCCTCAGTTGTATGGTTATGGAAAATGTAGTAACGTACTTTACTGATTCTTAGGCATTCTATAAGATCAGAGTTCAAACGTAAAAATTAGAATATATAATATTTCAACGACAGTAAAAAGATGTATTTATTCTTGTAGAATAAATGAATGACAGAGTCCTTGTATAATACTAATGATCAAATTACTGTATTAAATCTTACGCGATAACACCCTGAAGACAAGCAAGGTTGAAAAGGATGAACGAACCCGAAAACCCCGCATGCCGACCTACACATTGGCATGCGGGGTATTCCCCTACCCGGTATCTCCCACCTGCGAGGCAACGTCCCAGCCGGGAGAAGCTCTAATATCGCGACTGGTCTACCGACATGTAGTGTAGTGCATGTAAGTGTAAGTAAGCGGTGAGGGTCAAAAGAGGATAGAAAAATTGCGCGCGGTCCGCATGGCATTTGTTAGGGCACCAGTCCGGCATTTGCCTGGTGTTGATAGCAGTAATCACGGAAAACTACCGATTAGAGCAGCCGAATGCTTCTCCTTCGGACAGCGGATAAATTCGACCTAACTTTGTGGCACGTGTGGAAAATCCTGCCACCGTCGGGACTCGAACCCTACTACCTCCCACAGACGCGCTGCAGTGACATGAGTAGATGCCCTGAGCCACCTAAGCCGGGGCAAGCAAGTGCACATGCAACATTCTGTCACACGTATATTTTCTGGTTTCATGTGTCTATATCTGTGGATATGTTAGTTCGTCCAGAAGCTTTCACTCTTTGCTCTTCCGTTATATATGCGATTTTCCAACAAATCGTATACTTAAGCGTGCACTCTTTGCTAATCTGTTCTCTGAGTGTACTTCAATTTAAAACCTATTGTACCTACGTGTTAAATTGTTTGCACATGGGATTTTCGTCGTGTAGGTTTATTTCTTTCTCTCTCATCCTTTTTCTTTCTCTACTTCATATATTTTCATTTATTTCATCGACATGGTTACGGCGATGCTTTCATTCAGTTATTCATTTTTTTAATTATATTGTTACGTCAAAAACAGTTAAGTGTGTGTGACGTGCTAATTTAATTTAAAGTTACATTTATGTCCAGAATCATAACAAGGGGCCATCTCAGCATTTGCTCGAGGATCAGGGAAACTGAACGAAAACCTGATCGAGATGGAGGTCATTGATCTGAGGCTGAAGTACAATACTTGTTACAGGTTCTTTACAATTATACAATCCAAATGGTATATAATACATTAAATGACATTGTTAAAATTAATATTACTTTTCTTTTGGATACTCGGTATAGTCTCTTATTGTATAGAAACAGTTGTGCAGCAGAAAAAAAAGATTTTACTTAGGACTTAAACGTTTGTAACGAATTTAATCGTTTAATGTCATTTGACAAGGTGATGTAAAATACTGTATATGTATTATATGTGATTTTTTTCTAGTGAGTTGTTGATACTGTCACCTGATGAATATGATTACTACGTTGAGTGTTGTAGTTATAGACTACGGCGTTTGCTGAAAATATATTCCCGCCCTTATGTCATTTTTGACAAAAACCACTGATTCATATATCACGAGACAAGATCATGGTAAAATATCTAGATTAATAAAGAGAGGCTTACAAGAACCACGTGGCTGCTATTTGCTTATTATTCGTACAATTCTTTTTTGTAATGTAAAAGTCTGGGAGGTAAAAGATGTATTTCCTCAGAATACTATGCCATATATCAGGCGGGAATGAACATTGCGAAATATAAACAACGAGCAGTGTATAGGCTGATTGAACTTGAAATAATTCTGAAAGCGTAGCATAAAGAACTTAATTTAGTGTCAAATTCATTTAAATGGACGCTCCATTTAAGGTTTGACTGAATTGAAAGACTTAAAAATGTTGTTACCTTAACATCAGTCAATAGCACACCGTTCATTCTCAGTGAAGTGCAGAGCTGTGTATTTGGAATTGAAAACTGCATGGAAGCAGTTTTCTTTTCATTACCTATTAATGTTTTATTACGAAACCAATTTGAAATATCTGCTATTGTATTATTTACGGTTTCTTTATTGTAAAGAATATTCATATCATCCGCAAAGAGAACTGTCCTTCCGTTTCTAATTGTCGAGGGCATATCGTTTACGTATAGTAGGAAGAAAATAGGGCCTAAAATCGATCCCTGCGGAACTCCACATGCAATTGGCAAAGAATCAAAGAGGTGTGTACATAATGTTCCATTATTCCAGTACGGTATTTCTACTCTCTGAGATCGTTGTTTTTAGGCACGAACATAACCAATCTACAGCTACACGACAAATTCCATACGAAGGTAATTTTGAGATTAAAATGTTATGATCAATGACGTCAAAAGCTTTTGAAAGATTTAAAAATATTCTAATAGTTTGCTTCGTTTTGATCAATGGATGAGGCGACATCTGTAAGAAAAGAAAATACGGATATCTTGAAGAATTTTGAGTGTTACATTCAAAATATCGTTCACGTAATGGAGTATGTCTAAGATGCTGATAATTCATTGTAAATATACAGCGAAGAACAATTTAGGTGGTTTCATTTTCGTAAAATCACTGTTGAAAATAATCTTGAACCTCTCATCGTTGAAAGACGAAATGTAACAAAAAGAGGCTTACCAATCCCTTCTATGGAGATGCTGATAATAGCATTAAGATTTAATTATTAAAAATAGTTATATAATATAACAGTAGCATAATAATATATTAATTTTTTACGCAACTTCATTCTTTCAGGTTCGTTCTGAAAGATTGTACACGATATTTTATATCTTGTGCAATCTTATGAAAGAAATGAAATTTATTTATATATTCCAGGTAATTTTATTGCAGATATGATAAATGCAATTAAATTAAATTATATCTTGTTTTTGATTGTCTGCGCTAATCTCTAAGTAGTTAGTCAAGCTACAATGTGACGAATAATTTCTGAACATTCGAAATGTTGGTACGTAACATCAAGAGTTTTGTACAGTTTAGATTTAGATTTATGTAGTCAGAAAACAGTAAAAACTGTGTGTGACGTATGGAGAAAAAGATTATCTGCCCACGTTTCCATGAGATCGAGAGATTTCGCATTTTGAACTTATAAATAGCCAAAATTCTCACCTACACAAGCTTCATAAAATTGTGTTTAATGTCAATTTGACAACACACACAAGACACAACGAAAACGCACGGTTACCACTGTTAAACCCTAACCCAGCTGAGAGAAATGCAACGTTGGAACATTTCCGATACCTTAAGGAACACTCATTTCTGCTAACATAAGGGACTTCTATGAAACACAAGCCTCCTCAAATGACCCCTCATTTTGAGGAATTCCTTCTTGCTTAAGCATTTCCTTATTCCTTAAGGATGAACTATGAATTCGGCCGTAACTGTTTCTTCAGCACAAGCTTGTCAGACATTTTTGGCATCACCTTATCAGCATTACAATGTATCCTAATTCGGCATTACTCAGCACCTCAGAGATATTCCCTCAATCAGTAAATGGTGTCATACAATCACGCATCGTCAAAACGTTTCGTGCATTGTTTTATATAAACAATACTATGAAATGGTTGACTATATGAATAATGTACATTTATTAGTCGTGTTAAAGTACAAATGTTTTATGTGTACATGTAAATCTTTTAAAATGATAAAAAAATCTTCGTAATTTCATTGGAGGTAGAAGAATTTAATGTATTTTGTACCTCACCTCCAGTTCCGTTCTCCCATTGTGTGTCCGCTCTTTATTCTCCGGCCCTTCACTCCGAGCGAGGCTCCCTCGCACATCGTCGCCTCCGACGCGCGCGGCGTCTTCAGTCCCTTGTGTCTGCGGGACGTCTGAAACGCGTGGCACTTTCTGAAAAGCGGCGGCACCGCCAAAGAACCTAATAACGCGGAGGAACTCTCTCACCGAGGCGGCGGCGGCGGCGGCGTCCGTGGGGGGTTTCGTTGCCGGCGCGACCTCGCGCAGGCGGGAGAGCGCGAACACGCGCGATTGCAGATGCAATCGCACTAATTGGCTCTCTCCAGAGGTGGCGCTCTGGGAACTTGGGACCCACTGAGAGAGCTCAGTAACATCGTTGTCACTGCAGCGTCTCTGACCGGGAGGACCTAGGGTGCTCGTGTCCCGTCGGCGGCTCATTTTCAACGCTAGTTACGTAGCTAGGTCGAATTCAGCTGCTGTGTGGCAAAGAACTCTTAACAGCCGGCTTCTCTGATAGTTTTTCGTACTTTCTTCGATCACCAGGCGAATGCCGGATAAGTATACTAACAAACAGGTCACGAACTGCGCGCAATCTTCCTAGCCGTATCCTAACTTTTTACACACACACTTTTTTCATGCAGTACCTAATCACATATGTCGGAGTATTAGAACTTGACATAACTGGATGGGTAAACCACGCAAGCTGACGTGTAGGTCAACGCCGGATCTCCCCTTCCAGCTGGGCAGAACCTGCCACACCCTATAATAAAGACATGCTCTACACTTACTGGATTAATCACCATGACAGTTGACGCACGCAGAAACACACAATAATCGAACGAGAAGGCTACGAACTTGTGGAACGGTGAACGGTGAAACATACCACTGAGAGGTCTCGCATTCCAGCGGGAGGGGTTGGATCACCGCCACATCCCGGCCCTGACATGCATTGCCCTCTCGGGAATATTGCCGAAAGTAGTTGACGCTCCCGGAAACACTACGTTCTCCCTCCCCTCCCTCCGTAACACGGTGTCCCCGACGCAGACCGCTCCTCGTCCTCCGGCAATTACCGGATGAATTTCCCCGCCAGATGCTAGAGGTGGTCTCCGAAGGGAGGGGCTGCAGGGTGGCCGCGCGCGTGCAAGCGGCGGCTCTGCTTTGTTAGCCTCGCTACGCGATGCGACGCACCGCGCGCCGGCTACGGAGACAGAGGCGCGCCCAACCCCACCTCACCCCATCCCACTGCAGAGGGAAGCCGCTCTAGGGCAGCCGGGGGTCCACCCGCCGCCCAAGAGCGGCCGCGACTGGCGCATAATCCTGGCTCGCTCAGGGCGGACTTCAGGCGCGACCGGTGGGAACCGCAGAGCGACGTGCCATCGGGGGGGGATGTTTCGGCTCGTATCATTGTGTCGGTTTCTTTTGTGAGGCATCCCTGAATTTATTTTTATAGACTTGATTTGTTCTGTTATAAAAAGGAAGGAAAAAACTGAGACATTTTGGAGAAACTTATTTAAAAATTGCGTATGTTTAATCACAATTTCGCGAAAACTACTCACATTTTCGAAAAATCGTGTAGGATCTTATTGAAAGATCTTACTGTGTAGATCACATTTCAGTAAGGAAAACATCTCTATCATCAATATTGTATAGGCAGTTGGTTTTGTATAGGCTTTGGCAGTTGTTCATCAAATTACCCTATATATTGCAATGAAAAGTGAATAATTAAAATATGAACAATGAAAAACTTCAGTATGCCAGGATATGAGCAGACCTTTCCTTCTAGTAGCAACTTCAAAAGAAAATACTTTAATGCGTTTAAGTTCATGCGTGTAATAAAAAGTGCTTGCGATCTATTCTCGTAGCATTCATTTGCGAGTCTGAAAAACACCCCTCTACGTAGTCGCTAAAATTAAACTTCTCCTTTGGCCCGTTCGCTGTCCCAGACTCATCGCAATGGGAGTACACCTGTCCGTACTTTGAGCGTTTCATACATTCCGATGAGCGACGCCGTCGCGTCGGCCCCACCCGTCGCGTCACGGCCCTATTGCAAGGCAACTAAACCGCGCAGCGGAGGCGGTCGTTCGGGAACGAAGGGGAGCTGGGCGGCGCGGCGCGACGCGACGGACAAAGGACGCGAGCCGGCAGAGCGGCCGGCAGAGCGGCCGGCAGCCGGCGGGAGCTCAGCGGCGCTAGGGAAGCCGCAACGGGCGGAGGGGAAGGGAAGGGCAGGGCAGGCCGGTGAGACGAGGTGCCAAACGAGAGGGAAAAGTGTAGCGGTGGAGGCGACTCTCTAATGGCTTGGAGCAAAGTCGGCGCCGTGGCGCACATAGTGTAAATAGTGTAAATAGCGTTTAGGATGTATATAGTGTCGTGTGAAAGTGCGTGTGTCAAGTGAAAATATAATCTAGTGTGAATGTGCGTGTGAATGAAAAAAAAAATACCCAAGAAAACTAAAACTAATAAGCATGAAGAAGAATACAGTCTTGTGTTAATCTTAGGTTGCCGGCCAAAGTGCCGGCTTCAGTAGTCTTCAAAGCTTCAAACTTCTTCAGCTTCAAAGTGCCGTAAGTAAGTTCTGCCCCCTTCTTTGCCGCATAAGCCGTAGAGCTGCGGCGTATGTTGTACCCCAACAAGAAAATAAACTCCCGCCTCGCCAGGGTTACTGGCGGGGGGAAAGTTGAAAAAAGACTCTCTAATGGGCGGAGGGAAGGAAAAAGTGTGGAGGGGTGGAGCGGAACGGAGCGGAGCGTGACCGGACGGAGCGAGTCGTGGCGGGACGGAGCGTAACGAAAGTAGACGGAGCGCGGCGGGTCGTTCTGCGCGTGCGAGGTGCAAGGGAGTGTAGAGAGTGAACTCGACTGATAGATTTAGCGTTTCTAGTCACGGCAACTAATATGCTCATTAATCTCTTAAGAATAGTGCATGCAATATCTTGGGAGGCGAATGTATTTTCTCCTTACTGAAATATGGATTCGGCGTCGGCTTACGGGATTGTTCTCTCCAGGTATCGAACACCGCTCCAGCCAGGACCATCTCGATTAGTGAGTAGCCGGGCTTCAGACTGTGCTTCAGAGAATGGAGATTGGCTCGGCATGGGGGACGGTGCTTGGCGTGGTGGGCGAAATGCGTAGCATGGGTTAGCGGAGCGTGGTTAGCGGAAAGGACCTGGCGACGCGGGACGAATGCACTGTGTGGCTTGACGCAGGGAAACGGGAAGGAGAGTGGCGGTGCGCGACGGAGCCCGGACGGCTAGCGTCCGTGTGTGTCGAACGGGCGAGAGGAGGGAGGACAAAGGGAGAAGCAGGATAAGTCGGAATTACGCAGCACAGGTCGGAATGAAACCGCACATGCCAATGTGGTGTGGGTGCACGAGGTGGTGGACAGATAGTCATACGAAAGTAGCAGAAATGGGTAGTGTGATGGATGTCGCAGCGAGAAGCGATATGGCGAGGATGGGAGAAAGTGCGGCGCGCGGGGATACAGCGGGGGCGAGGATGCCGAACGCGAGGAGGCGTGACATGTTGGGAGGCGTGACATGTTGGGAGGCGTGACATGTTTGGAGGCGTGACATGTTGGGAGGCGTGACATGTTGGGAGGCGTGACATGTTGGGAGGCGTGACATGTTGGGAGGCGTGACATGTTGGGAGGCGTGACATGTTGGGAGGCGTGACATGTTGGGAGGCGTGACCTGTTGGGAGGCGTGACCTGTTGGGAGGCGTGACCTGTTGGGAGGCGTGACATGTTGGGAGGCGTGACATGTTGGGAGGCGTGACATGTTGGGAGGCGTGACATGTTGGGAGGCGTGACATGTTGGGAGGCGTGACATGTTGGGAGGCGTGACATGTTGGGAGGCGTGACATGTTGGGAGGCGTGACACGTTGGGAGGCGTGACACGTTGGGAGGCGTGACACGTTGGGAGGCGTGCCATGCTGGGAGGCGTGCCATGCTGGGAGGCGTGACATGCTGGGAGGCGTGGCATGCCGGGAGGCGTAACGCAGGAAAACCGGACGCGAGGAGGTAGAGCGCAGAGTGGTTGTTTCTCACGAGAGGGGACGTGCGGGGAAGTGCGGGGCCGGGAGATGTGTCACGGGAAAGTGAGTTAGTTCACGGAAAGGAGGAGGAGTGACGCGGGGAGGATTACGCGTAAGGTGAGCCATGGGTTGGGTCAATCGGGGAGCTGCAGCGCCGGGTTGTGTGAGGTGCGGTGCCTTGTAGCGAGGAGGGTCGGCGAGAGGCCAACGCGCGCGGAGCGGCCGGGGTATTGACGTGCGGGAAAGTGTGCGAAAAGACGGTAGGAAGATCGGCGGCAGCGGCGACCCCCTTGGGCCACTCACGATTGCGCTCCCAGCGGAGGGCTTCGATCGCCGCGGCGCGGTGACAGCCACGCTGGGGCCCACTTGCGCGCGGCTGCGACGGCGCTCGGGAGACGCGCGTGCCGGGCGGCCGGGCCGGCGCCGGGGCAAGGCGATTCCGAATCGATAGACGGGGCGCGGAGACAGCTATTAAGCAATCATAACCGATGGCTTTTCATCTATTTCTTGGAGAGCTTATATTTCTCTATGAAGCCAATATGCCTTCTCATTGTGATTGTGAGGTACAGACCAGATTTCAGACCAGAAATTAACCATATAAGTCTCATTACGGGGTTGACATTGCCGCTTTTCTTCATCACCAGTCCCAACTGTCGGTAAAATGTCTTCTGATAGGCAGCAAAAATTGATTCCTGTCTTCTTTTTTTATGCTTCGCTGTGTCTCCTGATTCTTGCTCCCAAAGCTGCAGCTCCCAAGCTGTTTCTCTCTCTTCCTCTATTTCCTGTTTTTGATTTAGATTTTTGGAACACATACACATTTTCAACGTCTTAGCTATCTATTTGATTCCGCTTTTCACTCTTTTTTGGAGTATACCCTTGGCGAAATACTGTGTTAGATGACTAATTTCTTTCCTAGCTTCATTATTTTTTCCTGATTCTCTTCTTCCATAATGGCACATTCTCAAGTTTCGATGTTCAAGAAAGTACTGAATTTATATACTCTCTGAGTCAGCTAAGTCAGCACAATGTACTTCTTCAGCTAGCTCTTTTTGAGGTAATTAATTGTGAGGGCTAGTTCTTTGAAAATGGTACTCATTTATTTGCAGACATCGTAAAACCTCTTATTCACAGTTATTTTTGGAATATGCGTACGATATTGCAGTGGTATTCCTTGAAATAGAATAAGATACTTTTGATAGCTTTCTCTCAAAGTATTATCAATCGGATCATTATCATCAACCGTTGTTATTTCCTGAGTTTCAGCCACTGGTTCCTCCTCTAGATATTATTTTTCCGTCTCTGCTGCCTGTGTTTGAGAGTATCCATATTTTCTTGTAGTTTCATTCTTACTTCCCATTTTATCTGATTCAATTCTCTAGATGATAGTGCATTTTTCTCTTCAAAGAATTCTGTTGACATACATATCCGTTGTTCATTCAGGGTGCTGTTAGGGTACATTTTCTTCCACTGTGCGTGCATCCTTACCCTCCCAGTGTACCTCCCCTTCTTTACTTTGGTAATTATTATTATTTGGAATCAAATTTGCCGTCTAGGACCACGCGGACCTACACCTGCCCTTAACGAGGCTCAGAGACATTTATCCCGTGGCATGTATATATGACTCCTTTTTCGGGGAATCAGTATTAAGCTGAATCCTATTTTTATCGCCCAGGCTTGCTAGTCCTGGGGATATGGGATTTGGAATTATGATGAGAATGAAGGGTGAATGACATTGGCATACACAAACTGGCATACACCTATGCCCGAGGTGTGACTCGAATCCGCGATCCTTCCGTCTGAGATCGACACGGCACTACTCTCTTAGCGATTTTGGCTATTATTATTACTCACTTTAGACAATATTGCAATTATTATACGCATTCTATTTTTGTGATCAAATGTGATTATTCCAATGACATGTATCATTAACTAATCTATTCTATTTTGCATCTAATCTATTTTACATCAAGTATGCCTTCATTTATGTGAAAAAATTTCAATCAGTTTTAGACAAAATACTGTCTAAATTTTCTAAGTTGGGTATGCAATTTAAAATGAACATTTTAGAGTGCTTGGATTCAGTTTTAATTTTAAAATAATTTCATCACTGTAATAAAATCATAATTCATTAAGAGATTCTAATCATTCTCGCTTCAGCCTCGGACCAGAGCAGTCACTCAGTTATCAGCAGCTACTATCTTTCTTCGCCGAGTAAGGCCAGACCAGTTTAGTGTTTCGTCCATCCCGTGAAGTATTAATTGTAACGAAACTATTCAAAGTGATACTTAATCTGTGCTCCAAAATTATTCTAAAATAGTGAGTGCAGTGAGCATCAACAGCTCGTTACTCTCATTCATGAGCAATGAATACAATGCAATCACACGGGAGTTCATCAGTCTGGCCCTAATCACATTAAAAAAGTAAAGTACCACCATCGCCCGCCATCAATATGGAATCTTACACTGCAAGTGAATCCAGCAATTACCAAATGGGTGCGAATCACATGCCCCATTCTACAACGTCACCGATGGACACTAGCCCCTCGGCGTCGTCAGGCATCCCGTCAACCTTCAGTCAAGCGGCCGCCGGGACTCTATCCAGTAAAAGACCGAGAGAGACCTGCGAAGAAGGTGACAGCGAACGCGCAGCAACGCAAGGTAACGCCTATCAAAACAGTAATTGAAACCTACCGAAACAGTACAACTTGAACATTTTCAATAGATTTAGTTTTGTCAACGAACAATTGCCAGTAGAATCACCCGAACCGAAGAAAATTCCACAAATTTTTGTTTCCTCAACAAGCAATTACGATGAACTTATTTGTGAAATTAAAAATAAAATATCTAATAACTTTTACAACAGAATTCAAGACCAAGAAAATTAAAATTCTATTCCTGTCCACATACCTTCCATACCTTCCAATATAGCTCAATTAGTATACGACATAGCACTATTTACCACATGATACTCACTAAATAACCTATTATAAATTCAAAGCCACTAAAATAAAATTGAAACCTGGCAAACCTGGGCAAACATTTGGAAAATTCAATTTAATCCTGACAAAACAATAACAAAAATCTCCTCACTGACAAACTTTCTGTTTACCTCGCCCCCCTCCGTCAGTTATAAAGAACTCCATCACCTGGACCCAACCATCACAATCCTCAAAGTACTTAGGACTTCACCTGAACACAAAAATAACATGGAAAACCCATATAGATATGAAAATTAAACAAGCGAGAAATAAATTATTCCAACTCCGGCTACTAACATAAACACAAATCCCTGTCATACACAAACTCTACAACAATATATAAAACTGTAATAAGGCCACAAATGCTCAACGCATGTCCAATATGGACAAACGCAGCTCGCACAAATGTCAATAAAATCCAAGTACATCAGATTTAATTAATCAGATTTAATAAATTTATCAGATGAATCACAAATGCCCCTTGATTCATAAGTAATAAACAACTCCATTCCGTATTAAACATCAATACAATAATAAACCAAATGGCTCATAAATCATAGAATTTCTACCAAAACATAAGACATACCAGTAGCATTCCATTTCAAATTAGCCAAAAATCCTACCCACACCATAATAAAAAGTAGACTCCCTTTTGGAGCTTTTCTCAAAATCCATGCCAAAATCATAGCCAACCATAATACATAAGCCCGATGTTCTTCCCTAGAATATCCTCTCCAATGTGTAGATTAAGTTACCTTAGATATTTTAACTAGCATGATAAAAACTATGTAAAGTTATTATACTAAACTATGTATTTCATCTAAAACAAATAAATGTGTTATATAGTGATCGCACCCTCCCTTCAATGATGGAGAGTTGGCACATTTCGCTCCTATTCATACGGCGTTCGATGGCATCCTTAGTGAGAGAAATGGGGGGGGCTGAAGATTCCCCCAAGCAACTTTCTGCCGACCACAATCTTCCGCCGTAGTGAAAAATGATTGAGAGAAATAAAAAATGTCTACCTTCTTTAGGATTTGATAACATATGATAAAATAATAACCAAAAAACATACGTCTTTGGTATTGTCAGTTGTTTACTTTAATGATTAGATTCAATACAATGCATTCACTCGTAAACGTACCACAAACAAAAATAAACAAATTATTCCTTTGGACAGCAAGTTCCTAAGTTTCATAATGTATTTAATTATAATAGGTGTGTGAAATTGAAATAATTAATGTCAAATTTCAATTCACCAAAAATTAATCTGATTTCACACAAAGTGATGTTTGAATTCACAAACCATTTAACAACAATGTGCATGTAAATTATCAAATGATTATCCTAATAATCACAACTCTTTCGAACACAATGTGAACTGCTAATGATTTTACTCATGTAGGCGGATTTGTCCACAAATCGGTCCCTAAAGTTTATTTCTTTTTTCCACTTATTTGATTAACAGGACCGCTATATACCATATATCTCGTTTAACCTTTTTTAAATAAAGACTCAACGCGTCTCCTACCTTCCTAAGAAGCGTTGAGCGCAGTATTACAATTGTTGGAGTAATTCTCCGTTATTAAACGCCATCTAGGGACCGCTGGGTCAAGTCACTTCACAGTCCAGTTAGGGAATTGCCGACAGGTAGTGTCTTCGCGCTCGCGTCTCGTACGCGCCCTGCGTCATCCACCCGTCGGCCAGAATTGAGAAGGAGTAATATAATAAGGGAAAGGTTTAGGGGTTGCTTCATAGGGGTTGGACTAGCCCCAGTGAAGCAGGAAAACTCGTTTTGTCGTAAGAAATTTTACATGAGCTTCTACGGGGATTCTACGGGAATCAAAACCGGAGCCTCAATGGTGACCACAAGAGAATCTGACCTGCGAACCGGGTCGACAAGATGGCGCGCTCTACGTCCCGGCATCGGCCACATTCACCCTGTCTGAATAAATACGTCTCGTTCCACCGCGCGGCTCCTTCCGCTCGACCAACATCAGTAAGACGCTCTCTCATCAACTAACCCATCTTACCCCTTTCGAGCAGCCATCTACGGCACCCCACCCCAACCAATGGCGCACCACCAAAATTCCGTGGTCCGATGCCGAAATCCTACGGACCCTTTCTCCGGTGCGCTCCCTAAGGCTTCATTCACAATACAGGCGTAAAAGTAACGTTATGCCGTAAACGTAGAAGTACAATTTACTTGTAAAACCGAGCATTCGCGATGACGAATGTAAGCTGGAACCAAAGTTTCGCCTGAGCCAATCAGATTTCAAATTATTAAATCTTGATCGATTGTCGATTAGTTTCTAGCATGGTGAAAAAATCTTTCCACCATGGTTTCTAGCTTTCCCTTCGAATTTCCTATCGATTTGTCCTTACATACAAATGCGAGTAGCTGTTGTACCAGTGCTCACATTTCCCTTACTTTATAAACAAGGATTATCTTGTACCAAATTCACGAGTGATTCGTCGGACGTAATTATTTTATTCGCCACGTCAAGGTAAAGTCACAAGAAAAATGGCCCAAATTTTTACTTTGAATTCACTACTCGCGCCAAAACAGTTCACAAACTAACTCACTACATAACGGTAATGATACGACATAACCACAACTACCTGAACACAATCCACGCGTGTTTCTTTCATGCTGCTCTCTGATTAGTCGTCGGTAGAATTCCGACGTAAACTTAACATAAAAGCTTGATGCTTGTGAACACTTACGTTTACGGCTTTACGTCTACGGTTATGTCAAGGCATTGTGAATGGTCTCAAGTAATAACTCATTTCTAGGTTTTCGGCTACGTTGCTTTTACGTTTTAAGTTTGCATTGTGAATGAAGCCTAACGGAATGGTAGCCCTCATGCTTAGTAGGTGCGGTTTTTGAATTCTGACGTTTGGTCTGTCCGTCACTTAATTCTTTTTCGTCCAAAAACTTATATCTCGGTATTTGACACTGACCACTTCAAATGTTTACGGTAATTGTACCTTACTAAGAAAGTTGTCACATTAAATTAGCAGTAACGTTATTTTGAAACAAATACATCATAAACCTAAAATTTATCCTATTTTTATTTCAAAACAAATCATAAGTTGGCTTAATAGTATTCAAAATTCACTTGCAACTCTCGCATTCAAAACTGGTAAAACATATATTTAACATATTTAAATTATTTCACGTTTATTCAAAAGATAGTTGATTCTCCTTAATTAAAAACAAATATTAATATATATATATTAATATATATATATATATATATATATATATATATATATATATATATATATATATATATATATATATATTTAAATTACTGCAAAAAATTTCCAATACAATTCAAATATTTTTTCAGGTATCGAACTAATTAAAGGTTTCCTTTTGCCTGTTCTTTATTTTCCAACTATCTTGCATCAAAGTTATGCTAATGAAATAATGCTTGGACCCATGGAAAGCAAACTGTTGAGCGGGAATAACATTAAAAGAAGTGCTTTTTAGTGCTCAGTAAGTTGTCTATTCAAAAAAATTCGATATATTTAGTGCTTACCAAATATTAGAAAAATGCAAAGTAAATTTCTGAGATTAATTCACCATCATATCATTTCAATGTAATGTATTTAGAGAAAATTCTCGCAGGTAGTTCTGCTCACTCTCAAATGCCGAACGTTGTCAGAGACCATGCGTGCAAACGCACTCCATTAATTGAGTCTGTACACAGATATGCAGCCTGTATCCCAGAAGCCGTTAACACAGAACAATTCTACATGAATGTGTGTGTGTGTGTGTTTGTGTGCATACGCGCCCGGTTACAATAACCCCTTCGTCAGAATCTCTTGCCCGAAATTGCATGTACTTAAAAATTATCGCGATCGACGCTGCAGTCTACAGCTTTCATGCGGTATTTTCATTGAACTGCTATTATTCACAACGAGATTCAATATTGTGTCTGCCTTGAACGCCCTCAACTATTGTTTAAATCTCGCTGCAGGGAGCACATTGTTCATCGCTGCGGCAACCGACCTTCAATGGACGCCCTGCCCCGGGCCGTGGTGACTGCGTTGTATTTGATAGCGGGCGCTAGTTTCAGCGCCTGTGCGCGTGCTCCCGTCTCTATCAATAACAGTCACGATATCAACCGCTTTGTCGTTTCCCTTCCGTGACCCGCTGCTACCCTACCTATCATTCTCGTTTCTTTCCTTTTTTCTCTTCTATTCCGTATCGACCATCTTACGTAATTGTTCCTGTGTCCTACTTATTAATAGTTTCTCTCTCCTCGTTATTTTTTCTTTTGAATGCAATTTGTAAGGCTTCGTGTGCCTTATATTATTTCTTTCTCGATGCTCTGTTACGTTTCTATCGGAATCCATTACGATATCAACCGATGCGGCCTCCTTGTGTGCCACGTTGATGCCGTATATCTGTATCTTGTGTATCTCTATCTCTATGTCGCTGATAAAAAAGGATTGTCATAAAATTATCGAATACATTGTATTAATATCTTATTTCTTGTTTGTCGTTTACTCCGTCATCAGAACCATCTTGTTCAATTCTTTCCTGACCATACCCATAAATTTATTCACACTTGATACTTTCCATGTGATCTCACTTTTTAAAGCATCGTTTGATTGGAATTATTTGTCTGGATGTTCTGTCTTATTACTATAAAGAAAACGACACGGTATCAACCGTTTTGTTATAGTCTTCTCGCCGTGATCTGATAATATCCCTCTTCATCTCTTTTCTCTTCCCTTTTACCTCTTCATCGGAAGGAAGTCTTGTCTTGCTGGATCCCACCAGACTCTTTCTCTCTGCTTACTTTCTCTATGAATTCTCTTTTTAACCCTTCCTCTGACTCAATTTATTTCCTAAAATTTTATATGGCGCTTCTGAGGCACCAAAAAGAAAGTGGAAGTAGATATTTTGTAGCTTTGATGTGCATAACCAACGTTGTTTGTGTAAAATAAAATATAATTAATCACCGAGCCTATGCACTGCAGTTCATATCATATCCTGGGCAATTTTGTTTGAGGGTTAGAAACACTTTTGCGAATTCAATAAACTTTATGTACTATATGCAAATAATACCAGAAAGTATGTCGTACCACTGCTGTTTTTTAAATGAAAAAAAAAGAAAAGTAATTTTAGAACTGCGAAACCGCTATAATTTGTTTTCTTCGAGTCAGGAAGATCCTTCATTTTCGAATGCAGCATTTATTTTTATTTCCTCAGACATCCTCGAGAATGCTTGTGAAGGTCGCGCTAGCTAACTACGTCGATGTAACTAGCATATTAGAGTTCGCAGGCACTGCCTTCAGGACAACTGCACCCAGTACAACTGCCGCGAGATTGAAAATAAAGTTTGTACCAATTGCTCCAGGGTGGCGGTACGTCACTGGCTGGTTGGCGCATGTCAGTCTTTCGGAGGTGTCAGTTATTGTCGCAAAAACGGTGTTAATTCCCATATCCTCCTCCAAAGCAAAGAAATGATCCTCGGGAATGAAGCATTCCATAGGTCAGATGTAAAATGTTCAATTGAAAGTAAAAATAAACATTTTGAATCTGAAATATCTTGATTTAGTAATCGTGTTTACTCAAAAATGCATTAATTACATGAACAACTTTCGCTTACATCAGGAGGTATAACAGAGATTGTCTGAGTAAATAAACAGCCCTCCCTTGAACCAGAAATATTAATTTGTAGACTTGTTAATTTTTTTCACATTATTGATATGATAACGAAAAACTGAATGATTTAATAAACCATTACATAAAACGAAAACAACGGAAGAATTCGCCTGTAGGTTCTGTACAATTTTTCGAAAATTAGAGTACTTTTTGCGTGAAAATATGTACTATTTTAGCACCGCTAATTACTTAAAAGTTTCGCGAGACGCTAAAATTAATGGTTACTGAAAAATTTGGGAGGGGGGAAATTTTCCTCACACCCCCGTGGATCCGCGCCTGCCTACATCCATCTTCAATCATAAATACCATTCGAGACTTGCACGTTTCAAATGTGGATCGATGGCACAGTGTGAACTCACCTCACCCTCAGTCTGCCAACCGCCTCCATCAAATAAAACTATTTTTTGTGTACCAGCATTATAAATGGCCTTTTCTGTTGCAAGAAATCGTTCATAAAATGGTATATAACGGCACAAATGATGACGTATTAGATTTTACGGTATGGACGAATGATTGCGTCATCACACATTCAGCCAATCGCAGCAAGAAAATCGTGGGGAGGTAGCGTTCAACGGAACAGCCGACGAACGTTTTCGCGCATAGATGTCAAATGCCCAAGACGTCAAACGAAAGTGTTTTTGCAAAATGAAGATTGATTCTTTAATAATTTGTAATGCTGTTATACAAAAAAATAGCATACGCAACTCGTTTATAATGTTGCTTTCTTACATTCCTACAAATTAGAAAACTCGCCCCAAACGTTTCTCGTTTTCAAAATATGTACTCATGCAATTAAGCTTAACATTATAAAATAATTTTATAAACTACTATTGTCTGATATTTATCTTCACATCAAGATTAAAATCAGCAATAGTGTCCATCGTTGAAAACATTTTCGTAGTTTTCTCAAAACTCTTGGTCTGCAATACTAAATTCCTTATGTAAAACTTAATTTGCTACCTACTTTATTAGATTCGTTACCTAAAAATGTAATTTTTTTCAACATATTTTTAATTGAATTCCAAACCCAGATTTTGTTCTAGTAGCGGCTACATAAAAATTAGGGGGTCAGATGCACAAGTCAGTAATTATCAATCAATACTCTACTTTCTGAAAGTTCCTGAGATCAAAAACTCCTAAAAAAGTACATTACATGTTTTATTATTGCAATGCCAATATTAATAATATGATTTCGACTTATTCTCTAAATATAAATTAAGAGGAAATAAATAAACTCCGTTGTAATCCTTACCAATAAAAGGTATACGTTCCACGTTCTGTAGGGTTGAAAGCAGTGGAAAACCATGACTTCTTATTTTTGATATTTTGTGCGTGAGATGTGCTACTTTCGCAGTGGACACTACTGTTGTCGTTACTCTACTACTTACAATTTTGAAAACAAAAGCTTCGTTTCATTTCCACATTTTCATAACAAAAACATTTTGCCAATACGTACCAACATGTTCATGGTTTTTATTTGGTGTTATACTAGGGGCCCGTGTTTCAGCCCACTGCTCGGCAACAAAGTGTACTTACTGGGTGTACTCTCACGCCCCTCGTGGGATGACACGAGAGGGCGGCACATATGAGGCCTACTAACTAATCTTTGTTCAGCCTTAGAATGATCATGATGTGAACAAAGCACCTCAGCGTTCTTCCGCGACTTGTCACCTCATTGCTCGATTGCTCCACGCTCCTTCGTCTATGGTACCTGAGTTTACGAACAGTCAAAAGCGTCAGCGGCAACACCAGGTCCGCCTGCGTAAAGATTTTTTTTTCTTCTGGCAGCTTTTTCCATCTTCCACGGAAGCCGATTTTTCGAATAACCGCGCCGGGTAGCTATGTCCCTCATGGGGGCACATTAGCCTTTACACTAGACACTGACACATTTGCGTGGTCGTCGGTCTGCAGTCAGCAGACTCACAAGGCCTTCCGTGATAACACACATACATTAAAGACAAAGGACCAACAACCATACCCACGGCGGGACTCGATCCCGTGACCCTTTTGACCGAGGCCCTGGTCGGCCCCCGCCTGCGTCAACAATATGTCTCCGATGTTCAGCACTCTCATTTTACAATCGTCATTTCTATTGCATTGCACGCTCGCCCGGAATCGGTTCAACGCTCAAATAATCTTCAGCAATTTGTCGCCACGCGAGAAAACACTTAAAACTATAGTATTTTTTATCATGTGTTTACCTCTCTAACGCTTTGTAAAAGATGTGTGACACAGCATTCACCACAGCATTCACCATTATCAAATGATAGGTACGCACAAAAATTAAAACTGTTAAAAGATAATACGCCGATCTTGACGCACTATGGGAAAAAAGCAGACTGCTCTACTGCTCTACTGCTCACGAAGCTCAACGAGCACTGCGTTTGTAGCTTTTGTTTTGAGTCAACCGACGATAAATCTGTCAGCTGACGATGGCTGTAAGAATTCTTTGGGACCATTACTAGACGCTTTCGCCTTCGTGGGAGACAGCATTTTAATATTTACAGACAGAGACATATATACAGAGTTTTAATATTTAAAATGGTGACAAAATACTGAAAATAAAAGAGAAATAAATGAAAGATTAGTAATACGATATCGAAAATGCTCTAAAAAATTACCTTAAATATTAATATTTTAACACACGACGAAAATATTGTGTGGCGTTGCATAAAAGAACACAAAAAGTGAGATAAAAAATTAATGAACGGTCTTCTATGAAAATTATTTTTTGTCGCTATCTTAAAAACCTGACATGACAGAGAATTTTTTTACCAGAGGTAACGGAACAATTTGTTATATATGCCTGTTTTAAGCCGCCCAGCCTTTCAGGTGAATTTCGTTTATGTATGTCATTCAAACTCGCATTAAGAACGTTATCGATAATATCGATCAATTAGTTTCATTTACTTTTGTATTATTTTTCGTATACCTAACGTGTTTATATGATTTCTAAGGAGAACGTATAAAGTATTACATGCTTTGATCGAATTCTGAACTTTCAGAACCTTAACTGTGATGGAAATGTATAGATTAACATTAATTTTTAATTTTCAAACATCAACAAATTTAGAGTTATGTAACATTTACAGACTTTATGATTAGCGATATTAACTAATAATCAATAAATGTTGATTTAGAAATGTATCGCTTTGTATTTACGCTACTTACGCTTTGTGAAAATATATACACCATTTAAAAAATGCATTTTTTGAAAAAAAATTCAACTATAAATACCTATAACTTTTAAAATATCAACTTTCCGGCACGAATTATTTTTCGTAAGTGAAAATTTAGACTTTGTATAATATTTTGCGTCAACAAACTCGAAAATTGAAGATTATGTAGTTTGGGAATTTAGGTTTAAAAAAACTGCATTTTTGAATTCGGACGTAAAAACATTGGTATAAAATGCAAACGATATGAGGACGAATCAAAAAAACTTTTCTTTGAACTATTTAATATTAAAGGAAACTTTTTTCTCATATTGCAATGGATAATTCACGTAAGATTTAATTTTTTCAGAAGTTCTTCCAAATATTCAGAAATTTGTCTAATTTAATTTGCAAATAGGAACAAGGTCAAAGGTCAAACATATCCACTATTTTTTTTCTGCATAATTTACAATCTGTTCCTATCGGAACAATAAGCAAATGGTGTCAACAGATACATTTCAGACGTGAACATTTTATGACATTGAAAAATTTCATTTACAAAATCGGTATGGCAAATCTAAAATACTCTCTCTCCTCAGTCTATACACATGCTCACTGTTATCTAGAAGGCTTGTTGAGAGGTGATTTGGGTGGTTTTACAATCTTCTCTGGTATGCTAGGCTCTTCGTGGCGATTACTTCCTCCAGTGGGATGATGTCGAGGTCTCTGTATATCGTCTTGTTTGTCACGTACCATGGTGCGTTGCATAGTTTTCTTAGTGTTTTAGCTTCGAATCTCTTTAGAATTTCTAGATTCGATTTACTGGAAGAGCCCCACAATTCAATACCATAGGTCCATGTTGGTTTGATTATAGTTTTATAAATCTGTACTTTGTTATGCAAGGACAGCTTTGATTGTCTGTTTATTAGCCATGACAATTTGAGGACTTTAAGTTGCGCTTCTTTTCTCTTAGTTTTGATGTGGGTTTTCCAAGTCAGGCGTCTATCCAAATGCAGTCCAAGATATTTGATTGTATCAGCTTCGTGGAGTTCTGTGTTGTTTAGTTTTACTTTTGGGCAGTTTTCTTTTCTTAGTGAAAATGTTGTATGTTTTGATTTTGTTTCATTTACGGTGACTCGCCAACGATGACTCCAATCTTCGATTTTGTTTAGATGTTCTTGAAGATGTTGTGATGCGCAGGAGGGGTCTTCATTTGCAGAAAGAATAGCTGTGTCGTCTGCAAAGGTGGCTATTGTAGTTCTTTCTGTAGTTGGTAAGTCTGAAGTTGATATAAGATATAAAAAAGGTCCAAGAATACTTCCTTGTGGCACTCCTGCAGAAATAGGTTGGAATTCCGATAGAGCGTCCTGATATTTCACTTGAAATAGGCGATCGCAAAGATATGATTTGAGAAGTAAATAGTAGGAGTGCGGGAGAAGTTTTTTTATTTTAAATAGAATTCCTTCATACCATACCTTGTCGAATGCTTGCTGTATATCTAGGAATGCTGCAGAACAATATAGCTTTTTTTCCAGGCTTTGAGAAATTGTGTTTACAATACGATGGGTCTGTTCTATTGTCGAGTGTCCCTCTCGAAAGCCGAATTGAAAGTCAGGGATCACTTCTTTAATTATAGGCTTGAGGCGCTGTAAGAGAAGTTTTTCAAATACTTTTGATAGGACTGGTAGCAGGCTAATAGGTCGGTACGATTTAACGTCCGTGGCAGTCTTTCCTGGTTTCACGATCGCAATTATTTGAGCGTATTTCCATTGACAAGGATAATGGCTATTTCGAAGTATCGCGTTGAATATGCTTGTGACGAGTTCATATCCTTTACTTGGCATTTCCTGCAACATCTTGCCAGTAATAAGGTCAAACCCTGGACTCTTTGCAGGATGCGTGTGTTTTTTGATTGTTTGTTCGACTTCTCGTGAGTTGAAATGCTCTATGGGCAGAGATAACTGTAAAGGCACGTCCAAATATTCTAGCACTTTATTTTCAATAGTACTTACATTTTCTGCTGGTTTGAAAACTGAAGCAAAGTGTTTTGCTAAGCATTCGACCTTTTCTTCTGCGCTTCTTGCCCACGTGCCATCTTCATTTCGAAATGGTGAGATGTGCTGTTGGGGTCGCTTTAGTTTTCTAGTTGCTTTCCAAAGCGAATAATTAGTTTCAGCAGTAGGTGATAGTGCTTGAATGTAATTAGAGAAAGATTTGTTTCCGTATTCCTTAATTTGTCGTGTTAGTTGTCTGGCTGCTGTGTTATATTTTCTTTTGTCATCTGGTTGTCGTGTCGTCATGAATATTCGTCGGAGTCGACGTTTTTCTACCACTTTTTGTCTTATTTCTGCGGGATACGTTGACGATTTATTTATTGTTTCTCTTGGTGTTGCGGCCCAGGCAGCGTCTTGTAATGTATCAGATAGGTGCTGTATTGCGTCTTCGATGTTTTCTTCAGTTGCTAGCAGTGCGTTTGCAGATAGTTTATTGTTCACGTAATCGCGGTACTTGTTCCAGTTTGTCTTGTTACTTGTTAGTTTTAGAGGATAGTTTCTTTCAGATATATTTGAACTGATGGTCATTTCTACTGGGGTGTGGTCTGAAGAAAGGTCGTAGCAAGATTTTACTTCTACTGTACCAAGATGCACACCTTTTGCTAAGTAGAAGTCCAGGAGGTCAGGAAGCTTATTGACGTCAGTGGGCCAGTACGTAGGTTCACCAGTCGATATAGTAGAAACATTAAGCCTGTTTGTTACTTTAAGAAGATTTTTTCCTCGTAGTGTGTTGAGTCGTGAGCCCCAATGCTGGTTTTTTGCATTGAAGTCGCCTCCAGCTATGAATCTTGTTCCTAGTGTATTTATAAAGTCTTCAAATTTTTGTTCTGTTATTCTATGTTTGGGCGGGCAGTATACAGATGTTATCGTCAGTAAAGCTTGACCTTCTGTCACCATCACAGATGTTGCTTGTATTTCTTCAGTTTTATATTCGTTCATTTCGTAATGTTTGATTGTGTTTCGAATTATTATAGCGGTTCCTCCATGCGCTGTACCGTCCGGGTGCTTGGTATTATATATATCATATCCCGGTATCTTTAAGTAGGATTTTTCAGTGAAGTGAGTTTCGGATATTAGCATAATATCTATATATTTTTCTTTGAGAATAGTTACGAGCTCTCTTCGATGTTGGATTAAACCGTTTGCGTTCCAGAGAATAATTTTAATTCTTGGTGCCATTTAATGCATCTTGGATATTAATGACGTCAGTAGGTTGAGCAAAGCCCCAATTTGTTCAGATTGTTGTTTAAGGATGCTTTCGAACTTTTGGAATGAGGTTTCTATTATTTTGCAGAGATCTGTTTGGTTTTGATTGTAGGGTACAGCGTATGTTGAGTTTTGGGAAGATGCTGTACGAGAGAAGGGATTGGGTTGAAAGTGGCGAACTGGGAGGGGAGGGAAATCTGAGGCGTTTGGCACTTTTTGTTTCTGCTTGTCGATGGTGACTGTTTCTTTTCTGTGCTTGTTACGTTTATTAACGTAATCTTGATACACCTGGCAGCCTTTATAGTTAGCTGGATGGCTTCGCGAACATAGCGCGCATGTTGCCGGCTGCCTTGCGTCTTTTTTGCATTCGTCTGTGAAGTGTTCTTCACCGCATTTCACGCACCTTGGAGTTGCTTTACAGTATTTCTTCGTGTGACCATACTCTTGACAGCGATGGCATTGCACTGGAATTTTCTTTTTGTACGGTGCTTCAAATTCTATTTCTGCATTTACAAGTGTGTTGCTATTGTAGATTTCTGCATTGTTTGCACTTGGTTCTAAGTCTATAAAAAAGAGCGATAGCGGCTTTTTGCTTACTCGATGAAGTACATTGTGCATGTTACGAACGGTGTGACCCTTGGATTTGAGTTCAGCTTTTACTTCTTCTATATTTGCTGACGGATGCAGGTATCGAAGCACTACACGAAATGCTCTATCTTTCTTTGGTTGATAAGTGTGGTATTTGGCCTCGGATTCGTCAAGTTGCTTAATTATTACTCTGTAAGCTTCAATGGTTTTCGGTAGCACTTTTACATCCTCGCTGTACATTTTGTACGTAAAATCCTCGTCTTTTACTTGTAGTTTAAGAAATTCTATTAATTTCGATACATTGGTAACACTTTGCACGAATATTGGCGGTATGTTATGATCTATGGGGGGCTTATTAGGAGTTTCAACTTCTGATTTGTCTTCTAATACTGCATATTGATTTTTATGCGTAAACACTGGCGCACTAACATTCGAGGGAGTTGGTATGGGCTGGTCACTGTAGGCGTGCTTTTTTCTTTTTCGAGGTTGTTGCCACTCTAGGGTACTCACGGTTTTATTTGAAGTTGTTTCAGACGACCCCGGACCTTGTAGTTGTTGAGTCCATTGCTGTGGTTGCGTTCCATGAAGTTCCCAGGGCTGGCCCTGGTGATGTGCTGTATAGAAGCCTGTTTGATCTCTCATAAGTAGTTGTTGATGATTTATCTGCGTCAATTGTAAATCCTGATTCATTAAATATTGATGTTGCTCTAATTTTTGCTGCGCATTTTGTTGTATTTGTAAGTTAATTATATCACTGTTTTGCCCCACGGGGCCACTTGCACCTTGACCATTCATTGGTGTTGAATTAATATCACTGAATTCACTGTGATGATTTAATGCTTCCACTGCTCTAGCGATGTGCTGCCCCGTATCAGGGGAGCCACTTGAAAACATTGTCACTACACACTGTACACTGAACTCGTAGAGTTGTACTCTGCTAAACTTATCTCACTGAAGTCGCCCGTGAAGGAGAGCGCTCGGCGCACGTCCGCTCGCTACCGTGTTCGGGCGAGAACTATCCACTAAATATGCCGGGCGAAGGATAATTTTTGTTTATTCAAGAAGTGTTTGCTTTGGCCGTTGTAGTTCTTGTTTGAAGAATAAATTATGGGTGTTCTTATCACTGAAGTAAATGGACTCAACTTGGTCTTCCTTTGTCTGAAAAGTGTCTTTCGTAGGATAAAAATGTGTGCTCACCTCTGGGCGGGAGTGACATCACACACATACATACACATGCGCGCGCATATATACATATAAATGGGTGTGGGTGGGTGGGGGTGGGGGTTATTTTATTTTTAAGAATGGAAGAAAGACAAACATTTTGTAAAGAGTTGGTATTCATTTATTTTCTTAAAGATTTATTTTTTTAGCTTGATCCCTGCAATTTGCTTTACTCGTCCGCACGTTTAAGTTCTCTTTTTCGTGACGCATAAAACAATTAAATGAGTTTACCTTCTCAATGTTCGACAAGACAAACATTTTTGATAATAAGCTGCAACATATTACTTAATTCAAATAAGACTTTTCTTCAATACTTCGTTTTGAAATTAATGTAGTTCTTTTTTAGTTATCTGATTGCTGTATTTTCTAATGTGAGACTGTTCTGCAAGACCAACCGATAATAAATTTGTTTGCATTTATTTGTACAATGAAACACTTGAAAATTAATAATTTTGATATTGTATTATTGCTCCATTCTCTCATGAAAATATATGAATAAATCTACTCTAAGGTCTGTGCCAGCGAACCTCACAAGTGGAGTTCGTTGGTACATCTTGACTTCATTTTTAACGACTTTAAAAGCTTAACTACACATATAGAATATAGAAATCTTAAAATAGCCTGTAAATAAATGTAGTTCCCAGTGCTATAATCAAATTTGTCAAAAACCGCAACAGAGTATCGTGTAATATTTAAAAACTATCGGCTGGTGATAACCAGCTTCGGTTTCCTTTGCTGTAGCAAATGTTTTGACAATGATGTGTTGCGTGGTCTTTACGCGTTCTCATTACCACTCGTTATTATCAATGCTTAAGTATACCATTCCTGCAACAGACTGAGCACTCGAATTTCGCCATAATATTTACTTTCTGCTTGGACCATAAATCCCCTTCCATACGTTCCACAAGTACATCATCAGCGGATCTCGTCTCCGACTGCTACCAACTAGAACCTCTCGCCTTTCTTTCAGACCGTCCGTTCGCTTAAGCTCTTCAGCGAACGCAACTGTTGCTCTCCCTCTCACTCCCTCTCCTGTCCCACGCTTCTCTCGTTGGTCAACTCGCGGCCGCGGTAACATCATCGAATTGCCCGGGCGGCACTCATCTCGCACGCCAATGTTGATGTAACCTCGTCTGCGCCGACCCCGTCCGCCCTTTGGACGGACAGTGCATGTCGCACTTGTCCATGCGAGACGACCTTTCCGCCTGAATATTCGGTTACGCCGGGAGTTTATTGCAATAAAAAAGGGCTTCGACCACTTCAAGCTCAGTCACAATCATCTTTTCAAAAACTTAGACCCTAACCCCGGTCCAAATTGTGATTCTTCTATTTCTTCATCCCACACTATTGAATATAGGAACTCTTGGACTTCGAAAAAAACACGTAAAATTAACTGTGATATATAAAGTTCATGTCTGGATCACAATGTTCCAAAATTTTAGATTTGTTAAAAGGTATCTTACTCCAAAAGACGATTTGGGAATCGTCTTATTGACCCAATATGTGTCTCTTCGAGTAATTCCAATCCCCAAAAGGTTTTTCCCACGCTGTTATATTAACTTAAATGCTTAGGTTAATGAGTTCAATGAGGTAACTACTTTCACCGCCATAATGGTTGGGCAGTTTAGAGTCCCAGATACATTCATTGAATTGGCACTTATGACAGATTCCAGTGCAATTTAAAAAAATGCTTAAAGAGAGAAATTACATTGTTATTCAGAAAAATTTCTTTAGAGATCGTTGAAAATTCACACAATTTTATTGAATATCCCTAAAAATATTTTTAAAACCTCTGCATGATGTGAGTTAAAATCCAACATTAAAATCATGGGATAGGTTAAAAAAATAAAACTTTTATAATTTTCTAAATTTCAGAGGTATTAATGAAAATTGGTCATATATAATAAAAATAATAATAATAATAATAATAATAATCGCATTTCAACAATCAAAGAATTTAAATGAAAACTGGGGTCGTCTTAGGGAATATTTTGAAAATTTCCTAGGATCTTTATGAAGAGCGGGGATTCACGAATGTCAACTTTCTGACCATTTTGACTGCTGTGGCCCGTTGCCTTCGTGACAGCCGTCTTTCATTAAACTGGGTCAGGAAGGGGTGGCCCAGGGCATCAACTGATGTCATTGCAGTAAATCTGACCGGGAGATCCTACGGTTTGAGTCCCGACAATGGCACAATTTTCGACAATAGCTTGATAGCTGGGTCGGATTCAGACACTGTCTGGAGGAGAATTCTAGCACTCAGCGGCTTCCTTCAGTAGTTTTCCGTGGTTTCTACGATCAATATCAGGCGAATGCATCAGAAGTTCCCTAACAAACGGGCCATGAACTGCGCGCGATCTTTCCTTCTTCTTTGTTCTATCCTCACTCCTTATTGACTCATACTTACACTTACATGCACTACACTGCCGCACATGCCGGCAGATCGGTCAGGAGCTTAGAGATCGTCCCGGCTAAGGCGGTGCCTCGTTGGTGGGAGATACCTGGTTAAGGAAAACCCCGCTAGCCGACAGAAAGGTCGGCGCCGTATCTCACATTCCAGCAGAGAAAGATCACCGCCACCTCTCGAGGAAACATCATGCACTACTCTTGCGGGATGTCAGCAGTTGACATGTCCAGAATCATTAATCAGTGAATCATTCAAAAAAAGAAACTAAACTCGAGTCGATCGCTCCGAAAGCCTTCCTAGTGCCGTCGTGACTCTGGTTTGAGAGGCTCACTGAACCAGGGCGACAATAATTAGAATACTTATTTAAATCTCTGAATGAAACGAAACAAAATTTGTAATGTATATCAAAGAGCAATACACTTTTAGCCCTGCGAGTCAGTAAACTACGTAGAAGTATAACCACAGATACAAAATTTTCACATTTCTCCGGTCACATGAAAGAAATAGAACATTATAAGTTGGCATTGTTCTGTCCGTTCTTCCGACTGTTGGTGGTCAACGCTAGCGCTTAAACTTTCTTAAACGCTGCAGTTTTCTTGAAAATTTATATACCCTCATCGATCTCAAGTAACTCGAGGTCCTGCGAGTTTGAAAGGGATATGTCTATTTTTGGCAGTACTTTACATGAAGGCTCAACAATATTTTCGAAATTTTCTCAAAAATGGTTTCAATGTTTTATGAAATATTGTTCTTGGATAGAAAACTCTTGAAAGAACGGCACAGGTCCCATTTTGGTTGAAGTTCCTGATTTTTCGAGAATTGCCATAGTAGGACATTTCTGGGCGATTTTCGACAACTACAATATTGAAGATAGTGATTTTTCTTAATTAATATGTTGAAAGACAAATCTTGAAATATGGTCAAGTGCAATTTTCAGAAAATATGAGTTACGAATATTTTCACGTAATTTTTCGTGAAATATAAGCCATTTCTAAACAATTATTTTCTCAAAAACGTATTTTCCTCGTACGTAGCAAAAGGAGGTTAAAAAGGGTGCTAGTCGCATTTTTGCAACCGGTGGACATCGCAAAATCAAACACTTTGTTTCGAAAATTGCAGAAACAAACAACACTGCAAGAGTGCAACGTTGATGGTAGAGGTTTTGTCTTAAATTAAATCGGTTCTAAAAACTAGGTATTTAAGTAAGATCATATATATTTTTTTAAAAAAAGGAGTTTTCATGTAATTTCTTATTGAACTTACTGCAATTTATAAAAAATCACCAAAAGTCCCCATTTTTTCTAAAATGAAGCAAAGAAAGCTTAAAATGGTGCAATCTTATTTGCGTTGAACGTTTAGATTATTCAAATTTAAAAAAATATTCTTGCGTATTCGTCGCAACGCCCCTCTGAACTCTTGTTAGACGTTGAGCGCCTGCCTTAGAGTAATCCTTCTATTATTTTTCTCAAGACTAATCACGTCGCAGTCAGTTAGTGCCTTTTATTCCTTCGCCCAGGTGCTCGTAGCTGCTTCTGAGTAAAGGTGCATGTGACGTAAAACGTTGCTCCAAATGGTATAAATATTGTCATTTGAAGAAAATTTTAGACACGGACAATGAATAAATTTCAGCAAAATACAACTTCTACATTTCTTTGTTCAGCCCTTATTTATTGGTAGTAAAGCAGATACAAGTTATATATCTTTATTTATCACAGAATGAAATATATATCTGTGTCTGCATGTGTGTGTAATGGGGGGGTCTCATGTTTCGAATCAGAATCTGCCAGGGGCCTCAAAGTTTCTAAAAACGGTCCTATCTTCTTAAATCGAACATTTAGACATCGCAATAATTTTGATGAAATGTTTAGCACTGCAAGTGAGCTTTCTAATTTGTGCGATGTGGGTGCAGATTTCCCCGCAGGCGAAAAAAGGAAAATATATTCGGTTATTAACATGACGATGACAGTACAAATGATCCAAAATAAAATTTCCGCGTGCCGTATGAACCGCATTTCTGTAGAGACAACTATTATTCACACTACAGTTTCACTTATAGAAAAAGTTTCAATTGCTTAAAAAGGAAAGTGATGCGTTTATTTTTTTATATGACCTTAATAAACAACTAAGTTAAACTAATAAGTCTTATTTACTAACAGAAATTAGTAAATCAGACTAATTAAAAAAATGTATGGAGATATAATTTTCACTGACTGATGAAATTGACACAGTCCAAAAGATATAAAAGCAATAGTATTGCAGTTGAACTACATATAATCATGAAATTTTTCAAATAAAAATTACCAATTGAAGTATTGAAATGTATATATCAAAATAAACTAATTGGACCATTCCAAATATTAGCGTGATATTACAAATTTCCTTAACTTTGCCAGTAACAGTAGCAAAATGAGCATGATCATTTTCAAATTTAAAAATTATTACTCTAATAACTTTCTACGATCAACCATGTCATATGAAATATTAACAGATCAGGCAATGATATCAACTGCAAGTGAAATTCGCAATAATATTTATTTAGAGTATCGTAAAAAAATGCAAGTTCGTAAAAACCCTAATTTATATTGTCCATAGATAATATTTATTATTTAAGAAATCTACAATAACTTTTCAGTAAATACTATTTTAAATGACTAAAGGTTTCTATTATTAGAAGTATGTAATTAAAGTATTCATTTTGAAAGCGGCAAAATGTTCTTGCACCAGGGCGGCAAGCCAGAGCGCGATGGCCCTGCGCCTCCCCTTCCGCCCTTCGTGTTGACTCATTACGCAGCGGGCCTCAACGGTTGCGCACAGATGGGCGCTGGGCCGTGGTGAGCCGACGACTCGAGCAGACCTGATGTAGAGTACCAACAATAATTTGCAAATTCGTTTCAAATTAGAAGGGTCATTTTGGGATGAAATTCTGTACGATTTTGTACACTAGTATTGCTTACAAACAGACGTGCTGATGAAGAAATAGACGGACGAACAAACGAACGGTGTCACGCGGGAAGATTTAGATCGACAAAATCTCAATTTTGTCATCAACTAGCAACCTCGAAATATTGTATTTCCATCAAAATCTCGACATAACTGTTTTACAGCGTAACTGCCATTCTCTTTATTACGTAAGTAAACTGCATGAAGGTAGTTTACAAAACATGAAAAATAATGCAAAACGCAGACGTGCCGTAAGTGCTAGCTCAACGCGCGAGCTGCAGGTGTTCCTGAGAGGCTCTCGACTGGAGGTAGGGATCCGGAGGGAATCACTCCATCCCGAATGTCGAAAAAATCAACAACAAATAAAGGAGTGTGCTATAATAGCCCTCATTTTCTCGTGTGTTGGTGGTGGTTACATAGAAGTTTGAGGCTTGTTTTTTACGAATACTTCGGCCATCTCTTGAAAATCACCGAACAAAGCGCAAGAGATTCCAAAAAACACCAATCCGATTTTTTGAATTCAAAAGTTTTAATGACACGACTACAATTGAATTCAAGGTATTGTGCTGATTTCTTACAAAATATTGAAGGACCAAAACGTTTTTCAACCCTGTTGAGGAAACAAAATGTTGACCACAATTAAGTGATCAAATCTACCCAGAGTACATGGAAATGCTGTTGTTACCGACACAAAATGGAAAACACTTCCATGAAATTTTTTGATATTTCGAGCAACTTTAAAGGGTTATTTGAACGTCGGTGTTCACAAACGCTTTAATTATAAAATAAATCTCTAATATAAATATTTACTCTATCCACCTAAGCTGGTCTCATTTATAAGGGCATCAATTGATATTACTACAGCGCCTCTGACCGGAAAGTGTTAAAGTCGATTTTCGACACCTCCTAGAGAGCTAGGTGGAATAGAGTCGCGGTCTGGAGAGAAATTCAGGTGCTCTGTTTAGCAATTATCCATGGTTTCCCCGATGAACACCAGGCGAGTGCCGGAGCAATACCCTAACAAACACGCCAAGGATAGCGCGCGATCTTTCCTTCCTCGTCCTTGCCCTATCCCTACCCTTATGCACAAGAACATAAATGCACTACACAATCGCACACGCACTTACATGCGCAATACACATGTCTAGAGACGAGTCGGGTGCTTAGAGCTGGTGTCGGCTGGGGAGGTACCCGCTGGTGGGAGATATCAAGTTAGAAAAAGCGTTGCTAGCCGACGTGGAGGTTTGCGGGGATAATTCACCGTCTCCTCTCGCAATAAAAATGCACTTCACTTACCAGACTAAGGACCATTTCAGACGATTGCGGAAACTCGAAATAATCATACGAGTGATGTTCCACAAAAACTGCATATCTTACATTTTTGAAAATTGAAAAAAAAGAAGAAAATGGCGCATGCGTTATTGACTTATGAATTGACTCATGCATTGTCCTGTATCCATGCAATCATTTTAAGAAAAAATTTGGAGCCGTTTATGAGAATGCCAAAGTTTTTATGAGTATATATGAAATAAGAGCCACGGACCGCGCGTGAAATTTCCTTGTCCTATCGTCTGAGACTAACACGTTTATACAGATACGTTCTACATTACCACATGACGGGGACCAGTCGAGAGCTTCAAGCTTGTCCCGGCTGTGCCCCGCTGTGAGAGATACCAGGAATGAAAACCCTGTATATTCTGACTGAAAATTATTGGCCATAAACAATTATGGATCACAAGTAAATTCATTATAAAATATTTACAGATGCAGTTTTAAGCGATTTAAACATTAAGCAGTATTCATTCCTTCATTCGTACATTCAGCAATATATAGCACTAAGAAACTTTAGATTTTTCGGCCAGATTTTTTTGTTACTTTAGGTCGCATCATCGGTCTAGGTCATCAGCGACCACGATTGGATGAGACGTTATGGTAATTGTGAAGATGACATGATATAGTGATGATAGGGTGGGGGACGACGAACACAAATACAACCATTCCCGAGGCGGGACTCGAACCCGCGATCCTTCGGTTCCAGATCGCTACGACACTACTGCCTTAGCGATCTTGGGGACCGGACCGGCTTTGTTTCTTTTGGTTTGTTAGCCATACACTGCTGAGTTGAAAAACGCCCCGAACGCAGAAAAAAGAAAACAAAACTCGGTTTGGTCATTCGTCCAAGCCTTAGAGATGGCCTGGGAACCTCATTCGTCTCTTCATTCAGTGGCGCTGCTCTGCGCGTCGCGTGGGCCGCGACTTCTTTCGACCCGCTCCCACCGGGCATCGCTCACGCGGGCGACCTTGCCGACCCAGCCCCGCTGCGAGCGAACCGCTGGAGCTGCCACTGCGGTCGAGGCCGCCGGCAGCGGCCGCATTGGGGACGAAAGAGGGACAGAGAGGTTGGCGCCTGTGCCCCGGGGGGATCCAGTCTATGCGGCGGTCGCGGAGGCGGTGTGTGTGGAGGCGGTGTGTGTGGAGGCGGTGTGTGTGGAGGCGGTGTGTGTGTGGAGGCGGTGTGTGTGTGGAGGCGGTGTGTGTGTGGAGGCGGGGTGTGTGTGTGTGGAGGCGGGGTGTGTGTGTGTGTGGAGGCGGGGTGTGTGTGTGTGGAGGCGGGGTGTGTGTGTGTGTGGAGGCGGGGTGTGTGTGTGTGTGGAGGCGGGGTGTGTGTGTGTGTGGAGGCGGGGTGTGTGTGTGTGGAGGCGGTGTGTGTGTGGAGGCGGGGTGTGTGTGTGGAGGCGGGGTGTGTGTGTGTGGAGGCGGGGTGTGTGTGTGTGGAGGCGGGGTGTGTGTGTGTAGGCGGGGTGTGTGTGTGTAGGCGGGGTGTGTGTGTGTGGAGGCGGTGTGTGTGTGTGTGGAGGCGGGGTGTGTGTGTGGAGGCGGTGTGTGTGTGTGTGGAGGCGGTGTGTGTGTGGAGGCGGTGTGTGTGTGTGGAGGCGGTGTGTGTGTGTGTGTGTGTGGAGGCGGTGTGTGTGTGTGTGTGTGTGGAGGCGGTGTGTGTGTGTGTGTGGAGGCGGTGTGTGTGTGTGTGTGGAGGCGGTGTGTGTGTGTGTGGAGGCGGTGTGTGTGTGTGTGGAGGCGGGGTGTGTGTGTGTGTGGAGGAGGCGGTGTGTGTGTGTGTGGAGGAGGCGGTGTGTGTGTGTGTGTGGAGGAGGCGGTGTGTGTGTGTGTGGAGGAGGCGGTGTGTGTGTGTGTGTGTGTTGAGGAGGCGGTGTGTGTGTGTGTGTGTTGAGGAGGCGGTGTGTGTGTGTGTGTTGAGGAGGCGGTGTGTGTGTTGAGGAGGCGGTGTGTGTGTGTTGAGGAGGCGGTGTGTGTGTGTTGAGGAGGCGGTGTGTGTGTGTGTGTTGAGGAGGCGGTGTGTGTGTGTGTGTTGAGGAGGCGGTGTGTGTGTGTGTGTGTGTTGAGGAGGCGGTGTGTGTGTGTGTGTGTTGAGGAGGCGGTGTGTGTGTGTGTGTGTGTTGAGGAGGCGGTGTGTGTGTGTGTGTGTTGAGGAGGCGGTGTGTGTGTGTGTTGAGGAGGCGGTGTGTGTGTGTGTTGAGGAGGCGGTGTGTGTGTGTGTTGAGGAGGCGGTGTGTGTGTGTGTTGAGGAGGCGGTGTGTGTGTGTTGAGGAGGCGGTGTGTGTGTGTTGAGGAGGCGGTGTGTGTGTGTTGAGGAGGCGGTGTGTGTGGGGGGGGGGGCGGTGACGGATCGGTGTCGGGAGCGCCGACGACTGTGGCGGCGATGGTGGCGGAGACAATGACAGCGGGCCAGGAGGCAGGGGCGGCGGATTGGCAGCGTGGGTGGTGACGGCGGTGGCTGCGGGGGCAGTAGCGAAAGCGTTGACGTTGGTGGGGACGGCGTTGGCGTTGGCGTTGGCCGTGGCGGCTGAAACAGCGGCATCGACGTCGGAGTAAACCTCCATACCCGCGGTTTGGCCGTTCGACAAAGGCATCCGTGTTGATTTTACACAAAGGTGACCGTATCGGAGAAGCGAGCCAGACCTCTAGGGACTTGACGTCGGCTGGCAGCGGGATGAAGTGCGGGGGAGTAGCGTGCTGAAGAGGGATGAGTGGAAAGAGCGGAAGGAGGGAAAAGATGGCCAAAGGTGACGCGAGTTTGGGAACTGTAAAATGTCTGGAGAGCAGCGAGGCAGCAAAAGAAAGTTGTGGAATAAAATAATATTCAGGAGTCTCTAGACAGAGAAGAAACGAAAACGTAAATAACAGATCATTGAAGGGGAGAAATATTTGATAACAGTGAAGATAGAAATAAAGAGAGAAAAAACAAGTATTACAAATAATAATAAAACGGGAAAAACTACCTTCACCTTTTGATTGTTACATTGGAGACAATACATTTAAACTTTCAGTATCCGGTTCTCTGTAAAAATTTCACATCAAGAATAGATTGTACTTGTTCTGTTTTGTACGAAAATAATAAAAGAATATCAATGAACGCGTTGTGGGTTTAGGCTTAGACCATGGTTTACATTCTAGTAAAACATTAAAACTGTATAAGTCTGTAAAACTACTCAATGTTGTGTAAGATGGAAACCACACAATTGAACCAATTGATGTGTAGGTGGACACCGTATCTCGTGTTCCAGCTGGGAACACTACCACCTCCCGGAAAATATGTTATTATTCATTACTCTTACGGGACTAATAATCACAGTACATGTGTACACAGTACATTGCCACATCTGAGAACAATAAATAATGAACATATGAATCTAGAAAAAAAGATACTGAATCGTATATGTAATGAGATGAATTTTCCCGCCTGCGACACCGTATTTATTCCGTAATTAATTTCATTTAGTACAACAGAATAATTAACTCACTATATTGTTGGGACTATATTTATACATTCAAAGTTGTGTGTATGTGTTCCCAAATTTTATTACGCATTCAACACGGAGTAAATTCTTCTTTAATGTACCCAGTCATAAGTCACATGAAGTAATTCTCCTCGAGCGCAGTAGTTTTGTGTCGCGTAATTGCCTTTTATCCTTATTGGCCAAGAGCTCGACGCCGCTTATACCCTGAGTTGAAATACGGTCACCCATCTAGCGACCATTCGGGTTTCGAGCTGCTTAACCCTCGTGACTTCACGGAGCGTGGCTAAACAGTTCAACCACCAACGACGAACTAATTACTTCTAAAGTTACTAATTAGTTCCTATACACTATTTCTAAAAAATGGGGGTAGGGCTATTAAGCACAGTAGGCGTACATTCTCAGCTTGGACTGTAGCAAGCCCCAATGCAATTGCATTCTCGGTGCCATCGGTGATGTGGTTTGTGAAAGTGCCAATTGCATTTTTATTGCTGACGGCGCGAGGAACGGTTGAGGTTGTGGGCACAAGCGCCACTTCACTAGGAAACTAACATTGCGGTAGCAGAAGATCATAGAAGTTTCAAGCAAATGATAGCTTCCAACTACCAGAATCCAACTACCAGAATTAATATAAGAAGTCATATTTTAGAATTAATTTTCACGAAATATTACTTTCATCAAAAAATTACATCGAAGAAATATTAAACCAATTTAATGATATTGACATATTTGAGAAATAAAATTCATACACATGTACCAAGTGCAAAACATTAAGTTAACTTCTGTGAAAAAGGAAACTTGTTTGTGTAAGAAAACGGAACAATCTGCATCTTTGTTATAAGATTCCAACATGTACACATTGTTAAGAACGATTGCGAATGATGGAAACCTACGTTGTATTCTGAACAACTCGATCGTCCATTATTTGGGTCGTGAACGCATGTTTTTTCTCCGTTAGGAGGTAATCGAAGTGAACGTTTGTTGCCAGGAACAGAGATCTTCTTGTAAATAAACGGAACACAAGCAGAACCGGGCAGCCTACAAACAGAAATTTCTATGGAAAGCACAATCTTTCTCGCATTATTTGTAACTTTTTGGAAATTTTCGAAAAATCAGTGTAAAACAAAAGTCAAACTTGCGTCATTTTTATAAGCGTACGTTTCTCCATTATAAAAAATAAAGAAAAAATGCGAAGCCATATTTGAGAAATATTGTCATCACTTCAAGTAAAAATTACGCGAAAACTATCCATATGTGGAAACACATTGTACATGACTTTATGTGAAGATCTAACATTTAGAACACATTTCATGAAGGGGAAAATATTTTTTAATATTGTATTGTTGCCATATTATTTTTTGCAATTTTAGAAAATACAGAGCGTTTACTGAAAATGGGTCCTGCACCATTTTTATAAGCTTTCTTTGCTTTATCGAGGAAAAAATAATTTAAAAAATGCAGTCATTTTTGGGAACATTAATCTACTGACTGTACACACCTGTGTATACTATACTATGTTACTGCGGCATTCGTGGTGATGTTTTTGTTTCAATATTTTATTTATTGCAGAGTTATAGGAGAGTATTGTATTGGTTTTTCTCGAGTAAGGTGCGTGCTACTTGTTGGAAAACCATGTAGGGCCGTATTCATAGTCAACACGTATACGATAAGTAAACGCTTAAATAATATGCATTTGCTTAAAATAAGAAACCCTTATGACAGTTTCGTATTCATAGACCCCACTTATTCGAGAGTCGCACTGAGGCAATACTTCGCAACATAATATTTAACAATATTGCTTTATTGGTTACTAGATACGAATCTATAAGATTGTGTCAATCTTGTTTACAATTTTGGCGGTTCTTTTGAGCGTGTGAATTTCATCTGGTTTCATCGACAGACTGTCAACAGAAAAGTAATTATTAATTTCATTTCGTTGCTTCAGTGCGTTACGTCCTGTGTGGATAATTGATATTGGTAGAATTTTTCCGATTTTGCGAGATTAGTGAGGATAATTATTGGCGTACGATATTTGTGTGAAGGGAATTTTATGAACTTTTTAATATTTCTTGATACCACATCAGATATTTCTGTAATGATTCTAAAAACTGAGGGCTGACTTATTCTATAGAGATCTGCACATATCATCTAAAAAATAACTTTTTCATATGATTTATTGTGATCATTATTGTAAGATAATCTTTAAAACATGGTCCTCGTAGGATAACCTACAAAATACGTTCCAGTGATCTACAATTGAAATCAATAAATTACATAGCTGAAGTGATGTTGGATAAAATCTGTGTGCGGTTAGCATTTTTAGGACTGATGGTAATGGTTATCATCTATTCCTCAAGCCCACGTTATGAGTGAGAAACAGACACACTGTTTACAACCGTATCCTTGTCAAAATATCTCTTCTTAAATTCTTGTTACCTATGCATTTCCAAAGGATATTCCATGTCTTTCAAATATAGTTTTGGTGTATGATCTTCCATATTGAATTCAATCATTCCAAAAAACTTATAAAAATCTTTTATGTTATTCCATGTTGAAATATAAGGGCCCACTTAAGGGTCCAGATAAGTTCACTTAAGCTCAGTCCAGATAAGTTGACAATGCTTAAGTAATGTCATGAATTGAAAATGCGAATAAGTAAGCACTTAAGTGTTCCTCAGAAATAAGTATCGACTATGAATACGGCCCGGAGTGTGGTTTTCTTCAGCAGTATTTGTGCTGCTGGAGGCCAATACTTGGTACACAACATTTTACTTAAAACGACACATAAAAGGATAATTGATACATGCACTAAAATAAAAGAATTGAAAGAGATTTACCAACTTACAGGCTTCAATTATATTCCCGCATAACTACGATAATTTCAAGAAATGCTAACCATTAAAAAAAATTTGAAAAAATTGAGACCGGTAACTAAATAAATAAAATGGTGTTTATATTGTTGGTGTCAGTATGAGTGTTAAGGGTGATAACAGTCCCAAGGCAGTTTCAATTAATTTTCAAAATCCCCGCAAGCGGAAATGTAACGACGTGGGAACACGTTTCAGCAGAGGAAATACGCTGCCACTACTCGGACAGTAACAAACACTACACATGCAGGATTATTGACGTCAGTAGTTGACGCATCCGGAATCAATATCCACTCGCTCCCTGCCTCGAGTTGGTACCCAAGACATGGAGGCCCCCGTCGACTTGCGCCTTGGCGCAGAGCCGCCTCTTCTGATCTTGGGGGCGAGTGCTGGGGGGTATTTGGGGGCGCATGAGGCAAACGAGTGGCTCCACGTCCGCCGCCACAAAGACGGTGCGAAACTGGTGAACGAACGACTTCGAACAGGCTGTGCTTTCGTGAACGGCAGGCGTATCGGGCGTGTCTTTGCCGGGCGAGCAGAGTAGCGACCGGAAATTGTTGTTGTTCCAGAAGGCGCAGGGGTCGAATACAGAGCTACTATTTGAGAACTCGGTGGATTTTCACCCGTTTCTCGCACACATTGTCTTCGGCTTTTTCGTTCGAGCTTCTTTGCTCAAACTCTATTGTTTTTGTCTTTTTACGTTGCGTCTCCTTTCTTTTTCTCTCCCATTTTCGCCGTAATTCTTTATTTTATGTAACGTCAAAAAATGTGTGGCACATTACGGGAAGAAGTACAATATGTTCACTGTTTCATGAGCTCTGGGATCTCTGCCCTAACTCATTCATATTAAGATGAAATTTGAATACAGACAGCAACGAGGTTTTGGCAAGAATTTGTATGAAAATATTCGTTTCGGTGGGAAGATCTATTTCCAAAGGCAAATTAGCTAAATTTTTTTCTATTATCCATTATCGTGCCCTTTGTGAAGGAATGGACTTCCTGCCACGAGAACACGGAGAACAGTTGAACTATTTTCCCCACCGAGCTCGAAAAAACATGCACAGAGAGTGAATATACATTTATGTCCAGAAGCAAAAAACGGCATTTGCTCAAAAAATTAGGAAAACTGCACAGAAAAATCTAACCGAGATGGTGTCATTGACCTAGAAGCCGCACTAGAATACTTTTCTTCTTGCCCCGTCCAAGCTTCAAACCCGCAGATCTCCAGGCACGAGGCAGCGATGGACCTTCAGCCTTAGCGACCTGGACTATCCAGGTCGATGCTACAATACTTGTTTCTGGTATATTCTGTTTTTTAGTAGTACACCATTCAGTTTTCAAAATGGTACGTGAAACAAATATTATTTCCTTTTTGATGCTCAGTATAATCTCTAATTGGATAAAAGCAATTATGCTGTAGAAAAAGAACTTGAACTTGTGTCTCAATTTTAATTGTATAATGTCGTCTGGCCGTGTGTTGTAAAATAGTGTACGTGAAATATTTGTACAGACCTGATGATAATTATACCTGTACGAGTGTTTTCGTTATATAAGTCGTAGTATGTTTTTCATAATCATTACTCCCTTTTCCTATTTCTTACAAACTTAATTTACTCTGTTAATCTCTGATTGGTTTTTGACATTTTTAAATTAAAAAAAATACTTTTCTTAGAGATAGTTTTCTCTATCAATTAAAATTCCCGCTCAGCTAGCTTCTTAAAGCCAATTATTCCAGCACATTTCCTTTGAAATGCATTCTGTTAACTGCAAAAAGATTTTTCGAACGTTATAGTCCTTAATAAGCATTTCATTTCTTAAATCATAATACATGGCCTCTAGAACCGGACCCAGAGCAGCTCAGTTCCGACTGTTCTCAGCAGCGAGACCAGAGCGTTGTGACCCGTGATGTGAGTTCTGGCACTTCTATTATCGAGAATGCCCGATACCGATACTAGGGATGTTCTTGTAGTGTGGCCTTCGTGTAGGAGAACGAAAAGGCAGCAATGGATATCGAATATTGGAGAAGTCACTTGATTTCCCGACTCCCTTTATCACGTTCCTGTTAAAAATATTAAACGTATCGTTTTCAAGGAGTTCATTCCATTTTCAAGGAGTGGGAAACCAAACTAAGTGTATAACCTTGGCATTACTACTTATATTTTAAATTACAACTGTGGAAGGTTTGACAAAAACAAATTATATTTCAATCGTCCAAGGCACGTTGAACACCTTTTTTTAAAGTTGTGAAATTGAAACTGCACGAGTAAGGATGTGATGTCATTTAAAACAAATTGTTTTAAAATATTTTAATTATTAGAAGTAACTAATGTTCTGAATTATAATATTTTATCTTTTGTAAGAGAACTCATAGTGTTTATTACAAAAGAAACACATCAACACTACCAGAAATCTGCGAACAATACAAGCTTTGCCAATACTGCCGAGAAAGAAAGATACTGATAGATCGTATCGTTCACAGGTAAATACGAATATATACTTAAAAGGCAGATAAGGGAGGACTTCGAGACTGCGAAAGCAGGCCAGCAAGAAGGATCCTATAATAGAGTGCGCTTTGAGATTCGAGACCTCTTTGTAAACTCTTGGCCTGTTTTGTAATTTAAAAGACATGGGGATCAAATGTATGAACCATTCTCAAATCCTAATTCTTATCTTAAATTTTAACAGCGTAGATTATCATATCCACTGTAGATATGTTCACAAACAGTACATTCGTACGTATCCAAATTATATTTTTCATGGAATTGTTTTGAGTAAGAAGGAGGGTAGGACCAAGTGAAACGTGACGTTAGGCTCGAACGATAAATGCGTAAATTAGTCCTAAGGCTCAAACGTATCAGTGATTGTCAGGGTCCGGATTCTGCTGAACTAAAAATTCTTTGAAAATGACCGATAAAATAATTTAAAATAAGAGAAAAACGACCTATAACATGACTAAAAATTAGAGAAAAATGACCTAATTTTTTAAAAAATACTAAAAAATTTGTATGAAAAAGTTTATTCAATGAATTGTACGATTTTCAATAAAATGTATTTTTATAATATTATATTTACTATAAAGTCTTTATTTTATGAGGAAATATTCATTGCTAAGCATCATAACGTATCTCAAGATTCCCTCTTCTACATTAAAAAATACAAATCATTGTTAAGAAAAATCATACGGTAGGCTAAAATCATGAAACATGACCAGGATATTTTGAACTCAAATAATGAAACAAATGCATATTAAAATATAGTAAAAAATTCAACTAGAAACCTTGTAGAGAATATTGTTTTAAAGATAAAAATGTGAAAGATCCGGCAACAGTGGCTAGTCTCTTTAACAAATTCTTTTCGAGAATTGCTGCCGATCTCACTCAGAGTATTCAGACACAAAATTCAGCATCAGACGTTTCCCCAAAAATTTCAGGCACGATGTTTGTTTCCGAAACTTCTTCCTATGATATTCTCAAAATAATCGGTAGACTAAAAAATAAATATTCGGCCGTTTTAGATGAATTTCAGAATTTTTTGTCAAGTGTTTGCGCACCCACCACTATACTTCCGTGAACATCCATTTCACATATTTAATGTATCCTTATGCACTGGAATTTTTCCAGATATTTTTAACAGAGCTAAGATAAAGCCGCTTTTCAAAAAAGGTACAAAATGAAGTTCAAAATTATCGGCCAATTTATCTTTTGTCGTTTTTTCAAAAATATTAGGAATCCTTTTTTACGTCTGCATGGAAAAATTTTTTAGTTAACACGACGCGTTTTCAGATTGCCAACATGGATTTCGAAAATCCAAATCTAGTGAAAAAGCCATATTTTTTTTCTTAAAGACGTCGCCTCATCCATAGGTCAACACGAAGCACCTATTGGAATATTTTTAGATTTTTCAAAAGCTTTTGACGTCATTGATCATAACATTTTACTCTCAAAATTACCTTCGTATGGAATTCGTGGTGTTGCTCTAGATTGCTTATGTTCGTACCTTACAGCAACGATCTCAGAGAGTAGAAATACCGTACTGGAATAATGGAACATTATGTACACATCTTTCTGATTCTTTGCCAATTGCATGTGGTCCATTGATTTTTGGTCCTATTCTCTTCTTACTGTACGTAAACGATATTCCCTCGAGGATTAGAAACGGAAGAATTTGCGGATGATATGAATATTCTTTGCAATAAAGAAACCGTAAATAGTACAATATCAGATATCAGATATTTTAAATTGGTTCCGTAATAACAAATTAATAGTGAACAAAGGAAACGATTTCATTGCAGTTTTTCATTTCATATAAACAGCTCTGCACTTCACTGAGAATGAACGGTGTGCTATTGACTGATGTTAAGGTAACAACATTTTTAGGTCTTTGAATTCAGACAAAGCCTTAAATGGAACGTCCATTTAAATGAATTGAACACTAAATTAAGTTCTCTATGTTCCGCTTTCAGAATTCTTTCAAATGCAGTAAGCCTACACACTGCTCGTTGTTTATATTTCGCGAATGTTCATTCCCGCCTGAGATATGGCATAATATTCTGGCGAAATACATGTTATAACTCCCAGACTTTTATATTACGAAAAAGAATTCTACGAATAAGCAAATCCCACCCACGTGATTCTTGTAAGCCTCTCTTTATTAATCTAGGTATTTTACCATTATCTTGTCTCTTAATATATGAATCAGTAGTTTTTGTCACTACAAAAAATTCACATATAATACATGTACATTATTTTACAACACCTTGCCAAATGACATTAAACGATTAAATTGGATTCGAAGGTCCCTTGTAAAATATTTTCTGTTGCATAACTGTTTCTACACAATTAGACACTATACCGAGCATCCAAAAGGAAAGTAATATTAATTTTAACAATGTCATTTAATGTATTATATATCATTTGGATTGTATTATTGTAAAGAAACTGTAAAATGTATTGTACAGTATTGATTCTGGGTCTTTTTTTGCCTCTGGACATAAATGTAACTTCAAATTAACTTCTCCCCATAGGATGTCACACACTGTTTTTAACTGTTTTTGACGTAAATAATGAATGAATGAATGAATGAATGAAAATGTATCCTTAGCTCCGATTTTCAAACCGTCAGTTTTGAGAGGTCCCGGAAGTTACCGAAGATTGTATAATTTTGAGAGTTCGAAAAACAGTCCATTGTAGCAATGAATTTCGTCATGGACTGATGATCCTATAAAACTTTGTTTTACAGTGTATAGTAAATTCATGAGACATTCAATAAAACAAAACAAATGAAAAGGAAATAAAAGGAGTAAAATGACAAAAATTTCGTAAAGACCAAAAACCGACCTCAAAATTGAAAAATGGAAAACAAAAATCGACCAGATAACTTTACATTGCTATCATCTGTATGACGTGATAAATATTCATTTACATGTTTGCTACGTCCACAATGTACTAATGAAAAGATGACATGTCATCAGTGTTCTAGTCGCCCGCGCCCCTTTGAAAGAACAGGCACCGGGCTGCAGCAGCGAGGCGGCGGCGCCCAGGGAACGGGCACCGCTCACGGGAGGTCGCTGAGGTCGGGCTCAGCGAAGCCGTCACGCTTCGGTCGGTGCGACCGAGCGCGCCATCGGCCGTACGTCCGGGCCAGTCGGCGAACCTTTATAATGCGAGTTCGTCCCATTATAATGCGAGATACGAGTGTGCAAGTTATTAAGTGACTACTCTGGCGGCCAGTATTATAGACTTCTCTTTTGGTATGAGCATCGTGACCACGGCATTGTTGTTGGACATCTCCGAGTCTTTTGGTAAATCTGCCAAGTCCCCGGTAAATCTCTTGGTTATTTTTGGACTACGCATATTAACGCTTTTCTCTGTATGTTCGGCAATTGTGAATTAGAAATTGTTTTACGATATTAACTTGTTCTGGTCATAACAATCAGAATCCGAGTCCTGGGAATCAGAAAGGCGCAGGAAAGATGACACGGTGGCGAGAATTTACTTGCTTTGTTAGAGAGTTTTTGTCTTATGGCGGAATCGAATTATTTAGCCGAGTGCACTTTGGTTAGCAGAGTTGTTTTCTGCGCTTTCTCTAACCATTCAGACGACTCAGCGAGACATTTTCTTGCCAATATTTTCGCATCATCAACATTATTCAATCATCTCGCCTTATCCGGACTGCGGGAGAGTAAGGGAGTACGTCCCGTTCTAACCAGCTTATATAGGCTGGCATGGCACATGAAAACATTCGCTACTTCTGCAGTGGCATTTATCGGGAGATCCTAGTGTCCGAGGTCCAACTGTGGAGGAATTTGGACACAAGATACATAGCCAGAGCGATTTGGACAACTGTCTGGTAAGCTGCTCTTATCTATAGTTTAGCTTTGTTTTTAGTATTATTATCATGCACACACCGGAGCTATTAAATAAACAAACGCTCTACAAACCACACGCGATCTTTTCTTCCGCATCCTAATCCTCTCCAATCCCTTTTACACTTACACTTACATGAACTGTAATACGAAACATGTTGGCATACCAGCCTGGAGCTTGGAGCTTGTCCCGTTTGTGGCGGTGGTCCGCTGACGAAAATAACTTGAGGGGGAAAACACCGCAAGCTAAAGTTGAGGTTGGCGGCGGATCTTACGATCCAGTGGGGTGGATCCTTACTTCCGTGTTATAATATGCAGAGCAATTAAGGAATTAGTGTCAATAACAATTTACGCTCCCCAGTAAACTAGTCGTACGCGAGATTGGTTTGCGGTTCCTCCAACGGAGGGAGATAACGATAGGAAATAGGAAACCGTTTTAAGGCTATTGTATTACAATGTCTATGTGTATTTCATGTGATACTATCTATTCAGCTGATTCATTTATGTTTTGAAAGTGTTATAATTTCAGAGAAAGAATGTTCACTGTTCTTTATTCTTAAGCTAATACTGGAGGATAAAGTAAACACACACACATGGCTATTATCAGCAAAACATCGTGCATGGTATATTGCCTTTCCTAAATTGTTCTTTAAATTATTCTCTGAGATTAAATGGTAATTTTCTGCGATAACTTGCACACCATTTTCTGTTTATGGGCACAGAAAAATTAGTAATCAGAAAAGCAAATAGCTTGCGTGTACAAAGTGCTGCCAAGAAACATTGTTTAATAACGTGCGCTATTCTATAAATATTTTGTCTGAAATATATTGATTCCTAAGAATGTAAGTTGCTCAAAGTTAATTATATTTTTAATTAACATCCTGGCGGAAGCACATTCAGAGATGTGTGCTCACAAGTCAGAATTTAACCACGGGAATTAAGAAAGCCATATTTCAAATAGGCATGGCAAATTAATATCCTTTAACCCACTCACACGCTACGAGCATTTTCATGAAAGAAGAAGCATATGATATATATATAGTAAATTCCTGAGAATGAATAGCGTTCATCAAATGAATTAGACCTACCTTGAAATAGTTCTTAGGTTTTTAGTGTCGAAGTCAATTTACTCGAAAACTACCCGCAAAAATATAATTGCTGTGTCTGAGTGGGAAATTTACAGCCCATTCGGCTTTTAAGTAGCTGTGCGGTCTGGATGAGGGCAATGTGTGCAGACGCCACAGCATACAGGAACTCGCAAGTACAAAGCCGTTAAAATTTTACAGGGCGTAAATGCATGACCCAGAGGGACCGAAATGGCCAGAGACCTTGCTGATCGTAAAAGAGCCGAATAGCGACGAACTGTGTCGTGACGAATTACGTTCAACTCACTATAGCAGGATAGGCTACTTTTGTAGAACTTGTCTTCAATACTCTCGCAGAAGACGAGTGCAATTAAAATGCATTTTTGAAACAATTATTCAAATTATTGAGGTGTGATCCAACATAATATGTTTAAGAACCATGAGCACGTTCCTGACATTGCAAAGTTTTGTGTCCTTAAAACGAAGAACAATTTTTAATTTTGTTTGAAAACTAACCATGTTGGCTTTCACAGTATCATTTCCACAGATATTACCGGGATAAGTGTCTCAAGGGCATCAACTGATGTCACTGCAGTGCCTCTGACCGGGAGGTCCTATGCTCGAGTCCCGACGATGGCAGGATTTTCGACACTTGCTAGATAGTTAGATCGAGCTCAGTCGCTGTTTGGAGAATAATTCTAGCGATTGGCTGCTCTGTTGGGTAGTTTTCCGTGGTTTCTCCTATCAATAACAAGTGAATGCAGGAGCAGTACCCTAACACACGGGCCACGGACCGCGTGTGATCTTTTCTTCCTTTTCCTATCCTCACCCCTTCCACACACTTGCACTACATGCACTACTCTATCGCACACACATTACACTACAACGCATGTCGGTAGACCAGTTGGGACCTGGGCCCGGCTGGGACGGTGCCCCGCTGGTCGGTGATGGGGAATTCTCTCAAGTCCATGTATAGGTTGTCGCCGGATCTCGCTCTCCAATAGAGAAAGAGCACCACCACCTCCCGTGATAAAAACATATTCTAAACTAACGAAACTAACGAAATAATGTAATACGTAATACGAAATAATGATTCCTAATTGTACGTCGAGAGTAGTCCTCTTAGTTCAGTGTGGATTTGTGATCAGTTGAAGAAAAGTTTGTTCGCTAACGGCCGGCTGGTTCTGTCGAACGATAGCATTCCTGCTGCATTCTACTGAGCCGGAATTTCGACTTCAAAAGGTGATATATAATGGAATCTTAAACCCTTCTCGCCTAGAGCCATTTTTAATATATGTTTTTATAAGCCGTGACATATATAATTGATGCACCGTGTTCAATGCTATACATGCACACTTCCTTCACTGATGAATCAACTTGATTACAATGTCAGTTTAACCAAAATGAATGGCTTTCTTCTTCTCTTGCAATTTTAGAGAAGTTCTTTCTAAGTGCTATAATTTTCTAAGATACGTTTCCGAATCATGTTTAGACTTAATTTATTTCTGGGTTAATATATTACCTAAATTAAATTTAATGTCTAAATAAATGTTCAATACATCCTTGTTGAAATGAGCAGAAACGAAAGAAATTCCGGAATACGGATAAACTGGACCCTAGCTATTCAGCGCATCAATTAACTGAAATATCAAATTTCGTATTGCGACATTTGCCATAAGTACCCACAAACTGTTACAAACATCAATACAGTATGGTATATGTTGACTTTTTTTGTTTGTGATTTGAATGCTTTTATACATCTCGCTCTTAACGCACCGTGCGCACTGCAATTCATGCATCACTCAACGTGAATGATCAATTTATTTCTGATATATATTCATCATGTGATTTTGTTAATAAATTAGATTGCATACTGGGTGTACGTAAAAAAAACTGTCCAATTTACACTACCGGGATACTGATATCTATAATTTGTGATGCCCAAACCATACCCGTTTATTGTACCATGCCATTTTGTGTGTTGAGTCGTACAAACACAACTTTTGGATGTTAGCATTGAGAATGTCGTACTCTGTCGAGTGCTTCTCACACGTAACTTTAATGACTACCATTCTCACCCAGGATATACAGTAAGACGGAAAGAATGATTCAGCAAAATCAGTCCAAATTGCATCCCAGATGCTCAGATGTATTTTAATGAGTTTTAAATAACACCGTACTGTTACTTCTAGGCTGTACTGTGTTACGTGTACATAACACAGTACTGGTTTGACAGAACAATATTTGTAAGATACTTCCATTTTTATGGTTCGTGTAATGTTCTTTTCTGATCCTATATTAGCTGATAGTGTTTCTAATCCAAGTGTGCTGTTACTGGACATCAGTTTCAGCACAAAGTAGTTGTGCTCCAACATTACATACTTTATGATATGATTTGTAACAGTAATGTTACAGTAATATATTAGTAATGTTATTATGTTATATTACAACCGTAGAAAAACACGTGCGAATATCTTAAATCTTTGAACCCAAAGGTAGTTGAATGTTGCACGTACTTTACAATTACACGTGATGCTTTCAAATATTGTTTATTTGGAGAATAAAAACACGAAGATAGTCTCAAAAACATGAATCAGTAAGAAAAGAGAGTTTTTTCTTTCCTTTATAAACTGTTTTACTATTAGATTTACTTTTTGTGTTATACTATTTTTGTAATTCTGCTCAATGAAAAGAGTACGTTCCGTGGTATGAATGTACAGCTGAGAGAGAAGTATTTATGTGATTCTACGAATGTGTGGGAGGATGTCAAAAATGACAATGTGAACAGATTTGTTGTTGAACGAACTCTTGGTGAATCTCTCTGTCTCCCTCTCTCACTCCCTTTCACTCGCTCTTTCTAATTCGTACTCACTCTGTCTCTCTCTTTGTCTCTCCTGTGCTTTACCTACCCCATTTCCTCCTCCAGCTGCGTGCCGAACGGTCCAGGCGATTCCCGCGGCTGCGAGCTTAAGCTGCGTTGGCGGAAGGAGCTTCGCCTTGCGGGGCGATCGCATCTCGGGGGCAGCGACGACGCTGCAATTCCTTTCGGCGGTCGAGGGGCGGGACGCGAGCTCCCCGGGGACAGCCATCCTATCGAGGTGTTGCAACGCGCCGGAGGAGAAAAGGGATAGAAATAGATATAAAGTGAGGGAGAGGGAATGAGAGCTGGAGGGAGGAAAAGGAGGAGAGTGGGAAACTGGGGAGAGATTGGGGAAGCGGAACGACAGTTGAAACACAGTCTGAATAGAAATTTCTTGGGATACACGTTCAGAGTTGATTCACTGAACGTGTGATGGTGTATGGTTAATTCAGAACACTAAGTTAATAGGCTCATTCGATTCCTGTGATCGCTCTTGTGAAAAGCATGTCATTGAAAACAAGACGCGCTAAGATTTTGCCATTGAAATCAGATAAACGAAGCCAGATAGTTTTTTTAAAACTTTATTATTACTGCATGCTCTATTACAGTTGTTATAATGCTACCTTTTTTGTTAACTATTTTATAAGAATGGATTTTAAAGATTATGAAATACTCATTCAAATATTGTAATTTTTACGTTGTTCGATATCTTAAATATCAACATTTCAGAATGTTAATTTTATTTACAAAATGTATAAATCTTATTTTAAACTTTTATGTTCGTTGTCTTTTTATGGTGACCAATTTGTACCTGATTTTACTTCGTTTTATAGAGTGATTTTTGCTTGAGAATAATTCGTTTAAATATTAGGTAGTCCACATTCTTATACCTTCAACTAGATTTACACACATACTCCTCAATGATATAAAATCGATGAAAATATGATTTGAATCTTTCACGCTCACTTGTTGTTAAGTTTGATGTTAAAGTTAATTTAGTATTTATCCGATTACTTACAAAGGGAACAAAGTGATTTCTTTGCTTATTGTTGTTGTTGTTGTTGTTGTTGTTTGCTTTTCACTTTTTATGATTTATTTTTTACAGTCGCCAGCTAATTTCGCTTTTTGATATTTCGTTGTAATTTCCTTCATTTTGTGGTATGCTGTCTCTTTCGAAAGTTGGTTTGAAATTTCATTCGCTTAATTTCAAAGGTTTCTCATTTGAAATAAACGAGGGTTGAGACATAAGTCATGGTAACAATTTTTTTTTGGGGTGTGAAAATTGGAGCGCGGGTGGAAAATGTGAAATATACATATGAAAGAACAAAGTATGAATTAAGTGCACGGACTTCTAACGACACGCCAAAATTTTGTTTCTTCTATTGATTAAGATACATGAACTGACAGTACTGGTTTCATATTTCAAAGCATTTTAGCTTATACGAGTTCGCAGCATTCCAAAAGCACTACGTACTCGTTCTAAAGAACGAAACTCTCCTGTCCATTTCGTGGCTGTCCGGTATGGAAAACATTATTTTGAAGAACTTTCACCAATTCCCTGCGACATTCTTTCATTGAGAACGGCTATCATTGTGTACGAGCGATGCTCAAAACTGGTGACATTCATTTCGCACGGCGGTAATCAGACAACGGATTTCACATCGCTCTCTGTGCTAGTAGAGCCACTCACAGTGCCAACCATCTGTGTTGTGAACTCACATTAGTACAGCATTTCTTTCACACGAGTAATTGTCTGATTCGATAACATTTCTTTTAGAAAAAAATTGCGATGACTTCTGACCCAACCTTCGTATTTTCCTGTGACTGCCTTCTGCCTCACGTGTTTACGAATATTTTCCATTAAAACTTTATGGTTTCGTGAATTTTTGAATGAAGGGATTATGAATGATTCTATGTAACTTCATTAGACCGCCTGAAAGTTTCTTGTAGCCCTACCCTTCTTCCCCAATAGTTATATATACTCTTCTTCCTCAATACCTTAAGTTCTTGTTTCTTTTCTAATGCTTGGAGTATTGCCAATTTGAATTTTGCTCTGCTACTTGGATATTTGTTCTTGGAAATAGTGTAATTTTGTTACATGCTAATTTAATTTTTATGAGTATTGTTGCATATAGGATAGATTATCTTTATAATTTCATATATGAACCTGTCATATACGGGTGAGTTCGTAATCGAGTTATTACAAAACGTTACAAAAAAAGGGGTAACGCAGCGCTATAGGTTTCATTTGAGCTGCGCATATGTTTATACTTTGTTATTGTGGAAGGGGAAATATTGAAAACTATGTATTAAACAATTCATTAAATCAACATTTAATCGTCGATGTTCTTTGGATAGACAATGTGTGGATCATAATAATAATAACAGTAATATGATAAACATAACCATGTTGATGAATGATGTTGTTGCTACATTTGATGTTGAGATTAATCACCAATTTTCAGACCGTTATCTTTGAGAAGAGCAACCGATTGAAATTCACGCGTTGTTGTGGCTGCAAAACGATTTGAGCGCACAGTAATGAGTATCAGTAACCGACGAGTTGATTGAGGTTATTAAAGTGAGTTTCCGGTACGCGCAATCAGACCAGCTCGTCCGCTAATTCATTCATTCGAGGGAGGTGGAGTGATACTGTCGCCATTAAAAGGAGGTCTCGGAATACAACACTCCTACATTTCTACAATTCTTCAACCAATGAGTCTACATCCGCAAATGCGGTAAGATAATTTGAACCAAACTATTTTGTCTATATTACGGTTAATTATTTAATCGGTTACAGCAATAACAATTATATAATACGAAGGCTGATCAACAAAGATTGAGACTAGTTTTTTCTTGTAGCTTCCGTGATAGTTTCTTTTCTGTAACATAAATATTTGTAAAGAGAGGGGTTTTATATATAATGTCGGTAGGCGCCAGGATTCTCGTATCAGTAGGTTGGTAGAAATGCTCTATTTTGTAGACGCTCCATTCATTTCGCATACCAGACAATGGATATCGCTCGGTTCCCCAACACCAAAAAGGTTGTTCCATTTGCAGGGAAAGTGATGATCAAAATTTTTTAGTGAAATGATTAACCAGCATGGAGTTCCCACTCACACTACTGTTACAACAGCATGCTTCATGTCAGTATTGTCTACACGGAGGAAGCTCATTGCAAAGAAACAACCATAATAATAATAATAATAATAATAATAATAATAATAATAATATTATTATTATTATTATTATTATTATTATTATTATTATTATTATTATTATTATTATTATTATTATTATTATTATTGTTTCTTATTAGTTATGATACTGTTACCTGATGAATGTGATTACTACGTCGAGTGTTGTAGTTATAAACAACGGCGTTTGCTGAAAATATATTCCCGCCCTTAAGTCATTTTTGACAAAAACCACTGATTCACTGTCACTACACCAATGATCTAGCTATTTCAATCTACCAACAGTCTACGAAATAGTTAAAAATTGACTAAAAACATTCTGGTTGGAATATTATATACTAGTAATGCTCTAACAGCACATACTTCTTCGCATTATTTGTAACTTTTGCAATTTTTGAACAATCAGAGACTTGTAGCATAATGAATCCTCCACCATTTTCAAAGTCAACTCCGCAAAGAAAACTTTTGAAGAAAAAATTCTAGCAGTTTTTAAGCAAAAGTCCATAAATTGCATTTATTTTAAGAAAAAATATGAAAATATTATTTTTTTATTACATCGACTGTTTTTAATATATATCTTTTTAGAACAGTTTTATGAAGGAAAAAAGTCTCTATCATGGACATTGTGCTTTTGTAATATAATTTTTTTCACAATTTTCAAAAATATTGAGAGTTTGCCGTAAATGACACGCGCTTGTTTGTGAGCGTCCTTTAAACGAGTAACAAATTAAAGAACAAATTTAGAGCGGTTTTTGAGAAAATTACGCATACTGTATATTCAAAACTTTGTACATGCCATTATTTGAAGATCTGTCTTTGAGAAACAAAATTCAACAGAGAAAAAAATAATTTTCTTCCATATTGTAGTTGTAGAAAGACTGAAAAGATTAAACTTTTGGAAAATTTAAAAATTTGACGAAAGTTCACGGAAAATGATTTCTGTATCATTTTAATCGAACTTTACTCTATGCGTCAAAAAGTAATAAAAAGTACGAAGCTATTCTTGAGAAAATCGACCGTGTAATACCAATTTCGAAGAAAATTATCTGAACGGTTTAGACCGCAGAGTTGACCACAGGCAGACGGACGGACACATCTAGATACATAGCATACACTTCAGTAGCACTAGATAAAAATGAAGTCTTAAAAGTACACCGAGGAACTGGGTTTTTTATTTTATTATTGCAATAATGCCAACATCAGATTCTTCGGACGAGTTGGAGGACTCAGACAGATGGGAACACACAGACGTTTTGCCGTCAACCTCTTTATCTAGTGGTCGTGGCCAGACGGTGGCGGATTGTCGACATGTCGACAGACGTTGGTCTAATCCAACCAGTTTCTGGAGGAGAATAATATTGACCAACTGCCCTGACAGGTAATTTTTCGTGGTTTCTCCGATCAATACAAGGAGAATGCCGGCGCAGTACTCTAATAAATAGACGGCGCAGTGTTTCCTTCAATACCTTGTCTCCTCTGTTGCACATAGAAACGCTAACATACGCTACACTACCACACTCGTCAGAAGGCCAGTCGAGAGCTTAAAGCTTGTCTACGCTGGGGCGGTACCCCAATAAGGGAGATAAATTGTATGAAATACTCGCAGGTAGACGTGTAGGTTGGCGCCGGATCTGACGTTTTCTCGCGAGAGGATCACGCCACCTCTCTTCTATGACATTCACTTCACTCTCGAGACTAATGAATAAAGTAACTGACAGCTCCCGGAAACACTCCCACAAGCGTATATCTGTCCTAATCAATTGACCTGTCACTCACACGCCTCTGCGCGGGACTCTGGTCGCCCTCATCCGGGCGGTTTGACTTTGTTTATATGGTCTTGGAATTTCGTCCCGGTTCGAGGCTTTCTCGTTTGGGCGTCGTTATTTCATCAAATACACCCCCTAGTCATTACGTTACCGTTTTGTCATGAACGGAATTTACTGAGCTACGCAGTGGTGCCTTGTTTGTTTGGGAACTTCGTCCGACTGCTCTCTGTTATTTCGATGTCCGTGGTACTGTCGATTTAAGGTTTAGTTATCTGATCGTTATGCAGAAAAAAAATGATACGAATTTTCGGTCATTCGGATTGTTGGTGTCTCACTGTAAAATATATATTTTACAATTAATTTGGCAAACACGCCAAGACGAATAGAAGTTGGTTGTCCTTCAGCAACAAACAAGCAATAAACGATAAACCGAAATACATTTCTTACAATCCAGGTTTTCAAAGTTGCAAACATATATTTTCGAATAATAGTATTTGGAAAATTAATTACTGTTGGCGTATGACTACCTTGCCAACTTAATTAAAACGTACAAAGGTTATTAATTTAAAACATGTTGTTTATTTAAAAATAAATTTTTTGAAAAAATATTCACTGAAGGTCACCATTATATATATTTTTGTACAATTGAAACGATAAGAATATATTAAATGAAAAGGAGATAATACGTCATAAATGAACAGAAAGCAAATCTATATATTTTTTTCTATTTCACATTTTCATTCAGGAAACTGTTCCGTCGAAGCTCTTAAACTCTGTCTGCGCAGAAAATTTAACTGGCTGTCCATTGTGTTAGACTTAAACTGCTGAATAGGTCTCTCTTTTTTTATTGTTCTCGAAATGAAAGTTTCGTTGCAGCTTTTGATTACATGAAAGACCTGTCAGGGAGTAAAACCGAGCGAAAAAAAGTACGAGCCTCTGTTGGACGTGATCGAAATATTACTTTATGTGCTGAACTGAAACTAACACTGCATCGAGGGCTTTTGATTTTTTGAATATTTTTAATTAGCTATTGAAAAAGCAGTGAGTACCACTTATCTATTTAATCTCTAATTTTCCATCAATATAAAGATATTTAATTTAAAAACCACTGCGCATGTATGAGGATCAGTAAAAGTATTATAATGGATTATAACATTTTGTATCATTTGTATTAATGGCCCGTGTTTGCTTATTTGTAAGCAAAATGGCCTGGCTGTCGACCACATCGTGGGTCTTCCGTGGACTCTGAATGGACCTAGAGAGTTTTCAATTGTCCATTGAAAACAGTATTTCAGTTTACATTTTGTATGTCATTTTATGTTTTAATTTCCGCAAGTTTTATGTTTGTGTTGTTGAATATTGAAACTGATTAAAACTTTGGCTTGAAGTATGGGATCCCACATAGCATTATCTTATAATTAGTTCCTTCCTAATTGCTGGCTTTCGGCGTGTTATGAGTCTTACTTCTTTCCTACATCCTTTCTCTTCAAGCAAGAGATAACAGAGGTGTTTTGTATTTGCCTTAAATTTAATTTGGTACTTGCTCATTACCTCGTGTTGTCCGAAAATTTACTTATCACAATCATCTATTAAGTCGCCCCCGCACACTACTCCCACCTCGCTCACTCTGCCCGCACCCCGGATTTTCCAGTAGTGCAGCAGCCCATAGCGACTCGAAACCCCTTCCCCACTCTCCACTTCCCAAGCCCACACACCGGCTCTCGCCCGCTCACACCGACTATCACCATCAGCCTCAATCTACAACAGCTGGCAATGGTTTCACCTGGATGAATTACAAATTGGATAATTTCTTGTAAAATATTGTGGTGAAGTCAAATACGGGAAAAACATTTTAAAATAGCAAAGCTCCTGTTTTTTTAACTTAACGGAAGTCTTACTACAAAATTTTTCCCTCGGAAAGCAAGCAGGCAGCTCTTTGTTGGGTGTTCTGGGGCTATGCTTCAAGCTCCCGTATCACTGAGGCTGACAGTATTCACTGATGCTTCATGTAATATCTTAGTGTATTTACAATTACCTTAAAAATTGATGGGAATTTCTAGATGATCAGCTGAAGGTTTGAAGTAAATTGCATGACGGAAATTACCAACAATGTTACCTTTGCCGAAAAGGTAACACCTTGGAATCAACCCTATCAGGAAAGTCGAGATGTCGATTACGAAGAGGTGAACATTTTCTTGACGTGATTAATTCATATTCTGCATTATAATCCTTCCTTTTAATGCTGGTATTATGATTTAGACATATCGCGACATTACCCTATTCAACGGGCGACTGACTACGCACGATCTTACCCTTCTCTTCCCATTTTTGCCTATCTCCAGATGACTGAACAAACCTGTTGTTGCTCTCTGAAACTGCAGTGTATCCATTGACGTAATTTGTGCCTCGTGTGCAAAGTAGTTGTTGGACAGTGAGCAGAAGATCTGAGAAACTGAATGCGTTGGCTCAGGCCAATTGTAGCATCTCTGACGGGGAGGCTCAAGGGTTAGAGACTGGACGGTGGCGGGTTTCCGAGTCGCAAGTCAAATATAGTTCGACCCCGGAACTTACGTTCTACTGAGGGAAGATCACCACCACCTCCCGCGATCCTCCCACGATATACATGCACTATACCTACAAGTGCAATTACGACAGTAGGTGACGCGCACGGAAACAAAATCAATCCATCAATCAACTCCAACCAATCCGTGAATGTTAATAGGTGTAGGTGGTTGAGAGCATTAAGTCATATCACTGTAGAGCCTCTGGCTGGGAAGTCCTAGGGTACGAGTCCCAACGGTGACACGATTTTCGACACTAGCTGCATTACTTAAGTCGAATTCAGTCGTTGTGTGGAGGAAAATTCTTGCGGCCAGCTGCTCCGATCGGTAGTTTTCCGTAGTTTCTCCGATCAACACGGGGCGAATGCCGGAGCAGCAATCTTGCAAACTAGATACGGACCGCGCGCGATCATTCCCTCCCTTTCTTTGCTCTATCCTCAACCCATACTTACACACATTTACACTTACATGCATTACACTACCACACATGTCGGGAGGACAGTCGGGAGCTTGGAACTTTGACCCGTTTGGGCGGTGCCCCGCTAGTGGAAGATACTGGTTGTGGTAGACCTCGGCAGCTGACTAGTTGGTCGGCACTGGATCTCGCCATCCAGCGGGGAAAGATCTCCGCATCCTCACGCGATAAAAACATGCACGGTATTTACGGACGTAATGACCTTATTAGTTGGCGCGTCCGGAATCACCAATCAACCGAGAATCGTAGGACGCAGAGGTGTCGCTGGCGCGGGGCGACTCCGCCGCCACGAGCCACGCGCGCGGCCTCGGGGCCCGAGTACATCTCCTTGAATTGGCCGGGGCTAGCCGGAGCCCCGCTCGCTGCGGCGCGGCGCGCGCCCGGGAGGTGGCGGCGCTCTCACCGCCGCAGACGGCTGCGGCGTCGGGCGCGGATGTTGACACCGGTTTCATTGACTGTTTTAGAGATTCAGGGCACGTCAACTACCAGGGTGGCTGCCCGCCCGGGTAACCGTAAGTGTAGTGCATGTTTTTTTGCTCGGGAGATGGCAGTGATTATTCCCTTGCTGTATAGCGAGATCCGTGCCGACCTACCGCCGGCTACCGGGTTTTTCCCAAATCAGGTATCTCTCACGAGCGGGGAACCGCTCCAGCCGGGACAAACGCTGAGCTCCCGACCGGTGTCCCGGGATGTGTGCTTGTGAAGTGCCTGTTAGTGTAAGTGTGTGTGTGACAAGGAAGAGGTAGGAAAGATCGCGCGCTGTTCGTGGCCCGTTTTGTAGTGTACTGCACCGGCACTCGCCTGATGTTGATCGGAGAAACCATGAAAAAGTACTTATCAGAGCAGCCAGTCACAAGATTTCTCCTCGACAGCTACTGAATTCGACCTAGCTCTTTAGCTAGTGTCAAAACTCCTGCCATCTTCGCGACTCGAACCTAGAAGAGTCCCGTTCAGAGGAACTGCAATGACATCAGTTGTAGCGCTGAGCCATCTCTCCCGATTTGACATCGGCTTGGAAGCTAGGGACGAACAGCGGGACTAGCTCTGACTTGAGCCATGCCGGGATTCACAATCTGATCAGTCAAATTTCGGCCTTCTCTGTCGTGCCCGAGAGTACGTTTGTTAAAACGTGGATAAATAATGTAGGATGCTTGACAAAGTTATTAGGCGCGTCCTTAGTGGGGGGGATGTGGTCAACGACCGACCCAAATCTAAATTTCCGTGTTATTTTTAGTTGACGAATTTTTATTTTATAGTTGAGAACTTTATTAGGACATTTCCTTAACCTAAGTAATATTTTTACCTTTCCATGCTTATCGAATGTTTACACAGCAATTCGAAACTGTCTTCAAGAGAAATCGCTACCTTGAAACTCCGGGGTTCTTTTACAGCCCTTACAGCCTTTTCTACTTATCAAGTTTAATTGAGTGTGTGCCGTTGTAGAGAACAATTGTGCATTCGGACCGAAATAATGAAAACTGAACTAGTTCTTCAAGAATATTCCCATTAAAGCCATTCCATTTATTAGCCATGCAATGCAGGCAAGAATTAAAACATTACAGTAATATAATAATAATAATAATAATAATAATAATAATAATAATAACTTGCCTTTAATAATAATTCGATCAGATGTCCGAGATCGTTAAGGCAGTGGTGCCGCAACGCTCTCAGACCAGAAGATCGCGGGTTCGATCTGTCCCGCCTCGGGCATGGCTGTTGTGTATGTCTGTATGTGTGAGTGTCGTCCTTTCACCTCTCACTATCATCATTTCAACTTCCTTACCATCATGGCTAACGATCATGGGGGATAACAATCCGATTTACCTAAATGCTGATCCCATGATAAATAATATGCACCTGCCACCAAGATAATGTTACTGAGCCTCGGTAATCAGCGTGCGTGCACAATTGGTCCAAGTTGGCATATTCGGAGCAAATAAATAATAATAATAATAATTTATATGGCTTAGGGGAAGAATTAAGTCAGAATTGGCAGCAGTTGTAATAGCTGCATAAGATCAGCCGTTGAGAACACATCATGATAAAGCGGTTCTCAAAATTTCCCAAATACTAAATGCCGCATTTGCCAGGAACACGTAGAAACCATTGATCATATCGTCTCATCTTGTCCATTTCCACGAAAGACCGAATAATTCGAAAGACATGACAGGGTGTGTAGTTACCACCACTCGCAGATCTGTACTTCCAGTTCCAAACACATGCGCCAAATGATACACAGCAAAGCCGGTGACGTCTGTTGGACTCAACAAATTCAAACGGATCGCACGATACTGGCAAAACGGGTATTATTATCTGGGATTTGGAGAATATAATCGTGACTACTTGTAGATGTAGTTGTGCCATCAAAACGTCGTAACCAAGTAGACAGAGAAACGTCTTAAATACAAGAGTTTGTAAATCGAGATCAACCGAATGTGGAGGGTAAAAGCACAGTTCGTTTCGATAGTCATCGAAGCTCTGTAATTTGTAGAAGCAAGAAATAGCTTTATTTGGAACAGTCCATATTTTGAGCAAAGTATTGTATTGTAGAGGCACCGACTGTCCCTAGATCGGCTTCTTCTAGCCGGTTTCTGGTCTAGCTGGTTTCAACGTGGAGTAGATGTTATATTCAGCCGACTTTTCATATTCTTACTCGTGATGTACAGATGATAATAATAATATGCAATTATGTTATTATTATTATTATTATTATTATTATTATTATTTAGCTAATTCTGAATTGTGTTGATGTAAAATCGTAAAGACACTTGCCATTTCTACACGTTCTAGGAAATCTATATCTTGTTTAAAGAAATGCTTGCGAGAAAACTATGCAGTTTTCGACGCGTTGACAACAATTCCTAGAAACCTGAAAATGTTGCGCCGGGCTTACAACTGCTCTGCACCGGGTTTACCGCTGTCGTCCTAACACTCGCGCACGTTTTGTTCAGTTCTCCTTTTCTTAGTGGTCGTAGGAGTAGAGCCGAGATATGTGGGTTGCTATTTTGATAGCAGTATTGTAAGATAAAATTTGTAGTTCGTTTACTGATGCAAATAAGTTATATGTTACGCGGAGCAAAATTTTCTACTATTAAAGCATTCATAAGCACGCTTTGTTGGTACTTTTATTCATCGTTCACCTAAGTATAATAAAATGGGGGTGTAAGGATTCTGTAGCCCCCAAAAACGTGCCCAGATTATATTTCTTTCCTAATTTTATATTAATGTTACTGATTTTTTCGAAAAATGTATTAAAATGAATCAAAGCTATTCCGGATCACTCAATGGAGTGCGCAAGTCCGGACCGAGTCTGTCATTGTCTACCAGTTTTCTACTTGTGCATTTTCATATTATTTTATAATGTCTATAAAAACTACATGAACACATAATGTCTACAAAACCACATGAAATGGACATGTGTACGCTTTTCCATCATCTGTTTAATGCCAAATATACTATCTTTTTTAGAACGACGAGGTGGAAATCCACTCTGTTCTTCCATTTCATCACAGTTCTTCAAAACCCCGTCCGTACATCTGGTGGATGAGGTAACGCTCAATCTCCCTTTCTGATTTCATCAACTCAAATAGTACTCCACAGAGATAAAGTGGTACTTAGAAACAATATTTCTGTAAGTCATATGCAAACCCTGTCGTATGGAATAACTAATTACTAGGAATAACTAACTACATCAGCAACAAAACTAACTAGTAGCTACATCAGGAAATAATAGGGAGCCAAGAAGTTCCTGTTCAAGGTTCATCTCGATTTCCGTTTTCATTTCTCTTGCGAACGTCAGCTTGTGTCACTTTCACAGGATGAATTTTATGATATTAATAAAGGGTAAAGGGTTGGTGCGATAGTAATGGATTTTGTGACAATTTTTATGTCCCACACCATAGTTTTATGAAGAAATTAATAAATTGAGGTGTAGAAACTATGGTGTTGGTTTGATTGATAAACGAATTACTCCGTGACAGGAAACTGAAGGTCCCATTCAGAAGATATTTATCATTCACAATTTAGCATCTAATGAATGTTTTCCGATGAGTATGATACATTGGGTTAACAATTGAGAGACGATATGAGCAGACTACTCTACTCGAAAACATATATGGCATGGAAATAAACAGTTAAAACAGTAAAGCCATTACGTTTGGTAGCGGGCCGAAATTATAATGAACCCGTGTACAGATTCAATATACTTCGAGTTATCTCTTGCCAATACTTAGGAATAAAATTTTATAGTAAATGGAGCTGAGAAAATTAAATACATTTTTTGTAGCGAGAGCCTAGAGATGCTTTCTTTCCATTATGTGTATTCTGAAGAGAAACAAGAGAGCTAATGCTTTAGCATATATGTTTGAAGTGCGACGCATGTTAGAATATGGCACAATTTGTTTGGAACCATTCAGAATTTTTTAAGAGATGTTATCTATAAAAGATTCAGCTTAGAGGATAAAAATTAACTTTCAGAGGCACTAAGATTAATGAAGGGTCAGAGTCACTCGAAAAAGGTCTGTCACTCGAAAAACATGAGTCACTTGGAAAATATTGTATATATCTGACAATCTACAAAGGGTACCGTAGCTATCCACCTTAGCATGAAATTCATCGTCGGTTAATAAGACCTACGTACTTTTTCCCCAAGGTTCTCCCCTAGAATATCCTCTATCATCGGTAGATTTTTAACTAGGATAAGCGTGAAAACACATCTGTAAATTGATGTACTGAACTGTGTGTTCCATCTGAAAATAAATAAATATATTTATAAAAATATAAAATAGACCACAAAATTCCGACGAAACAAGAAAAAGCGGATGCTGGGAATTTTTATTCACAAACCGAACTAATCCGAACAAACCGAACCAAACTAGACACCAGTTATGTTGCAAATATCTCTAATATTTTCTTCAAACTGTGAGAAAATTTTAAAATTAATTAATTTTCTAGATGTTTATACGAATTACATAACTTTTATATTACTACTAGTGGACCCGGCTTCGCTGTTGCAATATCACATCACACCCTGATTGTTAATCACCTTTAATGCCCACGTGATTGTTAATAACCTTTTTACACTTCGCTCTGCAAAACGTTTAATAGATGAAAGCCTTTCTCATGAGTATGGGTGTGTTCTATGTCCTGATTTGGACATGTTTGTCGAGAATGCTATTGTTAAAACGTCCTCACTCAAGTTTGGGCTTGCTTTCGCTGTGACACTGTCTTGGAAAAAATTGATTTACATGTTTGAGATAACGGAATGATATATTAATAAGCAGTCAGTGATAATTCGGGCAGATATTTCACAATCGCATGGGTAGAATGCACAGCAAAGACGCGCCTAGTACTAGACGGAACGTCAGGTTCCATTCAACGTCTCTTCAGGGGTGCTTGAGAGGACAAATACATAAAATCGACACCACGCGTCTTTGTTCGACAGACATACTCATATCCCATACCATTTCGTAATATGACTAATTCTTCGCGCAAGTGCAAACAATAAGTTGACAAACTTTAATCGCAATCGTATGAATCGTACGGCAGCGCATAAAATACGAACAAACAAACATTGATTATTTTATGTATTGGATTCCTTTCTCTCGTGCCACTTACGTAATATACAGAAAATTATGTAGTGCTGCGGTGAAAAGGGAAGTACTTAGCATTATATATTATTGTAGCTCTCTAATACCAAAAAAGTGGATAACTCCCATTACTTCATGTAGTAAACTAACAGGAGGTTTAGTGATAATTTAGGATTTGTGAGTCCTTGATAATTTTTTCTGAAAAAATTTGTTTACGTTAAACATCTGTCCGTAGGCAGAATTTTCATCGAAATTGATATTTCCCAATCGATTCGGTTGTTGAGGCGGCTAGTTAAATATCAAACGTGAATTTGAAAATACTTCTCATAAAATTTCAGCCACCTTTACAAAATGTTCTCACAACTTGTTTCTCATGTTTTTTCTTAATTATTTTTTTTTCAAATAGAGAACACATTAGAGAAATAAAATGTAGGTCAGATTTTCGTTGAATTCTCCCAATTTCCAAAAATTGTATAAGAAGGAATTATTTTCTGCGTCTTTCTAAAACTACTTTTCTGATGATACATATTGGTTTTCTTAACGGAATATATTTTTGAAAATTAGAAGTTTAAAAAATAACATGGACCTTTTTTTTCAAATTCAGTTCTTTTAATTAGTAAAGTAAATCATTTTTTAAGAAAAAGATTTTGTCAAAAATAGATTCAGATTTTGTCTTTACATTTTTTGAATGGATAGAGCAAAATCACCGCACATTACGTGTACTTACTCACATAATGATGTCTAATGTATTTTAAGGAGTTTTATACTTTTACGGAACCGTTTCAAATAAAGCGAGAAAATATGTGCTGCTGTAACTACTCTAGTTTTTATATTGTTGAATTAATATTCTTTTGATTAGAGAATATTTTTCATTATGTATTATTATTATTTTTCTATACATATCATAACAATTATTATTCGTGTGCATTGTTGTGTTGTGCGTAAAACACAAATTAAAGAGACACCACATTTCACTGTGGTGATTATGGTCTACTGTGAAAGCTTGTTTGGCAAAATTATACACGATTTGTAATGTGATTTATTGTTGATCAATGTAGACTGAATTATTACAGTGTTATGAACTTCTCTTACGAAGTTCACACACTTAGTTCAAGAATATTAATTCTTAAATAAATTTTTAATAATCTACTCTAAGTCAAACCACTACAAAAGAACGTTATGTCACATACGTACGTTTCGTCTGCTGATTTGCAGACTTCATCAGTGCTACAAAAAGTATAACAGAAATTTAGTATGCACAGTCAAATAACACAGAATGAAATGATTAGTTAATACTCAAAAGAATACATGAAAACCGTGATAAACTACTCCCTAAACTCATCTCAAATTTTGACCTACGTCACAAAATATATTTTAAAGGTTTTATTAAATAAAAACTTTAGAATATAGACTTAAAAAATGCTACAATCACTACTTACTACACTACTTAGAACACATTATTTACAAAAAACCCAAGTATGGGTTTTGCTACACACTCAAACATAATTAACAGATTCATGGGAAGGTTTTTTGTAACGAATAAATTCAAAACGTAACGCCGTAATAGACAAAAGTAATGCATGAATAATGCGACTAGACCTACAAGTAGTAATAAGTTGCACAACAAATGATAAATTAAATTTAACTATGTTCATGTTTAGCAAGCTAGAGTTTAATTTGTTTTTTAGGTTCCCATTTATTACATGGGGAAGAATAAGAAGTGTTTTCATCTTTTTCAATCAATTTAATATTTTCTGATGAATTTATTGATAAATCTTGTGCTGAACCGTTGCAAAACGATGTTTTTAACACAATTTAGGTCATCAGAACGTGAGGAATGATCAGCCAAGAGAGTTCCTCTATATACCAAACGATTAATGACTCTAATTTTATGATTAACTGGGTTGTTAATGGAAACTTTAGGAATCTCCCAGTAAAGTGTCGACAGTGCAATGTGATGAGCACATTTTGAGTATTTCGACGGTTACAATTATAAGGGCACTTACAGACTCAAACGAGGATTAACTATTTGCTGTCATGCCTCGCAGTTCAATAACGAGCAGAGTACCACCGGCGGCACACGGACTCAGCCTCTGACGTACGATAAGGTAGCGATTGATTAGTGGTTCCAAGGGCGTCAACTGCGATGGTCATTAGTCCCGTAAGTATTGTATATGTTTTATAGCGGATGGTAGCTGTGGTCTTCCCCCGCTTGATGGCGAGGTACAGCGCCAAACTACATATCGGCTAACAGGTTTTCCTCAACTAAGTATCTCTCACCAGTGACGCACTGCCCTAGGCACAGGCTCTAGGTTCCGGACTGGTTTCCGACATGTATATTATTGTAGTGCATTTAAGGGTAAATATACGCGCAAGAGGAGGCGATAGAACGAGGAAGAGGAATGAAAAATCGCGCGCGGACCGTGGCCCGTTTGTTAGGATATTTCTCCAGCATTCGCCTGGTATTGATCAGAAAAAACACAACAAACTACTGATCAGAGCAAACGGCCGCTATATAGCACGTGTCGAAAATCCTGCCACCATTGTAACACGAACCCCCTTCTCTATCAGAGACATTGCAGAGACGTCAATTAATTGCCTAAGCCCCTTAGTCATTCGTAAGGTGATGAGTAGACGTCGACCCCACACAACGGAATATCAATTACGAGTACCTGGCCAAGGACCTCTTAAATATCTAGTTCTGTACACATCGCATAAAATTGCCAACTTTCTTCTAGCGAACAATATTGTATTTTTCCGATGGTAAACGATCACATGATTGCCTAACAACGATTTCATAATTTTTGTTTACGACATCTTGGGCTTATTTACTTGGCCACTGCTTTGAATTGCCATTTCTTCTCTTAAAACTCTGCCAATTATCATGGAGTGTGATTTGTAAAGTTAAGAAATAAATGTTACTGTTTTAAAAAGTGTACGTCTATGTTGAGTTACAATAATGGTATACTTCTTCTTCTTCCTCTTCTTCTTCTTCTTCTTCTTCTTCTTATTATTATTATTATTATTATTATTATTATTTCCATTATCCATACTTAACAAGAATGACTATATAAAAAATCTTCCTTTTATCATTTCATTTTGTTACTCTGCGCCACAGACAATAATAAAAAAGTAGACTTTATAAATTTTCGTCAAATATCAGTAAAACTAGTATGTGACGGACTTGGGAGAAATACAATCCGCACACGTTTTCTTGTTCTCTGAAAATATTCCCCACCTTTTAACGATAAATATTTGAATGATGAATAAAAATAACAACGCAAAATTAAGAACATTAGAAAACGAGATATTTTATTTATTTGAAAACGAGATTTTTAGCAAAATAGTAACCCATATCTCCCGCTTTACTCCTATTTACAAATAGCAAAAGGAGAGCTCAACCAAACATGCGAATTGTGCAGCTACATTTATGTCCAGAAACAAAACAAGAGGCTATATTAGCATTTGGCTGGATGAATCAGAAAACCAGACGAAACCCTGGTCGAGATGGGGGTCATTGACTCAGAAGCTCAATTACAAACATACGAAGTCTTTTAAAATTACACGATACAAATATAAGCTATTGAAGTGTATATTATTATTAAAATATACATTATTTTCCAATCGGATGGTCAATTAAAACAGTAATGCACCAGTAAATATTTTACTTTCTCTTAAACTTGTGTAGAGACTTTAATTGCTTAATGTCATATAACAAATGTAAACGTATTATATGTAGATTTGTTGTAGTGACCGTAACATTATGAACTTAATTTGGCATTCAATTGATTCTTTAGTGTTCAATTCAGTCTATAAATTGTTGACAATTTTTCGTTGCCAAAATTATATTGTGAGAGGTTGTCTATGGGAAAAGGAAGATATGGTCGGTGGCGGCACAACCATGCGTGAGGCTTCCCCTTCTTTAAATCTCTCCCAAGTTCGCCGTGGACCTACGCGACTTCTGCGCACGGGCCAAATCCGCCGAAAGGCTGGAAGAAACGCTGGAAGTCCGTGTTTTTGCAGCCTCAAGAGAGCAAAACTTGCTTATCGTCTCGTTCCTCCGGGAAGCAATGTCAATACTCCCAGAAGCACATGTGAAGACGTATCTTAAACCACTACACGGATTTGGTCTGGAAGTGCATCAAAGTTTGCAGATGTTTATGATAAATAAAGAAGTTTATTTGTTTCCAGAAATCTGATGTTGATACTTTTCTGGGTGTATGTCAATGAAATTAAGAACTATTTACTAATGTCAGAATATTAATAAATGTTTAATATATATCTCAACAATTAGTATACCTGTCGACACAAAGTGCGATCAAATATTCGACAGTTTGATGATAGTACTTTCCAAGCTACTCAATATAATTTGTGTGAGATTAACCTATATTACTCATTAGAGGAGTAAGTGTTATGATGTTGTACCTGTTCAAATCATTCAAATGAATATGTCGTAAAGAGTTTACTATATTGCTTTGAAATGGTGATGCAAACTAAACTAAGAACTTCATTTGGACTGATTTTAATATAAATTACTTTGAAATGAATATCTGCGTACGAAAGGTGTGTAGTTAAAATATTTATGAAAATCAAACGTTTTCAAGAAGAAATATATTACTAGGTTGCAAATTCAGTATTGGGTGGCAACATAAGTCCAACATTTACAATATTTAAAAATTAGTAAAACTTGGAAGAAAATTATATATTTTAATGTTTTTAAATTCAGATATTTTTTGTTCCAGATGAGATCTAAGGCTCTTATCAATATTCTTCATATTTTGTTGGTTTCGTCGATATATAGTCACATCTACGTCAAAGTTAGAATTTTTTCTTGTGTGCGCGAAGCTTCCAAAAAATCTACTCTCAATTGAAATCATAACGTATCTGATGAATATGGTATACCTTTCACTATATCCCAGGAATATTTATGAAGACATAAGAACATTCCTTTACCTTCCATAATTATTATATAATTAACTTCTCCAAAGTTTGCAAGAAGTTCATTTAAGATAAATATTGACAATGGAAAAATACTGTTACTAGCCTTTGTATATCTCTGGACAAAATGTTTATTTGAAGTAAAAACGTCGTATTGAGGTGTTGATCGGAAGACTTTCTAAGCGATAGAATATAATTTCGAGATGTTCAACCATTTTATTCATTATAGTGGTAATTGCTTATGAACAGTATCCTAACACTTCTAGAAACTGAATTTAGGGCCACCTCCCGAACGTTCAAACATGGTGTAGAAAGTAGATAACAAAAAATAAATCCGAAGAAGTCGACATTCAATGTTCTCACTCTGTTTCCCATCCTTCCTACTACCACTACAATTCGACTCGTCAATAATATGTGTTCAGCAAAGACCCCGCCCGTTATTTGATCTTCCAATGGATACCAGATTAAAATGGAAAAAAATACGTCATCTCTAAGGTAAATTAAGCCAATCGGCGCTTTAGTGTCATTCGACCACTAATTTACTGTCACCCCCGTTTTAAAGATCCATTTCTCTCTTTGTATGTACGAATACAAATCTACTTCCCCTAAATCTAAATCCTCTACTCACGTACGCTTGTTCAGTCCGGAGTTACTCCGCCACAACAAATCAACAAAATTGAAATATTCCAAATAAGGTCCTCAGAACTGCAGTTAACGCCCCTTGGTACAACAGCAACACAAATTTTCACCAATTCTTAGCCATAGAACTCTTCCTAACATACATCAATATTTCTCAACATTCTTCCTAAATCTATTCATAGTTCCGATTCATCTCATTTCGATCTAAAAGAAGAGAATCCCATGAAACCTCGTTTACCTAACCGACTCGGCTTTCACATCTTCCTCCTTATATGGTTGATGTTAGATAATAAAATAAATAACTTTCTCGTCAATAATCAACAATGTGCATTCTCACAATTTAATATCCGCATTGCTTAATTCAAATGTTTAAATGGACTTAGTCATAGCCCTTCCCCTTTCGCATTATCTTCGTCTGAAATTATTCGCTCGTAAGAACTGAGATGCCATATGACTGAGCGTTGTACTATCATCAAATTATGCAATTTATAAAAATAAGTATTTTTTTAGATATGAATGTTCAAGTAAAATCTACATAGCCGAGATGGGTGTGGCAGCAATCCCACTGTGTGCAACCAAACATTTTGTAATTGTTTCCGTGTTACTCAGGGATGTTTACATTTTGTGATTGTAGCGTGAACTTCAAAGGAAAACCACAACGAATACCATGCTAAAAATGCATTAATTAAATCGTTATTGCTCCGAAAAGCCAAGTTACAAGTCTCTTATACATGAGTCTATGCATCATCATGGATACAGAAAGAAAGGAAAAAGCAGAATATATTTTGTTTCTACCGCGATTGTTAATTGCCACTAAAATATTCATAAAATCAAAGTTCCCACATTTCCTCACTTGCCAATAAAACTACATAATATTTGAACGTGTCTCTCAATAGAATACTAGCATATTTTGAAAATACATTTTCCAGTCAATGAACGAAATACAATTTGAATTCCATTCGTGATGCAATTAAAGTGACTGATTTCTGGTAGAGACACAGATATTTGCCCGCATTGTGGACGAAGTGTAATCCTTATTCGCGATGAACGGGTACTGCATAGACCTCTAATAAGTAGTTTTAGCACCAGGTGTAATGACGTAAGTAATCTGTATCGATCACGTGACTAACGACGTTACAAGGTCGTAAGGAACAATGTTCAGATGTGATTTAGGAATTGCCACATTACGATATTCTTCATAACCAAAGGATGCTTTCAAATGTCGAACAAAGGAGTTGCATAAATTATCAAAGGGATTAGACAATTGTTGAGACATTGAAACCAAGGTAGGAGTCAAGTGTGAACATGTCACAATATTGCAGGAAGTTTAAGATTTTTGACCCTGCGTAATGATTATGCAGACTGAAATTTTCAATTGGCTTATCAAGATAATATACGGAATAACAGCTTTCGTTATTAGCATAGGATATAATCTAACACAATGATAGAATTTTAACTTCTTTTTGTGGATATTTTACCTGTCACCTATCCAATATTTTCCTTGAATTTATGCAATATCTGTGGACGTTGGTAAGAATTAATTGCAACTGCCTCACATACAAGAATCAGTTTATTAGCATTTCAAAATCGCGACAATTTCAGTTTATCTGAGACCATTTTGCCGTTTGTAAGTTGAGCGTAGACACTGTTACAGGGGTGCACTATTTATTAAGAGATAAAGTTAGCTTAGACCTAAAGTAAGACATAACTTTTGAGTCTGCCACGTGATTGTACATACCGTAGCTATCTTACGTGCGGCGCTTAAACTTATGATTCGACGTAACAAGTGTGAGGTCAGCCACACAGCCAATGAAACTAGCTATTCCGACGTCCAATGACTCTTTCGTCGATGTTCAGAAAAACAACGGAGCTCTTGAACAAGCCAGCAGGTTTTAACGTTCAGTTACCTAAATTCCGTGGTGGTAGCAGATATCTTGTGGTAATCCATGGTATTGTAAAGGAAATAATCTCCACAAAATTTTACCTTAAGTGACCTTAAAGAATTTCTTTGTTGAGTTTGAGAGTACGTTTGAGAGTAGATATCCGTATATGCAAACTTTGTGTGTACCTGCAGCGGTGGCTGAGGGCATCATCAGATATCATGGCAGTACCTCTCACCGGGAGGTCCTAGTGTTCGAATCCAGACGGAGACAGGATTTTCTATACTAGCTAGATAGCTGGGTTCAACGTACAACAACAATAGCTAGAATTTAACCGCTGTCTGGAGAACTCTAACTGCCGGCTGCTCTGATCGGTAGTATTCTGTCGTTCCTCCGATCAGTACCAGGCGAATGCCGGAGCAGTAATCTAAGAAGCGGGTCACGGAACGCGCGCGATCTTTCCTTCCTCTTTCTTGTCCTAACCTCTCTCTTTACTCATACACACAAACACACCCATACACGCACACGTGCATTACACTACCTCACGGGAGCATAGAGATTGTCCTGGCTGAGGCAGTGCGCCAATCATGGGAGATACCTAGATGAGGAAAGCCCGTAAGCCGTATTTCGGGAACCCAAAAAAATCCTTCAATCCATCTTCCCCTCCCCCAGTTCTAAGCTCCCCCGGCATCAGCCACCCCACCCCACCCCACCCTACCCCACCCCACCCCACCCCACCCCACCCCCTGAACACCACCCTCCGCGGCCGTGTCTATCGCCGTCCGCACCGCCGGGTGGCTGTCGCCGGCGGCTCCCAATCGATGCGGCTGTCCCTCGTCCCGTTTGTTTCCGTTCGGGGCAACTCCAGGGTGCGGCGGCGGCGGCGGCGGCTGGTGCAAGGGGGGCGGGGCCGTGGGCGGGAGCGCGCAAAGCACCCGCCGCTTTTGAGCAGCAGGGCACGGCTAACGCCAGGGACTTCGCCGGCCGTCGGGATGACCGAGGAAGCGGCGGCTGCGGCGGGCGCTGCGGCGGGGCGACACGGCGCTCGAGGCGTGCTCATGCACGCCGCCCACGCCGTCCGCCCCTCTGCCGAGTCCAACCCGGCGCCGCCCCGCGCCGCCCCGCGCCGCGCACGTCACGCTTCGCTTCGCCCTGTCCTAGCCGCGGGGCTCTCTCGCCTGTCCAGGCTCGTTTTGCTAACTGCCGGGGAGAGTCGTCCGGAAGTTGGCGTGGAGGAGTTGGCCGAAGACAACGACGAGCGGGGGCCGGGCGATAGGGTTCCTGTGGAGTTGATTGGAGTCGAGATAACATATACGCTCAGCTAAATAGGGTTGAGTGTAGTTCGAATAGAGTTGATTGTTTTCTGGATATTTTTGTTTATCTAGTTTCCGTAATGACGGGGTTGGTAGCTGCAGCGTACTCAGGACTCCCATCCAGTTGTACGTAACGCTGCTTTGATCTCGTGTCGTAATTCTGACCCACTACACAATTGTAAATGCCGTACCCATCCTTATACAAAACCTTAAACAATACCTTCCCGGCAATCATTGATTTCTTCAAACATTTCAGTTTATTTTCCATTAAATGAAACACTTCAATTAATATTCAATTCAATTCAATGATGCCTTGCTTTACGTGGTGATGCTCAGGTCATCACGCCTATTCTTCCGTCCGACGACGCAAACTTCGTTACGCTTTTTTCGACATCTAGCAGCGAAAGATGTCCCTCGAGAAAATAAATAGGCGATAAGGATTTCTCTCAGAGGCTTGTTTTTAACTTGAGTAAGTGCAGCATTTACATGGGCAGCCGGCTTTACTTCCCCTGTAGTAGACGTGCAAAATGTTTTCGACCTTAAAAATACCCAAGCTTCTATTGAGTATTTTAACCCGCATTTGGTATAATAGTCTGATACGCTGACCGTTACGCCACAGAACCCAGTGATGTAGTTTTCACGTAAACTTCTCGGAAACATTTAGCCAACAGAAGTCTCGCATGCCTGATTGTTTCCCATTCTAAGGCGTGCACTGCGCAGATCATAAACACACTCCACCTAGTTCTGTTTAATTTTCCATGTGCTCGTTTCAACTACACTCACATCTTCACCAGAACTTATTTTTGTCACTAGCAACCCATTCCTTCCAACCTGTCACCTTACATTATTTAATTTCTGCTGTTTCCTGCGATAATGTACTTATAGTAATGGTGTGTTCACTCTTTTTTAATACAAGGATTGTAAATAAGATATAAATAAGAAAAATGTTCCTTACTTCACAGAACAAGTTTTATCTTATGATGAATTAAACTATTTTCAGATTATAACTGTTTACCTCAGAATGGAATTATTGGGAGAGAAGTTAGAGATTCAACCTATCATGTTTTTATGTTAATCTAATGACGTATTGAAGTTCAATCTGATTAACATTGAAAATCATTTTGAACGTAATACTTACCACTACACCTTCTGGGAATTCTTCGATAGTTCGAAATTATGTTTGTATTCATTGCTTTTTTGGATAAATTTACGCAAATTTATAACTTGGATCGCACTAAGAAAACGGTTTATGGATCTGACTTGTTTTAAATAGATGTATTACTGTACATTCTCTTGACATATTCACTTAGGTTACAGATGATAGTCGATCATTTTGTAATAAATAAAATTTGTACTAGCTATCAGTACTTGAATTTGTATTTAAATCAAACCAAGAGCTCACAGTCATCAGAAACATCACATTACATTAACATTAAGGGATTCAAATACACAAATATAAGAAGAGTATTTTCAAAAACAAAATTAAGCCATTTATTAAAACACGTATTGCAGGCAACCTGTCCCCAAACGATCAAAATATATATTGTAAATAAATTATATAATAGATATGAGACGTTCTAGAAATAAAATTAAAATATAATATTTTCTTGAATATAATTTATAACATAAATATATTTTTGGTCGTAATGACATTTTATATTCCTTTCGTCACTATGATGCTGACACATGACTACACGAAAACAAATTTAATTATGTCTTAGTCACGAAATCCAACACAAATTAAATGCGTGCACTGTAGAAAGCAACAACCTTACATTTTCGTAAGCAGATTTACAAAATTGCTAACTTGATCTTTTGCAAAAAGAGTGTGGATTACAAGGGAAAACTTTTTCAGAGAGGTTAATGCAATAAGCTTTCGCGAAATGTTTGTATCGTTTTTCATGTGTGGCGACCCTTTTCCCCTATTCCGGTCGCCTCTAAACTTTCAGTGAGTGGACCTTCCCCCTTTATAAAAATATCTCACTGAAGCACGGTCGCGAAAGTTCGCTAGCAGGTTGAGCACCTGCACGACATCGGAGTTGACTCTCATGACCACAACACACAAGTAAAAGATTTGTTCGGAAGTGGAAAAATTGAATACATGAACTTTAATATGATTCTCGGTATCTACCTATTTTGGTCATATCTGAGATAAATATTTGTTTCAAGAATGGATGATCATTTTATTTGAATGATGGTAATAATGAGGGGCAGAGGAAACCTGAGACCCACGAGAAAACTTGGAAGAACCCGCATTATCCTCTTCCACTTTTGCATGAATCGACCGGTATTTAAGTGCGATACCTAAAAGTGTAAGTCGTGAGGTCTAGCCATAACCCTATGTGTCATTCAGTTGGAACAAAAGTTCTTGAGGTTTTACTGCATTCGCTAAACCCCTGGCATCTGAGAACTGTAAATTGCCGTTCAGCAACGTCTAATGAGAAGATGAATCACAGAAGAGGTGGTATCCTTCACCAAAAGAACATCCTTATCAATGTAACGAGCAGACATTGCAGGCTGACTGAAAGCTGGATAGTATCACGAATAGACGTTACTTCCAAACCTTTAACATCCATTGAAATTCATGAATTTCAATAAATTATATACCAGTAAAAATATTAACATCAAATTGCTGTTATAAAGCGGTCGCATCGAATGAAAAAATATGTGTGTATATTTATATTTATGAATATAATATAATTACATATAATATATATAATTAATAATAATATATATAATTAATAATAATATAATACATATATAGGTATAGTAAATAAAAGATGTCTGGTATCAACAATTTAGTTTGTTATTAATCGTTTCGATGGAGTAGCGGTCATATTCAGAACTTGCAGCTTTCGGGCTGAAAACTAAGTTCTGAGGTATTTTGAGAGTGTGTCTCAAAATACTCGTCTGACACTCTGAGGATGATCGCTACGTGATCGAAACGATCATTAGCAAAATAAATTGTTGATACCAGACATATTTTATTTGCCATACTTAAATATTTAATGTATCTACCTCACCAGCGATCTAATTAATAAATATAATTGCATATTTCTTAAAACATCAATAATTTATAACAATATTAATTTTGCGTTTGTGTTCACAAATCTTTTATGAATATATTTTTTACGAATTAGCATTTTTAGTTTGAAAAGAAAAAACTTTTTCTCGAAAACGAGGACGGAAAATGAAAACATGTCATTTACATGTGTAGAGTTCTACTTTGAAAAACTGAATTAAGCGCTCTAATAACGCAGTAAATTGAAACTAAAAAGAGTAAAATGTAGGTTCTTTTTTTTACTTGGCAATTTATTTGTTAAGTTTTAACAGGAGAGATTTCGCATATTTCTATCTTTGATATTTGTAGTAATATTAATAATAATGAACACACCACTCGGAAACGGTCCTCTGAAATACATGGGTCCATGAAAACGTGCTAGTCTTTGACCTTTTCATCCACCTGAAAGGTCTCTCGAGCGACGCCGAACTGCAGTGGCGTCCCTGCGCGTGGCTGCGCGCTGCGGCTCTTCGCCCGTTTAAACGCGGCCACGGCGGCCAACGACAACAGCTCGCGGCCGGGAGTCCTGTTCTATCGCGCAGCCTTTCCCCACCCCACCACATGCCACCCCTCCCCCCACATCCCCCCTTCCGCTCCCCCTTCTACGCTTCCTCCCACCCTGTCCCGCTTTTACCATCTCCCGCCATTGCCTTACCAACTCATGCCACTATTGCCCCGCCATGACCCTACCGTGTTCTACGCTAACCTTCCTCTACTCTCCCGCTCCGCATTCGCCATGCCCCACTCCACACGTCCCCCTCTCACGGCGCCCTCGCCTCGGCCCGCGCCGCCCACGCTGTCCCGCCCCAGCCGCCCCATGGCAGCGACCCGCACCTGCCCCGCCCCCTTTCCCACCTGACCGCCACCCGTTCTGTTCTCTCACGTAGCGCTCGCCGGCGCCGCCACCACCGCCACCGCCGCCACCACCGCCACCGCCGCCTCCACCGCCGCCGCCGCCTCCACCGCCGCCGCCGCTTGCTATTATCCCAGGCTTTGAGGTCGACGGCGCGAGACAGCCCGTTGACACAGCCGTGTCGATCCTCGACAGCGCCGCCCCCGGCACGGCCCCCGCGCGCGCGCTAGTTGATTTTGCCGTTCGATCGCCGGAAAAAGTCATTGCGTCACGCGCGGCTCGCCCGTACGCCGCCCCGCCCCCGTCGACAAGAGAGAGATCTGTATGGACTGGCCCTTTGGCAGCAGAATTTCGATATCCGAGTTAACGCGTTTCGCTAAGGGATGAGAGAGGACTTCACTGTTTTTGACCGCATTACAGAAGCGACTAATTGCGATCAGGGAGCGTTTGAGTAATTTCACGCATTCCGACTCGGTTGAAACGCCACTGCTTCAAGCACATGGCTGCATTTTCTGGAGTCGTCATGCCGACAGGTACTGGAATTGTCAATGTGGGACGATTCATTAAGTTAATCAGTGACACTGTTGTAGAAGAATGCTTTTGATAAATTAATTAACATGTTGCAATGCCATGCTAGCTAGTAGTTGAATACTTTTCATTGTCCGAGGTATTTTGATCCAATTTGTTATCTTGCTTTCTCGCAATTGACATTGTATATTTCGTAGAGACAACGAAAATAGTTTAAGCGTGTTTAGCGACAATTGCACTTCTAAATAAAAGTAGTGTCAGGGTTTTTTAAACTATTTCTTACAAATTATCACTAAATACATTTATTACCATTCTCAATAAATATGATTATGACTGCTTCATAGCGAAAATAACCATTATACAATTTGTTACCAGTTTCAAAAAAATGACTTCATAATTTTTACTTATTTAATGACTAATTAATGAGTGCAGAAGTACTTTTTACCATTCATTAAGTTGAAAATGACGGAATATACTCTAGTGTAATGACATGACATAATTCTTTGCCGAGATTCTACACGAACACTGGCAGAGAATATATTTTCGAGAGAAGACGTCTTTTGTTGCCACTATTGGATACTGCTACTTCCAAATCTAAAACATCTGTCTACTTATCGTCACTTTCCTTCAATTTTTAAATGCCAATACATTTTAAATATTTATACATTAGCCCAGTTTTGAATTCGAGACTTAATTTCCTTTATTTTTTTATTTTTTGTGAAATATGCAAACAATATTCCTCTTTGATGATCATCATTTGTTCTTATACTAAAATTATCTTTGAAAAACTCTTACAATTATTGACAAGTTACATTGTCATTACTTTATGTTACATTACATTGAATGTTGAATACCGTTAACTTTATCACTATTTACCAGGGGTAATTTCTGAGTCGGTTAAAGATTTGCACAACCACCACTTCCCAAATTTTTCCACCAATTCCTTCAATTGATTTGCTAAGTCGTTCGCTGATTGCTTTAATTGAGAAGATAAATTACTATTTCTGCAAAAGCATTTGTGCAACAATTTCTTTCAAGTTTCCCGCTCTTTCGTTCCTGCCGGAGCGGACGGTCGAATTCTCGCTCATTATTCATACGCCCCCATCTGCTAAGCTAGTACGTGACCGACCAAAATTTTGATGTGGTATATAACGTTTGCAGTGCTCCTTCAAACGTGGGATGACGTGAACCGTAGTGGTTTAGTATAGAGTTAATGGTGATACTGAAATTTTGATCTAAATCCTTTCGATATTCCTAATCTCTATTCAAATGCAGATATCACAGAAGAAAAGAAGTTTTACAAAATCACATTGAAAACATATGCATTTGGATACATAATAATCATGGATGGATCTCAAGATATAAAATACAAGAATAATAACACTCTCCAAATGAATGTATTGCCTCCATCAGTCATTTTTTCTCTGGGACAGATAAAACTATATTTATCCCAAGAGGCGCTTTTATCTTTGTTATATGACGAAGATTTAAAAGATTTTGAGAATAAATTAATATTCATCATTAATACAACAGTCTCAATATTTAGCCTACCCTACTTATGGTTTCAGATTCTTTAAGTAGTATGGTGAATTAAAGTATATAACATGAATTAGAGCTCAGAAACTCTCAGTTCAAAGCATCTAAATTTTCATTATGATCCGAAAAACTATGTATCCAATAATATGTTAATCCTTAAAGTTTCTTATATTTTAAACTGACTAAAATAAATAGAATCGTCGTTTTACGTGGGACAGAAAAATATGTGATATGCGTATTAAAGATACGTAGAATGATTAGTCTGTTCGCAGAACATAACTTTTGTTATTTTAAATTGATTTGGCTCATATTTGAAACTTCTGGGGCATTGTTATAGGCCATTAAGATATCACTTTGAGTGTTTGATCATTTGTGATCTATGTGTATCAAAGCACTTCATCTGTTACGCTAATAAGATGGGCAGCTTGTCAGCGACACACTAGCTCTCTGTACCTCTCCAATCGTGCGTCGGAGTACTGACCGTGTTGAGTGAAGAGCTACTCAACTATGATGAGCGTGTATTCTGGTTTTTCACCCTTCGTCGGGTAAATACATTGCGCGTTTGCTCGTAGAATCAAACCGTTCAAACGATTCAATTATATTTTCTCTTTGTATTTGAGGCATTAGGTAACAGTTTTATTTTGAGGGAAGAGAAATTTGTAGGAGACAACAAAGAATGGAATATGGGATGTGACGTCTTCAGGCAGCAAAAGACATACACGTCTTTATTTGTTTCAGTTCCTTACGAGTTTTTACATATTGAACATTTTATAATCTCTTGCAAGGATCATAAAAAATGGCAAACAATATACATTGGTACAGAATAAATGCAAACATGGAAATCCAGTATATTTCGCTTCTTCATTATTTTTGTCACTTAATAATTTTTTAATAATCTTGTCCCCTAGAATTCTCTTGATTACTTCCATAAGACCCGTACACGTAAATTATTTCAAAGATGTGGAATGTGATTTTACAAATAATGTATATGAGTTATTAATAACAGTTTAGTAAATACAAAAATAATGGTAGTTGTTCTAAGTAGAGTAGTTGGTCGAGACAATGATAGATTGAGGGCGTATGCTCAAATTCCGTGTGCGTTATGGACGTATTTCTACGTTTTCTCTGGTTTGGTTGCCATTTTATAGCTACATGCCTCTCATTTCCAACAGCCGTTCGCGTATAATGCAATCAAGTTCTTTTTATCTTTATTCATATTTTAAATGTGTGTATTGTGACCACCCGTTTTCCTAAGTGTAAAGAACGAGTCACATTTTACTCCGAGAGCGTCAACTAAATTTGGAATGCGTGCTCTACGCGGATAGAGACAGTAAGGAATTTGGCAGACGATCGAACGCCTGTACGAGATACTCCCCGATTAACGAAATAGTCTTTTCACTGAAGGCAGGCAACGTGAGTTGATGTAGAAGCTAAGAGACGTTCTGTCATGCTTCTATACCACATGGCAACTGTATATTCCGACAAGCGAGATTCACCACTCCGAATAAAAGGAGGTAAATTGATTTCTCATAAATATACATTAATTGAATGGAATTTATTACGAAACGGAGTCAGAGTATCGTTTATAGTATGATTTATTACGTCGTGCACATGACACATATCAGCTGTTAAGGTTTCATCCAATCGGGAACCTAAATATCGCTCATTATGAGTCCGTTCAAGCTCCCGATTGGATGAAACTGTGAACAGCTGATTTACTTCAAATGCACGGTTAAATAATACCGGGTATAGCATACGTTGCAAGGGGAGGTGATGGATGCGTGCAGGCATCGGCAGGAGAGAGAACTCGTATGCATGTTTGTTCTCTCTTTTTTTCAGTATATAGTGTACTTATTTGGTGTATGGGTACTTATGAAACCGTAAAGCGACGTCTTCATCATTCAAGGGCTGATGCGGATGAAAAAAGTACAAATTCTAATTTTGAGAACAGGTCTGAGGAAAACTGTGGGAACTGTTGTGGACAGAAAACATCAGATTTCTCCTCCCGTTGGTATAAACGTAAGGCCGTTACCATTCAAAATTTCAGCTAATAAGGACACTCGCCAGCTAAACGAATATATTCAGATGTTCGAATAGATATGACCTAATTGAAAGATTGAAAATAAAAGATAGCATAGAATCAATCTACATCCATGAAGTTAGTAAATAACCGATGCTGTGATAGAGTAAATTAGTTAGGCAAAGTTATTTTAATTACAGTGCGAATCCAGAGAGGTTAAAGCATATTCAACAAAGGTGTTATTCAAAATTATGGTATTTAGAAAAGAAGTGTAATACATTTATTGAACTGTGAGAAATTGTAATTGTGTATAGGGATTTTATCCGAGGTTATGGATTGTTAGATTCAGTGATTCAGATACTGGCCTGTGTGGTAGTGTAGAGCATTCAAATGTAAATGTAAGTAAGGAGTGAACACAGGACAAAGAATAAGGAAAGATTGCTTGCGATCTATGGCCTGATTGTGAGAGTACTTCTCCGGCATTCGGCTGGTATTGTTCGGATAAACTACAGAAAACTACTTACTAGAGCAGCCGGCCGCTAGAATTCTCCTCCCGACAGCGACTGAACTCGACCTAGCTACATAGGTAGTGTCAAAAATCCTGCCCCAATCGGAATTCGAACCTAGGACCTCCCGGTCAAAGGCGCTGTAGTGACATCAGTTAAAGCCCGGAGGAACTCTCCCGGTACAAGTGTACCTTCAGTAAATGAAATTTCACAGTATTATTTTCTTCGAAGACACTTGTCGCCTCCGGCTCCGAGCAAAATTCAACAGAGCTTTGTCGTTCGTCGTGTTTGTACTACAATTCAAAACTTGGAGCTTAAAATCTCCTATGGCTGGCATGAGGGAGGGTTGAGGCTGGGTTGAGGAAAGTGTCTTTGGAGAGCAGTTGAATTTAGCGGAATATTAGAAAGATTTTCCTCTGCAATATTTGTGAGAAACTGCGAACTATTATTCTTTCAGAGTTATATTTTGTAGACCGAAGATAGGAGACGTACTCTCCTCACATACACGCGCGTTCGCGCGCGCGCGCACACACACAAACTCACGTTCCGGTTCGCATTGTGGAGATAATGAAAAAGGAAGATCGTCTGCGGCACTTAGCCCGCTTAATTAGGTGCTGCTTCAGCATTGACCAGGAAATTATCAGATAAACCACGGAACCTAACAGGCAGAGCAGTCGATGGACGTGCTCGATACTTGCAGGCAACGCAAACTCGCTGATGTACAACACAACATGTATATTACCCACAGCTGGTGGGATTCCAATCCGTGTCCTCCCGGCCAACGGCTTAATGAGTTGCCTCTATGCTTGCCAGTACAGAGGGAAATTCAAGCTTGACATTGTTAATCAAATTACACATTGAAACGTCTGGATTTCATACTTATTTAGGAAAATACATTCTCAATACATACATTTAGTTTTAAAAATGGTTTAATTGAAATAAACTATATCAGAGATGCTAAAGAATGCAGAAATGTTTTCCGCCTGTCGTATCCTTTATTAAACGTTCTTTTATTTTACTAAATTCGTATTTTCTTTTCTGTTTGGTAATCCGCTTGAAATAATTAGAGGAACTATAATAATCGAATAAAATAAATCAATGTTGAGACCGTATATATAGATTAACCTGCAAACAATTTGAAAATTTTGCTCCCCATTCTTTGGAAATAATCATGGAAATATCGACGAAGCTCTTGCTGCCTCTCCACAGTGGCTCTGAATTAACTGTGTTTTACGTTTACAAATATTTCCCATAGACTCCTAAAAGAAAGACATGCTGGCGCTCCGCTGAATCGTACATTCACATGTGCCGCTATTTCTCCTGCATGTTTTGTTTCGAATGTAGAGAATCTAACGCCGGGCAAGGGATATAATATGTAACAGAATGTCGCTGCACTGAATCGTATAGAATAGACAAAACTTTACTTCAGACCAATTTATATTTACAAAAAGTACAAAAAATCCTCGGAGGAATCCAAATGCAAAGTTCATTTAATTAATGTTTCAGCTGTTTTGAGAAGACCTTGGAATATGTTTCGCATTGTAATATGCCGTGATCCGCTGTCTAAAGTAACATTGCGCGAATGCTCCATGCCAGTCATTAGGCTGCTAGACAGACGATGACAGGATGGAAAAGGCATTAAAAATTTCAGTTAGTTTCTATCTCAAATTATCACTCAAATTATTTTATTATTGTGCCACTATAATTTAATATTGGATTCGCCTGAATAGGTTCAATATAAGTACGATTCTATTTAAAAAACAAACAGATTGTCCTCGGTATTTCTTCAAAACGACTGGCAAGAATGTATACATGTATCAAATGTTCCATAGTGCTTCTCTGAACAGTATTGGAATATCTGGTAAAGTTAAAGGCAAGAGTTGCTAAAGTTATGTTACTTACCATGTATAAGAAGCGTTGCGATTTATTTGGAGAATACAACAGTCAATACGTAAAACCACAGCCTTAAAACTACAATCTTTAGCGCGTAAGACGGTGATATTGAATGCTGTTATAACGCAATTATCATTGAAAATCCAAGAACATTTATTTCTTAAGTTATTATTCTGAAGATAATAAATTTTCTTGCTTTCGAAGTTGAAACCAAGAATTACGCTAAACGCTAATGCTTGTGATAAGTCTGTATCTAAAAGAATGTGTGAAGTTCAATTTGAAATATTCTAACGAAATATTCTAACATTTTACATCGATTTTACATTTTACAAAAAAGAAGTAAATGTAACTTCAAATTAACTTCTACTCACAGCACGTCACATATAGTTTTTAACTGTTTTTGACGTAAATGAATAAATAAATAAATGAATAAATAAATAAATAAATAAATAAATAAATAAATAAATAAATAAATAAATAAATAAATAAATAAATAAATAAATAAATAAATAAATAAATAAATAAAATATAAATTAAAAAATAAATAAAAAATAAATAAATGAAGTAATATAACCTCCTTAGTTTAACACTCGTGACAAAAGCAAAGCCTTTCTCAAAAAATACCATTTCATTATATGCAGGTAATAAACAACGCGGATCACACTCGTAGCCTTGATTTCCCTCTCGTGTTTTCCCAATCGATGGTAATTTTCGCAGTTCCGAGGGGGAAATTAGCACTTCATAATATTAATGACATTCCAGGCGAATTTCGACCAATTCATATCTCCAGTGTAATATTAGTGCATTGTGTCTAATTCAGAGCTTGGTATAGAGGTCACTGCAATAGCTCTGAGCACGTGTAAAGGTGAACAGTGCGTCGAGATCATTCTTGTTTTCTGGTATGTTAGATATAATAAAGGAATAAGGTCCGTATTGTTCACGTTTTGTGAGAATTTTAATACACAACTTGGTAGCATTTAAGTTCTTTGATACGTTGAATCACATCCTCTCAAATCTCGTGAACTACGTTTGGCACGTTCATATAAATTTTACTCGTATTGGTGTACAATTGAGGATAACTTGAGCTGCGACGATGGATCGAACATATTTCGGAGATTCGAAAGCGTGCACTATCCGATATTACGTGTCTGGAATGCAATTGTAAAGCTTTGTTTGGATTTCGAAAGGACGATGAACATGATTTAGCTGAAACATTTTATTGTTGTACAAATATTTCGTAGAACTACACACTTAGAAATCTAAAAAGCAGATGTTTGGTATGACTTCATACCAATCTCGGCATTTCACTTTACATGCATTAATTTTAAAATAATTATTTCACTTTTGTTAATTTTCAAATGTATAAAATTTGTCTGAAGTAATTCTTTGCATTTTTCTTAATAAGTAAAAATAATAAGAATCATAACATGATGATTGAACTATGGAAAATGTGCGTCACAAAAGCATGTAAAATTTCTCCCAATAGGTTTTCTAAAAAAAAATTGCAGTTCGTGAAACGACCCTTACAGGATTTTACGGGAATCAAAAGAACTTCCATCAATCCTTGAGGCAGAGAACGTTTCAAGAGAGCGTCTCTGAAAACACTTGGACACCAGCTTTCACACCCAAGTCGTCGTCTTAATTGTTTAGACGAGTCAGACCCTACTGAAAATCAAAAACGGTTAAAGGCGTTTATTCCCTTGTCAATCTTGAAGTAGAAAATTAATGATACCAGAATTTTCGTGTTTTCAGAACGGTAATAAAAGCACGAAAATAAGGTTAAAAAAAGTAATTTTCAAAAATGTGGCGTTCTGTTCGTTAAATATTAATCTAAAATTATAAGTCAAATTCTTTTTCAAGTTTCCAGAGAAACTTCTGGTCCTTAAACTACATTGAAGTGGCAAAATTTAATCAAATTAAATTTAAAATCATAACGCTCAAAACAACGTAGTTTATGTTGAGTGGTTAAAGTACCGAGAAAATATTGCTCTCGCAGCACAACGCTAAAATCTTCGCTCCCGCTGCGAGCCCCTTAGCACCCGGCGCGTCGGCTTGTAGCCACGTCGTAACCCCGTGTTCTGGAAAGAGAAACTACCGGCGCGTTGCAACTAGCATTACGCCCTACATCTGCATTAACGCCGTTAGCCTTCGCAGATACCTCCGCACTCCGAGGCTGTAATCTTGGGAATAGTAATTGGCTTCGTCCACTCAGCCGGATTGAACTGCATCGCCCGCCATCCCACTCGCCTTCTCCTTCACCCCTCCATGTTTCTACGCCCCGCCCTGCCCGCTTCCTGCGCCCCTATCCCCGCACGCTGTTCGCTTCCCCGCCCCTCCCCTCCACTCCTCACGCCCACCACTCCACCCCGTCAGAGTCCGCCGCTCCCCGCCCCGCTCGTCCCACTGCGCTCCGCGCCGCGCCCCCCATTCAGCATGCATCAAGGCTTCCTGAATAAAACATACGCGAGATGACGTCACTGAAGCCGCTCGCGTGCGCGGTGTCCGTCCGTTGCGGAGCCGTAAGCGGCTTACGCTGACGACGCCCCGACGGCCACATCGGCCCTGGTCGTCACCGCCACCTGCCCCATCACCGCCGCTACCTCTACCATTGGCATGGGTGTGGCTACTTCTGCCGTTCCCTCCGGTTGAGTTCCGTCCCTTAGCTTAGAGTCAGCATTGTCGCTGCCTCTGCAGCGAATCTGACAGGGAGGTCCTAATTTCGAATCATGATGATGGCGTATAGTACGATACACGACGCTAGCTAGCTACATAGCTAGGGGAAATCCACCCGCTGTGTGGAGTCGAATTCTAGTGGCCGGCTGCTCTGACAGTTTTCCGTGGTTTCTACGATCAATATCAGGTGAAATCTCAATAAACGGGCCACAGAGACTCTTTCTCTCTTGCTCTCGCTTGCTCGCTATCTCTCACAATCGAATACATACACAACAGCACCACACGCCTGATACCGATGGAGAACCTAGAGTTTGTCCAGGCTGGGGAGGTTCCCCGCTCAGAAGGTGATACCTGGGGAAGGAAATCCTCCGCCAGACGACGTTTAAGTCGGTGCCAGATCTCATCATCCAGTGGGAGAGAAACACCACTATCTACAGCGATAAAACACTCTTTCTACTCTAAAGAGATTAGTGACTGAAGCAGTTGGCATGCTCGGAAACATCAATCAATCAATCACTGCCGTTACCATTGCTATCAGTATTTCCGTATCCGTTGTCAGCCCCATTGCCGTCACACCGTCGTCTCCTTTGCCGCGGCGTCCGCTTTCCACTTACTAACGCGGCCTCCACCATTGCCACAGTCGCTCACCCGCTCACCCGCTCGCTCACCCGCTCGCTAACCCACTCGCTCACCCGCTCGCTCACCCGCTCGCTCACCCGCTCGCTCACCCGCTCGCTCACCCGCTCGCTCACCCGCTCGCTCACCCGCTCGCTCACCTGCTCGCTCACCCGCTCGCTCACCCGCTCGCTCACCCGCTCGCTCACCCGCTCGCTCACCCGCTCGCTCACCCGCTCGCTCACCCGCTCGCTCACCTGCTCGCTCACCCGCTCGCCTGCTCATCCGGTCGCTTCATAATGCGAGAAGTCTTGCCCGGCTTTCAGCCAGTGCACCTGTCGCCTTCGCCTTCACGCGTCTGGCTTCTGTCCAGTGCGTTGGTATGTTATTTCCCTGAGCGACTCCGGACCTCTTCCACTACAATGCGTTTCTTTCACTGCCTCGTTTTTCGAAGTTATTGTTATCATGACACTGGAGTTAAGAAACTACTCACAGAAGTAGAAAAGTAGTAATAGAAAATTCCCAGACAGAAGGCTAAAGTTCCATGTTCGATCTGCTCACGTCTGGTCAGATTGTATTTATTTACTTATTTATGTACTTATATGTTTTGGTAGTTTTTCTTCATTATCCGGCCCATTAACTGCAAACGTCATTGAGTCACAGGAGTGATGATCCAACCAGTAGACGTTTGCAATTTTTGTTTTTGAGTTATCGAGAAGTGAAAAATCTGCTCTCCAAGATAATGTGTAATATAGTAATGTCGTGGAGCTTGAATAATTTTGGCGACAAAAATTGAAACAAACGAGTTTGAGAGCAAATTGTTCAAGTCTTATTGGAAAAATGTTGTTTCCATATTGTAACCATGGAAATGAAATAAAATAAACGTCCTTTTCGATGATCTCTCAGTCTTCGTCACTACAAGTGGACGTTCTTCATACAAGAGAAAACACACAAGTAATAAATGATTGCGATATGCCTCCGTCACGCTTTCATCGACCTATCCGCCCTCTCCCAGCCAGGCCCTCGCCACCACTTCCGCCAGGAATGGAAGTGACTAAACCCGTGCACTAGAGCGTCTGGCCCAGCATGTCCGGTGCGGCTACCGTGAGCAAGAGCCCCGGAATTAATAACAATCTCACAAGAGAAGGATATTAATATCAAAGGTTATTAAATTGTGAGAAGACATTTTGCGAGATGCGTGGTTTAGGATTGATACCTACAAATATTGCAATCTGTTTAATTATGAAGATTTCGTTTCTTCGCTAGGAAACCGCGACTGGCTTGTCTTTATGAATACTATTATCTTATAAATGACAATGAAGGCATTGATTACAGGAGTGAGAACTTTGTTAATTGTATGTGATGACGAAAGATCTGGGTGCAAAAGAAATGAAGAAAATACGAATATTTCAAGAACTCACTAAATCAATAATAGAGTGGCGACAAAATCTACACACGGTGGAGTGTCATTTTGAACTATCATTTTCGTTTTAAAGTGTGCTTGCAAAGCTGTTATGAGCAGTGTCGGATTTACCGTTAAGCTAAATAAGCTACAGCTTGAGGACTCGGAGAACGAGGGGCGTAAAAAATTATTAACAAAATTGCAAATTTACTGAACAAGTATTATGAAAATATACTTACACAAATTTATAATTAGTTCCCTTACATAAATAAAAATTAAATTTAATATACTCGCTGTTGTAGTAAAAAACATATTTATTCTAAGACTAGCGTTTACGGTCTCATGTATTACATTTTGAACTTGTCGAGTGCATGAGAAAATCCGTCACAGCGATCTGAATGGCTGATTGAAATAGTCTTTTTTCATATACCCGACGATTGACGTATTCAAACGCAAACATTGGCGTTTCAGTACCACATTGAGACTGCCTCGCGAATTTTTGTTAATTTAAATGGTTACAAATTGTACAGGTAAATTATAATTTAGAAAACTTCAAAGGATTAAAAACTAGTATCGAGATACTACGGGACAAGACACTCTCATTCACTAAAAGTAATGTTCAGTCAAAATGATAAGCTCTGAGAATTTAGCTTTCGACGATACTATTTCGGTTTTTGTGAATAAAAAATCGCATAAACGGCACTTTTAGTCAGTTTTGATGTCATTAATTATTAATAAAGTGTTGAACTATGAGTAATAGCACCTAATGTGGCATATAAATGGTATTATGATGAATACGATTGTTATCGGTCCTTCAATTTAAATTTTGAATAAAATTATTATTTGAAGGCGTGATTTAATAATTCAATTAATTTTTAGTAAAACGCTTAAAATTTCCAATCTCACAAACGTCATTATTGCCAGTGAAAAGAGGACCTTAAAAATATTTTCGCTTGGAGCCTCGAAAATAGTAGATCCGCCGCTGTGCGGGGGGGGGGACTGATGGGGAAAGGGAAAAGGGGATGAAGATGCGATGAAGGGGGAAGGGTGATGAGGGGGGAAGGGGGGAAAAGGGATGAGGAAGAGAAGTGCGTGTATGTGTTTCAGGCCATTAAACTTCGGAAATCGTCTGTTTTGCTTTTATCTAAGAGTTCAGCTTGTTATAACTTTCACATATTAGAGATAAAATTGTTTCGCATTGTTGTATAGGTACTAAAATCTCTACATTAATTCTAATTGTCTAAATATTATCTTTAATATTATTTCCATTGGTAATGTCCCACACTTATTTCTGAGCGTGGGCATTGGAAGGGGCTTGCAGTTTGACCAGTCCTCTTTCCCGGTTAGATGATTTCCGTGCTTTGCCTTTACCATCCACTAATTGGCATATGATAGTATAATGGTTATAGGTGGTAAAAGAAGATGTACAAATACATACAGAGGGAGAAAATAATTAAAAATTACCGAAAATATTAATGGAGTTAAGGAACGCTTAATAATTTTATTTTATTACTAAAATAATCTAACATATGTTAAGAATTAGTGTTATAACTTAACTTGAAGTGAAATTGTAACTTTGTCGCTAATAAACACGTAGGTTGATGTGACTTAAAAAATCGTCACAGCCACACGGTGAAAACTACCATGCACTACTCGGGAGTTGACCCCGCAGTCTTCGTCTGTGCGTATTTGCACTCCGCTCCCCGCCCCCGCGCCACCAAGGCCGGCTCGGTGTGCATTAATTTCTTTAATTTGAAAGCGATGCGAAACAAGTTCCACTTGGAGAAATAACAGCAAAGGCCTGCGATCCGAGTGATAAAGTATAATAACCGGGAGTTTCGGAGCGCAACCGGAGCGCGTTAGCGACCGCAGGGCCGGGGCGCTTGCAAGGCCGGGGAAATTAATCGACGGTCGCGCAGTTGCACGCGCCACTGCACGAGAGGAACGCGTACGAATTGTGTGGGCGAATAAATTTAGAGTGTAGTACAATATTCGTTTTTTTTTGTGCTTTGTGCTGGGTGGATCCTGCAAAGAGCAGAAAATAGAAGATCAATCTCGTCAATTCCAATGACGAATTACGGTAGATTATTATTTTGATTCACTTTTTGACATGACGGGGTCATTTTTATAAAAATTTTGCTACTTTCGTAACAATTAAATAAGTCTTGATTTAGAATTGAACAGTGAATAATCTTCCTTGAACGTAGTCGTTCTGTTGAAATGTCATTGCCTTTTATAGCTATCGAGTAGGGCAGGGTGTACAACTTGTAAGGCCGCAAGGGCCACACCTAAAACCTTTAATATGGTTGTGGGCGTATTTTGATTACTCGGGCGATTCACACCTGACTTCCCAGAATTGTTGATCTTAACACTTTGCCCAACTGCTCTAAAACAGGGGTGGGGTGGAACCATGCGTAGTATCAGACTTTACCATGCATAACGCAGGGAAACACTCTGTGATTATTTTTAATTTCTGAATTTTCTAGAAAAAATCTTAAATATAAACTTAACACATTTTTACATAAAAGTTGATCCCGCCTCTGCGCGTGCGTTAGGTGCACAATATGTTGTCCGACACGGATGAAATGGATTTTCAATTATGACTAATAACCTTTCGCGGGTCAAACTAGATGACACCGCGGGTAGCATGCGGCCTGCGGGCCACCAGTTGGACAATCCTGGACTAAGGTTTCGGGACAAGCTGCGTAACCTTCGTGAATTCTCGAGGTGTGATTATGCAGTTCGGATACCGGCACCGGCCATTAAAGTTTATTTTCAAAAAGGCACGAAGAAACATGTGATATTACACAATGACTTTTTAAATAATAATATATGAAGTTTGAGTTAGTAATCAGGCATGTTTAAGATATTTTACCATCGTCTGTGGTTTTATAGCACACATCAAGTAACTAAAATAATTCTACATTCCTTCATTGCAAGAATGTAAGAGAAATGTCATTAAAGTATCCCCTGAGCGAGTGAAGAAGCTATGAAGTGCTTTACGAAAAAACGGGTCAGGGCGGGCGTGGCTCTGCTATTTCTCTTCTCCTATCGGCAGTAGGCAAGATGTTGATCGTCCAATTTATTTCATCTTTCCGCTTTCAGCAATCTCTAGAAGTGCTGCGAGTTCTTTAATAGATTGCACGTACTAGAGGGACATGGAAACGTAGTGAAAGGCTGCGTGTGAAGACAAATTTGTAAAGAGAGAAAGAAATATTGACACCAGGAAAGAGTGTCAGCTATCAAGTACATTGGAAAACATAACATAAAAACGTAGTGGACGAGACGTGGGAATAAAAGAGAACAAATGCAAAAGAAAAAGAGAAAACTTCGAAGGTAGACGAGAAAGGTTTATGAAAATAAACGCCGAAATGCAAACAAACGGTGCCAGAGGCAAACTCGAAGTTCAACGCATCTCGTATATTGCGCTTTCGCATAACTTAGAAAATATGCATGCTCTCTGAAAATGCATATTGCAAAAGTAAAGAATCGTCCGCCATGAATCAGTCAGAAGGTTTAAACGGCACCACATTCGACACGCAACGATCAATAGATATCTCTCCACGGCTCATTTCGTGGTCCCTCCCATCGCGAGCGTAGACAGATGGGCCAGCGACATTGCGCGGGGGGCGGGGGCGAGAGTGGAGGGGAGAGGGGTCGCGAGCGGGGTGGGGGATCAGGGGAGGGGGCGGTCGCCGCTGAAAAGGCGATCGGCGACCGCGGGGTAGCGGTGGCGCGTCGAGTACAGACTCCACTCACACGTTCGCTCGTCAAACATGGACGTGTGGTGGCGGCAGCGGCGGAGGTGACGGTGGTGGCGAAAGCAGAGGTGGCGAACTGTGGCGTGGAGTCCGCGTTTCCCTCGCCAGCCAATCTAAACGCAGCCTCACAAACAAAACCAAACGGCCTAGCCGCGTGGTATTAGGCAATGTAATTTATATTTGTAAAAATGACTTACTAAATAAAAAAAACAACTAAATGTTCGTTCGCACCTCCGGACCACCTCGATCTAATTTTCGTCTCTTAACTTCTCTTTCCTCCTTCACCCGATATCTCCCGCCTACTCTTTATCACATCCCTTAACATTCTCTTAAAGCCCACCTCTCATCACTGGCTTTCGCCGAATGCATCGCGACCACTTCCCACCATCATTCGCTATCTCTCACCATCCTGCTCTTTCTGACCCTTCCACATCCCTCCGACTATAATCTCCCTTTGCAGCCTTCTACCAATTTCCCTCTCCTCTCACCATCTGTCGCCATCCCTCAATAGCTCCCGCAACATCTCTCTAATTCCCACTGAGAGCTCCTCCACAACAGCTTAAAACTTGTCTCGTCTGGCGAGATGATACCTGAAACGAAAAATACCCGCAAGTTCACGTGTAGGTCAGCACCGGATGTAAGCATTCTGCGCGAGAGAAACAATGACGTCTCTCGGTTTTAAAAAGACATTCTCAACTCTAACGGGACTAATGATCGTAGCAATTGACACGCCCCGATACATCAATTAACCGCCCCCTCCCATGCTCGGCTTTTTCGGCCCATCCCGATCCCTCCAGCTTCCACCCCCCCCCCGCACCACCAGTTTCAATCTTCTTCCAACCCCTCAAGACCCTAGTACCCTTCTCGAACGTTCCTGCCCTTTCCTCCCCTCCTACTCTACCTTCCTCACTTCATATCCTTCACATCCTTTCATATCCGGCCACATCCTGCAACATCCCACCACAGCCTGCCACATAACACGATATCATGTTTATGTCTGCCATATTTGTCGACCTCACAGCTTTTCACGCCACATTCCGGAACTTCCTCCCACGACAGAACACATCACAAAACTTTTCACAACTTCGTACTAATTCCCTTCACTTTCTCCTTCTCATCCTTACTTCTCTCTCTGCGACTTGGCGTGTGCTAAGACCGGTCAACACGTCGTCTGGAAGTTTGAAACGGTTGAGAGGAGTGATAAAGTAGAAGTACTAACGGAAAGCGGACAGTTCATTGTGATCATTTTATACAGATTCTGACTTTGGAGAAAAGATATCTGCCTAAATGTAAGGCACCTACTAAGCTGCCTGAATTCCCACGCAGGGTATCCTTCACAATAAAATTCCTCCAATCGAGGTACTCTTTAGCTTAAGAAAATATTATCCGCGCCTCAATGCTAGTCATATTTACAGAATTGCAGCACTTGAGTCAATGTACCTAACGCGTTGCGCCACGTTGACACTTATTGAGAGTATTCCCGTTCGAAAGCACATAGAATTAGCTCAATATATTATTTATTCTCAACAGCTACCCACGTGCTGTTCCATTTCAAGAATCTTCACGAAGTACTAAAAAGTTTATTTTATTTATCTTATGTCAAGCGCACAGCACCCATAATACAGCAAAGCAGTCCAGTACATTACAATGTGACACCACAACAGTAAAGCAGTCTTCAAAGGGATACAAAATGTAATTATTCCCTATAGGGGCACGTCCAGCTTCTGAATCCATTCCACCGTCGTCGGTGTCAGACACAGGACATTCGCCGAATCCCTATTATAGGCTTTGAGCTCACAACTCTCCACTAAGTGACGCACAGTCTGTGGGGCACCACACTAACCGTCTGTAGACGCCCCACTTTTGAACTGTTCGCGCCCCATTTGAATAAGGAAGTCGCGGATTTCCCATGTCTAGTTCGTATGCGGTTTGTCATTTTCCATAAAATAAAATAAAAACTAAAAAGTTATTTGAGTCCCGTTTCTTTTGTCTCTAATGAATTCGCGCATGTTGTCAGCCTTTTTCAAAGGCCACAACCGGGCGCCTTCCACCTCCTTCAGAACACAAAGGAATCATTATAACTAGCAAAATGCATCACGCATCCTCGATTGGTATCGCCTCTATTATATTAGTAACATTACGAAAGGCTCACCTCTTGCGTCCCTATGCACCCTTTTGACTCCTCAATCAAAAGCAATCTCCGCAGCACGTGACCGCTTCCTTTCTCTGTACGTGCGGAAACCTGTTTACTTAATACTTCGTTGCTTAACGTTCCAAAGAAGTCGCGTTGCTTTCGCCACAAAATCTAGTGCGCGCCTGTAACGACTGGGCGCGGCAACGCTTTGTAACCACTTCATAGAAAACTACTCGACAACTACGCCTTCGTGCCGCCTTCATGCCGACTGTGCGTCATAACGTTTCTCGCCATACGGCTTCTCGCCAACTAATTCGCACCTTCGTGACGTCTGTGCGCGATGTCGCTATGTAACCATTTCATAGTAAACTAATCAACCACTACGCCGTCGCTCTGTCTTCATGACGACTGTGCGTCATTACACTTCCCGCAATTCAGCTTCTCGCCTCTGCCCTTCGCCAACTGCAACCCGCCTTCGTGACGACTGTGAGAGACAACGCTATGTAACCACTTCTTAGCAAACTACTCAACAACTACACCGGGTTCATGTGGACTGTGCGTTTGTACGGTGCTCGCCAGACACCTCGCCTCTGCTTTTCGCCAACTACTACTCGTCTTCATGGCGACTTGTGCGCGACAAGACTATGTAACCACTTTGAAGCAACTTCTTAAATACTTCTACTTCATGCATAAACGCTACAAGTCTTGTCTATATCCACGAGTAGAGAACATAATTCTGTCTACTTGCTACGCCCACTTGGGCTTCAGTCGCTGCACCCACTCTACCGCACTTGACCCACCTGGATGCCGATGGCACGTCATTTGCCCCGCCTAATTAGCGCACCGACGTTCCCTACCCAGCTTCTCAGATGTGGGAAGCTGCCACTGTTCATTGAACTCTAAATACCACTTGCATGAGTGCAATTGTCTCAAGAAAAGTCCATCAATAGTAGTAGAATATCAAAAATTGAAACTTGAAAGTTTCTTCACTTGTACTATAAACATTCAAACTCATTCATGTGTTAACTATTTGTATCATCATTTTCTAAGGTCATCGGAGTTGTCAGTCCATCTCAAATTACACAGCTTCTATTGCGTATATATTTTAAAATAGTATTAAAATGATTTTGTATAACTTTATATTTATTGCTATGACTTGGGAATGTTTACCTGATCTCGCTGTTCCTTAATTTGTAAGCGTAACCACAATAACCCTCATTATCCCATAATAGTGTTGCAGCTACGTACCAAAAAGAAGCGGCATTCTTAAGGGAAATCTTCTGTCCGTCTGTCCTCTGTCCGTTCGCCTGTGAACAACTTTTCGGCTAAACCGTTCAGGCGTTTTTCTCCAAAATTGATATTCCCCAATCGATCTGGCTGATGTCACGGCCCCTTGAATTTGTCAACGATATTTTAATTTAGTGGTAAACTTTACATGAAGCCCCTGGGACATTTTCATAATTTAAAAAAAAAATCACTCCAACGTTTTTTATTAAATGTTTTGTTGAATAGTATGAATGACCTTTAAGAGAATGGTGCAGGACTTTTGTTAATTGAAAACCCGGATTTTTCAAAAATTACAAAAGTTCAAAATTTTTCAAAGTCTTCCTACAACTAAAATATTAAAGATAGAGATTTTTTTGTTGAAATCTGTTCCTTGAAGATATTTTGATAAGGTCGTGTACAATTTTTCAAAAATTTGAGTACTTTTCGCGTAATTTTGTGTGAAAATACGGGTGACAAAATAGGTGCTATTGCAGCACCACTAGTTCGCAAAGGCAGCCAATAACCGTTGCACGAGGACGCAGACTACGACGCGCCCACACGACGCACTTGAGATAGATTATTTACTGTTTTTGAGATCGACAACTACTGTGGCAGGCATTCCCTTAAGTGTACTGCTTGATATATTCCAGGCGGTGGTGGTGTCTCTTGATTGAACCCTATTGGTAAGATTCGACGCCGATTTACATGTCGACTTGCGGAATTGCCTCTTCAGGGAACTAACGCATCGCAGCACAACCTCAGCTACAAGACAGAGCGATACACACGTTTTGCCGTCAATAGAATAGAGACCTTCGGCACCACGTACCCCACAAAACATGCATTCTGAAAACACGTGTTAGAGGAAGTATTTTACTACTTAGAGGAACAACATCCCTTTAATTCTCTTTTACGTTACCAGGAACCGGCAATTAGTTTTTTCTGTCAAAAAATCGCCGATTTCCGTCGACGATTGCAATATTTTCTTTTCTTATGCACCAAGGCGAGAAAGTGAAAATCAGATTATTAAAAAGGCCTCGACTATTTTTAAAAAGTCAAATAGTTTTTGCGTAATTTCTTCTTGCATGCATGATTAGTGATTCCGCGCGCGTCAACTGCTAAAGTCATTAGTACCGTAAGTGTAGTGTTTTTTATAGCGGGGGTGGCGGTGATCTTCCATCGCGGGATGGCCAGATCTGGCGCGGATCTGTGTCGTCTTGTGGGGATAGTCCCCAACCAGGTAACTCTCACACGCGAGGCACTTCCCCAGCAATCTCTAAGCTTCCGACTGTTCTGCCGTCAAGTGTGGTAGTTTAGTGCGTGTGTCTGAGTAAGGGGTAAGTATAGTACAAGAAGAGGATGGAAAAACCGCTCTCGGTCTGTGGCCCGTTTGTTAGGGTACTGCTCCGTCATTCGACTGGTATTGATGTCGAGAAACCACGGAGAACTAACGAACATAGAAACCGGCCGCTACAATTCTCCTCCAGATAGCGGCTGAATTCAACCTAGTGATCACGCTAGTGACGAAAAGCCTGCCACCGTCGCGATTCGAACCCCAAAACCTCGCGGTCAGAGGCACTGCAGTGACATCGGTTGATACCTTAGGCCACCATTTCTCATTGACGTTAATGCAATTTATAAAAAAAATATTTTTCAAAATGGCTCCAAATAACGTCTTTAAATTTTTTCACGAATAGATAACATCTAAAATGGGCAGGTCTCATTTGTTTTGAATTCTCTGAATTTTCGAAAACTACATAAGTTTGTAAATATGGCGATATTCTATAACTTCAATTCGAAATTCGCTGAGAGCGTACCGCGCAGACTTCGCAGTCGGAAGGTCCGGGTTCGATTTCGGGCCGGCCACTCTGACCAGGGTTTTACGTGGTTTTCCCTCGGTCATAACGTGAAGGCTGCGATGGTTAAAAATGCCACAATCACCTCCCACCTGCCTCCTCCCACCATCATCCTAGTCCTTTCACCTATCATCACCATATTACTGCATTCAGCATTCCCTGGAAAAGGCAGGAGGTCCTTGCCTTTAATGGGATCTTAGTTAGCTAATAATAGTAATAATAATAATAAATTATAATTATAAAATATAATAATAACTATAATACTTATAATAATAATATTTATTATTATTATTATTATTATTATTATTATCTCTCACCACGATCTGCATAACCATTGGTCATCTCTAATTTGCAGTACAAGAGAAATGGCAGAGAGAGGGGGGAAGAGAAGGAAGAAAAATACTATACCAAACAAAATTTACATGTCACAATAATATATAAGTAGTAAATATGTTACGGAATTGATAGTGAGTTATGAATAATATGAATATAAAAGTGGGGTTGCCTCTATGTGGGATGTGTAGGGGGAGGCGTGTCAAACATTTCCTAGTTTCGCTGTCAGTACGAAGTTTCTGGGTTTTACGATCGCGTACGTTACATTTTATCTTCAAAACATCTTTTGAAAAAAAAGAGAGAATCTAAAGTGAGGAAAGTGAGAAGTATGTAGTCAAAACTTTGTTTTCCAGGCAGCTTTACAACCACGCATGCCCGGGGCCACAATACCAGGGATATAGGTGTGACGTAATTGTGGTAGAATAGCTTCAAACCGTCACTGATACCGAATGCAAGACATTAAGTTAAAAGCCGAGGAGGATGAAGTCGCCCGAGGGCAACATATGGGTATCGAAGGAGAATACCAATCATACTTTTAGGTCGTGTACAGAGGAAAGATTTTTCTATGCGTGCATGAAATATGAGAATTCTGAGAATTGTGGAAATATCAAGTTGTCGGAGATATCTTTTTTTTTTTTTTTTTCATTTTCGTACACGGTTTCATCTACAGTCGGGGCTGAATTTACATTCTGCGGATTCCCTAGCTCAAAATCGTGCTTAGATTCCCCTGAAGGTAAAGAAAGGTTCAGATCTACTACGAACATCAATTATAATATAATAACTTTGTGTACAAATACAAATGAAAATACACCAATTCCTTACAGAATTCAAAATATAATATATTTTTAATTAAACACATTTTGAATATCTTATCAACAAATTTATTAAATATTTAAAAAATACGATTTAATTCAATTCTTTAGTATTGCACGCCCTTTTAAATAACAATTATTGCACTAATACGATCATTTTTATGACATTTTTTTCGAATATTTTTTTCAATTTTTGTGTCGAGTGCGGGTCCCTCCGTAGAAGGGGACTCTAAACAATTACCGTATATGTTTGTAGATAAATTTGGCATCGCCTGCGTACTTTCGCCTTCCGTACTTCGGTGAGGGGTGGGGGAATAATTTCAGCGGTGCAATGTACACCGAAGGTGTCAGAAACAGATCTATAGGGTACTGTGAATTCCGATTTTCTATCGGGTACTGTGAATTCAGTATCTACATCGATTATCCCCAATATTTCATTCAATTTCTTCCTGGGTTGAACTTGAGGACTTTTTTATTTCCTTAAGTAAAAATGTGCAGAGAGTAGCCTCCCATCGAGATTTGTTCGGGCAAGTTGTTCCACGAGCATCACATCTAGTGGACCGTAAACGAGAAGCCACTTTTTGTTTCTGACCGCCACCCAGTGCAGTCCCTTCACCAGTCACTCGAGGTGGGAGATGTAGAAGAAAGTGATATGAAAGAGAAATGGAAATGAGTGCGTAAATTGATATGCAGGCGACGAATACGTGATCAATAGGTATGAAAACCTCGAGAACGTAAATGGAATATTGGGAGCGTTGATCCCACGTTAAGAGTTCTGTTAACATGGAGCGTTTTTCGAATAATGATGGTATGCAAATTTATTTCACATCATCCTTTAGAAGCATATGTTATATTATATCATATTGCATGATTGTTATCAAACGGAAATATTAAAATGATTCGTTCTACTATTCGTAACAGTAAAATATCCAAAGGTGTAGAAATATCCAAAGGCCTAAGAATAAACTGAGATATGTATAGGGACGTAACTTAGAGTTTACTGCGATAAAGTGTATACGGAATTTTAAGGGATGATTAATAACTTAAAGTAATAACACTATTACTTTTGAATTTTGAATAATGAATGTGAGATCAGACAAAGGGAATGATGCAAACAAAACCCGAAGGAGGTAAGCAGATTTATGTGTTAGCCTCTACCTACTTAAAAATGTTATTTAGCAGTCGCATACCAATGGAAGCATTTTACAGAGCAATTTTTTCTTCTACCTTTGTTTAGGTAACGATAAACGGTTTCATCGTTTGCTATTATAACATTAAATACCCTTAAGTGATAATTTCGTCTTCCAACGCTTATCGGATGTTAAAAAATTCGTTACTCAATATGTAAACGATTTGTGGAAACTCCGACATTCTCTGAAAGCCAGACCTGTCCGTTAACACTTGAAAATCGTATGCTGATGAGAATAACAATTTTTGAGTTCGGAGAAACATAGTGAAATTTAAACTAGTACTTAAAAAAGACGTCGCAATCTGTGTATACCGCATAAATGAACCAGATCAATGGTCTTAACAGTCGTATACCAAATTCATTTCAGTACCCGAAGAATATCAATGACGGGGTTCACGAAGGAACTGTAGTTTTATGTAGTTTTCCATGGTTTCTCCAATCAACACGAGGTGGATGCTGGAGCAGTGCCCTTACAAACGGGCCATAGACCGCGCGCAATCTGTTCTTCCTCTTCCTTTTCCTATCCTCACTCCTTACATACATCACTTATACATACATGTTCTATACTACCACACATGTCGGGCGACCGGTTGGGAACTTATAGAGTATGTCGGCTGGGAGACTGCCCAGCTGGTGGGAGATACCTAGTAGGGGAAAACTCCGCTTGCCGACGGCAGGGTCGGTTTCGGTTCTTACCATTCAGCGGAGGAATATCACCGCCACATCCCTAGGAAAATATGCACTTCACTTCCGAGACTATGACGTCCCCGAAATTATCAATTAATAAATCAAAAACGTATTAAAACATTCTGTTTTTATTTACGGAAAATGCACATTAATTGTCAACATTTTCGTACTTGCCGTTCTTTCCGCGAGAACACAGATAGCCAAGTCTTTTAAAGTATTAGTTCAAATTTCTGTATGTTGCTCCGGCAGCAGCAATGTTATCTACTGATTCTCAAATACGATTTTAACGTGTTCATAGACAGGGCGAGCTGTAAGCGAAATCCGGAGTTTTAATGAAGCGATTACGCATGGCGACGGTTTTAGTTTTATTTAAATCATCCGATAAGTGTTGAAAAATGAAAGTAATTCTTAAGGTTAATGTGGTTTCTCAACATAAAAAGGATTAAACGGTTAATTCGTAACTGCTAATCTAAACAAAGGTAGATAAGTACTATTCTGAGTCCGTTGATGACCCCCTCCCCGTTATTGGTACTCTTAAAAACAATTCTTGGTTCAATAAGTGAGAACATTTCGAAAAAATGGAGGGAGGGGACTGGGTAGATCCGGACAAGGACACGGGGACAAGGTGCGAACTGAACGCGGACCGAGTGTCTGGCCGCGACAGGGATTCGAGCTGGAGAGCGGGCGGGCGGGTCATAGGACACACAGAGAGGGTGTGTCCGGTGGCGGAGAATGGGAGGAGGGGCGCTGACCACAGCGTCAGTGGCGGCGGGCGGCGCTCGCACTGCCCGTGTCCGCCGTTCGGTGAGCATCAATCAAAGTCAGCGTGCCACCGCCGCCGCTGCCGCCGCTTTCGCCGCCGTCCACACTTCGCCCTTTGCCACCGGACCGCCACTCCGCGACGCCCGCACAGCAAGCACCGCTGCCGCCGCCACCGCCACCGCCGCCGCCACCGCCGATGCGCTACCCACCGCATGCCGCAAATCTACAGCATCGCCGACACAAATGCGCCCGCGCCGCAACTACCCGCTGACGGAGATATGGGAGACGGCGACGGGAGCTGCCTGGGTGACATTATGTAAAGGGGTTGGACGGAGATGTTGACCCCCCCAAGTTGCAGTTGCAGTGGCCCTTCGACGTCGTTTTTTGTAATCCTCCTGAACCCCATAAACCACAATGTTTACGTACTTTCTTGAAAGCGTTTCCGTCTTGGTATTGTACCCGTATTGCGTCCATTGTGTTCATTAAAGTAGAACGAAAGATATATTTGTTCTTTTTAGAATGGGATCCAGCGAAATCATGAATTTCTAATTTGAAGATATAAGTGAAATTGTGGGTAATAATAATAATAAGAAATTGTGGGTAATAAGTATAATTATTGAGAGGTTGTATTCATATATGCACTCCTTCCCGTAGTACGTCACAAGTTTTAACTGTTTTTATGTTACGTAAATAAATATATTTTTCGTAAAGGAACAACTGAAAACAATACATGCCATTCATAAATATTTGCTGATGGTAGTGCATGATTATCTAAAATGTGTACATCTTATCAACGTTATAGGAGGAAATTTTATTAACAACTTTACTTATCAAAAAATTCTGTCCACTAGTTTATTTATTTCAAAACGAATTATCTCCGAACATCACAAACACTATATAAGCGACGACAAGATTGGGATCGACAACAGACTGTTTTTGCAGAATATCTTCATTATGTATGCACCAAAATGTTCATATCTCACTTCAGTTATCATAAACCTATAAACATTCTTGTTGTGCCTCAAAGCATATGGAATGCATATGGAATTCAATAGTTTCTTACATGAACCAAACTAGTCCAAATTCGAGATTTTTAACTAGTCATCTGAAACTTAACAGCACATACATGCACAGTAATTAATTTATGATTTTTCCTTGCCTTATGTCTCTAAGAGTTTCGCACTTACGAAAAGAGAATGTCCCAGCAGATAGCGCTCGTTATAGGGTATCACGTTTTGAAATATCTCAATATATGGAATTGTAGACTCGTTTAATTGGCAACGAAAATATCATTAATTTTTCACTACATTTTGTTCTAAGTACCAATTCTGAAAATATGATGATCAAATGGTAATAAAGTATTATTAATAAAAATTCGACTTTAATTTCGTGATTGTGTATTAGCCTTATGATATGTTGTAAGTCGTCATTTATGTGCATGGAAATCGGTTCACTAAAAGTGGATTTGGAAAGATAATTTGATTAAACTTCGTTTCTTATTTTATTATTGACGGAAAGGCAACAGATTCTAATATCAGCTCTTTGCTTCATTCAATGCTACTTTGACAGGTGTAACCCGAGATTCAGATGTTAGAGCTCTCGCCACCAACATTGAAATGACGGTCTCGCTGTGAAGAGCACGTAATCAGTCAACATTGGTGACATTGATATTTATATTTCTGTTTCTCTCACATTCATTTCATCGACACATCTATTCACCATCTGTCAATCATTTCCCTTCAGTACGCGATAAAATTAGTCAAAATCGCATTGTATAAAATGCGATAAATGACAAACCAGAACTGATCCAGATTTATAAATTATTGTGATCAGGCTATATCAAATCTGGGTCAGTTAGCCTTTATCAATCAGTGTTTTAAGGGTACAGTAGGGACATATTTCCAGTTGTTGAAATATGTAATTTTAGAAGTATAAATTATATGACTGTATCTCACAGTTGTGAACAAGAATCCAATAAGAATAGAAATCATTTCTAGACAATTTTATCCATCCACGTCGATCTCAAAGCAATGTTACAAAAGTATTAGATTAGATTAGATTTATTAATAATTCTGCAATTAAGTGTGAGAACTTTGTGGCAGAATACACTAACTTAACATTACAGAACTTAACAACTATACAAACTCTACAAACGTTACAAATCTCATGAACATTTCACCGTGCAATCTTTCATAGAACTCCACTTCACCAAACTTCACTTCACCACACTTCACCGCACTGCGATACAGCGAGCTGTAATGTCTCTCTTACTCACTCGTTTCTCTCAGTTGCACAACGTCACTGCACTGCACATAATAATAGTAATAATAATAATAATAATAATAATAATGCTAATAATGATAATAATAACAATAATAATAATGCTAATAATGATAATAACATTAATAATAATAATAATAATAATAATAACAACAATAATAATAACAATAATAATAATACTTAATTACAAAGAAGACATAGGTAATTGCACTGAATTTTATTAAATATATTTATAACATATCCACATTCAAGAAACTAATTTATTTTTAAATTTGCTCAGGCTTTGAGGAAAAGGATCGAAGATTGTTACAGGCAAACTGTTCCAGTCCCTAATAGTGCGATTCGCGAATGAATATTTCCCAACGTCCGTTTTCTGAATTCTTGTCTGAATTTTGTACATGTGATCCGCTTTGCCGAAATATGTAGGTTTCCCTAATCGACTTTGAATTTCTTTCCACGCTCGAAGGCCTGTGTACGCTTTATACTCCGTGCCTTTTCTCTAAAAAACACTCGAATGATTAGTAATTCATTTTACAAGACGATAAATACCTTTATTGTTGTGTTGATGTTTTATTTAATTTTATTCCATACTTAGGAAAAATTAAGATAAAATTATTTTCATGTTAGGTTTTGTCGTCAGATCGAACAGTTTACGGCCTCGCCGCAAGACGTGCTCACGACAGTAGTATTTTTTCATACACTTTTTGTTTGTAATTTGTTCAGTAAACACAACGGTATGAAATTTATTAACAAAATGTTTAAAGACATGAATGATTGACTCCTTGACAAGTTAAAAATATTTCTTATATTAAATAGAATGAGAACGAGAGTAGTTAAAAACGTTTTATCTGCCGCAGGCTACAAATTTCCTTAACAACGTGTAATTAACTAGTATTAAGAAGGTAATTCATTTTTTCTTAGTAAAATGAAAATTCCGCCACATCTTAAAATTCCCAGTGCCGTGCTCACCGTCGCCACCGGTAGTTTCATTCGCGGCCATCACTGCTCCAGCGTTAGTAAAAGAGGCTAATTCGCCGCAATGCCCACTACCTGGATCAGTTCGACGTTCCCCTCTGGCATCCTCCGCTGCGAGCTGCGGCGCCTGGCGGCCCGCAGTACTCTCTCGCCACAAACGGCCACATATCACCTATCAAGCGCGGCGGAAACGTCGGGCAGAATGCCTGTTGCATTGCATCATTGATGAGCTTCCCGGAATGAGTTTCTCTGTGCACTCACCTTTCTGGAGATAGGCGTAAAAACACGCGTTTTGGCTTGGCATGTCATACGAATTTTTATTGTTACGTGGAGAAGGAAAAATCAGTTATCTTTTATAAAAATTACTGTAAATTTAAAAATTCTTATAATAACATTGCAGTCTGTTACAGGCTCAAACATGTTTCAAGGTTAGTTTTCTTCGTCATCGAAGCAAGAAAATCGGATCATGTTTGAACCTGAAACAGACTGTAATATTAGAATAGAATAGAATATTTGTTATGCTTCTTAGGAGTACACGGAAACATTTCCGGTTGTAGTGTTTTTTAATACAATTACTAAAATTACACACAAGATGTCTCACACTCGGACCTTAGATCAGCCAGCGTTCTTTGGCTAATCCCAAAATTAGCCGAATGGAGTTCATTATTCAAACGGTCTGGCAAAGTATGAGTTTATTTTCTATTTCTAATATTAGCAATATTTACGTCTTAAGACAAAACATATGCACATCAGGCGTCAGCATTTATTTTATTTGCTTGAAAAGTTACCAATTGTTGAAATACGTCTGAGGATCGATCGATATATTAACACCATCTCGTTAGTGATGTTGATATAACGTATTACTTATTACCTCCACTAATATTCAATTTCCATTGTGAGTGATATGCACGATTTTTAGATTGTAAGGTGTTTTTTTATTGTAGCATTACACTGTACTTAACTTTGAGGACACATTGTTTGTTCCCTTGAAACAGACAACGAAGCCAGAATAAATGTACGGTACGAAGTGCATTAACAAGACGACTTGTCCCCATCGAGCAAGGGCATTGAGAGCTATGTCCCAAGTGACTTCTACACTTGCTCCCAATGTACACCTAGCCACCCGGGGTACAATCGTGAGTAGTATCGCTGGGTGAAAGATGATGTATGTTATTAGTCATTGTACGGTATCCGAGAATTGCAAACATTTTAGATATTGAATCAGCATTCTTAAATAGACTTTATTTCTCCTAAACACCCAGTTTACCCTCATCTATTGTTTTGCTCGCGATCATATTTCGCTTTCTAGTATGAGATTCTCTATCCATCCGTACGCCATTGAACATACTCGTTTCTGTGTTGATTTGTCTATTGAGAACTCGAATTAGAATTACGTTTCCTGTTACATTAAGAAATGCTTACCAATTACCTCATTTATCTCTGTACATCGTCTCAGCAGGACTCTCTTTCGGACACCATTGTGCTAAGAAATTTAAGATAATCTCCAAAGGAAGATAAGCATACAGAATTTTCATATTACTCATTACGCTCATTCTGCACAAGATGGCCACAACATGATGGCCGAAACTTCAGCCCGGCCGAGTGAGACGTGGTTCGTCCCGGACAACCAAGAACCAAATGACTCCGCCGACAGAAGCCTACGAACCCCTTTGTGCAGACCAAACCTAGTCAAAACCTAGCATGTGTTCGTAATATTTTAGCGCTTTTTTACCATTCTTTAATTGTCCTTTCCATCCGTGCTCCTTTCATCACCCTTCTTTCCAATTGCCGGAGGGGAGATTGGAATCGTCCGTGCAATCGCGCAGTCGGAGCGTCCGCTCTAAGATGCGAGGAGGCGTCGCGTTTCGTGTACAAGCGCCGCGACGTCTTCATTGCCACTTTATCCGCGATCACTCGGACGCAAAGCGTCCCGCCATGTCGATTCTACGCTTCGAGAGATGTCGCTGAGGTGACAGATGACGCTTTCGATGTTCTTTCCCGAAGGCGAAGGGCAAATTTTCTGCTTGGAAATTTTCTCTCCTTGTTAGCCGAGAGTTGCCGAGTTGCTCACTTTATTTATTTTCTATTTGATCGACAGTTGCGTTTTATAAATGTATTAATTTTAATTTGTGAAAACTAATTTGTAGAACAAGGTAGTCTACACTAGTGAATACTGTTATAGGAATTTAGAAAGTATTCAATATTAAATTAAATTAAAGATTTATTTAGCACAAAAATGTGAAGATTATGGTAAATGGGTATGGTTATGGTAAAAGTGTAAATGAATCTTTCAGAAATCGAGAAAAAATATGTCCAAGGTTCCACCAGATTACCAAGGTTGTATTTTTGCCGAAAAAAGGCTAGTGCTGTAATTGAGGGTAGAAACAAGTTTGATATTTTTTGTATGGGGCAATCTAAGGGATCTACGTGGAGCTATTAAAGTATTTGAGAGAACGAAACTCAACTTACTTTAGACAGTTCTAGAAGGCGTAATGAATTTTAAAATTCTAACCACATTAATGTATGTAAATATTAATATTTGAAATGATGTGGCCATACATAACAGACAAATTAAAATTAGCTGCATGTTAATCACATCTGTTTATTACAAAACTTATATTTAAAAAATTACATCAATACCAAAATTGTTAACAGAAGCGAGACATTAAAACATTCAAAGTAATATTAATCCCCCTTGTTTTTAGCTTGAAGTTGAGAGTACGTTCTTTTAATTTTTCGCTTCTGTTAACCATTTTTTATTGACGTACATTTTTTAATGTAGGTGTTAAAAACAATCGTGATTAATAGATAGCGAATTTTAATGTGTCTGATACGTATGGCATTACGACTTGTCATTCTAAAATTGTTGATTTCTCCCCAATGTGACTATTGACTGATTACCACAGACACTAGGATGAATTAAACTCATCTGATATTTATACTTCTTAAAACGGAGTAGTCTCAGGTGCGGTATTATTTGTTTATGGGTAGGCGGTTAATTTTTTAATGCCTTTCCGTCGAGTTATTTGTCAATATCGATTAAGAATGTATTTTATTGTAATTAAATTTAGTTTATTTATAAGAAGCAAACTGAAACGTATTGTCGTTTAAAACTGGTAGAAGGTTGATATTTCAATGAATGGTCTCAATTTTTTAAATTCATTTGGTAATTATGGAGAATACTCGTAAATGATAACTACTAACCATGCGTTTCTTAAGTTTTCCTGAATTTATGTGCAAGATAGAATTGAGTGTACACTGATATCAGTAGTTACGTTTAAAAGGACACTACAATTTGGCAGCTATAGTTATCAAATATTTACGTATAATGCTTTATACGCAAGTTAACATTTTTCGAATAATAATAAGTATAATAATAATAAGTATAATAATATATAAACTAACAAGTGCAATATAACTATTGCAGAGAAATATGTAGGTTCCTGTTGGGCTAAAATATTGAAATTATTTGGGAAAGCGCAAGAAAGAAGATTAAAGCCACGTGGTCACGTTTCGGTTCCAAATTTTGTTCGTACCCAAGCTTTATTCTTACCCAAGCTTTATTTATTTCCGTTACGGTTCCTACAACTCCTAACAGAATCGTTCTCACCCATTTTATCTTTTCCGTGAATTTTGTTTCTATCAAAATAAAAAGTAAAATGGTCCTATGAAGTAGAGGTGTTTCACTAATCTCTGAATATTTGGTGTAGGTAAAGGATTTTTTTAAACAGTGTTTATTCATTCACATTTAAGTAAGCTTATTTTATTGTCAGATTTACTTTTTAGTTTGGCTTTAATTTGCATGTTCAGTCTCACCATTGGAACTTCCTGAATAATGCTAATGTATCATAAGAGAGTATTGTATTTACAATATCTGATTTACTTAATTGGTTAGAAGTATTATATAATAGTTACTCTATGACATCTGTTGCCCTGCTGTAGGTCTTATAATTATTTGCCGTATATAAAAACGAAGAGAGAGAGAGAGAGAGAGAGAGAGAGAGAGAGAGAGAGAGAGAGAGAGAGAGAGAGAGAGAGAGAGAGAGCAATTAAAGTTTGTGAACTTCTCTTGCCAAGGTCAGATGACACGCAGGAGTATTCCTTTTTAGAGCAGCCTTCTAGACACCAGCATATTAAATGGATTAATTATTAGTTTCCAAACATTTCTGCGTTACAGAGAAAGCTTTTAATACCATTCACTCCGAACAGGTTTCTTCAATTTTGGGGGGTTTACTGTTGAAATTGTTAGTGAGTTGAGTGTAAAATGACACCTTTGTCTCTCACATTTCGTTTACACCTTGATAAAAATACTAAACACAACACGATGCTGAAATGAGCTCCAAAATTTCCAGTGTCCTTCGATTAGTACTGATACTAACAGACTAGTACCAAATATATTACCCAAAGTCTTCAAATCAAATCACGACTACGGAGGGTATTAAAGAGATGTTTGATTAAGGATTCAATAATGGTCAGTATGTACAGATCACGCCGATGGGAGGAATTCAAACAATTGCTGGGGTAACATTCCTGCAATCCACTTCTATCCTGCTGTCAGGGAAAAGCCGGTCACAGCGGAGTTATTAATGTCCATTACTAGTGTGTTCAAGGCTTATTTTGAAGCCAAGGCTCGTAATGTAGCCCATAACACGAGTTCCGACTCATATTCATTATGGCGACAAATAATCCTACCTGATTTTGCACTTAGCGTTTACCATACACGAATCTTTTCGCCTCAAGTGTGATATATGTGCTGGTCATGACGTGCATTACATTAATAAATACGACACATGTGTGGTTGTAATGCAAATAAGTTTCCACTGTTCAGAAAAAAACCGTCACGGATTATGAATGTTTGCTAATTGATTCGTTGTAGGTGGAGGCGGTTGAACTCACCAGTAAACTCCAAACCGCCGAGCTTCCAGGTGCCCTTTTTCGTGACGAGAATGCTGCTAGGGCAGACGTTGCGATGGAGAACGTGGCCAGAGTAGTGCAAGAAAGATAACGCCTCGGTGATCTGCAACAGAAATTATATAATAAAGATCTCTACGGAATAGTGGAAACATCTACGAGGGTTGGGGCATAAGGAATGGCAAATATTATATTTTTGTAAGAATACGAACACTGATGGAAAATGTGAATTTACACATGAATAAACACGGTGTAAACCAAGTGCATGGACATTTAACGACACCAAAATTGTGTTTCTCATATTGATTAAAGAATTTGGAAAGACAGTACTGGTTTCATGTTCCAAAGCATTTTAGCATATACCACTCCACGGCATTCCAAAAGCTTTACATACGCGTTCTAAAGGCCCAATTAGACGGATGTTCTATTATTGCACGTGCCACATCTGTCTGTACACGCACAGGTCGTCAAGTGCGTTATTGATTGCTTCACGTTTTCGCAGAAACGCTTTTGCCCATCTAGCGACTATCCGGCATACAAGGGCATTATTCTCAAGAGCTTCCACCAATTGCCTGTGAAATTCTCGGACATCTTGCGGATCCTGCATCTGCAGGACGGCTATCTTGGTGTACGAGCGCTGCTCAAAACGGGCTACATTCATCTGTCACGGCAGTCAGACCCCTGATTTTGCCATGCTCTCTATGTTAATAGAGACACAAAGCCATTTGTTGTCAGAACACATTAGTATGGCATTTCTTTCACTCGAAAAATTGGGTGATCCAATAACATTTCTTTGAGAGTAAAAAAGAGTGGCCATAAGATCTGTCCCAACTCTCGTTATTAATTTGAAAATGTCTAAACTATGAAGAAAGATTCAAAATCACGGCACATAATTCAGAATGTGAATATTAAAATTCAGTGATGAGATGGTGATCGTACTGCGTTTCGTTCCGTAACAGTCAGGTTGTATTTTTGCAATGCTCATATATAAAAAGTAATGTAAGTCTTCAATTCCTTTCCTCTACTGTATAATTCTAATAGGTTGGGTATAAACTACATTATCACGAATGGTAGAGTGCAAATTCTAAAATAAAAGTGAAAATGTATATTTATTATAATTTACTATAATATTTTCTATTATAAAATAATATTTAAGTAAATGAAAGTGTGCATCGTTAGATGGTTTTATAAAAATCGTACCAACACGTAGGCATATTCAGCAGATAATTTTCAAGATATTACACTTCTTATTTTTCTTTCCATTAGCCACCTATTTTTTATCGTGTTTGAAAAAAGGATTATTAAGGTATCAACATACCAGAAAATATACTTGAATATTAAAATATCTAATTACTGGATTTTAAAGAGTGGATGCCAATACTAAAAATAAAAATAAGTTGCACCAACAAAAAAGGACAAAATGCTACCTTTTCCGCCCTTAATTTCATGAAAAACAAAACTAGGGACAACGTTAATTATTTGAAGTTGACAAGTGAAATATCCGTTTATAATCATAAGCCGGTAATGTTACACTGCGGGCCCTTCGCGAGATGGAGGAAAGTAACGGAATTAAGAAATCAATAGTTTCTTTCCGTCTCGTTACCCCGAAACTTAATTGGGCCTCCAACGCGCCCGGGATTATATTTTGCCGTATGAGATTAAAAGCTTGAACAAGCCCTCTCTCTCATCAATTATTTAAATTAAGTGAAACACGAGTGGAGAGACGGGAAGAAGCCACATCTTGTTCTCATCGTCGCCTTCACTATAGTCTTCAAACTTCAAAGAGCAACCTCCGCGTTCCGAGTCGGGCACCGCACTTCTCAGAGCCGAAACCGCTCGGTCTTGGAGCCTGTAGACTCTGCAATGAGCCCTAAGATAAAGGAAGATCGTGAAGTGCTCTACCTATGTAGGGTAAAACAGGAACCTTATTATCCATCAGAAGATTTCGTCTTGGAAACTGTTTCATCGTACATTCGGGAAGCATGCCTAATATGTTTGAATAGTTAATTATATCTGTCATTAGGATTACGAGTTGATCTTTAAGTGTACATCCAGTTGACAATTTTTTGCTTCAATCATCGAATGCATTGTCACGAGAACTTTGTAAACTGACAGAGATGATCATTGACTAGTTATTTGTACACAATTTTTGCACCGACATGAGTTTAAATGTTTGACTATTCTAGCGCTTTATTACTTATTACGGCATAACTGTAACATAATACTTTTCATCCATTAGTCGCATACAGCTTTTACTGTCTCTTGAAGAAAATCCAACAACTTAAATTGAATTTTAATATTGGTTTTTGACAGGTACCACCTTGTATTTAAAAATTTATCTTGATCATTATTCCCTTCAGGCTAATGGGAATCGTCGTCTTTGACGTGGTAATCTTAGGAACAATTTCCTTGACTGCCACCTTTGTTTCGATTGTGCCCAAGTTTGGCCATAATACTCTGCAGATATGTGTCCTTTACTTTGCGCGTTTTGCTGAGATGAACTCTTCCTTTAACATTTCTCTTTTTGTCCGTGTTTTCGTGTGTCCATCCGTGTGCCCGTCCGTGTGTCCGTACGTTCGTGGTGAACGTTAACGATTAAACTGTTCAACCGATTTTCTCCAAAATTGATATCACTGGATCGGTTTAAGAACTCGAGGATCTCTCAGTTGGAAACGGGTATATTGATTTTTGGTGGTAGTTTTCACGAAGCCTCAAGTATTTTCAAAATTTTGCGAAAAATGGCTCCAAATTATAAGATTAAACATTGTCCTTGCATAGTGTAAAGGACATCGAAAAAAATGATGCAGGTCTCATTTTCATTTAAATCCTTGATTTTCGAAAATTGCAAAAGTTCACATTTTTCTGCGTCTTCCTACAATTACAGCAATGAAACAATACATTTTTTCTATATGATATCTGTTGCTGAAATATAGATCTTCAAAAAAAGGTCATATTGAATTTTTAGAAAACATGAGTAGTTTTTTAACTTATTTGAGGTAAACGCTAGGCAGTTTTTAAACATTTTTTTTCTAAAAAACTCAAATTTTTTCTTTGAATTTTCTTTTCTAATGTATCAAAATAAAATATATTAATACAAAGGTGCTAGTCCCATTTTTGACGGACATTTTGTATTTACAATTATTGCAAAACTTTAACATCGTAAAATTACAATATTGAAGATGGAGATGTGTGTCTTAAAAAAAGGTCATGTAAAATTTTGTGAAAAAATGAGCAATTGTCACCTAATATCAACTTGGAATTAATGCATATTATTAAAAAATTATGTTGTCAAAAAACATCAAATTTTGTTCACGGATAGTACAAGTGTCGCTTAATAGATTGGTCTCGTTTTCGTTGAACTCTCTGAATATGAGAAAATTGCAGTCAGAAATAAAGCGAGAAAGTATGTGATGTTGTAACACCACTAGTTAAATTTTGAACGATGATTTATCTACAGCTAGAAATTAAGGAGTTGCAAAAAACAGAAGTATAATAAATTGAATGCTGGCCCTGAATAAGATCGTAATCAACAAAATTGGTGAAGATGGACGTGAGATGAGTTAGGAACTATAATCGATGTTTTACATCGTGTCGCCCTGTTTTTACGATAGTGTAATAATTTGTTTTTAATAAATAATTTAAACAACGCATACTGTGGAAATAGGGTGTAACATCAGTCACGATGATAAATGTGCAGGTGAGGAGTTGTCGCTTGGCGTGCATGTTAATTAAGTACACATCAATAATGAATGCGGGTGTTAATTATGGATAACTGGAAGGGCCTGGTTAAAAAATGTCTTAAACATCACGATGAAGAAAATACCATGAGAAAGGCGCAAAGAAACGTACAAAACAGTTTTCTATCGAAGTATGCAAAATAGGAGTGTAACAACCTTAACCAAAAATGTATAGAGTAGCGAAGAAAAGGAAATACCACTTTACTAATATTTTATAATTTAATTTGCAGGTCATTACGCTTAGATGTAAATATGGAGATTGATTAAACACCGTCATTCTATCTAAATTTAATTTTTTTCCTCCGTGTAATGTAATATATGAAGAAAATGTACTGTAATTTCAACAGTACGATAATGAGTTTCCGGTCCTAATACCCGTGTTGAGGGTTTGTGAGTGTTGACGCTCATCTTACCGGTTGTCGAGTGCACCTATCTCCTGGAAACTCGACGTGAAAAGAGCTAGTACAAACATTTAAGTTACAATTTTTGTATGATCTGTTTTAACCTTAATTTTGTTGAAGATAACTATCATTTCAGTCACTTAGAAATAAATAATTAATTGACTTAACCTTGCAAATTCCACAACTTCCACTTTTTACATTGGAAACAGGATGTATCATAATTTTCTACATTTTTCTACAATTGCAGTTACATAAACTATAATAATGCAGACACTCGCATAAACAATCATAAAATTCTGTATATTGCTGTTGAATAAAGCTATTTTCTCTATTATCCACAGATTCACTCGTGTAGTTTATCAAATATATTCTACAAACATGTTTAAATTCCACTGTAAAATTATAGTTTTGTGTGTTATATTCTTATTACGGGCATTCCCTCAATCAAAGAGTAGTATCACGCTGCAATATATTTTGTGCCTGACCACCTACGAAGGAGCTCATGGAATGAATGACCTTTAGGCATATCGATCCGTTGACCTCATCTTAAAGAGTTTTAACAGGAGGGAGAGCTTTGATGAGATGCTATTCAAAGACATGATTTATCGCGTATTATAAAATCTCAGAACAGGCAACTAAAGAACTGTTAATAAGTAGATGTTCTAGAAATACGTATAGTGGACATTTCCAAGCTTTAAATGGAAAAATCATTTCGAAACGTGTAAGTATTTTGGTTCATGACCACCTATGGAATAATTCTAGGTATTACAATATGGCGTTACATTTCTACTGCTTATGGTGATCCTTTGGTAATTGCTTACGAAGGAGAATGACTCCGTGTTATTATTCCTTTTCATGACAAATACTATGATTGTCTATGGTTTCTGCTCTGATCAGTCAATGACACCCGCCATGCCAGAGGCTTATGCAGAATTTGGTCTTTCCGCAAATAAGGAAATAATGATAGCGATGTCTGGCTTTCCAATGTCTGACTGCATTGGACTGAAAGCATGTCTGACACAGAAGTGTCTCAGGCATAAACAAGGGATGTCTGGTACAAAAAATACAAATTAACAAATGTCGTCCTTTTTTAATATCTGCACGGGTATGACTCTAGATCTCTCCGACCTCTTGATGTACATTTATGACTTCTAAATATCACTTATTTTCAATGCTCATAAAAAATGCATACACTGAATTTTGGGAGGTGCCTGTAGCTTAATTAGATGCTCAGGAACCCGGCAAAAATGCAGATGCTTAATGTTATTTTGTCCAACCCAATGTCATTAATCTTTAAAATCTACTCGCGATCTCTCCTGATTTTACGTTGTGGAGGATCGATAGCTCCTCATAAAATACCACATATCTATTTGGTAAAAGGTCTGGCTGTGCAATTGGCCATGGCAGAGTGGTCACCTCTTTCAAGCAAGCTCACATAACAAGATAATGCGTGTTGTCCTTTTGATCGAGAGCACGTTGTTCTTTTGGCACGGACGTCTACAAATGGCAAATGAATAGTCACAGGTGTTCGTGACTTTACATATGGGGTGGCTATCTGCCCAAACGAAGATTACCGGTGAGACGGCAGCAAATAAAATCAACAACTCTATGAGAGAGTTAGTTGGGACGTATGTAATGTGTTTACTTATTGTGACGCTGTCAAAATTGCCTCTCTGCACGAAATCGTCGCCCCCCAAAATATATCAGAGTCAAATCTTAGCTCTGTTCATTAGTCTCTCTCTACAAAAATGTTTTGTCAACATTGATCAATCCAAATTGGATACCTTATTATGTATGCTTTTAAATAAACATTTTAATGAAACCAGCAGGAACTAAAATTGTTTACGAACAAACAATTAATTCAACTTATTAGTTAGCTTGAGTATTCTGAGAAGCGCTACTTCGCGTTTCAATGGTCCTCTCATGGACTCCCCCTTGGGACCAACTGGTGCGTCATGTCTTTGCCTGCGCGAAAGGGGACGAAATGTCGGGTCCCTCCCGAGACAAGGCGGCGCGCGCCCACCTGTCGTCAGCGACAGTGCTGTTCCCTTTCAAGAGAGCTCAATCCAAACTTCCTAGGTGACTTGCCCGCTCGTAACGGCGCCTTATTAATTTTCACGGAGACACGGCACTCCACGGCGGCCATAACCCCGCAACTCGTCTTCCCCGAGACGGGGCGGCGTTGCGACTCCGCTCGACGCAGCACTGGGAGCGCGTGGATGGTCGGTGTGGGCGTGGCGGGGGGAGTGAAGGGAGACGAGCGGCGGTATTGAGGCGCAACGCTGACGGTACAAAATGAGCTGGGCCGAAGGGACGACGGTACAAAATGAGGGGGTACGAAGCGCGGCGAGACGAAGAGGAAAGGGACGAGGCGGGCGGGACGAGACGGGACGGAACGAAGCGGGGCGGGACGAAGCGGGGCGGGACGAAGCGGGGAGGGACGAAAAGGGGTGGGACGAAACGGAGCGGTACGAAGCGGGGCGGGACGAAGCGGGGCGGGACGAAGCGGGGCGGGACGAAGCGGGGCGGGACGAAGCGGGGCGGGACGAAGCGGGGCGGGACGAAGCGGGGCGGGACGAAGCGGGGCGGGACGAAGCGGGGCGGGACGAAGCGGGGCGGGACGAGTCGTGGCGGGGACGGACGAAGCTAGGCTGGATGAGACGGGAGTGGGAAGGGGCGGGCCGATCCTAGCTGGGGGACACTGAAGCAGGGAATATGATGGTGACGAGAGTGGGAAGATGCGAAGTAGGAAATGAGGTTAGGTCTGAATCGGAGCGAAGAAAAGCGTAGAAGGGAGAAATGGAGCGAAGCTGGTTGAAGTGGAGCGGCGCGGGCATAAACGAAGCAGAGCGGAGCGGGAGAAGAGAAGTGGAACGGAGCGAAACGGAGCGCAGAGAAATGGAGTGAGTGGGGAGAAGTGCAGCGGAAAGGGCGAGCCCGGTGATTACTGCAACGAAACGAGGAAAGGTCGCGGCTGCGCGCAATGACGCGGCTGGTGACGCAAGGGCGCGTGCAGAAAGAGTCGGCCGAGACGGCGTGGGTGTTGCCTTGGCGACGCAGCGGCTGCACTTAAACACTGTTCGAGCACAATCCGGATTTGCTATTTATCACTGCATTGCGTTGATAACGATAAGCCATCTTTGTTGAATCGTGAAGCAGTGGTCGTGAAGCTAGCCGCCCGTGCAGGCACGGCAGCGCGTCCGTTACGGAGAATCGGTGGGCGCAGATCGCTGCAGTTAACAGAGCTGCTTCCGAATTGCTGTTAAGAGGAATGCACTATCGACAGGCTGGAGTACATAATGCGTGCGGTAGGAGTCCTTCCTAAGCGCTTTAGGGTCGGCAGAGTAGTCATGTATGGAGCGTTCTTCTTCCCGGAAATGTCAGGAACGCACTGCTGCTCTGAGCAGTTAGGTTTGACCGACCGGTCCAATGTATAACATGTGATGTTTTCGCGTCCACCGCCTGCTGACGTGAGCTCGCTCTCGGGTAGGGTGGTGCAAACTGACAAATGAACGACGAAAGAATCAATTTTAGCTGTCAATGTGGTACGAAATGGTTCTTCGTCACGATTCTTTTAAAAAACGAAAGGTTTTGCATATACTGAACTGGAAACAATGAAAACATTAAACAACTGACGAATACGCTTCACATATTAAAATAGTGTTTGGTTGTGTGTGAACGGTCTTATAGAAGGTTCGAAAGCAAAAATTTATAGCTTGAAAATGGTCCAGACCATGCTTTTTGGTACTTTCATTCATCATTCAACTATGCCTAGTAAAGGGGGTGAGGTAGACATTTTGGAGCTAAAGAAAACGTGTGCAAATTTTCTCACCGGAAAGTCAAATATTGGCTTTTTTTGACGAAATAAATGAATTCAATAAACTTAAGATTTCAAAATATAATATATTGCCAAATATATTCAAAGCAAGAAAGATGCGTATTTGAAACATCGTATCACTAAATTAAGTCAAAATTATGTAGAATACAAGAAGAAATGTGAGATCGTTTGAGAGAAACAAGGAAGTTAAAAACTGACCCTTGAAGTACCTATGAAAAAGTGAACGCTGTTCTACATGGATGCCAAAATCAAACGTTCAAAATAATTACTTAACAAACATGATACACAAAATTTAATCCCAATGATATCTCAGTTGGTTTTGGGGGAAACCTCGACAAAAATATGAATAGAGACAGAATGTTTATATGATTACATATTTTTTCTCTCTACTAAGCGTTCTCAAATTCGTAATCTCGGTGAATCGTCGCCGTCCTAACACAATGTCCAATGTTTTCGTTACATATTTTTACTTACATAGTACTACATTACATATGTTGTGTTTTCACAAAATATTTTTTTTATTCTATCAAATTAATTACATAATTTTTATGAAAAGAGGTATTAAAAAATATTTTTTTCCTACATTATTAATGCGTCCTATCTACTTCAAGTACTCTATGTGAAGACGTGTGATGTACTCACAGTCCGGCCCGTGAACTTCAGTTATCTCAGTAACAGTAAGTGCGCGTCAGCGACTGATATCATTTTCACCTTTAGGTGTGAAAAGTATCACTGGTGCCGCGTTTCGCGACCTTTAACCTTAATTTCTCAGAAACTTTGGTGATCGCCAACGTTTAACACTTCGAAGAGAGTGCTACACGTTGCAGTGATTGTTTGCTGGTGGTAGAAATCGCCAGTTTGGACGATGTTCTCTATTGCATCTAGTCTGGCTGCAAAACTAAGGTCCTAGATAGCAATAGACGAAGCTTTTATTACCGACGGGAAAGTTGTTCGGGGCAAAGTGTACATCAACGTATGCTCTTCAAATGTTTTTGTAAACTTTTGTATTATTTTTGAAATTTGTTTAGGGATTTTTTTATGAAGTTATTTTGTATTATAATGTTTATAAATATTTTCATAGTATGTAAATGTGTTTTATAATTAATATATTAATGTTACATATTATATCGTATTTTTCATATTTATTACATATTCTTACTGTTTTCGTTACACATTTATGTACATATTTTGATATTTCATACGTTTATTTTTTCGGTCTCTAAATATCAGTTTAACAAAATGATCGGGAACACAATCCTCCAAACTGTTGCACGATTATAGAACAAATTAAGGATACAAGAACTTGTCTGTCAAAAAATATGGATCCTAACCCTTCACAAAATCAATATTAACATAGCTGTCAGAAAAGAGCGTCATTTATCTCCTGCATTGTGCAATATTTATGAAGATGTCATTTCGGGTTTCGTCATATGAATCAGTGTCGAGATTTTCAAGACATACATATTTTGGAGAAATTTTCATGCTGAAAAATTGTTCTCTTTCAAAAACGTTTTCCTGCTTGTTTCTCAAGAATCACGTTCTGCCTACGACCGGTTTTGTAGTGTTGTCCCGGTATTCTCATGAAAATATATGGAAACAATAGAGAAGAGACGTGGAAGTAAAAACTTGATACTGTTATGTTCAGTCAATGAAAGTTAAAATTCGACTTATTGTTGCTTTATTCAGTCTAACTTTGTTACATTTTCTTAAGTCTTTACACAACCTAATGCCTTTCCGAAAACAATCTTCAACTTCTCATCGGCGTGACGCGTCTCTTGTCACGCGCGGCCGTCACCTCCGGCCGTGTAGAGCGGAAGCCCCGAGTTACAGCAATTCCTTGCTCGGCCGTCACATCCGGCTGTCGTTGCAAGGGCCGCGGCCCCAGTTGCAAGGGTCGTCTCCGGCGTGGGAGAGTGACTCCCCCACTCCCACGACGTCGTCGCCTCCGAGCGCTCCCGCAGCTTCCGATGGGCTCGCGTCGCTTCTCGCCGGGCGATCTCGCAGCCCTCCTCACCGACGACTCGCTCCTCCTAGCTGGGCTCCGTCTCTCCTCTCTCGCAAGGCGTAGAAAACCGTACTATCCTCTGCCTAGACATGCATTAACGGTACTCGACTGAGCTGCCGGAGCCGCCATCCCGGCGCTGGCTGTCTTGTTATATAGCGGGCGCAGCGCTGGCATGGACAGCCTCGCCTCGCCAGGGGCCCGAAGGTTCGTGTCTCGGCCGTGCCACCGCCACTAGCGGCCCCCAGTGCGCGCGTTGTCCATGGGGAGCGCCGCGGATTCAAATTGTCGTCGTACACTACATACCAACTGGTTACATAAAAACGATGTAACTCAACGTGCAAACATTTAACACCCTTGTGTCATCTTCTTCTTACGCTCCCATTCTATCTCAGCTACCTGAGGAGGTATCAGAGTTTAATCTTTATTTTAAACTTTCTCCGAGCGTAACTGGTGCAAGTCTAATTTTCGTTTCACCCCCAGTATTTCCCAAAATTGAAAACATTATGATTAATGCGAGAAAGTATGTGCCGTTGAGCACCTAGTTTCACACATACGTCTGGGACAGCTAATAATAAACGAAAGGATGTGGTATGCCAAATATGCTGCTCTCCTTTCCTTTTTTATCATTATCTTTTACACTCATCCCCTTTAACTCCGAGGTACGTGTCTCAACTAATTATCGCGTAGCAGCTATCAATCCTGAAAGGGCTATACATTGGCACGAACACTAATACTATGTGAACAAAGAAGAAAGCAAAACTTTTTGTGATTTCTTAATTTTTTTTCTAAAGATAGAAAAATTGTGCTTAGAAGTGTGGAAACCTACAAAGAGCTAATATTTGAGTCGAATATAAATGTCTTGTAAATCTGCTCTTAAAATTATTTCATGTAATAGCATATACTATGTAACGCAAATACTCTTCGAACAGATATTTTGTTGAATATTGCTGAGTTTCAAACATGACTTTAGCATACATATAAACATTTCAAAAATTTCTTATTTTAATATTTTGCTCTGTGGAAGAATGGTCAAACTATTTCATTGTTGTTTAAAAGATAGAAATTAAACAATAACTTTTAATTTAATTGTTGAAGACAATATTATTGTACTTTTTGAGGTAATGTGTTAACATAAAGACACAAAATCGCTACTTACGGTTTTACAATTTTTAATCAATCTACTAGAAAATAACATGTTTATTTCACTTTTTATGCACAACCTTCTTTTTAATTTAATTTCAATAGATTTATTCAAAATTTTTTGTGTTGATGTGTCTCGTTTCATGAGAGAAGCTCGTAAAATATTGCTATTTATTTTAATATTGATATTTTGGTTGTTATAATGTTTAATCTCTTAATCGCAACAAAACGAATGCGTATATCAATTTGGTTATCAAGATACATTATTCATCCCTACGTGAGATGATAGATTTATGTAGACATTATATTAATAATCATTTTTTACAATTTTTTAATTTTAATTTGGTCATTAGGATTCCGGGTTCATCCTAGTGTGGCCCGTCCTTCTGAAAGTGGCAGTCGGCGACGATGTAATAGACGGCGCTCCAAAAATACACGCGAAGATTCTGTAGGAACGCTGTAGGTGAGGGCGACCTGGTCGATCGAAGAGCCGATTGGAGACGCCTACAAGACTGGGCTCAAGTGTCTCGCCAGGAAGACAAGCTGAGGGCTTTTTGCTCACGCGTTTTCTCTCCTCTCCGCTAACGTAACCCTACCTCTCGAGACATGATGTTCCAAATTCCTTAGATACCTCAAAGAAATTGTTTCCTGCGGATGGAAGAGCAAAGTAAGATGATAACATAAAATTAATTTTATGAAAAAATTATCTTTTAAAAACCTTATTATATTGTATAAGTTATGGAAAATGAAACATGTTTGAGAGAGCTTATTATTTTTTTGACAAAAGACTTTTGATGCGAGTTCATATTTAAGATACCTTGTGTCATGAAATTTATATTTTCACATTATTTACATTTTTAAAATGCAAGAGTAAAGTAACACATTCACTCACGTGAAAGAAACGTTACACTATTATAACGTTTATGTACACTCTTATCCATTGTATAAAGACTTCTTTTATTATTAGTGTTACAATAAGTAGTTTGTCAAACAGTTTTGATCAAACATCGTAGTGGGTGTCGAGGTTCTTTGAACCTCATTCAGACATTTTCCAGCATAGTTCTTTAATATAGGATCAGCTTTTGGGGTTCAGATTGAGACAATTCACTCTGTTTACAGGTTTCTTTACTTACTGATACCACCTTCAGCAAATTTTAATAATAAAGGATACAGATATTACTTTTCTTTTATCTACAAAATATGATTTTCTACAAAACATGGGCCGTATTCAGTAACATGGTAATTTTTTTTAACGGTAAGGAAAGCTTTGCAGTCTTTAATGCAAAATTTATGGAAATATGAAAAAACGTATAGAGTATGAACAACTTCCAATGCGACTCACTGACGCATCATGTATATCATGACCACATTGATCAACAACTTCTAAATTTAATTTTGAAAGCGCCTTTGGTCAATGTTCTGTAACTAACGTGTAATGAAAAATATAAGATTTGTTTTAAAATAAAAAAAAGGTTATTTCTCAGTCTTTGAAGGAAAAAAAAAAATGTGAAAGTAGCCTAAAACTGAAATGTAAAGGTAAATTCATCAGTTCAAATATAATTATCTGAAGCTAATTCCACTTTTTATTGTTAATTGAAAATCATGCATATTTTAATTATCATTCTCTGATATAATACTTGTCATTTATAGGTTCATTTATAAGTGTGAGTGAATTCCCATAGCGAATTGCCTTGCGACTGAGAGCGTGGCTCTAGCGTTAATTTCCTGGAATAGGAAATCAGCCTTTACCAAAGCTTGTATATAATATTTTATCTGAGTCATCCTCATGAATGTTGAAACATTAAGGTATAGACAGTTGGCGATTAAATGCAAGTCATTAAGTAAACGAGTTATGCTACAAAGGCAGATATTTTCTTGCATTATTTGTAATGACTATGCAATATTATAATACTAAATGAACCTGCAATACAGTTTCCAAACAGCAAAATTTCTTTTCTACATTGAGATTCAAACTCGGGTTCTTAGATTTATTATGTCATTCATGTTACCTCTACTCAACCAGCCGCTCGGGTAGAAACAACCTTCCCGAAGATTTAAACACAAAATTTGTAAACACATGTAATTGCATTTCCGCAAACATTTGTACTTGCAATTTTCAAAAATGTCTCAGGTTTTTATTCACGTTATATCAAGATCTTATTTCAAAGATCAGATATCATTAAGATATAATCACAATATTATAGTAGTGTAGAAGACGCTTCAGAAACTTTAAACTTTTACAGTTTTCAAAAATACAAAGAGTTGCCGAAAATGGAACCTGCTCCGATTGAGAAGCGTGCTTTGTCCTTCTCGAGAAAATATTAAAGAAAACAATATTTTTTTGAAAAATATCTTGTTTTAAAAATTCCCTTTATTTCATGCAAACTTCAAAAGTAAAGTTGAATATTTGCGTTTACAATTTTCAAAAAATCAGTAATTTTCAATATTTCAAGTCTATGAAACACCTCACCACTCACAACATTACAAACACCTCACTACATGCCAGAAGCTACACTGGTACCATATTTTCATTCTAAAACTTCGCTTAGAAAGTAGATTTTTTCTAAGTGCAGAAAAAAAGAATTTGGTGCTGACAAATTGACAAGCTGACAAATTATAGTCTGAATTGTGTCGAAATCTGTTCAGAAAACAAAACACATTTTCGTAGAAGCAATATAAAATAAATTCGGTAAGACATGAAATTACATAATGTCTGACTAATTATTACAATATTTAACTTGAAATAATAAATATTTAGCATCTAAAATCTAATTTAAATATACATTATTTAGTTCCTGCAGTTTATTTTGAACGAACATTTCTTTCGATAAGTGTAGCTTTCATCAAACTATATTGACTTCAAAGCGTGGTCTAAGCAACGAAGGAAGTGAACAAATGGAATTGATTTTAACATGTTTTCATTAGGAATACTTGTGCAAGAATAAGGTAAAAAAATGTGATTCATCCTTCTAGGGATGTTGGGGGTAGATTGTGTGACACTGAACACATAAAAATCAACCCACAATATTTCATCCGACGAGGTGTTTCCATTTTGCACAATCCACTCAGTTTGCTATGAGTTCTCCCGCGTAACAGATGTGATTTGATTTGTCTAAAACGAAGAGGAAAATTAAAATTTACGATCAAAAGAACTAAGACAAACGATATGAAATTAAAGTAAGGATGAAGTTCACATCTCTCTTTTGTGGGGAAGCGGGACGCACTTCATGTTATTGATTCCCCCAGAGAGACGTCTGAGCGCTACTGTAGATGGTCCTGAGAGCTCGCACGAATCACAGTGCTCCGAGATTATGTGCAGGAAAGAGGCTAAATTCCGGGAAAGCTCTCCAAACCTCCAATTCCGGGCAGGCAATAATTTCCTCCGGTGCGGGTTTTCACGCGAAAAAAATTAAACATATTTGTTGATGAAAGTCTGGCGTATTGCCTCGCGCAAGCTAATTTCATGTTTGATTAAATAATTTGTACAAGAATGGCAGAATTCAAGGGAAACAACAACACTAGAATACAGGCACATTTCATTATTCGAATTTTCACAAAAAATCGTAAAACTGTGTATCTTGCATCATTCCCTTATAGACACAAAATAACAAAAATTCAAATATCATTAAAGTAGTTACTTACAAAACTATTAAAGTGAGTTTTCGATAATTAATGTATTAAAAAAGCAATAGTACAAAGCAGCATGTACGAATTCTTCCATATTAATTCATTATGTGGAATTTGTTTTTTCTTAAGTCTGTATCATAACATCAAGACGTTTTCAAATTATATTTCACAATCAATTTTTATAAAATCTAAGTATAATAAAATACAAAATCTATTTTCTTCAAAGACTTTACGAAGATCGTCTCACTATTGGGAATTTAAATATGTTGGAAATGAGATTAAAGAATTAATAACTTGCAAGAAGAGTCACAATAGAATAATAGATGAAATTAATTTCACGTAATACTTTTTCGTTTCATTGAGGTTTACTTTAGGCCAAGCTCGGCATTTCGTTACGTCCACAACATTCCAGTTCTACGTAAATAAGGTTTTCTCCAAAAATCCACGAAGTTCGCACAGTTTCTCCTTTCAGTGCATTTTTGAGACATCTTGCTGATCTCCTTTGTTGTTGGTGAAAATTCGCCGCATCGAAGAACCGTCGAATAGATTACATTATCGCTGAAATGAGGAAGAAGTTAGCACGAGATGCTACAAATTCAGTGCTTCTCATCTAGTGAGATGAGTCACGTCGTTACCTGAAATAAATAGTATAAACATAATATGTCATTATATCACAATTTTTATTTGCCAATATTTCGTGGAGTTATTTTCTATTGTTGAAGTTTTATTGTAATCTAATAGTAAAGATAAAGTTAAATCACGGAAACAATTTTACATACTATACATGCTTCTTTAAAAATCAGGTGTTATCAAAACTATTTCACTTCATCTTTTCCAATATTTACTTTTTTTAAATTTCTGCTAAATTAGGGATTTTCATAATCCCCCGAAAGAACGTGGAAGTTGAAATCCAGCTTAATTTCACGGAAAATATGACTGGAACATATCTCAATCCTATCAATGCACCTGTGATCGCGGAAACATTTTTATTTCTCTTTTAAAATTTCTGCAAATAAAATGAGATTGTTGTGTTAGCAAACACCTAAACTATGAACGAAGATGAGGACACAATAGTAGATCTAAAATGAACTAAAATCTCAAACGTTCTTAAAAAGTTTCTAGGCATGCAATACATTTTTAATCGACACATAAGCGTCATATAGACTAGAGAAGAAACTTCCTTAAATAGTCATGACTTCTAGAGTGTCCTGGCGGAAGCCTACGTGTACATTCCTTAAATAGTGTTACGATTCCTAATGTTAAATTTGTTTCATATTTTCCAATCACATATTTTAGGTTTAATGGTGATTCTTAGCACCTCATACTGGCTGAGGTGGCTGAGAGTATCAACTGATGCATTTGCTGTGCCTCTGAACGGGAGATACTAGGGTTCGAAGTTCGATAGTCACATGATTCTAGAATTCAACCGCTGTGTGGAAGAGAATTCCACCGGTCGGCTGCTCTAATCGGTGGTCTCTCCAGGCAAATGCCGGTGCAATATCCTAATGCCGGGCCACGGACCGCCCACGACCTTTCCTTCATTTTTCTTGTCTTATTATCACACCTTTCTTGTCGGGAGATTGCAGCTTGTAAAGACTGGAGCAGCGTCCCGCTTGGGGAGAAAATGTATGGTTGTGGAAAATCTCGCTAGTCGATGTGAGGGTCGGCACCGGATCTCACCCTTCAGTGGCAAAAGATTCTTTCCACCTGTCTTTATAAAAACATGCATTACATGTACGGTAATAATAACTGTAGCAGTTGACTTGCCCGTAAACGCTTGTCAATCAATAAATCTGATCATTTAACATCTGCCAGGGACTGAGAGCCGCATATATGAAACGTAGAAAAACATTATTTTGTAATATCTCTTAGGAAATAAAGTGCCTCCATTGTCACTCGTATCACAGTATCCCATTTTAAATTTTAAATATATATGAATAACTCCACTCTTACAGCTGTACTAATCAACTCGATCTTTCACTGGTTCAACATCTTTAGCTGCTACTAAAGGCTATTGCTATTTTTACCAGAGGATCTGTAGAAAAGGAAATAATATAAGAAGGAAGAAAACTAATTATGGATGTAGGAAGTAGGGATGTGCTCTTAACGGCTGAACTGTTAACGTTAACGTTTCGTAAATGTTTCTTAACAGTTAACGTTTCGTAAATGTTTCGAGAAATAAGTTATTTAGTTTATCCTGTTATTAGCTGTTATCAGTTGAAATGCTTGGCATTGCAATCTAGTGTGCCAAATCCGAACTACTACGAACGCAGCAACCATTTTGTACAAAAACAATTTCATTGCAGGTAGTCAATCGTGATTAGCAGGTGTTCAATTTATAGATTCATTAATAAACCATCATTATTACACAACATACGCCACTATATTTGTATATTTTTATTGTATACGCTACAATAAGAAGTTTGTCCTTTAAATTACATCTGTCCAATTTTTTTTTCGTTAATTGGCCGACTAGGACCACGCATGCAAGCATCCTGCATTTACCGTGGCTCAGTTTTTATTTATTATCACGGTGGCAGGTGCTTGAAACAACTTTTGGGGGGACCAGCCTTTTTTAGCTGGATCCGATTTTTATCCCCCACGGTTGTTAGCCCTGGGGGTATGGAAGATGAAATGATGATATGATGATAATGGGGGGTGAAAGGACAACACATACAGACATACACAAATACACCCATGCCCGAGGCGGGACTCGAACCCGCGATCTTCTGGTCCGAAACCACTCCGGCACTACTGCCTTAGCGATCTCGGCCATCTGATCGGCATCTGTTCAATATGTATGTTAACTTATTTTTGTCTCATTGCTGCTTAGGTAAGATCCACTAATATTGCACTAAGTCCGATAAAATAAAATGAGTTACGATCAAATAACTTGCATCATAAGATAGATATTCAACAGTCATTACTCCTTTAGCTGTAGGTAAACAAAAATAATTTCTCCTTCTCATTACTCTTGGCACTCGTCACTTCACGATGCACAAGTGGCATATTTGAAAGAATATTTTCCATTTAAACCAGACTCACGAATCACTGTTATTTTAGTAATATTGTTCACATTTGCTACTCATCGTATCAATTACTGTTCTTCTTTGGCAGTTAATCCAGGATCGATCAGATCAGCTGTTTCTCTGTCCAAACATATTTGGAGAAGTAGGGCAAACAAGCGCCGTGAGGTAGCTGCTCAAGCTTTACGGTGCTACCAACGTTATTCGTTTTGCCTGGTGTACCACTTAGCAGTCGTCTCAACTGATTTAACTCGTAACAATCGGCCATGTTTGGTTACTAATCATGAATCTGTTATTTTTTAACTGTTATAAACAACCGTTATTACGAGTCGACTGTTATTCCGATAACAGTTATTGAAGAAAAACTGTTAAGTCCATATCAAAAGGAAGTATTGTAGGCTACTAAAACCTACGAAACTAGTGAAAAGAAAAAGAAAATTCAGTATAATTTTTTCTGGGACTTTTTCCAGCTTCAGTAGCTAATCGCTATGTTCCTCATAGAGATGACACTGACACAAATGCAGACTCCTCGGTCTGTGGTCTGCAGACTCACAAGGCCTTCCTCGAAACACACATACATGAAAGACAACGGACAAACAAATATGCCCACGGCGGGACTCAAACCCGCGACCCTCTAGGCCGAGGCGCTGAGTCGGCGTAAGCTCTAGCCACCTCGGTCATTCAGGTCTCCAAAATCCAATATAAATTTCTCTTGTTGGATTCGAGATACTGAATACTTCCCCTACTAAAGAAATTACTGAAATACTCGATTATTTTACACACATATTTCAATAACGTGGTTATTACGGTGTTTTCATTTAGTACTCGTAATATTGCATTTTGTTTTTATTGCATAACGTATGATTTAATTATACTGACGTACTATATACCATCTGAGTGAAAATTATTAACCATCAACGCGGTCCAAATTAATATTTCTTCTAAGCTTCAGTTCATTCATGCTGTCACCAGAGAAACCATTGGAACTCGTATCGTTCGCTGTTAATCGCATGTGCCCCTGTTTCTTCGTCTCATATGTTTATTTATGGCACCCTGGAATGAACGTCACCCGAGATTGTTGTCTTGATTGTGAAACGCGACGTTCAGTCGACATTTACGTTCTGCGTGTCAGAAATATGATCAGTTTGCTAGGAACTTAATGATGCTCCTATTGTGTAACGCTCGCAAAGGAACTTCATTACGGTATTGTTTGGAAGGAACTGCACGGGTATTCTCTTCCTTCTCGTCGCCACGTCGACCTTCACCCTTTGTCATGTTTGCTCTTCCATATCCACCTCCTTTGCTCACACGCCTTACTGGTTTTCGTATACTTCTGACACTTCTTTCTTCTACCTTCTCGCGTATCGTTTTGTAATGTCATGTTAAACGTATATTTAATAAGTGGGAATTTTCCCATATTCACGATTTTCTGTATTTTTTTCATCCCTAAACCCATCCCTTCTGCTCCTTGTAGCCCGTTCTACTATTATTTTTCAAAACTATTTCATTCTCTCACTGTTTCTCCTCTCTCTTCTGTTTCTCCTGTACTCTTCTTTTCCCTCCCTTCTCCCTGTTCTTTTCCCTCTACAATTGTCTCTATTTCCAATACCTTTCTTCCATGTGAGTGCTCCTGCGTCGGTCATTGGCTTTATCTATGGCTTCACGCATACGCCACTCTTATCGCTTTTTTCTTGCACTCTGCGTCTATCGGTCATTTTCTACTTCTCTGCCCTCAATAGCTCTTATCACTCGGTATTGGTCACTCTGCTTTTCATACCTCGTCTCTCGCCACGACCGGTTATTTTCCCTCCCCGCACTTCATCATATCTCTTCTCTTTTACGATTCTTATCTCCTCCCCTACTATCTCGCGCTTGCGTGATGCTCAGCTTCCATAGTCCCGGCCGTGACGTCATCTAGTAATCTCCTCACCCTCTTTTGTGGTGATGGTTCCCTCCCCGCATCGAAGCCACCCCAATGCCCTTATCACAGCCACCGATCGTTCCGCTCCCCTCTGACGCATGGAGCGCACTACCTTCCCCTCAAATTACAGGTAATAGGTCGCTCTATGCGCTAGGCGGTGGAATTAGGATAATGAGGATGAGGATGTTGGGAAGACGCAGCTTTGCAATAAGTAGGGACAAATCAAGGTGCTGATGGCATCACGGGTTTGACCCTGAGAAAATTGAGAGGGACAATTGAAGGGATAGTGAGAATGATTATTGACGGGAAGTCGCGAATGGTAGATGCGGTATTGTCCTGAAGACGCACCTAATAAATACAACAGTACTGGTAAATCGGAGGGATTTTGTGTCGGAGACAAAGAAATAGACGTAATATCGGCAATGCACTATTGTTTTGAATGTTGATGACGTTGCCGTATGATCTGAGTGAGGCCGGACATTCACTAATAATGAAAAGACATGGGTGAGTTCGTCCAGCGCACCGATTTTTTCTCGTTTTGCACAGCATAAGATACGTCACGAACCACGTCACCACATTATGGCCACTTCATTTGAAAATCCACCCCAGATGCTGGCCGCCGTGCTGCAAGGCAAGCTAGAAATGTTGAAAAACATTTTGAAATTGACACAGTGACAATTTTCAACGTTGATCAACAAAAAGTAACACGATGAACGTGTAAATGAAGTAAAAGATGCAACATTCTTTAAAAAATTTGTTTAATATATCTGTATCAATGACATGATGACAATTTTGGTATCTGTCTGCATTAACATTGTGCCGCACACTGATGCATAAGGACAATTTGCTGAAGCCGGATAAGCTCCTTAGTAGCTCACTGATATCTTTTCATGATAATTAATATTCCATTTTGACAGTTATATTGCAATAGTAAAAATGTCTGCATACGATATTGCTAAAATATTATGCATGATATTTTGATGAACAATATTGTGTTCTCTTTGAATGCTTCTTCATTTTTAAATTTGAAACAATTTATTTACATTTGATACCAACAGTGAGTGACGTTAAGGGTTACGCATGGCATTTCCGAGCTAACAAACTACTCCTTGAAACAGACGAGTGTGAAATGTTTTATCTGCCCGGCAAATCCATTTGTTTTGTAATGAAGGTACAATTCGATGGCATTTATTATTATCGTTAGTAGATTTATGGCCACTCTCGAGAGCACCACGAGTCAATGCAGCAAAAGAAATAAATATAAACGACACAGAATGATCTAATTTGGAGAGTTTTTATCGCTCAATATACTAACAGAGACAGAACTGGTCATAGCAATAGCTAGATCAATTCGCGCGCAAACTGGATCTTCAGCTCCAGCAAGGAAGGGTACATGCATACTAACTGGCAACAACGCATAGTCGCGGTTGAAATTGGGTTCGCTATGTGATACATTACGTACTGTAGTGGTACGTCATTTTTGCTACATAAAGGGCATGTATTGCATCGTGCATCGCAATTCATCCGTATATTGGCTGTGTCGTTCAAATTAATACATTAATAATGTGCTGTCACTTCTATTAATATCAAGATCAGTAATGCAATTTTATGCACTGAATATATTATTTATTATAGTATGTATTACCAGTCCTAATCTGTTCTTGTAGAATTTTGACCTCATCCCCATCCACGTAGTTATAAAAGGAAAGGTGGGGGACGAGAGCGTAGTCTTCCGTAGTCGGTATCAGTAAATACTTGGCTGTCCTGGAAACGCCGCGCCCTAGACACGGCGTCTCTTAAACAGCTAACTAGTTAAGGTGGAGGACATTCTTCCATGTAGTAGTCCAAATTGCCGGGAGGGCGAGTTGTTAAAAAAAATTGCACATGATTCGTGGCTCGTTGTATAAGATGTTGCACAAAGTTTAGTCTCTGGCCTTAAACTCTTTAATGTTTAACACATTAAGAAAATTTCCGACGCTCTCGCGAAGTGGATTCAGATTTTGCATTCTAGTCGATTACTTATTTTCATAGCAAACAGAGAATTTGTAATACAGCAGCGAAAAGAGAAGATACTTGATAGAAAAATTGACTCGACGTGGTATGGACTCAACAAGTCGTTGGAAGTCACCTGTAGAAATATTTAGACAAGCTGTTTCTGCAGCTGCCCATAGATGCGATAGTGTTGCTGGTGCGGGATTTTATGCACGAACTGACATCTCGATTATGTCCCAGTAAATGTTCGATAGAATTCATCTCGGGCGATCTGGGTGGTCACATCATTTGCTTGAATTGTCCAGAATGTTAAAGCCAATCGGGAAAAATTGTGGCCTGGTGACATGGCGCATTGTCATTCATAAACATTGAAGCCAAATTTCGCCACATTGTTCTAACGGATACGTTCGTCGTAGGTTCAACATTTATCACGCAGTAATCCTTATCTGTTAGCACCGTCAGCTCTACGCAAAAGCCGCTGAACTCAATCATTAAGTTATGGCTGTCGGCCACTTAGTTGACCGTAGGGAGAGGTTATGCCTACAATAAAGCAGCAAATGAAAGCTCTACAATGCTCTACCATTTTATACTTTTTGTACGCGATACTACTGACATCTGTGAATTTGCAAATTACTATTCCGTGACTTTTGTTATCTCACTGTAGCTTCATACATTGAACAGAATCTACAAAGTAGTTTTTGAAGAAAAAATATTTTTTCTTCGCGCATAGGTACGAAATGTTTTTGTGACTGAAATATTTTAAAACAAAAATATAATGTAAAAATTTTAATATGTAATGTACAAATACACTGGTGTTTGTGAAAACACCAAGAATGAATGGTCTGGGTCACTTAAAAATTGATGGATGTGTAGAACAGTGTATCTCTAAGAAGTGATTAAATTTGCATAGACGTTAACCCAGCAGCGCCCTCTTTTGTGTGACAGGTCAGGTCAGTTTTATGCCACACTCCTCGCTGAAGTGCCATCAAACGTGCAAGTGTCGGCATGCCTCGTCGACGCCAAAGAATACAACATCAGCATCTGAGCGAGTTCGAACTAGCAGAGCGATCGGTATTCGGGAAGAGGGTTGGTCATACCGTGACACTACGGCTCAAACAAGGCACGCTGATACGACAGTGAGGCGTAGGTGTAATAAGGGGATAGAGAAGGGCCGTACACAGCGACGAGAGGGTACCACACAATGTGACCACAGCGCGAGATGACCGTCATATTTTCTGCATAGTTGTACCCACAGTGTTGGCTGGACTTTGAATCACTGCAACGGGTGTGGTCATGTTTGCGTCGTCAGTTCGGCGCCATCTGCTGAGGGTGAACTGGTAGCACGCATACTACCACGTTGGATTCTGTTGACCAGAAACCACCAACACCTCAGATGGCAATGGGCACTTAAACGTGTTTACTGGTGTACTGAGTGGCAAAATATAGTGTTTTCAGACGAGTTCCGCATCAATTTATGGTATAGCGAGGGCCACGTTAGTGATACAAACTACCGTGGTGATCGCAATCAGCCAGCCTTCATTATTGCGCGCTATAGCGGAGAAAAATGTGATGTTCTGGGGCGCTATTCGCTACAATGTGCGATCTCGCATCATACGTATTAAGGGAATTCTGAACAGCAACCGCTACATCACGGAGATTTTGGAGCCTGAAGTACTGTTCATTCTGCAAGCAGCTCCAAATGCAATCTTTTAACAGGACAATGCTCAACATCTTGTGGCGAGGAATATGCAAGGAATTTCTGCGAAGAACTACGGGGAACACTGCTTCCCTGGCCTGCACGTTCGCCTATCGAACATGTCTGTTATATAAGCGGCGGGTAACTTGTTCGTTCTGGTCCTCCTGCAACCACTGTCGACGCTTTACGTCACGCAGAGCGTGACTGTGTGTTACCCAGCAACATATTCAGGCACTCCTTGAATCCATGCCACGACGTCGAGAGACTCTGATGGCAACGCCTGGCTGCTTCACACCTTACTAAATACCAAAGTTCAAAATGCATGTACAGTTCTGTAATTCTAATAATTTGTGTATTGTGCTTTTTGTAATCTGTGGAATAAATTTCATTGTAATTGTGTGACTCTTTCTTGGAGTTACAATTTTAACAAACACCAGTGTAGTATCATAATATAAATACATTATCGTATTTATTATAAATCTGTTAATTATTTTGAAAACATTTATTTTACGTTTCAGTCAACCAATACTACTATTTTGCAATAAACAGAAATATTGAAAGACTCTGTGCGAAATAGAAAACTTAAATTTACGTATAAATTGATATAATGGAAATATATGACAAAAAATCTGATTAACACCTACCATGGTGTGTGATTGGCTGTAAAATGGCTTGCTGAGCGTGTGGATCGTCAACTGCCTTGAACTGAAAGGAGCAGTAACGAAAGGAGGCGCGTGGTGACGCTGACCCCACGCCGCGTCACATTTCCTTTGCAACGGATTTTCTCGGAAAGGACTGGAAGGAGTTGTCACATAAGCGGCCTGCAACGTGGATTTAGCTTTCTTCTAAAGCGATTGAAAAGCTCAAAAGATAATAAATATATCCAAAAGCTCTGTCAGCTAGGAATCAGTGCTTCGATGACTCGGGCATTCTGCGCGTACACTCACGGAGCCACTGGGTGTACTTGCAACGCCATGCTACGTTGTCTCATAAAATACATAAAAATTAAAAGCCAGGGCATACATTGCCTTCAAATAGGCAAGTGCGGTTGGCGTGGGAACACATAGCAAAACTGGAAAAGTACAGAAAGGTGAAGTGGAAAACGTGAGAGTAAATGAGGAATCTTGATTGATATGCAAGTAAGGTAAAAAGAAATTTCAGGTGTTTAAAAGGGTATTGAGTAGGGGCGTGTCTTAAACGCACTGAGCAGCTTAAACAGCTCCGGCACCAAACCGGCAAGTTGGTAGCCTCGATCTGGCGAAAGGGAATCCAGGCTCTGGAGAGATGTGATTCTCAATTAGGGCATCCCGCTCCGGCGTAAGATAATACCATCAGCCCAACGGAGTACTTAAACACCCGCGGAGGGTGGGGATGAGAGAAATTTCTCGGTTGCTCACATTGGACAGTGAAATCACCCTGGCATTGGATGAATCTGTGATGTCACATATGTCTTCTTCTCCCTTCCGTATTTGGACCTCCATGCACCTCCCCGCTCTGCCACGATTCTAACGGTAATATTTGCTATTTGGAGATGCATTATTGCATACATCCGGCAAAATTCAGAAACGTTTTGTCCTTTCGTTACTCTGAACTTCATTGCGCTATTTTAATGAATCGAAAAGCCTTGAGGAGAATGTTTACAAAATCTCATATAAACAGTAATTATTCTCTTGTCCTGAAGGTCTCGGAATGGGAATAAAACTGTAGATTTAAATGAAAAACAAACAAACCAATCTTATTTATATAATATGTCATAATTCGAGTAAGTCAAAATAAAATCGAGGCAAAAATATAGATATAGCTTTCCTTTAAAATCAACTAGTTTCCGTAGTTGTGCGACGACGGATGATCAAGCAGGCGGAGTTTCCTACTTACGGTGAAGGGAAGTATGTCATGTTCGTCACATGTCTCCCTTACACCCCAGACGTGGGAATTAAACTAGACCCAAGCATGGGGCACCAGTTAGTTAGCTTGGCAAACTTGGACAGTCGACAAAAAATGAGAATTTAAAAAAAAGTAGTCCAAGCTGTACCAAACAAAATACTATCTTCCAGTGGAAAACGCATCAAAATTCGAATCACCGTTCCAGAAATTACCCTGGACACCCGCATACCAACAAAAATTGTCAAACGAATTGAATGGTGTTTTATATCAAGTAAATAACATTGTGAGTTTTGAAAACAAGTGATTCTACTCCAGCACATCCTTTCCAACAATATATTTAACTTTTGCAGTTTTCAAAAATTCAGAAAGTTCTATGAAAATTAGATCCGCGTCATTTTAAAGTGTCTATTTATCTATACATAAAAATAATTAAAAAAGAAATTGGAAAATTGGGCTTTAGAAAAAATATAAATTGATTTATCCTCAAACAACGCAACAAATATAGTATTTGACAAACATGCGCGTGATGAACGAATGGGTGAATAAGTGTGGGAGTAAATGAGTGAGTGATGAGTGATTTAATGAGTAAGTGAGCGAGCGAGCGAGTGAGTGAGTGAGTGAATGAGTGAATGCGTCAGTAAGTGAGTGAGTGAATGAGCGAATGAATAAATGCATGCATGCGTGAGTGATGAATAAATGTATGCGTGAGTGATGAATGCATGCATGTGTGAGTGAATGAATGCGTGTATGATGAATGCGTGGATGAGTTAATGCGTGAGTGAGTGAATGAGTGAATGCGTGAGTGAGTGAATGAGTGAATGCGTGAGTGAGTGAATGAGTGAATGCGTGAGTGAGTGAATGAGTGAATGCGTGAGTGAATGAATGCGTGAGGGAGGGAGTGAATGGATGCGTGAGGGAATGAATGAGTGAGTGGATAAAATGAAAAAGTGGAATTTTGGAGAGAGTGAATGTTGGGAAGAAAGCTAATTTGGCGTGTGGTGGTCGGAGTGCCGGGCGGCAGGCAGCAGATGTCCAGGACCTTCCGTCTCCGCCGGCCTCCGCGTGGGCGCGCCTCTCTGCGCCCTCGCGCCGCGATTATCGGCTGTCTTTGTGATAACAAGTGGATTAATGGCCTCCAGAACGCCGACGAGGCGGTGGTGGCGGTGGCTGCGGCTGTGCGGGTGAGGTCGCCGCTCATTACAGGCGATGAGGTCGGCTGTAGAGGACGGCATGGGGAAGGGTTGCGTGCGCGCGAATCCTCCACGCGGTGGACGAATTTTCAGTAGGACGTGGCGCGGAGAAAGGGAGCGAGAAATACTCTTCAAAAGAGCTCTGAAAGAGGGAGAGCTTGTGGGCTCTTACGGAAAAAGTATGCAAGGATTTAAAGCGGGACTGAACATTCAGTCCAGAAATTAGAAAGTGAAGTAAAAACGGAAAAAGCTAAAACCTGGAATTTTTAAATGTGTGTTTTCATGAAGAAAAAAAGAAAAGATGTGAGATAAATGTTAGGCAAAGAGGCAATAGTGCGAAAGTATCTGTTGAAGATACCGAGATGCAGAGGGATGTAAACTTTTTAAGCGTAGTAATGTTGTATACTATAAGAGGACTATTGGTAAAAATACGCCCCAACAAATATCGGAAGATCTGACAGAAACGACAAAATTGGCAAACTTTTAAAGCAGAAATTCCACCAAGGTAGGGAGTGCATTTTCTGAATTTTGTTTATGCCAGAGCCAATCGAAACACTGCAAAGTTTAATTAAGAACTGCGACCGCCCACCTGCGAGCTTTCCGACACAAAAAGTTTATTAATGGATTAAAACCTGGGAGAGCTCACAGGCCCCGTTAAATGGCCGTTGCGCTCCGGTTCAATTTGTATTGTTTGTGGCGCGGGCGACCAGGCGGGGAAACCTCTCGCTCCCTTTCCTGCACAGGCGTTTACCAGCCCCGCACCCTGCACCCTTTTCACTCTCCTGCAATTCCTCCACCTATCCCTTCCGATCGGCTTAGGGGATTCAGGGCATCAACTGATGTCACTACAGTGTTTCTGACCCGGAAGTCCGAGCGTTCGAGTGCAGACGATCACCGAATTTTACACGCTAGCTACGTAGCTGGGACGAATTCAATCGTAGTCTGGAGGAGAATCCTAGCGACTGACTCCATTGATCTATACTTGTCCGTGCTTTCCCCAATCAACACCAGACGAATGCCAGAGCAGTACCCTTACAAACAGCAAGCCGTGGCTTTTTCCTCCGTTGTCCACTAGGCCGTCTGCCCAGCCGCTCACGTCCTTGTAGGCACTGGTTTTATATTTTCACCGTCGCTTTTTCCACCACTGTCCTGCCTGTGAACGCGCCTATCTACTCTGCCACCGCCAGCTGCATCCTTTCGTGTCTTCCGCACTTTGTGGAATGTTCGCCCGCGTGCCATGTACACCTGTCTCTTGGATATTGTTCGGCCGGAGCGTGTTCCTACGTACTTAGTCTGGTGTTTGTGCTAATTTCCTTTGTGTTATTTCTAAGTATTATTTTGAGGGATTCTTCTAACCTCAACATTCTTTCCAATTTTTTAGTTCATAACCATTCTTTCTTTATTGAGTAGGAACTTTTTCAACAACTGTGGCATGACATTGATGCGGCTCGTCCCGGATAGCCTAGACAACATAAACTCCGGCCGCAGAAGACTGCGCAACCATATTTTTCAACAACTCGCTCTCCAAAAATCTATAAATTTAAATAGCGCAATTTTTGTTATTTTATCGTTATAATAAATTCACTTTCAATGTAGATTTATCTTACCTATCTACCCTGCAATATATCATTTCTGCATTTTTGAATTCAGGTTATTCTTGTACTCGACTCCACACTTTCACTTACACTGCTGTTGTAAATTGAACAATGATACCCATTATAAATTGAGACGTAATTAATGTAATCACGATAGCTACCACATTTATACATTTGTTATCGTACAAGTTAGCTTTATTTTCTTATTCACCAACTAAATGTGTGTCGATTAATTTGTCAGGTCAAAGATAGCTACGTACCTAAAATCAATCTGCTCGAAATAAAATCCTAATCCTAGCTTTCAAAAAACAAACAACACTTAGGACTGTAATATAAAGCTTACATTGAATCATCATGAAAATGATATACAAAGAAACATGTGATAGCGTGGCTACTCTTGCTTCCGGATTTTTGTCATACCTACAAACGCTGTCCTCATTTTCCCTCTCGGCTTCACTCTCCCTCATTCCTACCGCATGCGTCTAAAGTGCTTGAAGAACGAATAATCGTCGAGGGAGCAATACACAGGATCGCCTCGACCGCGTGAATACTGCACCAACTTGGGCATGCCATTACAGGGTAATTACCAAGTTTCGGTCGGGGTGGAGTTAGGTGGGAATAGGCCAGGAGAATAAGGAACTGGTCCAGCACCTCAATCCCTCTCTCGATAGGAAAGCCTTCTCACATTACTTGCCTCCTATTCTCTAGGCCCCACAAACTATTCCCATTTCACTTCATCTACTCGCCCACTCTATTTTCCCACCTTCTCCTTACCACTTTCACCCTAATCCGCGTCCATCCCGATCCTCTTCTCTTCTTTACAGTTCCTTTTTACCTTCTCGCCTTACGAATTCTTCGTAAGAAGAGAGTTATGTAATCGTGCACCAGATTCTGTTAACGGAAAAGTGGATAAATCCTGATGCTAAATTTAGAAAAAAAATTCTCTAACTCGTGGTGTAGCCAGAATCCATGTTTTGTTGGTCCTTGAAACCGAAAAATCGATTGACGGCAATCGATTAACATCCCTCTGTCTGTCCGTTTGTCCGTTTGTCCGTTCGTCTATGGTCAACGCAAGAGGCTAAACCGTCCAGCCAATTTTCTCCAAACGATCATTCATCAAACGATCAGGCTGATTTTGCAGTCCCTGGAATTTGCAAACCGATATTATAATTTTGGAATCACTTTACATGATCTTTCCAAAAGATGCTTACACCCTCGTATCGACTTACAAAACGTCGAGAGGTAGAAGCACATCAAAGTCAAGAATAATAAAACTCGAATTATTTCTGGGAAGAATCTAGAGAAGAAACCAATACCACAAAACTCTTTCAGCAGCTACCACCATTTTATTAAAATGAAATCCTGCAATTCCAATTTTTGGCCAAAATCATTGTAATACATAAAAGTCTGTGAAATAGAAGACGTTCTCTGCGTTATTTAGAAAAGAAAAATAACTCTTTCAGACAATGGACATTCAACTTTTTCCAAGTCATAAACCGTGTGGCACACCTAAGATGTTCCCTTCAATTTTCTCCTGAACCGTTGCAGATGCTGAGATGCGGTTTTCACTAAAACTACTATATGCAAGGAGAACATATGGTCATGCATAATATTATTCTATTGCATTTTTCATTGCAGAGATGTTGACCAAAAATCGATTTTTTAAATGGAACCCTATATTTTTTAGCTGATCATAACAAGCGTGAAGAGATGGGTTCATAAATATGCATATCGCCATATGTTACATAACAACATTTTCGAGAAATTAAGAGGTTCAAAGACGCACGCCGACTGCTGGTTTCCGTAATCTGAACGAGAAAGTCCGGGCGATAAGCGGCGAGGCCATTCCCTTCCGTTGCGTGGGAAGGTGTACGTTGCTAGCTTCTATTCACGCATCTCTCTGTCCCGCGTTCAAGAATCATAACCCTCGACAAGATGCGTACTGTTCAAGGCCATGCGATGGTATCAAAGTCATAATACACGTTATGATGCGTTGTGCGTTGAAAGAGTCAGCCAGCAAGCTGTTTGTATACAGCAAGTAAGGTGTACATTTTTCTTCAAAGTACGTTATATGTTAATGTATTTTGATAACTGTAATAAAGTCAATATCATAAGTGTCATAAAATTAACAACATGCATAAAACGGAAACCATATATATATATATATATATATATATATATATATATATATATATTGTAATATCTACGATCAAATCGCCTAAACTAGCCCCACTTGGGACCAGCCAAATGTAATATCTAAGACTACTCAACAGAACTAGCCCCGGTGTGGGACCAGCCAAATGTAAACTAACACGGGGAGGGCGCCAGGTTCAGCTCCTGCAATGTGACTGGATGGAAGAGTTGGGAGGTCATGAATTAGCACAGAGTCATTTGTGACAAATAACAATTTATTCCTGGCACCAAAAGCTGCCAGGGCAGTTACATGTCGCACTGGGCGACGCAAGTTTTCTACTAAATCTACTTTGTGGACTGATTGTCCTAATTACTATTTGCTAATTCCCTTACAGCTGACACATTATGCTTACTCTTTGATGAAGCGTGCTTTTGATCATTTAAGGTCCGTAGGGCCTGAGCGCGGCCACTTGCAATTTCTCGCCGTTACGATTGTTCTGCGAGACGGCTTCGTCTCGTATTGTTTCACCAGTGGCTGCGTTGTCTCCGCGGGCGGGCCGTGCTGCGGCTCCGGAGCAGAGGCGGCGGCAGCCCCGGGTCGCTGACCTTCAGCGGCGCGTCTTCTCTCGGCAGGTAGCGGCGCGTCCCCCTCTCGGCAGGTCACCGGCTCGAGCAGGCTCAGAGGGGCGAATGGCCACGGGCGTTGACGTAACGCGGTGGGCTGTCACTGGGCCCGAAGCGGGAGGCGGCAAAGGCTGGTGGGCCGATGCGGAAACGGCGCGGGATCCGGTAGTCTCCCGCCCGAGTGTCCTCCGCGACAAGTCCACTAGTCGCGTCCCAGCTAATCCGATTCTGGGAAAGTCTTTCCCGAACTTGCGCCCCGATCGTAAGTAACTGAGTGATCGAGCGGATTGGCAACCAAGAAGTATCTTGGAAGTATCTCGAAATATCTCCGAAGTAGCTCTAAGCAACGAAAAATTAGCTCTCCAAAAATTCTTAGGAGCGTTCCGAAAAATTCTTCGAAGTCTGGCCGAAAAAATCTTAGAAGTGTCGTCCACAAAAAAATCTAGAAGTCTCTCTGGGAGAGTTCCTCCCCCGTCTGCTCCGATTACTAAAAGTGCAGTTTTCTCTCTGCATCTCGTTTTTAAAGGAATTTCCTTTCCCCTTCCCAAAATGTTCCTAGCTCTGGATTTCTCCCCTCCCTCATGGCGAATCTTCCCATTGGCTGAGGGTGGCTGCGTCGCAGAATCCTGATTAACCAATCATGTGGCAATTTTCCCGTATTTTTCCGTCGATTGTTCTCTGTCTGACACTGGCTTCTCTCTCTCGCTCGCTTCCCTTTGTCTGTTGTTCCAGAAGCTGCTCGCGGCTGTCTGGACACGTGCGCGTGCAGAAGTGCATTTCACGGATCCTCGACTGTCGGCATGGGCTAATCGACAGCCTACTGTATTTAATTTGAAAACAGCCCCTGCGGGAATTCTGGTGTCTAGCCCAGGCGCGTGCCACTTTCGGCAGGCATTGTTTGGAAGGGGATCGGTTGAGGCCGAGAAAGGTTTTCGCTTACGACGTGTCGTAAATGTGTCTTCCTCGCCTAATCAGCACCCGGCCAAACTCCATCTGGGCTTGGCATTCCCCGGTCGCGCGGCTGAAGAAAGGACGCGAGGGTGCGCTTTGTCCGAAAAGGTTTTGGCAAGGGGCCAGCATGTATTTTTATGGGGGGGCAATAAACAGGGTCGCCTCTGACAAGAGGCGAGTGCGGTCGGGGCGGGCCCGGCGGCGTGACGAAAGAAACCTTCGCGGCGGAGGCAGCGTCCCTTTGACCCACTTGTGCCGCGGCGCGAGCTATTTCCAGCTGTAGGAATTATTTGTTATTGGCGATGCCATAATAAAATTATACTTAATTAATCGGTGACGCCACAATATATATATATATATATATATATATCGTGGACGACAGATCAAATGGGGACGTTCAGTTTCTTACTGATAATGATTGGGGATAAAAGCTAAATCAGCAATTGAACGCCCCTACATTCTGAGGAAAACAGGTGGTCGTGATCTACTAGATCTGACAGCATTATGTAATCGCCAGAGAACAAGTTGGAAAAATACTTCATAACGCAATCTGAACTGTCGCATCTACATAAAAGAATAGTATGGTATGGCAAAGGCTATAATCCCTTAAATCTATGCAACTATGCATACTGCCTTGATATCACGTCAGTCAAGGAAATATTACAGGTACGTAAGTTCAAACCTTTCGTTGGTAGATTTCCCCATCCTCTGAAAAGTGCTGACTAAGACGTATCAGTTCGGTGGATCAGAGATGAGGATCTATATGGAGAGACTGAGGGTTTCATTCAAGCAATTCAAGACCAAGGTATATCGACTAAAAACTACAAAAGATATATTGAAAAATTAAATGTTAATGACGAATTTAGAGTATGTCATCGATCACCAGAGTCAATAGATCACCTCATCACAGGGTACACAAACCTCGCCAACAGAGTATTTACACCGGCACAATCTAATTGCAAATATTGTACACCAAGCACTGGCAACCAAATATGGGCTACTGGCAGCATGGGAAATCATCCCTTATTATGGACACAAAGCCAAATCTGTCATGGAATGTTATTTAATAATAAAATGTTTTATGAATTTCCAATACATACTAATAAAACAATTCCGGCAAATAAACCAGACATTGTACTACATAACGTACCGGAAAAGAAAGCATTCATCATTGATGTTACACACTCTGCAGACCAAAACATGGATAAAGTAGAAACAGAAAAAAATCTCTAAATACATTCCACTATCAATAGAATATAAAGTTATATACGACCTTGAGTCTTTTGAGATTATACCATTTGTAATAACAGCAACAGGTCTTGTTAACACAAATCAAAAGTATTATTTTGAAAATCTTCCTCCTTACAAAATTATTCAAAAAACTCCAAAGTAAGTTTATTGAAACCTGTCGGATTGTTCGCACGGTTCTAAATACGTAAAGCTACGAATGTGACATGCCTAGAGGGCCCCCCAAACCTGGAACTACGAGGAAAAGAAAATAATAATAGTAATATAGTAATAATAATAATGATAATAATAATAACCACAATAATAATAATAATAACCACAATAATAATAATATACTAACAATTTATCAACAATTACTTTTCATGTACATTAAGCCGTGAAGTACTTCAACTGATATTCCAAACTCGCAATTTCAGATCATCAAAACTATAATAGAGCTGAAGAACAGTTAATATGGAAGTGTGAATAACATTACAACACTCTGAAAACCATTCAAATAAAAATAATTCCCTACTGATTCAAAGTATATTCAGAGTTTCAATGCATATCACAGTCACGATTTCAGGTTCACAAATGCATTGTGAATAGGAAATGAGGATGAGACTACTAATTCCTAAATCCTCGATTTCATTTTCATCCCACGTCAGTGACATCCACCTGAACCTTTCATTCATATTCCAAGCACGGAATCTATCCGTGGTTCATGCACAAGCCAAATTATAATGGCTAAACTCTCCTGTAATTCAAAACTGTTAATGTGTAATACTTACACCAAATGAGAATTGTCGTTTGTGTTGATTCCCCATTTCCCCATTGCATTAAAATTTTAGTTAAGTACACAAACTAATGAACAGAATAAATTGATTTAAAATGAGTTTCTGATGAAGAGCATAAAGCCATTGTCAAATGGTTTCTGGAAGATTGTTTCTATAAAAAGGTAGTCCCATAATAATAAGAATTTCATGGAGTGACGAACATTTGCCGAAACTGGGGAATCAACACAAACGAGAATTCTCATTTAGTGTGATTTAGCTTTAAGAAACTTAAAACCATATAACCTTCAAATACGTTTTTAGTTCATATAATTCTTATAACATGAAGTAGTTTCGTAGTTCCAGGTAGCAAATTGAGGGATAAGACGGAAGCATCAGAAATGCCATTAACGTTCCCACATAGGCTTTTCATTGGTAACCCAGTACTTGAATTTATATTTTAGTAGGCCACATGATGTTAGAAAGCTCGACATACAAATATAATAATATAAAAGCAAGACTAGGGGAGTTCTATTCATCAGCATCTAAACGTTCGCTTTCTCTCGGGACAGAGTATTGAAATTCCTTGAAGCGTGATCATCTTTGCCGAGAGTTCATGGAATTCTTGTGTGAGTGCAGTGTATGGGAAGGAAACTCAACACACACTGTTTTTTCTCACGTATCTGTATAATAAATAGAAATTGTTTAAAGAAAAACTCAATAGTGCAATAATAAAGCTACTATAAACCATTTTTAATAATATTGATGTATGAAAATAAAAGAAATCCAACATACGCAAAGGCAAGGTATCCAGGCATTCGTCTACCAAATGTAAGAGCAGGTCTTGCAGCGGTTACAATCTTCAACATTTCGTCTGCGCAATTATTAATTTATTTTAGATTAATTTGAGCCATAAAACAACGTATATTTTTTGGCTTTGGCACCGAAATATGACACACTCACCTCACCGGTCTCCAGGTTTTGTCATTGTTTGCCTTTTCCATTTCCTTTAAGTGAAAATTGTTACTAAATATTTTATTTAGAAACCTCAAGTCAGGATCTGTCAGAGTAGATTACCAAATTTAGGAGAGAAATTAAAATATCTTCTGAGATATTGTTCCAAAGTTCTGTGAGATATATGCCCTGGGAGGGAAAAAAACAAAATCAAGAAATTTATATTCAAAAAAATTAATGAATTAATGACATTATCAGTTCAACAGTCCTAAACATATTGGGATTAACTTATAATATCCTTTTACTTCAAATGGACGAGTTGATTAGGTTAAGGGCACTTAAGAAACGAGAATATTCTCTCAGTTTACAACCCTTTTTTCCTGCAATATGTAGCATTATTATTGAAATTCACCACTGAATAGCATTCAAACGGTTAACTGACAGCACCAACATTGACATCAAAGGTCTAATTTGATTCCTTTTTCATTGAAGAAAAAGTAGTCATTTCCGAGCATACGATCACAAGGCTATTTTCATCTCTCTCTCTTGCGAGACGCTCCTCAAAGTCTGTAGGGTGAATTGAGGTCCTCTCCAGCAGCGGGCCATAAATCCCGACAAGAGGGAACTTGCGCTGTTCTTCGCGCTCGTGGCATGTCCACATATTATTCGCGCTCTTCCGGTGGGACGGACATCACTTGAAGCGTGCGGTCTCTCATCCTGGGTTCCCGGAATCCTCACGCCGAGGTGTGGGCAGCGAGAGCGGCGCTGATGGGGCGGTGGCGTCTGAGAAGCCACCGGACGCCGCCCCGCGTTCGAGCCGCGTGCGTCGTTATTGACCGGCTTTTGAGCCGGATCATCCTCTGCGCTTCGCGGGTTTTAATGGTCAAGTGTACGCTTAGACCCGCGTGCTCGCCCGCCTGCTCGTGCGCTCGCCTGCTCGTGCGCTCGCCTGCTCGTGCGCTCGCCTGCTCGTGCGCTCGCCTGCTCGCGCGCTCGCCTGCTCGCGCGCTCGCCCGCTCGTGCGCTCGCCCGCTCGTGCGCTCGCCCGCTCGTGCGCTCGCCCGCTCGTGCGCTCGCCCGCTCGTGCGCTCGCCCGCTCGTGCGCTCGCCCGCTCGTGCGCTCGCCCGCTCGTGCGCTCGCCCGCTCGTGCGCTCGCCCGCTCGTGCGCTCGCCCGCCCGCTCGTTCGCTCGCCCGCCCGCTCGTTCGCTCGCCCGTCCGCTCGTTCGCTCGCCCGCCCGCTCGTTCGCTCGCCCGCCCGCTCGTTCGCTCGCCCGCCCGCTCGTTCGCTCGCCCGCCCGCTCGTTCGCTCGCCCGCCCGCTCGTTCGCTCGCCTGATTGAGGGGAAGGGTTGAGTGGAAGGCCCTTCAGGTGCGTGACGTCGCCGGAGACGTAAGAATTGTCGTCCCATTACCAGTGCGCTCTGTGATGACTTCGCGTTGCGCTGGGAGAGATTTATGGCGCGCTCTTGTGCACTCCTTACTTTGTTTCCGACTCGTTTAGTGCGAATGTCCTACCGCTCCGGCTGGGTGAATTACCTCTGCTGCAGATGTTCTAACATGACGATCGGAGTATTATTTGGGTCTGAGTTTGGATTGCACACATAACGCCTATTCTCCTCTTGTTAGCGTAATAACGTAGACCTTTTTGTTAATTAAATATGAATATTTAAATTAAATTAAATCTTAATAATTATAATTAAATATGAATATTTGTTTCTTTTATCCTATATGTTCGTAGATACAGATAATTATTGTCATATCTTCTTTGATATTTTCCGTAAACCATGTTGTATTTTTCGTTAAAGAAATATTATTATTCAATGATATGAGGAAACGTAATGTAACCTACTGTTAATCCTTCTCACTTATCACTTAGATTATCTTCGGCAAAAAAATTGAATTTCGTTCTGATTTCAAAATAAAAATAGGAGTGGTATTATAAAGCAAGGATTGAAACCAGTTCTGCATAGTAGGGCTCATCAGTAAATGGATCATCAGTTGACTGGAGACCACACTGCTTAGAAATCGATGTGAAATCAGAAATAATTAGTCGTAGATATCTCAGAACCTAACAGCAGGAATTAGTGTCTCATTCCAATTTATTCTCTTTTATGTTTACTAAAACTTAATAAAAAGTTGCAAGTAACAAATTCAAACTTTCAAATTGAAAATTACCTACAATACTTTAAAAAATCCAGACTTTCATTTCTTGAAGGCTTTTTTAATATCACGCAGGGGAGTGTACTTGGTAGGGAATTTTTAATAATAGTAGTTAGATCAACTTATAGCAAATAATAGTCGTCGAAAACAAAAACAAAATATCAAGCAATGGTATTTGTTAAAATTGGATCACACAGAAGGAACGGACGGAATCACTTAAAAATCGGTGGATGTGTAGAACAGTGTAGCCATAAGAAGTGATTAAATTTGCATGGATATGTCGTGCATGTTGGCCTAGCAGCGCCTTCCTTTAGGTGACAGGTCTGGTCAGAGTTACGCCACGGTCTGTCGCGAAAATGTGCAAGCAAGTTCATGGTATGCCTCGTCGACACTACAGGGTGCAATATCAGCATCTGAGTGAGTTTGAAGCTGGCAGAATGATCATTCTCTAAAAAGCGGGTGTGTCGCACCGTGACATTGCGGCCAAAACGGGGTGCGCTGCTACAACAGTGATGCGTGTGAGGAACCCTCACAGCGACGCGGATAGAAGGGGGATAGAAGAGGGTCCCTCACAGCGACGCGGGTACTGGACCACACAATGTGACCACAGCGCGAGATGACCGCCACCTTGTCCGCATGGCCATAACCGACAGAACGGCGTCGTCCACAGTGTTGGCTCGACTTTAGAGCACTGCAACGCGTGTGGTCATATCTGTCTGCTGAGAGCTGGACTGGTGGCACGCATATTACTGCGTCGGATTCCGTTAATCAGAAGCCACCAATGCCTCAGACAGTATCGGGCACGTGAGCGTGTTCACTGATGCACTGAAAGGTAAACTGTACTTTCAAACGAGTGCTACTTTAATTTATGCTGCGGCGATCGCCGCGGAGGTGTTACGACGATCCCGTGGTGATCGCAATCTGCGAAAGCTTTGAAAATAAGCAGTCATTTTTTCTAAAATTCGACAAGATAAAATGTAAATAGACATGCACGCATCAATAAACATGAATTGTAATATGTTTCGCTGTCAATGACTACCGTTTATATCACGCTGTTCCAACTTGGCTGCTCGAGGGGGGGGCACGCGGACGCCCGCGAGCTACTTTGGGATCCGGCAGAGACAGGCGGACACAGAATGCTTTCAACTCTCGCCGCCGGGGCCTGGCGAAATATCCTTCAATGCCCGAGTTTGCCTTAGGCTAGGTGGCTTACGTCGCTGATAGCCGAAGCAAGGAGTGGTTCGATTGGGAAGGGCAGATCACCCCGGGGCTCATACTCAGAAAGAAACCTTTACGTGTAACAGGAAACGTGAAATTCGATTCAATTCAACAACATTATTTTATGAAATTAATTTTGATATCTCTTTTTCTTAACAATTAGACACCGAGCATCCAAAAGGAAAGTAATACAATGACACTTAATGTTTAACAATGACATAACAATGTTTTAACATTGACATTTAATGTATTATATATCATTTGGATTGTAAAATTGTAAAGAACCTGTAACAAGTATCGTACTTCAGCTTCTGGATCAATGACCCCCATCTCAATCAGGTTGTCGCCCAGTTTCCCTGATCCTCGAGCAAATGCTGAGATGGCCCGTTTTGCTTCTAAACATAAATGTAACTTCAAATTAACTTCTCCCCATAGCACGTCATACACAGTTTTTAACTCTTTTTGATGTAAATAAATAAATAAATAAATAAATAAAGTAACAAATGAAGCAATAACTGTATAAGTCCTTGGGCTTTTGCGATGCGTAGAACGCTCTTAAATCTCTCTTCATGTTGATTCTTTCTTTATTTTTATTATTTCACAGAGAAAATATTTATTATTTATCACAGAAAAAAACTGATCACAACAGTATGTTGACCCAAACATAGATATCATCTTCACTGCATTTTATGAAGCTTGGAAGCATTCCATATGTAAATTCTGATGCCACCGCGACAAATTAAGAATATTAAAATATATGTCTTTTAAAAGTGCGGAGAACTCGAAATATAATATCTTCAACTTCATTGGCGATGGCATGGTACCCAGTGCAACAGAGGTTGCGAGTTCCTCTGCCAGCCATCGCACAATTTATATTGCTTCCACGAAAAGCAAAGCGAAAGTGAGAAGAGCTCTTCCACCTCCGCAACCCCAGGGCTAGTCCGCCCACAACCTCCCCGGCTGGCCACGATTGCGCGCGGGCGCCCGCGGTCGCCCGTGCCCGCGAGAGGCCAGTTGGAACAGCTTGATTTCGATTTGTTTTGCCAGTTTTCCTTGAAACATTGAGCAGGTGATAAGATCCCTTGGTTGACAGGAAATGTAGTGTTATTTTCTCTAATACTTTATTTAGATGAAGAAATAAACAATAAATTAATAAAGCTAAAAGATTTATTTTGAAAGCACGGGTACTGGAAACAAAATGAAGAAGATGCAGTCGTTTAAGAATCTTGGAGGGTGTTTTCATTGCTCCTAAATTATATACTAGCAATACTCAGTCAACAGACTTGGTAGTTTTATAATTCTCACTAAAAATTAAAAGAACTAATTCAAAATGGAATTCAGTTTGTTTTTTCGATCCACCTGCAGCCTTCGTTTTTGTGACCTAACTATTTGATTTTTGAGAAGATCATGGATAATCTCATACATCTTCAATTATTTAATTACAATATTTTCACAAAAATACTCTGCACAGATTACTGCAATAACATACTGAAAATTGTACATGATACAACACTTCTTTACATGCAATTAATATTAAAAAATATGCTGTTCCAAAATCTACCTTCTGAATAGCAAATATTTCAAGGCATGGGGCCTCTTTCCTGGAGCCTTTCTGTCGCATGGCCTTAGCTGTTTTGTAAGCATAACGTACTGCGTATGAGGATTAAGTCAGTACGCGCAGAATGAGAATAGGTGGAATGAAAAATAAAATGTTTGCATTTTGCAGTCAAAACAGAAATTGTTTCAATTTTTTATTTTTACCAAATTATGGATAGTTTTCTTTCAGTTTTTGCGCGCATTGGACATAATAACATTGATTCTTGTTGAAATTGTAATAAGTTGTAGGACTCGGGTACAGTCTGCTTTAAGAAGGATTCGGGCGTAAAAATGTCTATTGCATGTATAAATTCGTTTTGGTTTTGCGATTTCTTGTTTACTATCGCATATTTTCTTCTTATTAAGTTTTTTAATAGCTAGATTGTACTGTATAATTCTTGCAGCAATTAGAATTTAAATTATTTCAATTGTTTTGAATCCCGCTGTAGAGAAAACAAGCAATTTTTTCTACTGTGTGGCATATTTATTTAGACAAGCGCAGAATATAAAAGTGAGATGAATATGGGTCATAAAGATCAAAACTTTTGATGAAACTGTTTACATCTCTAAATTACATTTGCTTCTGAAATAACTCGTTTCATACAAAAAGAATATACAAGTGAGTTTCTTTACATGCTTACAAAATTAATTTAAAACGGAGAAACTAAAGCAAACATCAGACGAGAGAACATGAGCATCGTTAGTTTCATTTTCTTTTTATAGGATTGCTGTTAATTAGGCTCGTGGTCAGGGTGATCCAATTTTCACTACGCGGCCCAGGGTGCGATTCCTGGTCGATCTAAGTCTGTAGTGTACGTTTTCCATGCATTGTCCCAGTGTAAGTTGCTGTGTGACTGTAAGATAATTCACTGCTCAGGTTGAGAAGACCGGAATACGGCTTGGGGATGTCTACGTGCTAACTACACGTACCGCCTTAACCCGACGCCGCCGCTAGGGCTGAGCCCGTTATCGGGCAGTCGCGCCAAGCACATGCATACATATCTATCGCTTTTATGCATAAGTTGATATTTCTTGCAGAATTGTAAACCCGTTTTTGGTTTTGAATGTCGTCCTACGCTCTGGAAGCCAGTACATTAAACTTAACATGTGAAATGGAATTTTGAGCAGAGAATGGAATAGTTTTACTGACAATGGTTTATTGTATGTAGCTACCTTCAACAATCTATGCACTTCGATGTTACGTAATGTAATAATTGAATGGCTTCTGCTTTGTGTCAAATGTATGGTATGACGATCCGAGAGAGAAGACTCTCTCCAAGCATTTAAAAGTCTTCAATTTTAAATGTTTCAAATGATGTTTTGGACGGCAATTGGGGTGAACGGGTCTCAATTTAATTTAAATACACCTGAATTCTTAATGACGCACAATTGAAGCTCGCAAATATGTCCTCTTGTACCTCGTATAGTAACCAAAGCAAAAACATGGGTATACATTTTCTTGTGATGACTCTGTACCTCAGTGGTAGTAGTTTAGCTTAAATTTGAAGATGAAATGCATTGGACCTTAATATTTTTTGTATTTTCTAAGTTGCTAAATCAAATTTTTTGATTTAGTTTGCATAAATCAAATTTGAGAAATATTAGCCATATAAATTTGCTGCTGCTGTTAAGAGAAATTTATCTATAAGCTGCACGTCACCAATGTTGTATGGAATCTGCTCTAAGAGGCTTAAACCGTTTCATTACCACGAATCATTCTGTAATCTGCGTAAATTCGAGTACGTTTTTTCGGGAATGTGTTTATGAAATTCGGCGTTAACTTTCCGCTTCAAGAGAGAATTTGAAATATTTCGCACCGTGCTGCGTGTTAGAGAAACGGTTAATTACCTTCCGTCCGTGAATTCAAATAGGAGTTTGCGCATAGTGTATCTGCTTTTCCAGAGAAACAACACAACGCGCACAGTATGGAGGTAGCATCGGCGTCCGTATGCAGAACGTCCGTCCGTCTCAACGCACACGTGATGTACTGGCCGAGGGCAGGTGATGCTTACGCTGTTGCTTCGCTCCCAAATCGGAGCTCTGCGCGCATAGTAGAGCTCTGACAAAACGAGCGAATGACGCACATACGCAGCGCTGAGCGCAATGATTCATGCAAGGTCGGAAACCTTTATAAAGGCGTGTTCTGTGTCCTGACAACGGGAGAGGTGGTTCAGGGCATCAACTGATGTCACTGCAGGGCCTCTGACCGGGAGGTCCTAGGTTCCACCCGACGGTGAATGGATTTTCGACACTGGCTAGACAGCTGGGTCGAGTTCTGTCGCTGCGTGGAGGACAATTCTAGCGACCGGCTGCTCTGATCGGTTGTTTTCCGTGGTTTCTCCGATCAATACCAGGCGAATGCCGGAGCAGTAACCTAACAAATGAGCCCAATCTTCCCTTCCCTTCCATGTCCGATCCTCACCTCTAACCACACATGCCGCAAGATCGGTCGAGAACTTCAGCTTTGTGGGAGATACCCCGCTGGTGGGAAATACCCGTTTGATTCAAATCCCGCTAACCGACTATCAGCCGGCGCCGAATCTCACCGCCTTGGGGAAATATCACCGCCACCTCCCGAGCAAAAATCATGAACTAAACTTACGTGACCAATGAATTTTGCAACTGACGCGCCCGGAATTACAAATCAATCTATCAAATCAATCAATGTGTTCTGAATGTACATGTGTTGTTTATATAACGCTAATCATTTTCAATTATCCTACTCTGATTCATTGAGATATTGTTGAATTTATAACCGAAATACTGATGTTATTGGTTGGGTGATGTTCTGAGTAGTGTAATTTAAACATTTTTGAAGACGTCATAGTAATTCTCATATACATGATGAGTCACGTAACTTTAGCACCTCCTGAAATTTTTGAACGGTTGAAGTAATTGCAATGCAGTTTTCATGAAAGTGCATGAGGGAATGGGCCTAGTTGATGCGTATATTTGTTCCGATTTTATAACTTGTTTTAAGAGATCTTGAGATAAGTTTGTTTTTTTCAAATGGAACTATACATATTTTTTAGTCCATTATGACGAGCGTAAAAAGACGATTGCATTCGTTTACCAATTGGCAGTTTATTATCTGCTTTTTGTGTTCTCGATATATTAGAAAAACCAATGATCTAAATAGGAACCTCTGTTTTTACTAGAATAAATTATGCCTGCGTAATTGACGTCATTGAAAGAACTGTTGAGAAGAAGATAGTAGTTACGACATTAAGTATATTTATATTGCATTGGTAGAATATTTAATAACCCTTGTTCTTATTACTGATTATTTTAATACATTGTCATCATGGTTTTTCGTTTAAATAATCTTAATTCTTTATTGCTTTGATTTCTTTTGTAACTTAAGTACTATCCTTGACAGTCTCGGTAAAATGTTAATTCGTTACGTTTTCACATTTGAAATTGAATTTAAGCAACAACAAGAACTATTAGAAATTATAATGGACAATATTAATCTAAGTAACATTCTCAACAATAGTCTAAACAGAGTCTAACCGCAAATGAAACTGCCTTGTAATGATCATGGTATGAAGCAGTGCATTACTCTTTTGCCTTATTTTAGATCAGAGAAACTTAACAAGCTTGAGTGCGAACTAATTTATAAAAATAACTCATTGAGGGTCTGAACGGCTACACTATTTTCGTACATCAAAATCAAAAACGTAAACCAAAATCAAACGAAGAGTATATATGAAAAATTGTTTTGGTTATTTTGTCTCTTTAAACGTTTAATATGAGTTGTTGAGTAAGGTAACGAGAAATTTGCAACATTTACGCAAGAAGTAGATACTTCCGTCTATTTCTCTTATAAAGAGCGGTGCTTGTCAACAACATTACGCTTTTTGCTAGATGCCAAGTTCAACCACTACATTGTCACGAATGTCAAGTATAATCTTCACTTATTATAACTAGAAAAACATTGCCAAATGGTCCTTAACTATAGAATTCTACTGAGTTCCTTAATTTTCACGAATCATGGTAGCTGCGCAGGAATTGGCGAATCCTCATTAACCGACACTTTTGCTTCTGTAGGGAGTTCAAATTGTACCTTAAAATGTTGCAATGATGCTATTCATGTCGTTTTCCATAACGTTCTAAATGGTATCACCATGTGACCCTTTAAAATTTTGAGAACATTTTTTTTTAAATTTGGAAAAATAATTGTACAATTGTACAATTGTGTGATGAAGTTATTTAAATAATAATTCAGGCAGATAAGGATTGAACATTTTTATACAAAACTTCCCTTTATTTTGCGAAAAAAATTAACTGTTTTGTATATTATAAAGTGCTGGAATGAACAATTTTTAAAGAATAATTCAAGCATAGAAGAATTTCACAACGCTTTCGTCAACGTTTCTGGCCCAAAAGAGGCAATGTTTCTCAAGCGTTGTCTGAAAAAATGTGCAGGGAAAAAGATCAGCTCTAAAACAGAAAGTCTGTTCAAACTTACGCTGCGTTTGACACTCGCGTACCACAAAACATACAGGGAGAACGTGTGTTGTGACAGCTGTTCTAGAAGCTAGGGTGCGAGAAGGAGAAAGTCTCAAGTGAAAGTGAAACACATAGATCAAATTAACAGATTACGATTTCGTAATTACAAACGCAAACCATGCAATGGAAAATAAAATTGAAAACTATTGCGCGGTTTTCCATACACTAAAAATTTTACAATCTCATGAATGAGACCCTTTCCGCTCTGGACCAAAAGCCCTGTCAGCTATCTTGTCCTTTGTTCTCACGACATTGCCACGTTCACACGTCTTCCATCTGCTTCCGTGTATTGATCTGCAATTGACTGACGTACGAGACATTCTCAGAATTGCGATAGTTGCGGTAGTTCAGTCCGGTTTCGTGGTATGTTGATGCAGTTTGGAGGAGGGTCGTTGGGGCATAGCGCGTAGTTAGCTTTGTGGTGTGGGAAACAAGCAAATGGCGCCGTTACGTCTCGTCTTTTCACAACCTACTTTGCTTCATATCTGCGGAACTGGCCATGAACGCCTGATTGAGTAATGCCGATGCCCTGAAAGTAAATATATTATTAAGTATTTTACCGGTCATTTTCGAAGGTATTTTTTAGTGATCAAGATCATTAAATCGGTTTTCAGATGAGATAAAATTTATATTTGACTCTAACGCATCTCATCTATTACATCGTACGATTACTCGTATATTCAGTGTATTGCTTACTCTTTGAAAGCGTACATTCCCAGACCACGAAAAACTTGCGGTTAAGCAGAAATTATTACACTATCTGTGTCAATAACAATGTGTTTAATATACAAAGTATGTATCAGGTGGATAAATACATGAACAGACATAAATGCAATCTCAGTCAATCATGCATCAAACGGATTACATCCTGGTTCCTGTAGACGTGACTCAAATCTATTACTGCGGCCAGTGGTAACATGTAGGTAGGCAACCCGCGGCGCCAGTGTGTATTGCGCGCAGCATTCACGTGAGAGAGCAAACGGAATAATTGAACTAGCGCCATCTTGCCGGTGCAAGCGACATAGCAACGCAGACTGAGATTATAGCGCTTTACTGATCACCCAAAGATCTTCTTGAAAGGCAAACTGAACGCGCAAAAGTAATATAATCGTGTTATGATAATAGAATTGTGACATAACGATTTGAATACTCACTTCTTTTGATTAAGACCTGGTTCGTCGTTCGCTACAACAGCGACAGAATAATTTGAGGAATAAGTTATGTTGAAGCAAAGGATCAAGATAATGGAGTGATTTAACGAACGTTCTCCAAACTTCTAATTTTTTAGACGAAGCACCTGCTCTTATAGAAATCAAACTGAAAATAAGGTATCCCTGTGTTAATACGTACATTTTCAGATATTTATGAACACTTTTTATTTTGAAAACCCTGGTTTCTACACTTAATTTCTTTCTTCTATTAAAAATTGAATATCAATAGCATACACACTGTATTACAATAACTTGGTGTGAAAAACTAAAAACATATCATTGATTCGGAAAGAGTATGTTCATACGGATCATGTGGATCCAGTTAAAACCCTAGTTATATACTACAATGAAGCAATAGTTTTGAAAGTATGTGTGCATTGCGGAAGAACAAAACATGTCAAACAAATTTTTGTTCGGTCTTTATAGAAGAGACCAATTATACGGCAAACGCGACATTAAATAAAGGATGAGAAAGTGAATTAGACTAACTGGAAGCGTCAAGAAAACGCGGATCGTTCATATCGCCTTCGAGTATCCTCTGAAACGCCGATTATTGGCTTTATGGAACAAAAGAAGTGACTTAGCTGACCTTTCTGCTCACAACCACTACAAAGCGTGGAACGCTCTCACGAAAACAACTGGCTTTGTTCACAAAGAGAAACGAGTTTGAGATTTTTCGGGTAACGAATGAAAAGAAACGGCGGACGTCGCTTCAGTCAGCAACAAATTCGCAGTCCCGCATTAAGCAGCACCCTTAAACGAACGCCCTTTCCCGGAGTCGAGTTGAGACAATGATTATGGAATATTTTTGAAGTCATATTAGTGCTCTTTGATGTTCACAAGGGGGGCATCCGCCCGGTAATTGACTTGACGGAGTGGCTAAAAGGCCAACTTTCTCGCAGCGTGCCGCGTTGAGTGCCGGAGAGCTCGCCAGGCGCTTTATTAGTTATATCCAACACAATGCGAGTGAACCCTCAAAGGGCAGTACGGCCGGCCGGCGGGCAGGCAGGGGGAGGGGGCTAAGCGCACGACCCCCACCGCTCCGCACGGCCCGAGGGGCGCACCTGTCTTCTGGTCGCAGACTCACGATGCGCCGGGGTCGAAGGTCGACGTGGGCCTCCAGGACACCGACGGCGCTCCGCCTCGCCCAACCAGTGAGGTCTAGTCACAATTGCGGAACTCGGCGCGACGAGCAGCGAGAACGGAAGCGGTGTAATGGCGGGGTTGTGGTTTCCGCAGAAAGAGAGAGAGAGAGAGAGAGAGAGAGAGAGGGAGAGAGAGAGGGAGATAATGCTTTGGCGAGCTGCGGTGGCGCCTGATGCGACCTGCTCCCTCCAAGGGGCAGCTGATGTCAAAGACGTAGACTACATGGTGAAGGGATGAGGCGGGATTAGTCAAGCTTGAGGAAATGACCGACTATCACTAAGGGCGGGACTTGCGAACTCCGTTAGGGGCCGAGAATGCAAATGATAGCTACTGAGATGAGGCATGAAGGAATTGTGTCAGAGAAGTCTATCGATTAGTGTAAAATAATGCACTATATGAAGTGAGATCAGGAAGGGTGTTGGTCATATCTCTAGGCAGAGAAAGTATCAGTGCTAATATGATTCGTCTTTGTCGCCCCTTTTAGAAAAAATATGTGGATAATTGCATCAAATCAAAAAGTATTAACCCTTATTTACTTTTAGCAAGCTGGCATTCAATATTGTTCGAACCCGGTTTCGAATCCCCGATCTTCTGGTTTGTGACCGTTACGGTATTACTCCCTTATCGATCCCGGCCAACTGATCGGATTCAAATTCCAAAATTCATTAGCTATGTGCTTCCTTCCTTCTCTGGTACTGGCTGTCTTCAGCTCAGAGACTGCATTGATATTGAATCTGCAGAGATTCTGACCACGAGAATCTAGGGTTTGAATCGCGACGGTAGATAATTTTCGACACTATAGCTAGAAAGTTAGGTCCAACTCAGCCGTTGTCTGGGGGAGAATTCTAGGGGCCATCTTTTCCGATCGTTGATTTTTGTGAATATTCTGATAAATAACAGACGAATGTTGGAATATTGCCCTAACAAACGAAACATGGACGTTTGGTTTTTCCTTCGTCTTCCTTGTCTTATCATCTATCTACACACACATACTCTTACATTGACTACACTACCAGACATGTCGGAAGATCTGTCGGGAGTTGGAGCTTGTCACATCTAGTTCAGTGTTCCGATCGGAGGAGATATCTTGAGGGAGGAAATCCCCTCTACGTCGACCTGTAGGTCAGCACCGAGACGCGACTTTTAGGGGGAAGGAAAACGGTCATGTCTGTAATAAAAAAATACTGCAGTAAGAAAACTAATAACTGTAGCTGCCGGTATGCCCGAAAACATCAATCAAATAATATATAAATCTTTCTCAATATTCAAGTTCTTTGGGTAACAGTGCCTCTTGATCAATATGTTTGCTCTTTGTGGTTGTCAGCTTTAAAGACTTGTCTGTACACTGTCCTTTTTATTCCTCGAGGTTTCTCGTTGAGTTCATTCCATTTATTTTACTGAGTTTGTGGTCGCTTTACTCCTTTATTCATAGAATTCAACTATTTGTTTCGTAAGATCAAGTATTTCGTATGATCAGATTAACTTTTCCACCGTATTATTGTAAATCAATTATCGTTTCATCGACACTAAAAAACAAACTAATTACTAATCATTTTACTATATCATTAACTTTATAAAATAAATGTAACTTTATTGCTACTATTGTTTCTCATTTACTTCTGCGCTTCTGTAATCATAATTGCATTACACCAGAAGATGCGTTTGAAGATGAAATCAAGCAGTTAGGAAGAATGCGGGAAGATATGAAGGACAAGTAAGCAATGTCGGGTAACGCAGTACAGGTTAGATTTCATCCAAACCTAAACAATAAATGGAGCCATTATAATAACGTAAATGTAGTAAACAATTTTAATAGAGAGGATAAAAACAGCTGACACAGGCATAAAGAAGTCATAAGAGGCAGAGGATTCTGTTAAGTCATGTAAAGGACGAAGCAAAAGAAATAACGTACATTGCCTCAGCAAAGATATCAGGGAATAGCGAGCGTATTCAGTGGCTTTGGAGTTGAGGGCCAATGAAAGGGCAGGTGTGAGAAGATATGCGAGCTATGCGGGGGCAGCCAGCAGTAGGGCAGCAGCCGCAGCCTCCAGGACCCTCACTGTTCACCCGGGCAATCGATACTGTACGATAACGTGAGCCGAGAGATCGGCGGTCCTTGGGCACGGAGGCCAGTACGAGAGACCAACGAGAGAGACCAAGAGGATCAGGAAACTGAGTGAGGAGGATGCTAGGAGGGAGATGTTGGAGCTGGACAGAGAGCAGCGGGAATGGAAGTTATAGGCATGGGAGGGAATGTGCGATGCCGCTGGGAAGACGCAAGGAAGCACTGGGACGAGCTAGGAGGCGAGAGAAGTCGCGTGGAGTCGTGTGGAGTCGCGTGGAGTCGTGGGGAGTCTCGCGGAGTCGTGAGGAGTCGCGGGGAGTCGCGGGAAGTCGCGGGTAGTCGCGGGTAGTCGCGGGGAGTCGCGGGGAGTCGCGGGGAGTCGCGGGGAGTCGCGGGGAGTCGCGGGGAGTCACGGGGAGTCGCGGGGAGTCGCGGGAGGAGTCGCGGGGAGTCGCGGGAGGAGTCGGGGGGAGTCGCGGGAGGAGTCGGGAGGAGTCGGGAGGAGTCGGGGGGAGTCGGGAGGAGTCGGGGGGAGTCGGGAGGAGTCGGGAGGAGTCGGGAGGAGTCGGGAGGAGTCGGGAGGAGTCGGGAGGAGTCGGGAGGAGTCGGGAGGAGTCGGGAGGAGTCGGGAGGAGTCGGGAGGAGTCGGGAGGAGTCGGGAGGAGTCGGGAGGAGTCGCGCGGAGTCGGGAGGAGTCGCGCGGAGGCGGGAGGAGTCGCGCGGAGGCGGGAGGAGTCGCGCGGAGTCGGGAGGAGTCGCGCGGAGTCGGGAGGAGTCGCGCGGAGTCGGGAGGAGTCGCGCGGAGTCGGGAGGAGTCGCGCGGAGTCGGGAGGAGTCGCGCGGAGTCGGGAGGAGTCGCGCGGAGTCGGGAGGAGTCGCGCGGAGTCGGGAGGAGTCGCGCGGAGTCGGGAGGAGTCGCGCGGAGTCGGGAGGAGTCGCGCGGAGTCGGGAGGAGTCGCGCGGAGTCGGGAGGAGTCGCGCGGAGTCGCAGCCTCAGGAAGGGGAAGAGGCGGAGGTGGGAGGAAGTCACGGCCTGATGATGAAGGCTAATTGTAGGGAAGGCCCCAGTGGACGGGGAAGGCGGCCGGCGCGGCGGCGACTGCGGATCCGGATCGCTGCGGGAATAGAGAAAGCCGAAGCTGCAAAGGCAGCGGAGGGAGGCGGCGGCAGCGGCTACGGCGGTGATGTCGGTGACGGTAGGAGAAAGGAAAGTGTGTTGGAAAGCGTACCCGGAAATGAGGGACGCAGGCTACGCTACATTGAGAGCGCAACTGCGCGCACAAAGAAAGTCTCGTCCTTTGTCGTCTGATGTGTAGAGCGCGACGGACGAGGCCATTCGCCGCCGGCCTCCAAAATATACATTAACTGTCCTAGATATTCGCTGTGCAATGGGGCATGAAAATAATATGCGACGAAAGACGGGAAATGGAGTTTTAATCAGATTTTTTACTTCAATTTTAATCTGTTTTTTTAAATCAACGTCGACAATTTCAAGCTCAATTGATCCACACTGTTATTTTCTTTTCCACGGGAATTTAAAGAGTCGATGACAATCTCACTTCTCTGATTTATGGACGTGCGCGTGATCTTGGCTATGGAGGTGAAGCCTCTTCTCAAATTACGTGACTTATTGTAGGAGATTCTTTCCGGCATACGTGGCCGTTCAAAGATCAAAGCATGTATGTTCACAATTGTTCACGTGTCTATTAAGGTAGGTGGCGTGGTGCGGAACATTTCTGCGGCCGAGTCTAAAAAGTCGTGGATGTTGGGGGTAAATGCGTGTGAATTAATACTAGATTGTAGACGACAGCTGCGAGCAGTGTTCTTTCTCCGTAGGCTCTATCGTACAGATGCGAGCGAGTTCATCGCTTGTATTCTCGGTGACAAAGGCCATACCTATACAGAGGTATGCCACGTTTGTGTAACTCACCGCTTGACGATCTCGGTAATTGTAGTTCCCTCAGCTGGTGAAAAGCGCCTTTCTTTTCCGAAGTCGATCAGGGATTTTTGTGTGTTCCTTCTATTCGCAGAGAAACTTCGATTTAAAGATAAGAGCTTTCTTGTATGCGCAGAGAGATATTGCTTTAAGGAGAATTTGTTAGAATATACCGTTTTCATAGAATTTGCTGCTCATTATTTATTATTTGAATTTCATTATTTGTTAGTTTTTTCCATTATATTTATGACGTAACTATATTGATGTTTATTTTTCATGCGGCTATCATATTGATTTTAGTACTTCAATTAAGTTAACTAATTAATCTTTGGGGGATATTGAGGAAGTGCTACACCTTTTCTTCGTATCATTGTATTTTATAGGTGAAAATATTCTCATTTCACTGGTGCAAGGACGTATAAATTAAAGAATATATATCACTAATATTTCATTGTTGCCCCCCCCCCAAACACAGTTGAAATGTGAATGTAATTTTCAATCATGTCTGTCTAAAAATAGAATGCCTGATGTAAGGTGAATCGTAATTCATCTGCTCCATTATTTATAGACAAAGCATGATTTTTCTGTTATTCGCATAAGGAAAGTTGAAATTAACCTGAACACTTTTAACGCTATAGTACACATGGTATCTATGAAGCTTGTAACGGTTTTTAAGCTGAGGTTATATAAAAGTATATTGGTATTCGATCTAAAACACTTTTCTAAAAGTGTTTTAGCCGTATCATTGCTTATTTTTTATTGTTTTTAGATCCCGAATAAGAAAAAAGAAGCATGAAAACAACACTGTTTAAAACATAATAACATAATTGTTCATTTTTAAATGTGATTCGTTGTACTTCAAAACTAACATGTTTCAATGAACAAATGAAATATTAAAATAATTAAAGCGAAGTTCAAAATTCACAGAAAGCAACCATTGTACAAAAATACGTCATCAAACTATTCAACTTCTACTTTGAACACGAGAATAAAGGGTGAAAACTACATTCTGTGAGCAAGAACAGACCGCATCAGTAGATTTTCGAGTTGGGCAACTACCGACGTGGGACATTCATAACAGTTCCGTTCGCTGCAAAAGACAAGAGTTCGTGCTAGAAGCCATTCATTCCCGGGACTATCTCGTTTTGCAGCGTTGCGCTGGACGTTCTTTGCTTCGAGCGCGAGTTGTAGCGAGATGTGAATCGAGAAACGGAGCAGGGCACGATTCGCACGAGAAGACTACGGTCGATGGTGGGACGCTGCTCTTAGAGTCACGTGGGGACCAACGACCACATGGGTCACCGATGGGAAAGGGGCCAGCGACAAACCCCAGCGTAGTTTTTACTCTCTTTTTGCTTAGGTAAGGAGTTGTTTCGCTGTTGACGACACTTATTAGACTTTCTTTACCATAAGTGATAGTTTCGCCTTTTAACGATTTTCGGATGTTTACAAAACACTTCGAAATCGTCACCTTGCGTAATTACTTTGTGGAAACTTCTGCGTTCTCTCATATACACCTGGGTATAAAAAAAGTTGTATTTTTATTTTAGTATCTGTTGATTTAGAGAACAGTCGTGCATTCAAAGAAAGAAACTGAATGTTGAACATAGTTTTCAAAAGTGTCCCTGCAGAAACGATCTCAAGTACAAGAAATCCTGCAGGATATGATTGAAATATTACTACTATTCTATTGCTTTCTTGCACTTACCCCGTAAGAACAGAAAGTTATGTAATCATGCACGGAAAACGACGAATTCTTAGCAGAACAAGTCTTATTGTCGGTCCCTGGTAATGAAAAAGTGAATACATCCTGTTGCTGTATATTGTAAATTATTTACTCTTACACGTGTAGCCAGAATACATGTTTTGTTTGTCCTTGATGCTAAAATATCGACTGACAACAAAACGTCTGTCCGCTTGCCCGTAGTCCGTATGTGATAACGCTAGCGTCTAAACCGTTCAGACGATTTTCTCTAAATCTGATATTCTCAAATCGATCTGAATGAACAAGAGACTTTGGGAGTTTCAAAGGAAAATTTTGACTTTTGAATGTACTTTACATGAAGCATCAAAATTATTTTTAAACTTTTATCGAAAATGGCACCAAATTTTTTGAACAATTTTTTCTTCGGATAGCATAAAGAACGCTTAAGAGATTGGTGAAGGTCTAATGTTGAAAACTCAGATTTTTGAATATCGCATAAGTACAATTCTTTCGACGTCTTCCTGCAATCACAATATTAAAGCAACATCTTTTTCCTTAATAAAATATGTTTCTTAAGGATGGATCTTTAAATAAGTTCACGTTCAATTTTTCGAAAATATGAGTAGATTTTGAGTATTTTTACAGGCACTTTTTCCTCTAAAGCAGCCCCATTTTTTTTCTTTAAAACATTTCCTTGAATATATCAAGGGACGTTAAATATACGGTGCTAGTCCCATTTTGGAGAAAGTTCCCATATATTTGAAAATTGCAAAAACTTAACATCTTAAAATTAGAAACATGAAGATGGAGATTTTTGCTTTTAGACAAAGTATGTTGTATTAGACATTGTTTTTTTGAAAATATTGGTAGATTTCGTGTAATGTGTCTTTGGAATTTCTACAAAAATGTTTTCTCAAAAACTGCTCCAAAATTTGTTTTTCAATTTTTTCTACGGATAGAACAAGAGTTCCTAAAAGAATGGCAGGGTTCTCATTTTTGGTGAAGTTTTTGATTGTTCGAAGATTGCAATTTTAGACAAAATGTATGAAAGTATGTGCACTTGAGGCATCACTAGTTTATAAAAAATACTAGTTGTTTAGTCATCGTTCTTCGGGCTTTTATTTACCACAATAAATGAACTAAACAGCTCGTCCCGCCCTGGGCATCTCTTCGCCCTGCCCTACTCCGATAACCATATTGAATTCGCCATAATATTTTGGCCAGATACTCGTGGTCTCCAATTTCCAAATCATTTTTCATAGTATTTTCAAACAGAAACCACATTTTCTTCTAGCGTATTCATACATGTTTATTTATACCATGATGGTATACTAAGCTTATAATAATTGTTAATAAGCAAGTATTTAATATGCATGTGTTTGAAAATAACAAGTTTGCAAATATCCTTATAACTGAATTAAACGGAAACTATTAAAGGTGTCGGAAAATGTATAAAAACATTTCAGTCATATATCCATTGAGTCAAGTCGTTCATGTCCGTATCTTGTCTTGTGAGTGTATACGTCTATGACAGAAGATATATGTTCTGTGCAATATCGGTACTTTTTACACATTTTAAATTTTCACTCTATATTCTGAGACATATGTATTTCTTTCTGTAGCAGAAACCATTTCAAAGGTTTATTGGTCAATAAATTTCTTTATGAAAGACGTGATCAAAGTTGTCAACCTAGAAAAGGAGAAATGTGAACGTACTAGAGTCGAGGATAGTGACATAAAGACGATATTAACTTCTTCGGGAAGTTAGGGAAACGCAACACAGAGCCCTGAAAAAAGGTTATTGGATACCTATGGGACAACACAAAATGTCTAAATGTGCATTCTTATTTCTTCTAGAGCAGAGAATCTTGACAAATGGCTACGAGAATGGCGGATGTGTAGGAGTGCAAAACTAGAGGTGAATAAAAATCGTGCAAATAACTTGGTTCTTTGAAAAATCAAGGGTGTTTCAATGCACATAGAAGCATTTAATGAGGAAGATTTAAATAACATCAATTGCTCAAATAAGAATATTAACAGTTCGTATTTGATTGTGATTTAAATAATCACGATTGTGAAAATATGTACGTTTTCAAACAAGTAACAAATTTAGACAGTTTCTCCGAACTGAGGAAAAGATGATTGACATCTCCGCTAGTCAAAACTGGTAATGCAGTCAGTGGCTAAAGAACGCAGCACCCTCTCGAAGCTGGGAGAATTTATACATCAAAAGTAAAGCTTAAAATTCAATCGTAAAAAAATAAGACAAATTTCCTCTAGAAATGAGACCAGTTGGCACATGGATAGCAACATTAATTCAAATTTGTTACCACGCTTCGAGCATATTCAGTTTCGCTACTCTTTGAAGGAATTTAAGAAGAAAAGATGATATATTTCAAACTTAGCGCCTTCGAAAAAAAAAAACAAAAAAAAAACGCAAATTCTCTCACAAACAGCATAAAATTCATTTTATATGAAGCTGTTTGGAGATCGACCTTCAACTGTATCCAAGAATGACCGGTAGACCGCACAACCTCCCAGCCTGCCACGACGAAAAGTTTGCACATTGTCAGAAATTTCTCGGAATCCAATTTTTTTTTCATGTAAGGCGCGACGAGATAGCATTGTTTGTGAATCTGAAGCTGCGAGCAGTTTCGTAGCAATCATATAGAGAAGCTAAGCAATAAGCGTATTAGGGGCATTGAAAGTTGGCAGCAAGCAATTATAATGTTGACCCCGTGAACTTTGAAACGCCGCAAAAGCAGTGTGCCCAAACAAAGGTGTAAAATACGTAAAGAGAACGTTTATTTTCGTGCAGACCAAGGTAACCATGACAATCTCTCTTCAATACATAATGATACTTAATGATACTCCATAGTGTTAATCTTTGCCAAATATGTGTCATATTTTCAGAATTTTCTCGTCTGACGAGAATCAAGTCGATGTACAAACCTTCTCTCGTCGCAGTTTTTACAAATGCTCTCCCAATCATCTAAGCAATATTTCGCAGCCTCGATAAGATCTTAGCAATGAAGGTGGTCCAAATTGATACCATACATATAGTAGTCAACGCGATAAAAATGATAGCGTTGTGAGTAGTATGTGTTGTAGCAAAGTAAATGAGGTGCTGGAATTAGATGTTGAGAAATCACGTGTCTAGAGATCAGTAGGTATAGACAGAATATGAATAAAGGCAAAATGTAACGTAAGAAGAATGAGTGCAGGCGCACTCACAAATCGTATATGAACTTCAATGTATGTGGCCAACTCAGGAAATGTTTCAACTCTCCTGAGTTTTAAATTGAGTGAAATCATAGGCGCGAAAGTTTGATAAATATAGGCACTAAAATACAACAAATTGTTGAATTGCCGCTTGTCAACTAGGTACACTGACGCCGGAGAGCAAGTCGCAGTGGCAGCTGAGCTGTTGCCAGCTGGGGCGCGGGAGCCGGGTGGTGAGGACGGGCAAGGGAAGTCTGGGGGGAGGGGGCGGGGGAGGCGCTGTGACACGCTGCGCGTGGGCGAGCTTCAGCCCCGCTGCATATTTCACGATCTCTGCGGAAGGTCCGGGCGAGTTTCGCCCATTATCCGCGAGGCGACGGACGCACTCAGGGGAGCGCAGCGCTCGACTCAGTTGGTGTCGCCCCGAGCCTGACCCTCGCCCCCCCCCGCCCTCGTCGCTGACACCCCTCCCCTCTCTTCACGATGCCGCATCCGCACCATGTCCGCTCTGCCTCCCCCCCTCCGGCCACGCTTTCGCTTCACCTCCGCGTCCGTTGCGTGCCACCTGACTCGCACTCCTTCTGCTTCTACACCACCCTCGTTGCGCCGCAGCAAAACCTTGTGACCATCTCCGTGCCACGCCCGCTCCAACTGCCAAACTATCTCGTCACCACCCTACCTCGTACCGCCACCCCACCTCTGCACAGTTTGCGCGCCACTCGACCCATCTGCGTCTCAATTCTGCGTCATCTCTGACCACCTCCACCCCATCCCTGCCTCTTCATCCACCCACTATCGACTCATATGAGCTTCACTTCGGACCTTTCGGGTGAACCTCACAAGGAACTCGCTTAACCTCGAAACCAACTCCAATTCCAATTCCGCAGTGGTACCAATTCCGCAGCGGTTTCTCGCCTTTCATCTCTACAAAACCTGCCTGTCACCTTTTTCATCCACCTCCCCAGTACATTTGCATCACCTCCACACTACAAACGCACCACCTCCACAGATTCACGACGCCTGCGCGCCGCTTGTGGCTCACTCCAGTACCACTGTACCATTTTGGCGCAGTGACGGCGTTACTTTCAGAGCATTCTATATCCCATTGTTTCACAATGTGTCCTCTGCTTCCTCGAGTTGTACTTGGCCGCTAGGTCTCTTTACTCCGGCCCTCATCGCGGTTTGAGTGACTCCTCCGCGGACTTGTAATCCCCCATTCTCAATTCTGCAGGCTCTTCCGCGCCCCAACCCACATACATCGCTCCACATCCATTGCTTCGTCACCACATTCGTCTCCACATCCATCGCTTTGTACCTCTCCGATTCTTGGGCCACAACTGTCCATTACACAGACAGCACATCAATCCTTTGTTACGTCTCGCTTTGCCTTTCTTGCTGCCCTTTATTTTTTACTCACTCCTTGCTGCTTCCTGTCTTATTTTACTGCTTCCTTTAATTTTTATATTTATGTTTTAGACAGAGCACTGGCTCTTAATGTAGTACCCCCCATTTATAACAAAAGTCTCCGTCATGCCATTTTGTGGCTGCAGCACTTTGTCATTACGTATTCGTTATTATTTCGTGCGTCATTTGCTTTGTTCTAACCGTCGTCGCTTACCTGAGTTAACTACTCTGTTTAATTTTATTCCTTCGTCAGTTTTTAATGAACAGCTCATTTTAATTTTTATGATTTTATTACATATTTTACGTCTAATTTTTTAGTATTTACATTCTTTTTCATTTCTAAGTAAGTTTGTCTGTAGTACACAGCTCTCTTTTTCATTTTTTAATGTTAAAGTTTCAATGTCGTCAGAAAGTACTTGCGCTATTATATATCGGTGTCCAAAACATATAATTTGCTACATTCAGATACTGCTTTTTAGTTTTTAGTTTTCATTCTTTCATTAGAATTACGCGTGCAGTCTGTGCAGTTTCTTCGTTTGCTCATTAACTTTTTTTTCTCATTCAGCATTCATTTCTGTGCCTGAGTTAGGGTACGTAATTGTTTTGCATGTATTTCATTTCCCTTGCCCTTCTGATCTTCTTTTGCTTCCCGTCGCGATTTCCAACTCCTCATCCCCTTCAAAACACCAGCTTTTCTACCGCTTTCTCATTTCCTCTCCTCGGAAAGCTTACCTCATCACGGCGAGTATCTCCCTCCCTTCTTCACTCCCATCTCGTCTCTGGCGGATGCACGCCGCCCCTACCCAGCCGCCCGCTACGCCGGCGATTCGCCCGCCTGCTCTGTTGCCCTCCCACTGCTCTCCCAACCACCCCTTTCTCCTACTCTTTCCACCCCCGCCCGTCCGCCCGACTCCTCCCCTCCGCCGCCCACCACCCACTGCCCGTCCCCCAAACCGCCTCCCTCCCCCCACTCGCCCGACTACGCCCGTCCGCCCGCCTCCTGCCCGGCCGCTTGCCCCCTCGCCAGCTCCCTCTCTGACCGCCCGCTCGCTCGCCCGCTCGCTCCATTGCCCCACTCTTACCCACCAGTCCCACTTACCACAGTCCCCACCACTCACCCGTCCCCCTGCCTATCCATATCACTGCCAAGCCCTTCTGCTCGACTTGCATCCCCTTTTACAAACCCGCCCTGTTACCCTCGCAACCACCCTCCCTACCGTTCGCTACTCTTCCGAGCAGACATCCTCCCAGTTTCCGTCTGCCAACCAACGTCAATCACCAGTCATCCAGTACCCACCAGCCGCTACCCTCCCACGCACCCACTCTCGGCGCCTGCCTGCCCGCCACCCCGTTCTCCCTGCCCACCATCCCACTTCTCGCCGCCCGCCTCGCGTCGTCGCTAAGCAGTGCTGCGCCTCGGCAACGGCGTGGAAACAAATGAGGCGCGCCCGAGAGGCCTGACGCCCGGCTCGGCTCGCAACTCGCGGCTCCCGGCCCGGCGCACAAAGCGTGAACTCCGCGCCGTTCTCGGCTGCGGGTAGACAGTGGGCAGTGCACGATACTATTCGGACCAAAAAATGCTACACTAACTTCAAGTTAAAGACCTCTCTGCAATACTCAGGGGATAAACGAATGATATATAGAGCTTATTACAGTTTTCTTTGTAAAGTTATAATACTGAGAAACATGTCATTAGTTAACTGTATTTTTGTTATTTACAACAAAACGAATGAGGTAGCTCAGTGACAACAACAGTTGGCGTTCCAGCGTCGTTGATCAGGTGATCCTAGGATTCACTTCCCGATGGTGCAGGATTTTCGGCACTATCCTTACAGATAGGTCTAATTCGTCCGCTGTCTGCGGAAGACTTCTAGCGGTCGGCTGCTCCCATTGGTAGTTTTCCGTGGTTTCTACGATCAATACAAGGCGCATGATGGAGCAGTATCACAAGCTGAAACAGGGGCCTCTCGCGATCTTCCCTTCCTTATCTGCTCTCCCATTACACACACTACACTCCTGCTCTTTGAGAGGTAAGTAATTCTCTCAGCTCGGCCAGTGTTCCGGTGGGAGACAATGCTTCTAAGGGAGAACTTTCAAGCTGACATGTATCCGTAAGTTGACACCGGATCTCAGTGGGAGAAAATCACTATTTCTCAGCTACAACATATACTATACCACCGGGAGTAATGTTAAAAACGTTGACGTGTCCCGGAACGAAAAAATCTCACTCATTCACTAGTTATACTTATAATGTTAGGACAATATACCACAGCGGGTGATTATATAATGAAACACCGCTACAATCTTCTGAAACAATTCTTCAGCATCTAAATGACATTTAAGAACCAGGTATTAAGGTGTCTATGCCTCCCTGTCGTTTCCTTACAAATTAGAAACAATCGAATGAATCCACTTAATCAGACATTGGTCCCTTACTGTGAACAACATTTTCAAATAAATACTTCTGCATTGGTCTGCCATAAATAAAGTAATATTTCTTTCTTGAGAAATTGCTAATTAAACATTATACACACAAAATACATGATTTCAGAGCAAATTTGAACATTCAATTTTTTCCAATTTCTTCTTCATTTACATACCAAGTCAGTTTACTTTTTGAGGATTAGTTTTGGAAAAGACCTAGGATAAGTCTTTGTGCTATGATTACAGTTCGCATTTCTTCTCTAGAGAATATCCTCCAGGAGCGAAAACCTAATAACGAAAGTATTTAGAAGACTTCAAAAAACTTTCGTGGAACACTGAGTCATAGACAACACTTCACAAGTTGGTATTTAATTTTAATAAGTGCAAGAATGTCATTACTGTTTACGGTATATTGATGTTTCGAAGAAAAATTGCATCTCGGGAATATCATTTTGGTGAACTCACAACAGTATTCCCTTCCTTTTACCAGGCGGCACAATGAAGTTAAGAGTAGAAAATACACTGAAATTTTAGCAATATGTTAATTAAATGTTTACTAAATAAAATGTATTTTTCTTTGTGTCCATCACATGTAATACAACAGTTAGTTTACTTACAAGCATTTTACTTGTTATTCTAGAAGATTTCAAAGTGATAATTGCAAAGATTTTGTGCCTACGAGAACTAGAGGTGATATTTCCTCTCGCGAGAAATATTTAAAGTTTTAATTAGTCACAAATTGATAATTACTGTGATATTAGATAAATACAATAATATTTAGTTTCCCTAGAACACGAAATATATTTCATAGGGCATTTCCGTCTTGAATTTCTAAAATATGTTCTACATTTATTTGAAATGATCATGTATTTCTCACATATACGATATACTTTATTTTTTGCGCCTTTCTTGGATTGGAATTTTGGCAAAATCCCATCATTCGCCTTGTGACCGAGGGAAAACACGAAAACTCCGGTCAGGATTGCCGGCCTGGAGATTGAATCTGGACCTCCCGATTGCAAATCTAACGCACTACGCACTGAGCCATTTTGCTCGGAATTATTATTATTATTATTATTATTATTATTATTATTATTATTATTATTATTATTGGTTTAAGACATAACTGGAGTGCCTGTACGCACAAAATATTTAATTATTTATCTCATCAATAACAACACAAATAATACAATATATTTTAAAAACATATTTCCGAGCCACTTTACTCTTTTGCCCTGCGAACTTGCTGAGCGGCCCATTGCAAGACGGCGGGCGCGAGCAGGCTGTTTGCTGGCGCCTGAGGGAGTTCCTCGCTGCTGCCGACGACGACTTTGTGCTGGAAATAACTCTTTTAGTGGCGTATCGCGGGTGAGTAAGCGTTCCGGGAAGTAGGCGGCGATGGAAGCTTACGCGCCCCACCTCGCACGCAGCAACCGCAGTATGACGGAATTTCCAGAAAGTGATTCCGCCGCCCAAGCTCCGTTGTTGTTCGCGTTGCTGGCCTAATGTAATAGATGTTGCGTTCTTTCGCTTAACGCACACAAGCGTGGAGTTGCTGGGAAATTAGCGAATACCAAGGCGGGGGACGAACGTGCCTTATCTCTAGAAAGACAAACGTAAATTCTTCAGTATGGAAGATGGGAAGAGAATAATTACGCGCGGGTTTAATTTTTAAGTCTGACTAAATATTATAGGAGCGGGGAAATCGTAATAATTATATGTTCTGGTTGATATTCATTCCATGTTAATAAACATGTATGAATGTTATAACATGATTGTTTACAAATATTTCAAATTTTAACCGGCTTGGGTGGCTTATGGCATCAACTGACGTCATTGCAGTACCACTGACTGGGAAGTCCTAGGGTACGAGTTTCGATGGCGGCAGATTTTCGACAGTAACCAGAGAGCTCTTCTCTATCATTCCTTGGTCGCCTCTAAACTCATATATTCGTTATCTAGGCGTTCTCGTGGACCCAATATGAAGTTGGCGTAGTCACGTCTCGTCCAGAGTAATTGAGGTCAATAGACAGTTCGATATTTTACGTCTGATTCCCAACCGCAACTCTTCTTTAAAAATTAATTCATCATTAACCTTTACAACGTATGCCCTATAGAAAAATTAGCTGCCCCGACCACAGTAAATAAGTTACAAATCTTTCAAACTAAAATCTTAAGATTAACAGCAAATCCCTCCTGGTTTGTCAGCAATAAGATATTTCACAACAATCTCGCAATAGAAACAAATACTTCCTTTATTACGAAACTGGCACATAATTTTTTCAATAATTTGAATCACGAACAAGGAGCAGTCACGTGCAAAATAAGAACTGATCAACCCCTACTCTTTCGCAGAAACAGACTCCTATTTTCCTCTCTATCTTTTCTACACTAGATAAGGTAAGTATATTTCTTGCATTCACCTGTCTCTCCCATCTTATTCTTTTCTAAACCCTCTCATCGCTCTCTAACGAATTTTTCTCGCAATGACCTTGGCTGAAGATATGACCTAATCAAATCACTAACAGGGAGGTGACAAAAATTTACCCATTTCACACTTCACTGATACAAAGTTTCTCGGTCTATCAACTGAAGAGCCTCACTGCTGAACGTTGCACTGTCTATCAATGTAAAATAAAATTTAATTTAAAACAAAATCTAGAGAGCTAGATCGAATTAAATCGCAGTCTGAAGTCTACTCTGATCGGTAGTTTTCCGTAGTTTCTCCTATCAACACCAGACGAAAGTCAGAGCAGTACCCTAAGAAAAGGGCCATGGACCACATGCGATCTCTCCTTTCTCTTCCTTGTCTTATGTTCACCCTCTCACTCACACACACACACACACACACACACTCTACTACCACACATGACGAAAGCTTAGAGGTTGACCCAACGTGCGTGGTGGGATGAATTCGGAGAAAACCCTGCAAGCCGACGTGTAGATAGGCGCCATCTCACCATCCATCGTGATGAAAATACGCACTATACGTACTACTAATGACCATAGCAATTGACGCTCATAGAATATGAAATATGCATTCAATCAATCAAATTTAATGTGTTACATTACACTATAATCACTTACTTCTTCTGAAAAGCAAACAGGACTTTCCTCTCAGCTGACTACAGCCCCCATTTCGCATCTTTTTACGTCGATGATCTTCCTTTCCTAGCATTTTTCCATTACTATAAAAGATCCCATACCCACTTCCATTCATTTTTCCAATTTTTTTCGAAAACATTACTCCGAACATTCATTTTTCGAATGGATACTTTCTGATCCCATTACATCCGATTTAGTTTAATTGCCCCTTAAACCTATTCGATTGACAAAAACGTTTCGTGGACTCTTACTGCACGATAATTTCAATGAAAACGTGCATAAAAAGGGTCGTGTTTATTATTCGTCACAAAAGAAAATCTGAATATCCTTTTTTGATGTAATACGTGTTTTTTGATGGGACGTTACATAGCATGAAAAAGCAAAGTCACGTGTGATTTGGAAAAAACTAAAACAAACAGCATATCTGAAGTGTTACCAGGCTGTGCGTTTTCTTGTTGTTTGAATCCACTCCATTTCTTGCAAACTGTGTACAGAATGATACATGCGCAAGGATGACAGGAGCAATAACCTTGAAAACCGACGGAAACTTTAAAAACGACCATAAAAACAGAAACGCGCAAGACGTTAACACTTGCTTTTGTATCCGTCGAAGATGTGCCATACTGATGAGACAGAAAGTGAAAATAATGCCTCCGAAAAAGTATTTAACTATATAAAATAGAATGAAAGCTATTGTTTTGAACTATCCTGAATATAAGGAAGAAAATCTACATCTGTAATTTCTTCGTGACATTTGATATAACTTCACAAATAAATTAAAGTTTATGTGGATAAAATTTCTATGAACTAAAAGAGTTTGGAAAATTACATTTAAGAATTCTGGAAAATTATTATCGGAAATCCGCTTTTGGAAAAACGAAAATAGTAAAAATGACTTTCGGAAAACTTCCAATTCGGATATTAAATTCGCAAAATTGATTGGTAATACCCTTACCCAATTATCAAAAGTCCTTATCATCTTCAATCTCTGAATCAGAAAACTCCTAGTTAAAAAGCCCAACCCAATCTCAAAGCAATCCTTTCGTACCAATCTTCTTCCACATGTAGACACCCATTTTTAAGGAACTTCACGTAAATTACACTCGTTTAACCTTTCCCATATATTTCTATGATCCCATCGCATTCAACTAACCTTCATAAAAGGAAATGCGTCCCAAATCACAAACTCGCAATATATGAGAAATATGAGAGAGTAGGCTTCCGCGGTCGGAGGCAGTTGCTTCTTGGTTGTCCGGGAAACACCGCGTCCTAGGCACAGATACCAACGCCTCAACCACCATTATGCAACCTTCCTCAGGGCGAAATGCCAATGCCTAATGGCATTTGGCACTCGTTGGTGGCAAAACAAGGGACGTTGATGATTATCCTTAGGATATTGTTATGGAAGATTTGTATTTTGTTAATATTAGTTTTTGCGGCATTAATCCAGATGAGGCACGCCTATAAAGAAAGGGGCTTTAATATGGTTTTGTATATTATTATGGCTGTGCTGTTCGGTAGTGAGAAATTTTTATTGATAATAGGTTGTAGTAATTTTATTTTTGGTTCATTGACTTTGATTTCTATGTTTTTTCCAGTTAAGTTCTATGTTGGGTCAGGTGTTTAATTGTGCTGTTCTGTGGATGCTAGAATATTTGTTCGATGTTTAGTGTCAAGGGAGAGGGAGAAGTATAAGTTCTGAGGGTAAATATTTTCGCAGCGGTTTTTGATGAATTATGTTGAATGTTCAGTTTAGCGGCCCACCTATAGATTAGATTAAATATAGAAGCATTGTATTACGTAATTTTATGCAGATTGGGTGCTGAGGAAAATAGCGCCATGTATTACGCAAATTGGGCGATTTTTATTGAATTGTGTGGTGGCTCGTAAGAATGGTTTTAGACGTTTTAAAATTATTTTTTAAAATATTTTGCCTATTGTGGGCAGTAAGTATATAGGGCGATTACTATCTGAAGTTGTTGCAATTTTGTTAGATTTGTGAACGGGGATAATTGTTGCGTGTTTTCATTGTTGGGGAAGTAGTTATTTCTGAGACAAGATTTGTATATATTTTTTTAATACGTTATTATTTATATCATCATGTCCAGGTGCTTTTTTACATGGTGTTATTTTATAATTATATTTGTTTCTGACGGAGATGCATATTGTATTTTTGGGTGTGGACTGTAGCAGGTTTCAATTAGGGTTCGGCTTATTAATTGTGTTGTATTAGGGGTGAGGGTTAGCCGTGTTAAATGTTGACGCAAAGTAATCTTCTAGATCTTCAGCTATCTGGATTGAGGTGTATGCTACTTATAGATGGTAGCCACTTTACCTGGATCGCACACTTCCCTATCCTAATCTGTTTAATTTTCACGCCTACTACGTACGTATGTAATAAAGATTATATGCTAATGAAAAGTGGCGATTTTGTACCTCAAAATTCCGTATTATGGGTTCATAATGTAGAAAATGTGAATAAATCTTGTTTCCTTTAACACATTGTGTAGTCAGAATCTATTTTCTGGGTCCTTGATACCGTAAATTTGGTCCGGTCTGTCTATCCGTCCTAAGCGACCATCGGTCTGTTTTCGGTCTCTCCGACTATGTTCAACGCTAGCGCCTGAATTATTCAGAGGAGTTTCTTCATAATTAATAGTCAATTATCGATCTGACTGAAATCAATACCATGAAGATTTTAAACGGATATTTTGATATTGGGACTGCATTACATGAAGTCTTAATATTTTCAAAAGTTTCAGACAAATGACTCCAAATTTTTGGATTAATTTTTTACTGAGATAGACGCTTAATAAAGATGCTTTATAATAGTGCAGATCTCACTTTCTTTAACATTTTAAATGATCAAAAATGGTAAGATTTCATATTTTCGGCTTCTTCGTACAACTACAATATTGGAGGTATATTTTTCCTTACAAAAAATTAGAAATAATGCGACAAAGAACTTGCTGTCGTATCACCACTATTACGATATTATGGACCCACAGAACGTGAATTATTACAATACGTATTAGAAGATGTAATTTATAACTTATGGAGACAAGTTTTATCCACTTCTTTGATATCAGGGCCCCTCAATACGAGATTTTTGTAAAAAAATACCGGTTTTTGCCGTGCGTTTTTGCAGTACACGACGCCTTATACTTTTCTTAGCTTTTTGTAGTTTTCTCTACTTAAAAAACTTGAATTCCTGTACCAAAGTTTGAAATTTATTTTATATCGTTCTATACAGTAGGTTCTAGTACCTACTTGATTTTTTGCCGCAGCGTTGACACCAAAAATCTAAAATCTTACTTCTGAAATAACTATTGCCACTCTTATCCCGCCTGCCTCTGTCGCTTTTCCTAATGTAGTACGTTCCAGGCATGTGCTATTACATTTGCCTAAGGAAAATATGCCATATATTAGAGTGTAGAATAAAAGGTAACAATTGCTACAACCCAAAATTTATTATAAAACCAATATAACATAAAAATATGCCAATAAAGCATATCGGATCAAATGAAGTTAGTCCAACCATTATAAACTTCACGTTTCAAATCGTTTCTATTGGTCACTGCCTGTGGGTGATCTCAAGTGGATTTTGCATGTAATTGTCTGCCGTCAAAGGTCTCTAGCGCCAAAAGCTGTTTCTGCTCATTTTGAGTATGTTAGAGAAATTCAGAGTTCATCTTGCACGCTTGGCAATCTCATCCACCATCCCCTATATATTCAAATATATACAACTTAAACCTAAAATAGTACTATTCCAAAGGATTCTTGCATGCTCTCTGTGCATTTGGATAGCAACATCAATGATTGATCGAGCTAATTCATTGCGCGAAGTCAGCCGCCCATACTGTATTGATTATTTGAAACTTCATTTCCCGGGACGGAAATTACGAGGGAGGCAGTTACGAACTGATAACACAAGAGTAAGAAATTTACTGCAGCCCCAAAAATGTCGCTAGTGTATTGCAAATTTTCTGAAATATTTTCTTATGTGAGGAAAATAAATAATGACATACACATTTATTTTTAATTTATTATAAAGAAACGTTAACTTTTGAATTATGGCACTACTAACTTTGAAATCAATTATTTATCATCATTAACATGACACGTATTCCTTTAAATTTCTTGAAGTAAAAATATATAAAGTTAATTATTTGTAATTATATTTCTTTGTAATATATCGAAGAAAGTTTGCAGATATGTTCAGTGCTCTATATGTTTTTTTCTTCCCAAAATTAGCAATGGGATTATTTTAACGGAAATACAATTTATATCATATTTTCCATAACAATCGCTTGATCTTAGTAACTTGTAGTCAGAGAATATCACCAAAACTTCTATTTTCCAGATTAATATATTACTTTTTAATTGAATCTAGAGAACGTAATTCCTTCAATGAAGAAGTACACAAGATTTTCGTGGACATGATCGAAATGATTTAGAAAATTAATTGAAAATTCAAGTCACTTGTATTTCCCAGAGTTCTTATCAACCAAGAATAACTAACTTTAGTGTAATGTGTCTAATAATTCTTGTACGTTTTCCATTTCCATTGAAAAGTGAAATAAAAAAACGAAATAGTTTCGCTAGCCTTGAAATTTCAAAAAAAAAAAAAACAACCTTCACTGGGATGTTGATTGTTGACAAATAATCAACACCCCAGTGAGGCAATATTAAAAACTCTATAATTTTTTGTCGTGAGCAATGAACAAAGCTTTATTCCGTTTTCGTATATAATTTAACTACTGTTGGCGTAGCTGGTATAGTTAAGTGGATGAAGTAATTCACAAATCTTTTGGATTCTCGGCACATTGCACCCTTTTTAAAGTTTTTTCTTTACTTATTTAATGTCACTTTTCAACTGCTAAGGTCATATAGTGACAACTTTAACTAACGTTGGGGGTAACGGTTTACAGTCACATTTATCCATGCCTCCGGTGGAATTCGAACCCGGGACCCTTGAGGCACGAGGCAGCTGCGGCTATTCAGCCTCACCGACATCGGAGATCCAGACTGGCCGTTTTCCAAGTTATTCCATTTTACCTTATTCTGACTCTTCGAATCGTGTTTTTAATTAAATAAACTGTTTTTATTTTTAAGTATACCTGATAAAGTGGGCTGAACAATCCGCGAAAAATTATTTTAATAAGAATATAATTCAACAACAATAAATATGTGTTATATTTCTTTACAAATGTCTAATATTTGAAGTAAGTTATTGTTTGTATAGTTTAAAGTGTTGAACACATTTATTGTTGTACATTTGTTCTCAAACATTACAGTTTAACTGATTTGCCTTTACCAAGTAAAAGACTTATTACTTTTCAGGAGTTTAGTGAAGGCATTATTACTGTATTTCAGCAATTTGTCATCCTAATGTAAAATAATAGCAAGAAATCTTTTCCCCGATTTTGTTTACGCAACGGTGACTTTTCGTGCAGCGTTGTCAAACACTACAAGTCATAATATTAACATTTTTGTCATACGTAGGGAGAGGATTTTTATGCTTTAAAAATTTTGAAATATGATTTTAAAAATATGCATTTATGACCTAAAATGTTAAAATATGCACTTCAATATTCAATTAAAAATAACAATATTTAATTTCCTGTGTAAACCTTTCTTGATAAAATTGTGGAGAAGCATGCTTGGAATGTAAATATATGTTTTTGTGCAAATATAATGTAACCTAGCTTTCTTCGCGGGAGAAGAAGTAAATTTGCTCCTTAGTGTAGTACACTTTTTTTCTACCTACTTTAAAAAAATAGACCAGAAATATAAGAGAGTCAGAAATATACTACATTTCAACCAGTATTTTTTCATCTACAGAAAAAACAAAACAATCTGTGACAAGATCTTTCTAATCATTGAACGCTCACAAATAAATAGATTCTATGAAAACATGAAACGTTTTAGAGATAAGTATCTCTTGTAACGAAAAATGCAAAATATGCTTCTATAATTACACGAATATGCGGCACAGAAAATTTCGGACAAATATGCACAAATACGATCTAACATTTTAATCTACCTAGCATCCAATTCTACTCAAATGTCAAGAAATTTTACCAAGCTATGCCCTGAAGCAACGCACAAAAATTTGCAATATCATAGAAATCCGCTCCCTAGTCATGAGCAACGAATAAAATTTTATTCCTTTTTAGAATATAATTTAACAATGGCGTAGCCGGCGTAGTTAGGTGGATAAACTAATACATTCATACGTAAACAAATGTCATGGAGTGTGTCAGTTCTCAGTTTTTCCTGCCCCACGTAATGAGGCCTTTGCTTGAGACGTTTCGTGCAGCCTAGCGCAAGGGATTATTGAGCTGTCTTTGGAGCAGGAGGCTGTTACGCACACTCAGAAGTGCTCTCGCACATAAGGCAAAGGGCGCGTGGGAGGCGGAAGGCGGACAGAATACAGGGGGGACGGGGGACTGTGAGGCGGGGTAGGGCCAAGGGCAGTGTGGGGGCGGTGCCGTGTGTGGATTGGAGTGGGGTCAAGGGCGGAGGCGGGGAAGGCACAAATAGGGCGTGGGCGAGGCGTGACCCGAAATAATGCTGCAAGAGCGGGACAGGAGCGGGATGTGAGGGAGGGCAGGATCAGAGACAGGACTGGGTATAGGGGGCCCAGGAGCAAAAGGGACAGGGCAGGGACGTGGGTGTGGGCGAGGCGGTGCAGAATGGTGCGGGAGCGGTGGTGCGAAAGCGATCGAAGGCGAAAGCTGGAAAGCCAAGAAAGGTCTTGGGCAGAGCGTGAGCTAGGAGATTGCAGAGGGCCCAGGGAGTCAGGGGTGGTAGAGAAGAGGCGCGGGGTTAGGTGACGTGATGGCGGGGAGGCTCGGCGGCAGGCAGGACAAAAGAGGGAGGTGGGTATGGACGGGGCGAGGTGGGAGAGGGTGGATTGGTGGCGTGGGGGCGATACGGGTGAGGTCTAGAACGGAAACGGGGAAGGCACGCAGCGGGGAGAGGCACTGCTGGGCGGATCTGTGCAGAGTAGAGCGAGTCCAGGAGCAAGACGGTGAGTGGGAGGCTGGAACTGGTGGCGGGGAAGGCACGGAGAGGGGAGTCACTACTCGACGGTTCTGGGCCGTGTTGTGTGGAGCGGGATCAGCACAGGGCGGGGAGGGGAGGCCGAGAGCGAAGGCGGGGAGAGACAGTGTTCGGCAGTGCTGGGTCGAGCGGGGTCGGGTCCTATCGCGTAGGGGAGGCCGAGAGCAAAGGTGGGGAAAGCACCGAGGAAGGCTGTGCGAGAGTGGAGCCAGCAACGCCCAGAGGTACGCGGCGCGGCGCGGCGCGGCGCAGGGTGGGTGAAGGAAGCGCAGACGTGCGAGAAGCAGCTCCTTCGAGGCGCTGATACGCTCGAGCACGTGATCAGATTACCTTTGTAACGTCGTTAGCTAAGCCCGGTTTACGCTTCAGGAGTGGACCACTTGAAGGCGTCGAGTGTGGTTATTAGAACGCTCCATTACTATGCAAACATTCTGCGCCTAAGCTTTGACATCGCAGATCTATTGTGGTCCTGCCTGCAGGTCGCCGACAAGTAGGAAAGTCGCAGAGATAAAAGCTGTGGAATAAGGAGCGACGATAAAGTACGAGAATCATAGCGGGATGCGAGACATATGCCAGAAAAATATGTAATGAACAGACTCCAAAGAACTATTTACCGACAAATAGTGTTGCATGTTCCTGTTCTTTCGTTTCCTAGCAATCAAATGGCATTGTTTTGTTGTTGATAGAAATTTACTTATACAAGAAATCGCTTGGGATAATTTGTCAATTCTGTCGGCCAGGAAAACTGGTCCGCCGATATACTGCATAGAGGGCGAATGATAGAACAGCGATACTGTAAATTTCTCGCTTTCAGATTTAAAAACTCTCCATAGCGTGAAAAGGGGATAGTATAAACCATTGGAACTGCTTGTGAAACCAGTCAGCCGAGAATCCCGCTCTGGCGATGTTGCAAAAAACGTGGATGAAATTTCAGAGAATAAATATATTTTTGTTAGAATTTCCAAAATGTATCTTAAGTAAAGTAATTCCACAGTTAAATCTCTTGAGAGAAGAATTATATTTTTTTAAACTATTCTCCTTGCTTCATCCCAATATCATATGTGAGGCAGATGTGAAAGTTGAAATGTCAAGGTACGTCGCCACGTAATGTGATCACGTGAGGTTCAGATATGACCGGTCGCAGAACTGGAGGTAATCAACTCACAAAATTATGCAATGGCAGAGCGAAATATTTACAGTGGAAGCATGTACACGTTTCCCACTTTCTCTTGGGAATGCAATGCTATCACAAGCATCTCGAAACTCTACGCTTTTGCTTTGAAAGATCTTTTTGTAATGTGCGTGTGAGCTAGAAAGCTAGTACGCTTTATAACACATTGCTAAATGAGAAGGGACTATAAATGTTCATGGGAAGGAACTGTGGGTTTTGCCAAAATTAGCACTTGAGAATAATATTTAATCTCGATATCCAGTGTCTCGAATCCCAAAATGAGATTTGTTTTCTATATATTTATGTACTGAAATTTTATAATGAAGTTTGATGAGAACTTGATAAAAACTACTTCACATCCTAATTTCAAAATCTGCACATAATTCAAGTCAAAGTAAACCATTTGTTCTTATAGTTAAAAACGTAAAAAAATATTATTCTCTTAATGATTAAGGGTTATTATTTTGCAATTTCGTTGATGTTCGAGCTCCATAAGTTGCTAAATGCGTTTTCATTAAAGATAATTTAATAGTAAATTTAGTAGTTAATAAAAATAATTCAGAATGTGGAAATAATGCATAATTACACGCGTTTGGTATCTCCTTACCATCTACTTTCCGAGATATTCTAGAAATAACTGAATGACTTTGACAATTGAATATTTTGTCTGAAAGGTGGACTCTCGCAGATCACTCAGCGCTTTGTTATAATAACTGATGGCAGAAAAAATCAGTACTTTCTTCTTGTTTAATTGGTGACCATTCAATATTAATAATCATCCAAAAATATATACATTAATAAAATTTCAGAAACAAAGATCGTTAAATTGTACTTCAGTCCTCACAAACAATTACTTAATTATGCGTAAAAATATTTTAATTCCCTGCATTTCCAGAAATAAATTTGAATCCAAAAAAGAAATTTGTATAATAATGGACTGTTGATTCTATTGATTATTAAAGCAAATATTTTGGAAAATACTAGTTACAATAGAACATATCTATACCCATATTTTTTTATTTCAAAGATGGGCAACCACAGATGTTTTATCAATCAGCTTCAGAACTCACAAATGGAAACTAGAATTTTGTAAGTAAATGCCATATCATTTGGCATAGTCAATAACTTTTTTAATTTTGCTTCGAAATGAAAACCTTTCGAAACGTTGCTATAAATTACCTTCTGCTACCTCTCCTGTAGCATATAAAAATTCCAACGAAATATACAACAAAAATTAGTCTTATTTCAAATAGGTGTTAACAATTGTCGACACAATTACACGTATATACGTTCTGTTTCTCAGCTATCAATCAATTTTTATTTGAATTAAAAACTTTTTATTTGATTTTTTTCCACTAAATTTTATTATCCTTTTCATTTGGAATGAAAAACTAATTATTTGAACGGGCGTTTCAGACACTTGGAGTTTTCGCATTTATGTTATAAAAACTATATTTGTGATCTTAAATTAGGCTATGTTTAGCCTTCGCCACCATCCCGAAATATTTGCTTATTTGCCAGAAATGTATCCCTTTCGCTGATCTTGCCCGCAAATACGAGAAATACGGAGCAGAATAGTAAATAACCCTCTAAACACTTAATATCGGTCGGATGAACGGCAGTTAATTAGCATAGAAGGTGCTAAGGCATTTCCAATTTCCGTTGCGTGTATCTCGGCGTTCCGCGCCGCGAGCTATGTGGAGCTACGTGGGTATACTCAGGTCCGCTCGACGTGTTCGCGAAAGCCTTGCTTTGGCGCCTCGACCAGAAACTTCGACATAGCGCGCGAGCTTATTATGAACGGTGACAGAGAACGGGGGGAGAGAGGGGGGCGAGCCGCTAAAGGGCACACGGAGGAGGCGTACGCAGCGAGAGGGGTCACGGGAGACGGGGTGCTCGGGAGACAGACGAGCTGCTGCTACTAATGTCGGAATGCACTCAACGCGCGTAATGAAAACGCCGATGCAAAGAAAAGTGAGAGCGACGGGATCCGGTATCGCCGCGTGCACCTGGGTCCTGAGAGCGTGGGCCGGCGTGTCGTGGGCGGTGGGTTGGAGGCAGGTGGGTGGGAACCGCGGCGGCGTGATAAACGGCACAACTGTTGGCCCGTTTGTGCTGTACCGTAGCCAGGCGGGACCAACGACCTGCCCGAAAGAGACGGAATGGAGTGCGTTTAAGCCTTTGATTACCGACGTACTTTTGTTACATGCACCCCAAGGGGGTGGTTGAAACGAAATAATCGATAAAACGATGAAAATTATGAATAGTTCAACGTATTCTTGTTGCTACAGTAGTTTTAAATTAAGTCGAAGATATATTAAGAGCTATTTCCTCTATTCAAAATGAAAAAAATAAAATTTTCAATTGAATAATTAATAATATTCAGGACAATAGTTTATTTTGATAGTATGTTTAGAAACTACTGAAAGGGTTTTTTACTGTAATGAAGTGAGTTTTTAGTTAACAAAGAAAACTGAACCAAATTATTAAATAAACTAAATTTTATATAAAATTATAATAGTTACATAGATCATCAACAGAAATATTTACACATCTTACGCTATTAAAAGTTTTAGAATCAATGACTTGGAGGCAATGAAATACTATAATTGCGGAGTAAAATGAAGAAAGAAAGAAAGAAAGAATGAAAAAAAGGAAAAAGGAAATACGTTGTAATGCAGCATGGATAATTTTTTCACTAATTACAGATTATTTGTGAGAAAAACTAAACTTGGGGATGTTTGCGTTTCCCTTTGTTATCAGTGGCTTGGAATGGAGTGGAACCAGACTATCAGAGAGACAAGGAAGGAATGAAATTGGTATACACACTGATCGCAGGAAAATTACATGTAGGAGGGCGCTGTGCTTCGATATGTGAAATGTTAGCGTATTGGCTGTTCAATCGGCACAGAGTGCGTTCGATTCCGAACCTTTTCTGTGAATATTGGAAGGCTGATAATCCACAAAACACACGTACGAGCGACGTGCTAAAACAACCTTCACTAAATGCCCCGTAAAATTACGTTATTCCCCACACTATTATTCGCTAATCAGTTTAAGTATTCCCTTAGTTTATGAATGACTCATGTTACATACTATTAATGACTTGTAGTAGCCTACATGCTTGTACGCCCTCGCTGGTTAGCGTGCTCGCTTTTCACAGCGCAACCTCGGATTCGAATTCCGGCCGGGGCAAAATTATGACTGTGCGCTTTCCTTACAAATGTTCCTGTATCTATTACTGCGACGATGCGACGATGAGAAAGACCACCCTTAGATTATCAAGGCACGTATATACGGTGGGGGAATGTGTTTGTGGTAACCACACGAATCCCTTGTCCACATAAAAGTACCGAAATGTTCTGTTGTTAAATTTATGACTTGTACTTAGTCTTTAAGGAAACGCATGTCAGTGTGCAAGTTCTTTTCTCACCATTTTAGGGTGTTCAGTGTCAAATTGGTACGAAATTTCTGTAGATGTTGCAATGTTATACAGTAAAACTTCCATACAGCGGAATAGTATGAAAACTGAAAAGATTTTCTTGGAAAAAAGGTTTATTTTTCTATAAAGTCTTCAAAACATTAAACTCAGGAATATAAGTGTGGTTGAAATAAAATAAAATTACATTTTCAGTTCTGACCACAATAATTTTGGAAGCATGCTAACATTACATAAACGCTTGCAAAATTATTCATTATTTTTGTGGGTTTTGACTGTAGGAGAAGCTACTTTGGAATGGGGTGAGAGAGTGTGAGAAAAGTGTGAGAGAAAGGGTGAGGGAATGTGAGAGTGTGAGAGAGTGTGGGTGTGAGAGAGTGTGGGTGTGAGAGAGTGTGGGTGTGAGAGAGTGTGGGTGTGAGAGAGTGTGGGTGTGAGAGAGTGTGGGTGTGAGAGAGTGTGGGTGTGAGAGAGTGTGGGTGTGAGAGAGTGTGGGTGTGAGAGAGTATGGGTGTGAGAGAGTGTGGGTGTGAGAGAGTGTGGGTGTGAGAGAGTGTGGGTGTGAGAGAGTGTGAGTGTGTGTGAGTGTGAGTGTGTGTGAGTGTGAGAGAGTGTGAGTGTGAGAGAGTGTGAGTGTGAGAGAGAGTGAGTGTGAGAGAGTGTGAGTGTGAGAGAGTGTGGAGGTGAGATAGTGTGAGTGTGAGAGAGTGTGAGGGAGTGAAAGAGTGGGAGAAGGAAGTGTGATAATCTATCTCTTAGCCAATTTTCTTATAGTTTTAAAACGATGCAGTCCTACACATCGGGAATTTTCTGTTTAAAAACTGCTTTAGAATGTTCATATCTGTGATTGACATTCCCAGCTTAATTCAGAAAATGGAAATGATTTAGTCCATAAGACAAAGTATATTATTTATTTGCGAATGACAAATTTTTGATTTCACCCTGAGTACGCTTAGGACTAAGGATTTCACAGTAATTTATCTTAATTTCAACACACGATAGCATTTTCATGTTGGTATTTTGTAAGTCGTATTTAGAGTTAAATTATTACAGAATATCTGCAAATATTGAGTGATATTTTGATGTAAAGTTTCGCCTATATTGGCATTCTCGGTATTTTGAATGCTGTTCTCATATTCTAGAAATCAAATAATATAACAATCTTTGTAAAATTGAAGGACTTCCATTCTCAATGTATTGTAACTTTCGTGTTTATTGAAGTTCTTTTACTTTTTGTTACCTTCTTATGCTGCTATATTCCTGTACTTGTGACGAATTTAGGATGAATCTAGGATTCCACTCCCGCAAATTCGATCAGTAATAAAAACAACCGGGCCAGAGCTACGTAGATTGGCCACACGAGGAAGTGAGGTCGCTCTCTGGAGAGCTATACGCATATTTCCTCAGTTTCATGCCAGGCCACGCTAAAGTGCTACGTCAAAAGGTGCGAAAAGTCAGGTGAAGGCTTCCCCACTGAGTGGCTGGTACTTCCCCCAGGGTGGCTGGTAAATAAAAATTTCCTCACTTCCCGAGAAGATATAGTTGAGGAACTGGCCTCTTTGTATGAAAACATCTCCAGTTCTTCACACTATACCTCGAGCTTTCTTAATACGAAGAGAAGATTGGAGAGCTGTATATTGGATTTTCGAGTTTTCGAATGATTTGTAAGATTACAAAGCTAATTTTTTCAGGGATGAATGTGCTGTGCTCTTGCTCGCGAAAAAGTTTCTGCCCCAGGACTTGACCAGTTACATAACCAAATCCTAAAGCACCAGAAAAGACAATATTTCCTCCTTCGCCTCTTTAGTCGAATTTAGGTACAGAAGAATAACTTTTTTGAGAATGAAATTGAATTAATGCATAATTTTACGTGGCGAGACTCGGGCCACAAGGTCCGTTCTTCCGTCTGACCACGCAAATTTCGCTGCCCTCCTTTCACCAGTTAGCGGAGAAAGGAGATGTTTCTTGGGCGACGAAACAGGCCATTATGAGTTTAGCTCAGAGGCTTCATTTAGGCTTGAGGATCTTTTACATGCAGTAAATCTACTATCATGGGACAGTCGGTTTTATTTTCCCTCCGAAGGAAGGCGTTGGAAGGACTTTTTTGCCCTCAAAAATCCACGATTTCGATTGGGTTTGAACCCGCGAAGTTAGGTGCAACAGTCCGATACGCAAACCGTTACATCAACGTCGCCATTGACGCAAAGGCATTGACGTATCAATATTCAAGGTAGGAAGGGACCCAGCTATTTCAACAATTACCGCACAATCTCGCTTACAATCTGTGTTAGCTAGCTTTTTCAATGAATGATGAACGCTCGTCTAGTCTGGATACTGAAACAAAGGAACGTGCTTACACCTAACCAATGAGGTTTCAGTAGATATCGGTTAACCATGGACCACTTAGTAATCCCAGATACAGGTATCTTCACATCTTTCGTACTACGACAGAATCTCACAGCAATCATTTTCGAACACAGCGAAGTGTATCTGAACTAGAGGTATGGCTTCCTTCGCACCCTGAATATTTGAGGACTTACGGGACGACTACCATAGCTTTTGGACGCTTTTTCATCTACAGTATTTTCCCACGTCCACCTTAGTTACACGTTATGTTCCAGACATCAGTTGGAAAATGAAGCCGTCGGGGATTAATTCTGAGTTACACTTTCTTTGCCATTGCTATCGTCGCTATAGCGTCTGTTATACGAGAAAATGGTATAACATCGCTCTCTTCGTTGAAGTCTATCAGTTTTTGGTCTTCGAATAGCATACTCTCTATTGAAAGGCAACTGCAACTTCTCCTTAACAAATTGGAAGATTGAAGCAAGAAAAGTAGATCCAACTTCATATCCATATCATCCCTCTCTTGTTGTAAATACTTGACAATGTGTTCGTGTAGTGTGGTAAGGGAATAGAAAACCGCCGAATACATTGCCTTGTTCTGTCTCCGAGATAAATACTCCATAGTATCGAGTGAGAACGTAGACCTCCGCGGCCGGAGTCAGTACTTCCGGGACTACCCGGGAGACGCCGCGTCCAGGGCACAGGGGCCAACGTACGAGGCGTGCGCGGCACCTGTGTACCCAAGTCAGTGCATTCATAGTAACGAATCCTCTCTTTGTAAGCTTTTCAGCTTTTATAAGAAAATTGATTTTATAGTCTAATCTGAGAGAGAAGGATAATGGCAATCGAGACGACCTTCACTTACCAAATTTTGAAGTGTTCCCTTAACTCCTTCATTGCCAATTTTTTTCATATTCCTTCTAAACATTTTACACTGTTGGTTTTCTTTATGCATTTAACTTTGTGTTTAAAACTATTTTAGCTTGGAATTGTCCCAGTGCATACACTTCACTACGATGACTTGACGTGAGTTTCAATGTCCTTAGGTGTCCTTAAACATTCATAATCATCATCATCACCATCACCACCATCATAATCGATTCTAATACACTTCAAATATTTAAAATTATTCATTATCTTGGTAATACTTTGATTGAAAGTAAGCGTGTTCTAACGTTTCCATTCACTATCTTTCCAACCATCTCGCTCAATGCTGATGTAGTCGCTGAGTGGAAATGTGCTCCGTTCCCTCACCTCATATCCGGCATATAGCAGAGGAGAAGCGGCTAACACTCCAGGCGACTGAATATCATCGACTACTTCACACATATTTCAGCCAAGAGTGGGAGTATAGCATGCAGGAATTCGGACATTAAAAGATAATGAGAGACGAGTTATTTCTGCTAAATATTTATTACTTTTTCATTATCACATTCCCAGTCGTTTAAGTTTTCATTACATAGAGACCTTATATAACTTTACTCTTTATGAGGTCTACCTCACCAATGTTGTGAATTCTTCTCATTTTGCTACTTTTGTTTCTTCTACTCCTCATCCTTCATTTGTTGCCGCTCGTTTCTTTCCTTCTCACTCCTCTTCTTTATCCATCCTTTCCTTCTTTTCACGCTCATTTTTCCTCCTTCTCCTACTCCTTTTCTTTCTTATTTAACCTATCCTCTCTTGTTTATGAAATTTTATGAATAAATCATCTTAATAAATATCACTTGTGATTTTGAAATTCTCAGTTTGATATGTTTAGAAACACTCGTTACCTAAGCTAGTTTTTTCATTAATTTACTGAGATATTTTAGTTCAACTTAACTGTACATATGCATGTGGACTTAATCGCTTATTTAAATTAAAATTCAAAACTCTCATATTGGTTGAGGTTACCCGTTGGACTCTTCTTGTCGAGATATAATTCGGAGAATTTCTTGAAGAAAATATGAAAAGGAATATTTTGTTTTGTATTCTGGTTGTACGAGAAGGGTTTTTGTTGAGTGATGATACTGATGGTGAAAGGATTTGAGGTAAAAAGGTTAAAAAGGATATGATGGTCTATTGTTTCGAAGTTAAATTCTTTGTATGTTTATTTATTGGTGAAAAATAGGGGGGGGGATATTTGAAATAATTCTAAGGTATTGGCTTTGTGCTATTTGGTTTTTTTCTTTGTTTGATTTTTGCTTCATTTAACCAGACTGAGAAGGCCATGAATATCAAGGGTCTTCTTATTACTTTGTATGTGGTTAATGCTGAATTTCATGGTAAGGGGGTGGATCTGCGATTAATAGCTTTTATTGAATGATATTGATTTTGCATTGAGTAACTTTGGTGTCTACATGTTGCTTCCGATTGAGTTTAGTGTCGATGTTCATTGGGAGGGTGCCAGTTATTTTTGTATTGCTTGACATTACCACACGCCGGGGTGAATGCGGTTGGCGTGTGATGATCTTATCGGCCGCATTGGTTGGATTGAATTGAATTTTGTATTTTGAAGCTCAACTATCAATTAAATTAACATAAATTGGACTTCGTTGCTGCAGTCAGGGAGTGGAGGACGCTACGCTAATAACCGGAGCGAGAGTGCGGACACGCGTGTCAGGGCTCCGACCCCTTCGCCGCGTGCGCGTGCGCGTGCACGTGGCCGAGGCCGTGGCGGGGGAGCGCACTCGGCACGCAGCCTCTCACGTCGGCCGCCGTTAGGAGATGAAAGGGCAAGCGGTGAACGCTTTGCGCCTCGCCACATTGTGGAGTGACCCCCTGAGAAACATCCCTGGAACGTGCCTCTGTCCCGTTGGGATATTTTTGAAATTGGATTTCTTTGCTGCTCCTCCGAGGACTCTCGTTCGGGGCGGAGCGTTGTCGGGTGAGAAGTTGTGCAAGATACGCTTCAGCCGAGTTACCGTGAAATCATATTGTTCTCTATTATTTTTTCCGTCATATAAGGAGTTATAAAAGAATCTTTTATTAAGAAACTGCGAGAAGTATTTGTCTTAATACACCTACAGTGATGAATAATTTACGTTTAACTGGATGGAAAATAAGTTAATTTAAGTCAAATTAAATCGTCTGTTTATTCGAATTCTTGGAAGAAATGTTTCTATAATTATAATTAGCACGTACAATTAAGTAATTATTTACATCAACTTCGACTAAGAGAAAAAATAATATTATATAATAGGTTTCTGTGCTCCCAACACTTTCATAAGGAAATGAAATATGGACGATTTTTAGTATAATAAATGAATTCACTATTAGAGAATAATGGTGAGTGGTGGCGTAATTCTGAATGCAAATACCGTAATCCAAATAAAAAACTGGTTTAGAAAAATATGCTTTCATATCTGATGATTACAACAAGTTTCAGTATGTAGACATATGTAATTAAATGAACATTTTAGGAGGTAAATGGGAGTGGGAATTCGAGAAGTAAGCACAGAGGCCATGGTGCAGACAATAATCTGCGGCACTGTTTGATTACAGCTGCTGAGGAGACCAAACTCTGGTTGGAGAATGCGTGACGTGTGCTCTAGGAAATAAATGGTTCAGAAAAAGTGAGGTAGATTAGCATGTACTCGTCTACTGCCGGCAAGATTTTCCCCTTTCAGGTTTTTCTTTCCTGAGCCGTTCGGTCTCTTTTCCATGGCTTTGATGAAATGGAGTGACCATTTGCGGTAAATTACAGATTTCAAAAGGTTAGAACGCGGCAGGATGTAGGTATTTTAATGACTTAAAGGCCTTCAGCCAAGCCCCAAAGTTCTCAAGTAATGCAATTTATTTGTTACATAATAGTAATAATAATAATAATAATAATAATAATAATAATAATAATAATAATAATAATAATAATAATGTAAATAAAAATAAATAAAGCATTTAAAATTCTCACGAGTTAGCAACCGTACGTATACGAGTAGTAAAATTGGTAGTGGAAAGATCGGGCCAAAAGTGTCATCCTTTTGCAATCCTCACTTTCACAACGAATATTAAATATTCTTATTAAATAAGAAGTATGCCTTTCTGGATACAAAATATATCTAATGAAGTGAACGTATCAACAATTACTTATCCCAAACAGAGAAGCAACTGATGATGAACCTGAAGAAAGTGACATTCAGGAACCTTGCGCTAATCATAGACTTTTTAAATAAAAACCCAAATATGATCAAAATATAAAATAAAGTGTATTGTGAAAAAAGTGTATCTTAAAAACTTTACATTTTTTGGTTTCAATTTTCCATTTTAGGGTATTTCCGTTTATTCAAACCTTATCTTGAGTTTGTAACATTTTTTCTTGTAAACGTTTTGTCTATTGCAGTTAAACACCAATTTTCGTATGTAAAGTAGTTTATTGTTTGCTTCCCCGTACATCTTCCTTTAGGAACTACTCAAATACTCATCCGAATTGTAATTCTTATAGTTGTTCTATTTCATTCAGGTCTCTACACACTATACAATTACGTCTCATCCGTCTTCCGTGTCCAGTGCAATTGAAAATGTTTTGTTCATTGTGATTTTCAGTGTTGTGTTATATTTACCATCCCCTGCGATATACTATGAAATCGATAGTACATGTTCATTTCTCATCATACCTCATCACTCACGCTACATTGGTCAAAACACAGCTTATAAATAACATAGAAAGAGCTAAATCTATATACTTTTCTGTCTTTGGAGTACCGTAATATTCAATTTTCAGAATGATAAAAACTCCAGAAAATGCTACCGAATTGGAGAAAGATGATTTTTCTAATCAGCGGACGGTTTTGGATTGGATACCAAACTGGAAGGATACTTTTAGTAAGATATTTTAAGAGTAGAGTTGGAAGACTTGCACAAGAAGGTTGTTGGATAGTACGGACAGGAAGTGAAAACTGGGAATGGTGAACGATTGAGTGACTGATTAGTGGTTCCGCGCACGTCAACGGCTACGCTCGTAAGTCCCGTAAGTATAGTGCATTTGTTATCGTGGGGGGGGGGAAGGTGGCGGTAATCTTCCCTCGTTGGGGGCGAGATCCCGACCCACAAACAAATTCACAAATGGTGAACGACTAATTGCGACAAAGAACCCATGTCCCAGAGCCACTCGAATTCACGGCCCTTCGGATCGATTTAACGCATTCTCGAGGTAACAACCTGAACTGCAATAGAAACTCGGCTACAATAGACACAATCAACATAACAGCAGTAAAACAGCAAGAAAACCAGAATAACGGTAATAATTATCACTGTTATCAAAACAATAATTATGCATCAAGTTACTAGGACCAATTCTCTATGTAGGTACTAAACTTGTACAGAATGATGAACAAAACTTGCAACCGTATTTATTTAATGAATTTTTGTGTCAAAGTAGTTACACTAGAGAACAAACATTATTATTATTATTATTATTATTATTATTATTATTATTATTATTGAAGAGTCACTTATTTATTACAAACTTATTACTTTGCTTAGTATGTGTTCCTCTAGCCATTAATATTTACTAAAATATTAATTACTAAAATATTTATTTGTGACAATGTGACTGTTCTAAAAGTAACTAAACCAAAACGCATTTGCAAACTAAACATAAATATTTTGTTCAAAGTAAAGATTTCCACTCTGAACATTCAGAATACCACGATTTATTAGGTCAATTTTTTAAAATTTTGATTCTACTTTGACAACATTTCCTACATCAATATATCTAAACAACACCGGAAAAACCTTGACAAAATTGGCAACATTGATCCTACAGCCTGATATAATTCGATAAAAGCATACAATGCAGGGAAAACGAAGCATTTCTCGTTGAATAATGTGTAAATTAATCATGTATTCTATAGTAATGTTGCAAATTGAGAAATTCACTCAGTATTTTCATTTGCACGAAAAATGCCAGCTAATGGGTTTCTGGGAATTCAAAGCAGACATAATTTACATTATTCTATTGAAAGAATCAATAACCTGATAAATTCGCTGGAATGAAAATGCGCGTCAATGCTGTTTTAATAAATGTAGAATTTCATTGACATCATTAAAATGTCGTCAGTTAATCAAATACGTAAACATTGATTTTCTGTGTGGAGGGTAAATGTGAGAAATGTGAACGGATTAGATCTAATTCTCTTGCTGAGAACATACTTTTGAATTTCGTGGTAATAAGGCAGCACTATTAATGTATGCAAATATCAAGTGCGAATAATTCTGATCGCGCGCGTCGCAGAATACGACACTTCTGCTATTGGCTATTTATTACATTCCATTCCACATGCTGCGGTTTAATACTAGGTGGTATTGTATGTTTGGACTAAGTAGTTAATCACTGTTATATCCAGAATAGTTTGTCACGTGCAGTTTTGTAGGTAGAGTAAATCATTTATAAGAAAGAGTTTTGGATTGCTGAGATCCGCAAGAGCGGGGACAAGAGGCACCCCAAGACAAGGTTGACGAGTAGTGGCATTTTATAATCCCACGCTGTACTTCAATTAAAACAGTAAGTCTTTTCAAGGCCACGAGCTGAAAAGAGTCACAGTCATCCAATCGTATACGTTTAATAAAATAGCGCAGCTTCGTGTTAAATGCGCTATGACGACGTAGTGGTCATCGACTCCAGCTTTCCACGCGGAGGAACACTACCATTAGTAATGCATCATCATTCTGCTATATCGAAGAAAAATGTAAATTATTTTTTATATATTTGAATTTTCTTATGAATATATCTACTGCAACATGTAAAGTAACATGTTGAACAATTTTTAAGGAAGGAAATTATTTAAATCTAATGAATGTTGTCCACTGAAAGTGAATAGTAGAATGATGAATAACAAGTATTTCTACACTTTTCATGATAATATCTAGAAATGCAAGTAATCTAAATAGTAAATAATAGTATTCAGGAGGTAACATTTCTGATGTGCTTTTGAATAACTTTCCGTCTTTCCTTTCTAGGTCTTTGGGAAAGTAAACAAAAAGAACTCGGGGTATTTCCTTTATTATTGCTGCATTTACTTGCACAACACTGCGACTCTTTCAACACAGGCATTGTTATTAATTTGCAAACTAGAAAAGTACTCAGGTGGTGCATATCAAATAGGTCTCGATTCATGTCAAATGTAAGATTAAATGGTTCTGGTAATGGTTCTACGTAATTTTACGTGTTATTTAATAATCTGATCATGAAATCCTAGAAATACAAAACCAGAAAATCAACAAATAACACTTATTAGTTTTTAATATTCTACTCATCTCATGACAAACGCAATTGCACAAACAAATCTGTATACTTCACGATATGAACTATGAGTACTTTTACTTTGTCCCCATCAATAACGCTAGCTGTATCCGCGCGTATCCCCAACTAGCCCCATAACGGGCGGAGCTGATCTACTATATGATACGTATACAGTGGTATAGTCTCGGCACAGACTTACGTGCACACCGCCTAACTTCGGAAGGTGGAGATTGCCTCAATACGTGGTCTGTGCGCCATACACGCTAGACAAGTACGCTTTATGACGCCAAGTGAAGCTCCAAATCTCAAAACGGGAGAACTCTGTGCCCAACGGGGCTTCGCGCCAGACGGAACAAGTACTAAGCTCCCAACATGTTTCCCGGTATGTGTAGTAATGAAGTTCATATACGTGTGTGTGTGTGTTTGTGTAAGAGGTGAGGATGGGATAAAGAAATCATTGCGCGCGGATCTGTGACCCGTTTGTTAGGGACTGCTCTGGTATTCACGTGGCGTTGATGGGAGAAACTAGGGAAAGCTACAGGTCAGTGCAGCCGGCCATTAACGTTATGTCAGACAGTATTGTTTGTAACAGCGTATGTGCTTAGTGGCACTAAAAGTAAAAATTAATCGTCCTCAAATAATTATATTGTAGCGATACAGATTTCCTTGTATAAATTAAATAATAATAAACCCGGACCAAAGGAAACTTACTGGGAGAATAAACAGATGGCGACACGCACGCAACCCCTTTTCTAGTGACAGCCACTTGCGCCCCCGGCCCATTACGAAGTTGCTGTTAGGGCCGGTGTCAAAAGATTAACTGAGAAGCGCTCGGACGCAAGCACGTCTGGGAAATCTCTAGAACGCCTGCTCGTGATTCGGGGAAACCCAGAACGATAATTCTTTCACCGGACAGCGCTCCCTTGCGCAGGCACGGCCTATGTTCTAGAAGGAACAAGAAAAACATTGTACCCTCACAGTGGCACAGAGTGTGGAAATTTCCTTTGCTTCCCCCGTCGCTATTGGTCGAAAATAGTGTACTACGCCATTACCTTTGGCCAATAGCGACGCGACTATTATAAGGAACTGGAGCACATGAGAAAAAAGGGGTGGGGGTAAAAGTTTACTTGCTACGTTTTTGATTTACAGAAATTCATTAGACGGAGGGCAGTCGGGAGAGAAACTTCTCTGGGGGGGGGGAACTATTCGTCGGTCAGAGGCGAGTTCGCCTCTGAAGGACTTATAAAAATTTCAGTGCGGGCTTGAGCATTGGGCCGACTGCAGTAGACAGAGAAACTTCTCTGGGGTGTGAATTAGTCGCGGAGAGAGGCGAATGTGTCTCTGAAGGATTTCTCAATTTTCTGAAGTCGTACGTGAGAACAATTGTCAAGAGAATCAGAGGGACGCATGGTTGATTACTCCGCGCCTGAGATCGGGAGAAAATCCCGGCGATCTACAAGTTCTACCAGACACCGCCAGACGCCGTTAAGCGCCGCCAGACGCCGCCGCTCCCTTGGTGACGTCACGAGACGGCCGCTCAGCTGTCGGCGAGGGGTGGCACTGGCCCCTGCCGCGTTCCAGTCAAGGCCGCAACCGCCCCCCCGGTCTCCGCCGTGCCCGTCCCGGGCACACAAAAGAACTTTCCCAGGCAGTATAACCCAGGGCATTCACCCCTGTGTAACTTTGTAACGCGGTGCCGCGCCAAGGCACGTCGAACTGTCAAATTCCTGCCATTGTAATTTTAGTTATAACAATTTTGTACTCTTCATAGTTATAAGCTTTACGGTTAATTCTGATCTTTAATCTTTTCTTTTCTTTTCATTTAATCTCTTCTTTTATTTAGTTCACAAATGTAACTTCCCTGGGGCATTTTTTTTTCTTGCCCAGGAATAAAGTAATTTTTCTACCAGTGATCACAGTGTTTGTTTCGTACTTCCATTGTATCTGTTTAACAATTCCTTCCATCACCGACTGAGCTACAACCGGACCGCTAACCGGGCATTCTCTACCGAGATGACCGGTGGTGTTACAATATTATATTCCAATTGTGTTTGTTGAATTAAAAATTCCACGTGAGTGAAATGAAAAAATTAATACAACCATCCAGGTGACTCGTTAACGAAAATAAATAAAATTTATAACGACCAAACATGAGATGCAATTAGGGGGTCAGGTTGTCAACATGCAATGGCGGGGTTGGGCGGATTCCAATAGTTTTCATCCTCCTAATAGATGTGATTGTTCTGCCTCTGCCCCTCAAGGCCCTACTTCACGGTGGCATTAGGTTACTGTATTCCCATGTATCTCGGTCGTGCCGGTAGATGTCGCATGATCGCGACTGTATACGCTCGCATTTAGCAGGGTCGCGGTAGTATTGCCAGTCATATTTCACCCTTGGGCGTCTCTCGCATCCCACCCTCCATTTCTCTCCATCGCTGTGGTCTTCATTCTTCAACCCTCTCTTCACCATTGTCTTTTTTACTCCTTCTCCCTTTTGTAAGTCTAGTTTTCCTCTTCTTCAATGGGTAGTTGGTTGCTATTTCCACAATATTTTCGGCCAACGTTCTTCTTTCATTATTTTTATGTTCCCATACAATGTTAGCAATTTTGCTTCAATGGTGTCAATTATATTCAAACTCCCATCCTCTTTATGTTTAATAACTTCATTCATTAAAGTCAGTCCACATCATTCGCACCAGAATTCCATTTCCATTGCCGTCAATTTCTTTTGCGCTTTATTGGTACTTCCCCTACTCCAACCCTATAAAGAAAAACATTACATCTGTTTTACACATTTTTCACTTCGCGCTTTTACTTAATTTCTTTCCATATCAATGGACGTAGTTGTCTTATATCCACTATACCATTCGAAATCCGATTATGTCTTGTGTATTGCTTCCATTTACATTTATTTCTGTACCTAGGCATGTTAAAGGATTTAGCCGAATAAAGCGGTCAAAAGTGCCCCTGCTCGGAACGGACGTGACCTAGCTCCGAGTTGCTCGTGCAGTTATCAGTGACCGAGTCAAGTCTTATCAGTGCTAGTGCGATCGATAACGCGTTTGAATAGGCGTAGTCAACGATCGTTTTGCCGCATTGCGGCAAAACTACAATACAAACAATTAGACTAATAATAGTGCACCGTCACAGAGTCAAAATCATCAAGTGTGCTTATAGTGTGTGTCATAACAGAACTAAAAATTGTTAATACCACAGTAAAAAGTGCTACAAAATAATACGATAAAGTGCTCAAAATGTTAACAGAAGAAGATTCACTAGGAGAACACATCAGCAGATACATCGAACTATTAAATAATGATGGAAACTGTGAATTATACACAAGACAAACTAATTCACAATTCTCACAAGAAAACCAAATAGCAGATCTTCAACAACAGTATCAACATCTACATCAAAATCATATTCTCCAAGAACATCTTAACAAATTAGAACACCAAAACCAAATTCTACAACAACAGCTTCATCATTCACGGACCGATTCAACAAACAGCGCAGAAACAACGGCACATATTCCTCAAATATACGTGGAACGCGCACAATCAACTGGAAACCTCCAATCTGCAGAAGGTAGGCCTACAGAAATCAACAGTGATTCTCACCAGACAACAAGCGCACAATATCAACCCACCAAAAAAAGAGGACTCACAAAAGTAAGTAACTATAGTGACGCCAAGCGTAGAATGCTGATCAATTGTGCAAGTAAAGACGTTACCTCAATAAATAGATATTCAATATTAGAATCAGTAGACGAATCAGAGAAAAATGTAAATAACAATGAACCACAATTAGAAAATGTAAAAATTCCCCCAATTTGCCTCAGAAACGCAGGAAATATAACTCTTCTAACAAAAGACCTAAAAGAACTAATAGGAAACGGCTTTACACTCAAAACCACAGGGAATTCACTAAAAATATTAATGAAAAACGTTTCAGAATACCGAAAAGTCAGAAAATATTGAGAAGAAAAAAGTGTTCCCTACTATACATACTGTGTGCAAACTGAAAAAAACTTATCAGTAGTAATAAAAAATGTACCCATAATATTCACCGAAGAAGAAATTTACAACGAATTAGAAAGTCTAAACTATCCAGTAAAAAAGGAACCAGATTAACTAACAGAGAACAATGACCATTCAAAGTAGTTGCCTTAGAACTATCAAACTCCACTGAAGGAAAGGAAATATTTAAACTAGACAAATTACTTCACTGCATTGTAAAAGTAGAAATAAGAAGGAAACCACAAGGCCCCCCTCAATGTAAAAAATGCTTTACTTATGGACACCCAAAAAATTATTGCACAATGCCCCCAAATTGTGGCTACTGTGCAGAACATCATTGGACAAAAGAGTGTAAATTATTACAATCCACAAACCCACCACCCCCAATTTGTACTCTATATAAAGAAAATCATATGGCTAGCTCTAATCAATGCAAGTACTTTCCAAAAAGAAAGAGAATCCAACAATCAAACCAATTTAATACCAAATTCCAAGCTCTACAATCACATCAAAAATATGAAAACAAAACTCACAAACATTCCCACAACAAACAAACATAAATCAAAATCCACTACATCCACAATTGGCTCTTAATAACAGTCAAAATACAACTTCACCCACTTGTGCACAAACAGTTACACAAAATACCATACAGACAAATATCACACAAATTATAATGCAGATGTTACCAACAATAGTTAACCAAATAACAGCTACATTAATTCCACAGATACAAAACATTGTATCAAATCAAATCTCAAATATAATAAGAAATGGATAAACAGCCCAACTTAAAATCAATAACACTTCTTAACTGGAATGCAAATGGCTTACCAAATAAAAAAAATACACTTATTCAATTCCTGAAAAAACACTCAATAACAATTGCATCATAACAGAAACACACCTTGCACCAGGACAATCTTTCAAAATCACTGGATATAACGGTTACAGAGAATACAGAATATGTCAACATGCAGCAGGGGGAGTAGCAATACTAATTAAAAAGAAATTAGACCACTCATTAATTTCTATTCCAAAATCGAACAACCTAGAGCTAATATTAGTAAAAATAACTTTAAAAAATGAATATCTAAATATCATAACAGCATATAAACCATCTAAAAAACAAATCAATATAAATGAATTAAAGCTAATATTTCATAATACAGATCCTACAATCTTAATGGGAGATCTAAACAGCAAACATATCAATTGGGGTTGTAAAGTGAATACACCTAATGGGAGAAAGTTGCTAAAAGCATCATCAACATTAAACTTTCAAATCATAGCCCCAACAAACCCTACTCATTACCCCAAAAACTGTAATGCTGAACCAGATATCCTTGACATTACCATTTCTAAAAATCTAAAACACACCCTCTATGCTCATGTGTTACCTGAATTAGACTCTGACCACTGTCCTGTTATTCTCACCTCTGATATGAACTATATTAAAACTGAGTTGTCATTTGGCTTAGACACAAAAAACATAGATTGGGTAAAATTTCAAATAAACGTCGATAATTATCTTCCCACAAACCGATTCATGAAAAACAAAGAAGAAATTGATATTGCCATAGATACTTTCACTAAAATCATACAAAAAGCAGCAAAAGAAGCAAATACTAACCCAAATTATAAACCAAAATATACATAACATACAATACCTATCGGCATTGAAAAATGAATTCAAAAGAAACACAAAATACGTAGGCAATGGCAGCAATATAGAAGCCCAGACTTTAAAAAATACTAAATAAACTAACACACCAAGTAAAACTAGTTTTAGACGAGCACAGAATCCAACAATATAAAAATTACATTAAAAAAATAAATCCTAAAGACAGCAATTTATGGCAGGTTACAAAACAAATATTGAAAGAACCAACAATCATACCAGAACTAAAGAAATCAGATAAAACAGCCACAACAACAAAGGAAAAATGTGAAATACTAGCAGAACATTTCCAAGAAACATTTACTCTAAATACAACCACAAACAATAACAATTTAAACCATATCAATAACTGTGAAGTAACAACAGTTCCACACCCAGTAAAATATATATCACCAAATGAAACATACCAAACGATCAAACAGCTACCTAAGAAAAAATCAGCTGGAATCGACCAAATACCAACCATAATTTTACAAAAACTAAATAAGAAAGCAATTAGCTATCTAACTGCAATATTCAATTCAATGTTAAGAACAGGGTACTACCCCCAAAAATGGAAACACTATAGTAATACCAATTCCAAAACCAAGCAAAAACCCAGCATTTACAGAAAACTATAGACCTATAAGCATAATCCCTATTGTAGCCAAAGTAATGGAAAAACTAATTTTAAAAAGACTTTCTGAAATATATTAATGGAATACAATACATACCACCTTTCTAATTTAGATTCAAAGAAAAGCACTTGACAACACATCAACTTTTAAGAATTACAGAATTAATATATAAAAACTTCGAACAAAAAAAGCACACACTGGCAGTATTTTTGGATGTAACCCAAGCATTTGACAGAGTTTGGCACGAAGGTTTAATATTTAAATTTCAAGAATCCGGATTACCCCTTTACTTGGTAAAAATAATAAAAAGCTTCCTAAAAGAAAGAGTTTTTTCAGTAAGAATAAATTCAACCTACTCTACACAAAAAGAAATCACAGCTGGAGTACCACAAGGCAGCCCATTATCTGCAACTTTGTTCAATATATTCACAGATTTCCCAACTACTCAAAACACAACAATAGCATTATTTGCTGATGACAGTGCAATACTAACTTCTAACAAGTGTCTAAAAACAGCCACAAAAAATCTACAAGAGGAACTGAACAAAGTAACACAATGGGCAGACAAATGGAAGATAAAACTAAACCCAAACAAATGTCTAGCAAAAATATTCACACTATGCCCAATAAACACTACTCTTAAACCCCTAAAACTACTTAACAAAACTTTGGATTGGTTACCAAAAAAGAAACCTATTAAATATCTGGGAATATTAATGGACACCAGACTAACATGGACAAACCATATAAATGACAAAATCACCCAAGCAAATATAAGACTTCATAAATTGTACCCATTAATTAACAGAAAAACCGTTCTCAAAACAGAATGTACACTAGTCCTGTACAGAGCAATAATTCTCCCCATTATAATGTATGCATGCCCAATATGGTACAACACATCGGCGACGAATATCAAGAAAATACAAACATTTCAAAATAAGATTCTACGTATAGCTGTAAATGCCCCCTGGTTCATTAGAAACAATCAATTACACTCAGAATTAAAAACAGAAACTATACATCATATACTGCTCAAACGCGCACATTCCTTTTTCACATCTTTGCATAATATACCAACAACTGACCACTACAACCTTGGTTCATCAGCAACAACATCCCGAATCAAAAACAGATTTCCATATGACAAATATCTAATACAATTTGCTGACCCCCCTTAAATCTTTCAGAATTAGAATAAACTATGCAAAGAATAATCAACAAACTTACTTGTAAAACATCAAACAATAATGAGGAACCTGTTGGGCTTCCCTTATTTCTATTTATCTAAAGAATGATTGTATTTTTTTATGAATGTGATACTTGTTTAAATGTTGACTAAAAGGTATTCTGCTGTCTTATTTAGTTGTATACCTGTATTTTAAGTTGTTATTATATGAAAACAATCCCTGTAAAGCAGTTATGCTGGTCTGTGGAAATAAATAAATAAATAAACAAACCAAAAAAGTGCCCCTGAAACCAAATCAATAACCGCGTTGCTTATATGAAAGAGAAAAAACACGTCAGAATCCCCAAAACCGAGCCTTCTAGGGCCATCTGTTGCAGACACAATGAGAAACCGGTTTTTCATGTTTAATTTTTTTCTCAGTATTTATCACATGTAACAGCCTGAAAAAATTGGAGTGTCAGGAAAAAATAGTAAAATTTGAAGGTATTTTTGTCAACCAATTTTGAGGTCAAATTCAAATAGAAAAAAATTGAAATTGATTTTCGACGTGATAACATTGGGACACTGTCTCAAATCCCCCCTAGAATGTGTCATTTTATAACATATATTTTTTCGGATTTTTAAACAATGTGGACGATAGTGAACAATGATTAAACCCAATTTTATCAATTTAAAAATTTGAAATTCGCGCCATAGTGTTATTGGTAAAAACGTTTTTACCAATATTCAAACACAGATTGAATCGCGACATATGAACCGGAAATCTTATAGGTGTTACACCGATTATGTCTCCAATTTAATCGGAATATACATAGTAGAAATAGTTGGGCTCTTGCGCATCCCACCTCAGCCAATGAGCTTCAGCCACCAGTTTGCGTCATATTAGCAGGATTTTTAAAAGTCAAAATTATAACAGTTACCTCTCGTTGAAACAAAACAGATAAGCACTTTTCTTAAATATTGCATCCCGTATTTCAATTACACCTTCGTGTTCTTTTGGGTTGGTCTCCGTTGAGAATTGTTACTTTATGACACTTTCAAAATGTTTTTCAAAACTTCTCCGTGCAACATGGCGGCCAACGTATGGTCCCGCTTTTCAAACGAAGTGCCTGTGTTGTGGTCACGTGGTTCTTGGTACTAACTGGTGCTGCAGTGAACGAGCAAAACTCGGTGCACCGGAGGAGCTCGCTCGTCTCCTTCCACCCTGGAAACATCGGGAGTGAAACGATATTATTGTGAACGTGCGAACGAAAGTGGCATCCTGGGTTGCTTCTCACACATAACTGCAATCGTTTATTATTTGGCACATGCTCGTTACTTGGCAAAAATTGTTAAGTAACCGTCAGAAACGTTTAGTACACTCTCTATAAACGAACGCGTGATCCCAGTTATTGAAGAAAGTGACAATGAAGTGTCTATGATTGTCGAATTGCCAGTGATTAATAAATCTACTTCTAAGTAATTTGATTTATATTATAAACATGAATGATTTATTTACCAAAACGTGTAATTTGATTTTTATTACAAACAATACATACATCTAAGAACAAAAGAGTTTTGATTATTTTTTTTTGGTAATATAAATACTTTCCACATAAAAACAAACATTTGTCAGCAGAAAGTTGTAAATCATGATGGTAAGTAATACATTTCAATAATTTAAATATAAAATGTGTTGACATTGTTGAAAAAAATTCCGATCACATTTTGGCGCGAATTTCAAATTTTTAAACTGATAAAATTGGTTTTAATTGTTTTTCACTATCGTCCACATTGTTTAAAATTCTGAAATTCATGTTATAGTATGGTAAAAGACACATTCGAGGGGTAAAAACTGAGACAGTACTCTAACGGTATCATGTCGAAAATCAATTTCAAATTTTAAAAAAATTCTCTTTGAATTTGGCGTCAAAATTAATTGAAAAATACCTTCAAATACCACTATTTTCCCTCGTCCCGCCAATTTGTTTAGCCTGATACATGCTATAGAAGCTGAGAAAAATTGAAACATGAAAAACACGTTTCTCGTTGTATCTCTGGAACAGATGGGTGTAGAAGGTTGATTTTTGGGGAAATCTACGGCTTTTTTTGTCTTCTCGTTCATATGAGCATCGCGACTATCGATTTGGTTTGGGGGCACTTTTAACCGCCTTATTCGGTTATACCCTTTGGTCGGGTATTACTTCCGAACCATCATCCAGTTTCAAATCTTTGACACTTCTATATTCTCTGTCTTGCTACAGTTTATTTCCCATGTTCGCTCCGAGTATTCTTTATGTACTTTCCGGAGAATACATAGATCATCATCATCTTCAGCGAACAGGACCGGCTCATGTGTAACTGTAGAGAGTATAACAGTCACCGGTTTTAATACCTGAATTGCTACATTTCTTTCTCCGTCTTCTACACAGCACTCCTATCATAAGCCCTTAGTTACTGGAAATGGTGCTGAAACGTTTTTCGTACTTTTGTTTGGCTGCTTTTTCCACTGTACAAATCTAAACGGCTCTAACCAATTGGGTATTCACATTGGGGACCGCACCGAGCGCACCGCCGCCCTGTGCTGACGCACCGCCGCGGTCGCTGTGTGCGGCGTGCTTCCTGGTTCCAAAGAGACACGCGCACTGACAGGGTGACGCTGGCGCCACAAGAACAAACGCGCACCCTTCCTATCCTTTTTGACATGGATTTTCGGTCGATACTGGCGAAGTTAGCAATATACATATTTGGGTTTTGTTTTGTATTTTTAAATTTGTTTTTATTTTTAAATTTGTTTTATTTTTTAATTTATTTTAATTTTAAAATGAATGATATTTTTTTTTTGTTAAATTCTTTTAAAACACTGTGTAACACGAGGGCTTCATAAACATTTTTTGAACTTTTTAATATTATTGGGAATTTAGAAATTCTTTTTTCCGTGTTTCAATTCCAAACGTGGCATAACACTCAGAACCACATTACATTCCGCACAAAAGAATCGTAACTAACGGCGAATAATAAAATCCAGGTTCATTAGCCTTTCACAATCACACCACACTAAGAGTCTGATTCTAAACCTGTTTCGTTTTGAAAGGATATACTGAAAAACAGACCCCCCTTGAACAAAATTGGCTTTCATCGACGCACAACTTCCCGAACGGTGAAAATGAGTTTGCAATGCTCTGTCTCCTTGGTTACAAGGTTTTGATCTCTCGTTACAGCAATATCTACAAGTAGATCGATCTTTTCTCCAAATCCCGGATAACAATATCTGTTTTGTTTGCCGGCATCATGAGAATTAGTTTGAATTTGATGGTCGTACAATATTGCATACTCTGCAGTTTTTACTTAGTTTGATTCCACTATCTGGACAATTGTTTTTCGGTGGGGTTCAGGAAGGACTATAAGATAGTGGTATTAAAGAAATTCTGTCTGACTTTGAACGAGTCACGAAGTACGTGTTTGCAATTATTTCTCTTTCCAAAAATCCACTCATCCTTTATTCTGAGTGTGCGGTTTTCGAAAACACGTGGGTGTGTAAGTTTCACAACTCACTGAAATGGTCAAAAGCTAATAGAAGCAAGAAGTATTACTTTGCTTTCTTTAACAGAACGGCGAGCTAAGGACCATTATTGGCAAACTCCTTTAAGTAATGTTTTGTTTCGACATGTAAATATATTTGAATTTAACTAAATATGTAGTAATAAGTATATATATATATATATATATATATATATATATATATATATATATATATATTGTGACATCATGGATTGTGCAACCCCATAACGCCACCGTCTAGTACCTGTGAACACCCACAAGCAGCGAGGATAGCATACGCGGCGGAGCAGCGGCTCTTAAACGCGCAACCTGTTATCCGTTGATCGTACTAGAGCGCTCGAACTAGCGAGCAACGTTTTTCCCGTGGAGGGTTGAAAGAGGGGAAGCAACCCCACTCTTGAAATTTCCCCAGGCGTCGAGCCATAAATACGGTAACACGCTTCGGGAGCTCTCTCTGATATTTCGGCAACGACAACGATCGCATCGGCAGCGCTTGAATCACAGCAAGGTCTTCTCGAGATAGAGTAGGAGTTTACTTAAATACGTGGAGCTAGAGTCGTAGAAATTAGACTACCGAAGTGATAGGAAAAAGTGGTGTAAATTTTGGAATCGGCAATAAGTCTAATATTGCCTAGATTCGCGCAGAAGGACTCGGAATTATTCCAGTACAGTCATATTGCTCCTTGTTGCTGCACAAGCCAAAAGTGTAGTAGTTAGGCCGCGCACGCAAACGAAAGGGGCGTAGCAAATTCGATAAACTGGAAGCGCGAATTAATTTATACAACGAGGCGTGTGAAGATAGAAGAAGAAGGCATCTCCAAGAAGGCTCAAGCGAACGTGCGAAAGGTATGGTCTTGGATGGAAGGCAGGGCGTGTAGGTGCGAAGGATCTGGGGTCAGCGTGGGACTTCGAACGGTCGACGCAGCAAGTGAAGAATTCGGCGAAGCGTTGGAGAGGCAACAACTTTGAATCGGCGAGGTCATCTGGCAGCGAGCATCGCAGCGTCGGTGAGACACGTGCGTTTGTACCACAGCAGTTTCGTTAAAAAAAAGCGATCGCAGCAACGCGACACTTCACTAAAATAGCTTAAAGTGGGAAACATTTTGTTATGTGTAATAGTAGAGCAAGTGAAATCCCGAATTATTTGGGCAGTTAAAAAAAGAGCCATACATTTTACTGTTTTACGTGAAAGGTGGTTTAATTGTTGTACAGTTATTTTTTGTAATTTTGAGGGAAGTTAGAATTTGTGTATTGTAAGGTTTCTATTTTTGTTTTATTTATTCTCTGTAAAAGTGTGTTCATTTTTTTGTCGTGTAATTGTGCCACCAAATTTAATGGGTAAATTATACGCTCGTTTGTTCACAATCTTTGCAATTTATTGTGTCGAGGGTTCAGATCTTTCTCGTACCCGAAAGATCCTGCTTCCTGAGAATTTTAAGCTCGCTTCACGAGCAAATCTTGACAACAAGCTGCTGCACATGCGTGCTGCTGTTGAAGGTGGTAAGTTGGGAGTAGTTTGGGAGTATATATATTACATATACATTACATTACATATATAATTTAGCTATAGAAAACTGACAACAATATGCCGAACCCGTCGCAGGTTCGAGTCCCGCCTTGATCATGTTTTTTCATATATCTCTCATCTGTTGTCGCGGGGAGCATCTCGTTATGCCGACCACAGATTCGAGGAGCTCGCAATGTGTGTTGGTGTGTAATGGTGTCAAATATACGTCCCATTAGGATGCAAAGTGTATCCGGCTGTTGGCTGGATGAAAGGAAGAAAAAAAGAAGAAAAGACGACAAATATATGAAAATAAAACTGATTCTAATTATTTTCGATGTCTTGCAAACTAAAAATTATAATTGTGTACAGGCTCTTGATGTACTTGTGTATATTCCCTGTGTTACGTGTGTATCCGTTATCCTAGTAATAGTTCCAGTTTAAAAACCCACAATACTTGTGCAGATTTTTTGTCAAGAACCTCGAGAATGCTCTATGTCTTGGAGCATTTCTTCATAATATCTTTAATACGCGCAGGGTATTCCCTGACAATAATTGTTCAAAATCCCCACAACGCGCGTATTTTGGTAACAACCATCTACGAAACGGAGGCTTACGAAACTATCTCAAGAATTCCATAGAATCCTCCAGGCGTTCCAGGAAGAGCATAATTATACAGCGTTCTTCTCCAGCACCACAGCCACCCACCGCGTAGATTTCTGTAGAAAACATTTCCGCCGCGGAGCCGGAATAGGTTGCTCGCTTATTAACCTGCGTGCGACCTTCCACAAGGCCAGAAATTCGTGCCACCGCGTATTCCTCCGATAGTACAAAGAGAAGCGCGCTCACACAGCCCAGCCCACCATCCCGTCCCTGTCTTCCGCCCTCAACCCCGCTCCGTCTATGGCTCCCAACCACCGCCCCCGCCCGCGCAAACTCCCCCGCTCCCCACAAACACCCGAAAATCGCCCCCCCCCCACAAACACCCTGACAATAGCCCCCATCCACTCCCCCCGCCCCACAAACAGCTCGGCAATCACCTGCGCCCTTGTCCATTCCCCCGACCCTCCAACCCCCCAGCCCCATTCATCGCTCGTATCTAGCCCTGTGTACAGCCCCGCCCAGTACAGTACCACCCTAATCCCCGCCCCGACCTCCATCCCGTCCACCTTCCCTCTCCATCCCACTTTCTTCCGCCTCCGGCCATCCCCTGCCATTCTCGGCACATCCCCTTCCCTTTCTTTCTACCCTACCTCCGGTTCCCCATCCCCGGCTTCCCAGTCCCGCTTCTCATCCCGCATTTCCACACCTCCGCCTCCTCCCCCCACGGCCCCCTCCGCGCACCGCCACGCGCTCTCTCACGAGACGCAGGTGCGCGTGGCGGATATTCCGGGGCGCCCCAAACCACAGCGAGTTGAACCTGCGCCGCCTACGCGGTAAAAGCTTTCGAGGGCGTGTCGCCGCGCGGCTGGCAAAGGTGGAACGGAGCGAAGGGTGAGAAGGGAGGAGAGTGAGAAGGTGCGTTAGCACAGCGGAACAGAAGAAAGAGCAGTAAAGGTGGCGTGAACGCATTAGGGTTCCAGAATTGGGACGGATGGGAATGATGGAGTACAAGGGAATGTGTGCGACAACATAAAAGCTTAAATGAAAACAGCTAATAGAGCAGATAGTGAATTGTGACTTGAAGATATTTGTGAGTAGGACGCAAGGGAAAGTGATTCTGTAGGTGACAAAAAGCATGAAAGTGCAAATGCTTTTTGGAGACAGAAAAGCCCAAAAAAGTGTATGTTTATCAACTGTTATATAGGAAGATACGATTAGTGGAAACATGCGATGATTATAGAGCAAAATACAATAAGAGTATGACAGGAGCTAGGAGGGTGTGTTGAAAATTGTAGTAATTTTGAAGTGGTTTCGAGGGTAAGCATGGGATTACTTTTCTTGAAATAGTTAACCTCAAAATAGTAGTAAATATACAAGGTGGTTCAAATATGACCGGGACTGATTTTTTTTACGAAATACTTTAGTAGCAAAAAATTATTTGTACATGTCATTCTTCAAAGTACTCCCCTCCAGATTCTATACATTTTTTCCAACGTCCTGGGAGCATCCTAATGCCCTTTTCATAAAAGTCTTTTGGTTGTCGGCATATCCACTCCCGAACACTGTGGATGACTGCGTCATTATCCGCAAATCGCATGCCTTGCAAATGTGATTTAAGCTGTCTAAAAAGGTAAAAATCACTTGGGGCCAAATCTGGATTGTACGGCGGATGTGGTAGAAGGTCCCACTTCAATTTGCTGATGGTTGCCATGGTTGTTTTAGCAGTATGAGGCCGTGCATTGTCTTGAAGGAATGCTACCCGTTTCCCACCTCTCTTCCGTTTGGATCGGATCTTTTCATTGATTTCTGTTTCCAAAAGTGCTGAATAATAAGCTGTATTGATGGTGTTAGCTTCTGTAAGAAAGTCTACATGGATAACACCCATCCAGTCCCAAAAAAATGTTGCCATCACTTTTCCCGCCGAACGGATCTTCCGCGCTCTCTTGGGTTTTGGAGAAGAGGCGTGTCGCCATTCACGTGATGCCTGCTGGGACTCAGGAATAAAATAGTGAACCCACGTTTCATCAGTGGTTACAATGGACTTCAAAAATGCATCTCCTTCATTTTCAAACCGCATTAGAAGAACACTGGCAGCTTGCATGCGCATCAATTTGTTTTCGTCCGTCAAAGTGCGTGGAACCCACCTAGCATTCACTTTTCTATATTTTAGGTGTTTTTTTATCATGTCTTCTACACTACCCACACTGATGCCAATTACTTATGCAACTTCTTTGATAGTGATGCGCCTGTTCTCACAAATAACCGCATTAACACGATCAGTGTTTGTTGGGGTTATGGATGTTCGCGGCCGACGATTATGAGGTTCATTCTCAACGCGCTCTCGTCCCTCTCTGAAACACTTACACCATTCAAACACACGGGTCCGTGAGAGGCACTCTTCCCTGTACTGTTTTTTGAGTCTCTGCAAAATTTACGACGGTTGAACGTTTTCTCCAACGAGAAATTTGATGATAATGCGTTGTTCCACGCACCGCGGCACCTTTTGTTCACTCATCGTTCTAGCAAGACCCAGACGCGACTGAACAGGTTCTAACCTGCAAAGGAGGGAGGTGGGGGGTTGTGGCTAGATTCTCTCCAGGCGGCGCAGTTAATGCGTATGTCGGGGTATTTGAAAAAAAATCAGTCCCGGTCATATTTGAACCACCTTGTATATGAGTTAAATTATGAGAAAAGCTATAATTACTGTCCAGAAGCAAAGCAAAGGACTATATAAGCATCTTTCCAAAACACTCAACAACAGAATACAAAGAGGATGTTAGTGAAAAGGGATCACGGCTCCTGGGTTAAAATGAGCCAAGTGAGACGTTTGTAGATAAAGCGGTTCGTGGAAGTTTCACGCGTTCATTACGTGTGAAGATGGGATTTTATAAATTGCGGACGCACACGTAGGATTACACGCTGCAAATACGAGGACACCCGGGGTTAGGTATGTGGTAGCTAAAGCAAGCAACGGGAGCGACCAGCGAGAGTTGAATAATTACAGGGGCTAGAGCGGTGGCCGAGGTTGTGGACGTCCACAATAGTGGTGTCGGGGGAGAGGATCGTAGGGGCATTGTCGGCAGGCTCAGGAAGGATGGAGGAGCGTAAGTAGAGAAGCGAAGGGAAGAACATTATAATGTATGGGGGTGGTGGGGGTGTCGGTGTGTTCGCCAGGGAAGTTACCTGTGTTTAGATACTACGAATTGCAGAGTATTGGGGATTTAAAGAAGGGAGAGGGTGGTTTGGAGTAGGTGGTGGGGTGAGCGAGCTGCGTGGCCGGCGCCACTGGACAGAGCTTTCGTCGAGAAAGGGAGAGACAAGGAGACACAAAGAGAGAGACAGAACACGGATTTAAGCCCTGCCTACAGCGCAATCGTGGTCGATAGCGCAGTTACTTTTCATACACTGTCAAACAGGGTAACTGAGGCCAATTGAAAATATTTTTCTTCAATTTTAAGATCAAGGTAATAATCAATTGTCGTTATTAAGTCCAAGCAGATTTTCTCATGCCTGATATACACGCTGTTATATGCATCATACATTCAGATACAATGTTTGTAACGTGTTGTTTGATTCACAAAATTTGAAAATGTGGTCGAAGAATCACTGAAATGTGGATAACTTCATCCACTGATGATACAACAAGGGAAGGAGGATTTTTTTCGGCCTCGTGAAATGCAATGAAACTGATTATTAATACTTATTGTTTTCAAGACCTAAAGACTCGAGATCCCGAAACATTCTGTTGGAAGTAAACAAGGCATTGAATTTATTCTTATAATCATAAAGATTTTTTCCTCCATGAAACTATATGGGACCGAAAAAAGTTGCGTCGAGAAGTTGGGGCAGGTGTGTGAAGTTGGGAGGAAGAAGAATAAATCTAAAATTGTTTACCTTCGCAGATCCTGATTACCTCTAAAAATATGCTACTCGTGGTATTGTCCCTAACAATTTATTCGTCAAAATGTATTCGAAGGACTGGCGAAATTGAAATTTTGCTCTTTTCAATGTGTTCAGAGAAATTTAAAACCATATCGTACTTATACCTAAATTAAGGTACACCTTTCTATTTCGGTTTTCGGTATGGCCAAAATTAAGTACGTTCGTGTATTACTTGTACGTGTGAGTGAGCATTAATGTAAAAGTTTGTGTGTATTTGTGTGTATATTTACATGTATGTAGTAGATGTAGTTGTAATTTCCTTTAATGTGTTGTTTTGTAAATTGTTTTTATACTGTAATTGTCTTTGTATTGTAACTGTAGATTTATTTTAAATATGCCTATGAGACTTATGGTTACCACCCGGCAATCAGATAATTGTATCGACGTGAGAAAATGCAAATATTTGATTGTGTTATTCCGCCTATTCTGGTACTGTGAGTCACGACGGAATTCTCATAGTGCGACACTACACATAACATTGCTGATCTCATCTGACGTTAAGCCTCCTTAGAGGCGACTGCTCGCCGATAAAAATCTTCTGTGCACGTGTTGTGTTATTGAACTAACAATTTTTTTTATATCCCTGGTACGTAAAGAACTGTTGTACTGTAAAATATTACTATGTTATTGACGTATTCGTGAAGACAGTGCTCGTTTAAATATTTAGTGTGTTGCTGTGATATACGAGTGTATTTTATTTGTTGTTTTTGAGCAGAGTGCGCAATATTTTTTGGAACGTCATTTTGTGAGTGTTTTAGCAGCATTTCTGCTGCAGCAGACACTAGTTTCTTCATAATTTTGTAACGTTTTTAGGTGAATGCTTTAGCTTGATCGCATCGGCGCGATTTCTTTCGTTTGTCATTTTTGCAGCTACAATTAGTTCGATTCGAGTATGAAACACGCCTGAATGTTGCTTACCGCGTAATTATGAAGAGGGTGTGTATTTGTGATGTCGATATTTACAGTAGGTACTTCACTATTTATTTTAATGAGAAACCGCAAAGAACATTTGAGGTAGAAAATTTGATAAATGTAATATGGACGTTAGGCCGCTGCACGTTGTACGTACTAAAAGAGCTAGGTCGCGAGAGTAGCGCGGAGTCAATGTCGTGTACGCAGACAGCCAACTCACGGCGTGCGACAAGGACAGCACCGATCACCGCTCGCCCGCTGATTTCCCGTTTAAGTTATTGGTAATGCAAATTTAATTTGGCTATTAAATTCTTTGTTTTACCAGTGGTGATTCTCTTCATTTTAAGGAATTTGCAAACAACCTTTTTGAACTTTCATCCGATGTAGGGAAGGTTTATCCACCAATCAAAAAGTTCTAATTGATGCAACGTCATAAATTTAGTTTAACTTGTGTTGCTTTGCAGTTGTGAGTCAGTAAAGATTGTCAATATCAATTTGTTTAAACATTTTTGTTGCATCACGATATAAGTTCAACTTTGTTACCTCTTTTCCATGGTCCTCGGTTGACCCTAATGAAAAATATACCTAAATAAAAAGAACGTAGCATCTGCCTTCACGCGGAAGTTACGATACAAAGGGTGTACACTATTGTTGATTAAGAAGCCCTCCTTCTGTGTAACATTTCGATTTCTAATTTTGTAATACGCACTTTCTTCTCCTTAATAGGAATTACTTAAATATCAATCCCAGAACGAACCTTGGCAGGGAGAGGGTGTAAAATATTGTGAAATAAGAAGCACTCCTCCTGTGTAACATTCTTCAAAAAGGGATTGAAAATAGTGTTGAACAAGCATCCTTCTTGTGTCGTATCTGTGTTTCTAATTTTGTTTTACGCACAACACTTCCTTCTCCTGAATACGAATTATTTTAACATTCAACCCAGAACAAACCCGACCCAGGGAAAGGGCGTGAGGCAGGCGCGCGGAAGGAGAACAGCGTGCGGTGGGCGAGAAGGCGACTGTCAAAGGCCAGAGGGGCGGGTGGATGCGGAAAGCGGGCAGGCAGTTGGCGGTGGGTGCGCGGGCGGGCGAGTGGCGTGGCGGACAGCGGAGCACGCAGCACAGAGCGCGGAGCACGCAGCACAGAGCGCGGAGCACGCAGTGCGTGCAGGTGGCAAAGCCGCAACGCTACACCGCACTTGTCCGGGAGTGGTCACCGCGCCACTGGAACTCCGCGTCGCCTCGCAGCGGACCCGCTGCGGCCTGGCCTGCTTTCTGCCTCGCTTTGAGCCCCACGCCGCGCAATTTATTTCTCGCTCCTTAAACGAGCATAGTCTTCTTACTGAATTATGCTGTATCGTTATGATGCTAGTTTTTGATCTTTCGATCATACCTGGAGTGAAGAAATAGTTTTGGCGCGTTAATGGTAATAATATTATGATAAAAGTGATAAGGTAACAGTGTAAAAAAGACAGGTTACATGGAAGAACCTCCCAGATGAGGTGGCTCAGAGCAGCAACTGATGTTACTGTAGTTTCTCTGACCGTGATTTACTAGGGGTTTATTCCCGACGGTGACAATTTTCGACACCGACTACATAGGACGAAGTCTGCCGCTGTCTGGTGGAGAATTCGAACTGACAGCTGCTTTGATCTGTAGTTTTCCGTAGTTTGTAGTTTCTTAGATCTGTAGTTTTTTAAATCAATAACAGGCGAATTCCATTCAAGTACCCTAAAACAAATCACGCGATCGTTCCTTTCTCTTCTTTCTCCTATACTTAACCCCGCAAGCCGATGTGTAGGTCGAGACCGTATCTCAGCATCTAGCGGGGAAAGAACTTGACCTTGACAAATAAATGCACTGTACCTGCGAGACTATACTAAGCACGAATTAATTTATAATTCCAATGGATCGACCGAAATTCGAATCCTGCTTCTTAGGCAGTCTGACCAAAACCCAACAGGTGGCCTTTACTTTTTTCTCACTGCCTATTTTCAGGTTCCTCTCGTGTCTTTTGCGATTAAGCGTCATGTTCTCTCTTCGATTTCGCAAGTCTACTGTTCAATTCGCACCTCCTCTCGCTCTCGTACTCCCCACACATTGTTCACTGCAAACACACAACGTGAATGTTATTCTGAATTGCCATGGTTTTCTCAACTGTAACGACATATTTTTCAAACTATAACACGGATCATGGAAATACTGAAGCACACCCAATGGGGGGAGGCTCAAAGGGCGTCTGCTGCAATTGTTTAAATTATAAATATAAACTGTAAGCCAACAAATAAAAATACATTTTATATTACGCGTAAATGAAGAATTATTTATAAAAGTTAAGTATGCTGCCCCCTTCCTCAAGAAAAATACTGGATGCACCATTACTTAAAATAAATCCACTTTTGTACACGGTATTGACGATATTGGTGAAAAAAAATGAATTCAGGATTCCCATCTATGATAAGTGCAGTGATCATTCTCGCTCCTGACATAGGTTGTAAACATTGTCAATCTCTTGAAAACAAAGATCTTTCGGCACATAAGAATAGTTTTTAATATTGTCGGGAGACGGGACAATATTGTTGCGCAATGAATTCTGCCACTGGAGTCAATTGACCAATAAGAGGAGAATTTGAAAAAAAATTGCTAACAGAAAATCTCCTTCATAAGATGTATACTGGACTATTATGTCCTATGAAAATACACTTTGTTGATTATTTTATTTTGAATAGAAAATAATAAGATAATTTTTGACACTGAATCGAAATAAAATGATATCTAATTGATTTTATAATTATTTTTTTATATTTAAGATAATTTCACATACACTTGTTCTGACGTTAGAAATATAATAAGAAATGTCTGAGTTTGAACCATTGTAATCTTAAAAGAAATATTAACACGGTATTTTAGTGACATTAACTCTTCTTCTGACAACTTGAGACCCTCTCATTATCCATATAACCCTCTCTCACTATCAGTGACACCCTCTCTGGCCGCGAGGTGACTGCTCTACTCAGCACATCACGTGGTTTCTCTGACCACTCCCTGGCGTATGCCGGAGCGGCGACCTATACAACGGGTCACAAGACGTCTACTCACTGCGACTTCCTCTCTCACCGCAACATCTCTTCCCCCCTCTCTCTCTCCCTCTCTCTCTTTCTCTCTCTCAACTCGCTGTGATATCTTCTTCGTCTCTTGAGATGACACAGAGAGGGGTGTGTCGGAGATTTGATTTGATTATGGTTTGGTTATGATCATTGTCACAAACGGATAGAGAAAGGAATGGGAAGTTAAGATCCTCTTGCTCTTCTACATGCCTCCCTACACCACATCTTAGGTCTTCGTTCTCATTCCCTCAGTCTCACTGCTGATGGCTTAATATGTCGGGCCCGTACTCACCATATCTTACTATCCATTTGCGACATGGTTCTCATTTCCCTCCCATTTCCTCTGTCTTTCATTATATTCTCCAGTCCTTTGCATTTGTGGAGCCCTCCGTCCTACACACACACTTCCCCGGTCCGTGCGCCTCAAGCGACTCTCTCCCCCACTACGGAGCTAACCCTGTTCTTCTGCGCGGGCTCGCCTCCACCGCCGATCCCGTAACAAGAGGATTACAATTTAACTACCTCCGCGCCGCGCTTCTGCACCTGCAGCCCGCACGCTCCCCGTTCACCCGCTGGACGTTTCCATCAGCACCGGATTAGACGAAAGTATTTTTCACTCCCGCGACCGCTTTTGCTCGCTGGCCTTTAGCGGGCCGCTTTTCCTGGTTAATTCTATTTTTATTTTAACGCGTTTCAAATGCTTTTGGGGCTACAGATTACCGACCACAGCGCGTTTGTTGAATCAGACGTTTTGAATAGCGGGAATTAAACAAGAGAGAAAAATACCTGCAATTTCCAACCTTTAAAATTTGGCAGTATTTGTAATATAAATTTATAGATGGCATTGATCTCTCGATTCTTGCTTCCCACAAGATTTCGATACGACAATATCAGTTGATTATTAATATTAGAACACTCGAAATTCTATATCTACTTTCTCTGCCAGAGGGTGGTGGTCCGCCTACTCCATCCATGGATGAAGTAAAATTAATAAAAATTATATTTTTTTGATTTAAAAAAATGCATAGAGTACCTCACAAAACACATCTAAGAGTGAAAAAGACTTGAAAAGGGTTCTGACTCTCAAGACAAAAATAAAATTAATGAAATACACGAAATAAAACGTTTCCGATGCTGAAATAGCACACGTGGTGGTTCAAATGTTAAAGGTGTCCAGAGAACCTCTAAAATGCATTTTGCCCTGAGGAATGTCGGAGAATGGTGACCAAAACGTTTGCACCTGCTCGGCGTAAGCCGCGTCTCGCGGAGAGCCAAGTAGTTTCTAAAATAATTTACTTCTTGTTTAGTATTGATTTTACGTAATATTCTGAGTTCTTGTTCACCATTACCACGTATATTCAATTATCCCTACAATACCCAATATAAACTGACATTAATTTCTCATTAAATACTTCCACAGACAACGTAAATAACAAATTTCTTTCAATAGAGCTATAGAATGTTCTAAACACAAAATGGAATATAGCATGGGGCTACTAGACACAGCGCGACTAATCACGTTCGAAAAATGGTGCGCCTAACAAAAGGTAAAATGATGATGTATTTCTGTTGAGATTTGTAAAAAAAGAATTGAAAAAAGTAGATTTTCATTTGAGAAATTGTGAGTCTTGTACGTTTTTTTCATTACCTTCTTCATTTTATGGGTACCGTTACATTTTGATGTGTTCCATTATCGTATGTTTTCTGAATCTATTTACAAGTGTCCTAAACGAAGGGGGAAAACTCGAGCATTATAATCTAGTGTTCTAAATAACATATTTTTTCTACACTTTTTAAAAAAAACTGTTTTACCCTTAAGTTTTTTTGTAAAGAAACGAAGATAGGGGCAATTATTTGTGGGAACATTCTCCATTAATATTTCAACTGACTTTTTTCGGGTCTTCATTCGTAAATGCGTTTAACAACTTAGCGAATGTCGCGCTGCTACGTCATAAGGCGCTTTTTGAAGTTCGAGGTTTGTAACATTCACTTAAAGAACGTTTAAAGTATTAATAAAATTGCGCTACTAAACACAGAAACGTATCGCTTCATTCGTACTTGTATGCAATTACAAGGGGTTACTTCGAACGTACTAAGTTTATTAAGGCATATGTGCCGACATATTGTGTTGACTAGTCATAATGCGGGATAAAAAATACATATTTCCTCTTTTCAATAGGGCAAAGAATTGTATGTACAAGAAATTCATTGCATAACTATGTAATTTGCATTTGTGTGTGAAAACTATTTATCCACTTTGGTTAGGTAAAGCCAACCTTTATGCTATTCTATTCAGTCAGTTTAAACTAGTGCAGAAACGTAAATGCAAGAATTATTAACATGTTTGTACGTCTTATCTTGAAACTATTCCAAAATTCTTTGTCTTGTAACCTTTGTTTTTCCCTTCAAAAAATGCTAACTGCGTAAAACTACTTACATCAATATTGTCATTTAACAAAATTGTACTCCTCTACATTGAGTAATGTGTTCAAAGGCTACTAGCTTTTTTCCTCAAACTTACGTGTAAGCCAACATAACATTTTAATTGAATACATACCTTTTTGTACACACCAATCTTTATAAACCCCATGCCCTCCCTCATATAAGCTTTCTTGATTTTTCTGGAATTAAAGTTTATAATGCAGCATTTGATGCTATTTCGAAATCTGAAACACAGCTGTCACCGTGTGTCAAAAGAATACAGTATTTCAGGTGCTCTTCTCATTGCTAACAGTGTCGTTACTTACAGAAAAAATCGTGAATATTAAATGAACGTTTAGTACAATATTTCAGATTAAATTTTACTAAATTTCGCAAAGTGACTTAAACGTTGTTCGGTGCATGTATCGTACCATTTTTGTTACAATACTCAATTTGTTACCAAATTCGGACTAAGGGCCTCATTTGCTAATTTTCCAATGTCGTATTGTAATAAGATACATTACGACTTCTATATCGTAAATAACTATCATTCTCTCGAAAGTATTTATTCTTCATGTTAGGAATCAATGCAATGTATCTTAAATTCTCATTTGCAAAAATTGTCGATCTGCCTCTTTTATGTCCGTTCGACATTCACACACGACATTTACGTTAGGTGGTTGAAGTGTATAACATGGATTTTCAGCTTTGCTTTTTTATACAATATATTGCGTAATACCATTTATCATTTATAGTAGACTTTTCCCCCAGTACACTTAATGGACATTCCATACTAAAAACATTCTTGTTGAAATATGCACAAACAGGCTGCCGTAGCTCGCAAGTAGAGAACAGAATGAAAATGGATGGAATCGGTAACTGCACATGAAGAATTCATGTTAGTTATTGTTATTACGCTGCGAATCGTGTAAGTATAAAATTTTAATGAAGGATTCGCACCATTTAACGAATTGGATGCTCGCGACCAGAGCATTCGAGGTTCAGCCGAAGCTCTGAACAGCCTTCATGATCAATGTCCGAGGGTCAAAGGCGAGGGAGAGCGGTGATACAGTACGTGATGAGGGTCGCCGCTGTTTTCATTGTGATCGATTGTTCTCGTGTGTTTTATCGAGGAATTCACCGAGCTTTCATCTAACGATACAGTCTACCAGATGTTTATGTCCCTGAAGAAAAGCTTATGTATTTAAGTGGCAGAGAAACTAAGAAAACGTATTTGCTGATAATTTTAAACTTCTAATCTGGCAGATGAACGATTTTGCACCTGAAGCGCCAAGCTGCTCAATATGCGGAAATTACAAACATAATTCTGAAAATATCTTTGTGTTTCTCGATAATTGTCTTTTACAGTTGTAACGTATTTTAACCGTATTTACCTAGACTTTTCAGTCCTATTTTACATCTTAGTGCAACCAACGATTCCTATCTTTCGTTGATTTTAAATCACATTTCACGGAAACAACTCGCGTGATATCATGAATTCTTACATTTGGCGTTATTGTGTTAACTTAGTAATTACACGACTGCTGTCTTCTCACGTAGTTTATAGATTCAACTTTTCTTGAAAGATATTGACACACAGGATTCCCACAAAACCGATTTGGGTCTGTTTTCAATAAATTGCGAAATTATTAACTGGAGTGCGTTATTTAAACTCATAACAAAAATTTAATGAAACATACATGAAATATCGGGAACAATCCGTCACGGTCACAGATTTACTATTATTGAAAATTAACTTTACAGGACGACTCGCTCTTAACTGATTTAATCGTGTGCTGGGTCAGAGCGTTGAAAGACATCAAAAAGCGAATGAAGGTTTATTTCCCCACCGTTCTTAACGACGGTTCCTTGAATATTCGCCGGTCGAGACCAAGGGCTCAATCAAGAGGCTGAATAGCGCTAAACAGTATGGGAAAGATAAAGCACGGAGAAAACGACCGAGTGGTCGCGAAATGTGTGCGGGTGACTCCATCCCTACTAAGCTGTTTACGGGCGGCTTGAGTCACCAGCGAATGATCTTCGGCGACCAGTAAACTGCCTCGTAGAGCACCCCTGCGATGGCATCGGCTGTGGGGATGGTGGTGCCGATGATGCAGTTAAAGTGGTAGTTCAAATGATTTTGTTCGTGGACGCGAAGGGGTTGGAGACGAAATTTATGTTGTGTTGTAACACTGATAAGTCACAACAACTGCAACGATGGCAAAATGAGATAGAGAGGGTGCATAGCTGGACCTTGTCGACGGCTGAGGAGACGCTGCCGTTGAAACGGCTACTGGTCACAGCTCTGGTCAGGGGAGCCTGGAGGGTAATCAAGAATAAACACATTCACATTCTGACGATGAAATTAGTAGAGGAAATGAAAAACAAATCAGATAATATTCGATGATAAATTTATTTATTCGTTAATTTAAATTCATCCATTAGATCATTCAGATTCATTCACTTGAAGTATGAGGAATCCAAGAAATTTTGCGAAAATGTAATTGTGAATCAGAAAAATATTTTTGAATAGATCATCTCGTGGAAACTCCCTATCAGCGCAATGAATGCACATGTTGTTAAGGCAATTTGCAGGTAAATGAACGGATAGTGGTGATTTAATGAGGTGTAATGATGTAATGATCTGTGAGTGACAATGATGAGAATGGATATGATGGAGAAATTGTTGCATCGGAGAAATTGCTGCTACTGGCAGAGAGTTTGTAGACCTGGCGAAGGGGGTAATAAATGCAATGTCACGGGCAGAAGCGAATAAATTGGCTCCAGAGACAATATAAAGATTCACTGTCGACTTCGTAGTTAAGAAACTATGCGCAAGAAAAATCTCAAGCTCGACGATGCACTTGCGCTTATTAAGCATATGAGGTATCGCATGTTACTTCGCGAAGCAAGCAGCGAGCAAGCGAGGATTAAAAGAGCTTTTTTAAAATACAATGCAGAGTCTCGGGTGGCCGTTAAAAATTATAGGTCGTTGCGTATACTCTGTAGTCCGTTACGTTGCCTAGAAGAAGAAGAAGCAGGCCAGTAAGAAGATGAGAACGAAGAAGAAAATGAATAAGCATATACTGTTTGAAGCACATAAAGAGCTAACCCGGCATTCACTCTTAGCTGTGATAGCTGTGAAACTATGTGATGATTGGTGTCATTGATAGGCTCTTTGTGTGATTTGTGTGGTTTTTGTTAATAGAATTACTTAAAGCGAGGCAAAACAGCGATACTAGTAATTTCTTTCCGGTTTTGCAAATAAACATATAATTTCCCGTGATATATTTTTTTCATCCCGTATACTTCCCGCATATACGGAGTAATCTACGTAGTATAGCGAAAGTTATGTAATGCTGCGGAAAATCGATTTCGAGATTTCAACGGAAATACACGTTTTGGGGTCCAACGAAAATAGACGTTTTGATACCAAAAACGTTGGTATCCGTCGGTCCGTGTCCGTCTGGTGTATGTGAACAACACTAACGTATAAACCATGTAATAACTATAGACGTTGTCATTGCCTGCTTGTTGGCAATGACAATGTCTATAGTTATTTCATGAAAAATGCCAACGATAACACACCACAACACCTATATGTATAAACCATGACTACGATATTTTCCAATTTGAAGAAATCCCTGTCCATTTTGCCTGAGTTGAAGCTCTACGTCATTGAAAACCATTCACTAGCTTTTAAGGGTACTTTAATAGAAGCCTCTGGGATATTTTCAAAATTTTCTCAGAAAGGGCTCCAATTTTTTTCTTTAAATTTCTTCTAAGTATATAAGAAAATACACTTATAATGGTAGCTTAGGCCTGATTTCCACGGTTGACTCTGAATTTTTGAACATTTCAATAGTTTGAATTTTTTCCGCATCTTCCTACAACTACAAAATTAAAGATAGAGATTTTTCCATGAAATGAAATTTGTTGCCCATAATTTTGTCTTTCGTTAAGGTCGTGTACATTTTTTTGAACATTTTGATAGTTTTCGTGCGATATTGCGTGCAATTTATGCAATTTAAAAAATACAGAAATTTGGTAGGGACTGTGCTAAATGCAATCTATAAGATGACATTAACGCCATATTGCTCTATTCTTTTGTTTTTTTCACAAATCACAAAAATTAATTTTTTTCCTTGTCTCTCGCGTCGTTAATATTTACGTTAGCGGCAATTTGTTCACATTATTATTTTATGGTTTACATTTTCATTTTGTTAATAACGGCTCTAAATTTTTTTTCAAAGTTTTCGAAAGGATAGTGTTAATTGCACTCTTTAATAAAACGTAAAGTTCTTTTCGGGGTATTTCTTTTTGTTTTTTTTTTCAAAAATTACAAAATGTAATTTTTTAATAAGTTTCTCACGCCAGTAATATGCACATTTCCAGCAATTTGTGAACACTATCATATTTGTGAGTAAAAGTTCTTCAAAATAAGTTTTTCTAAAACTCAACAATTTTCTGTGAAAAAGCGCGTCAAATTTAGAATTTACTATAGCGCTGAAGTGCCATTTTCTAAAAACGGCTCCAAGTTTTCAAAGAAAATTTGCCACTTAGAGTTAGGTTTTACTGTTCTTTAATATTCTTAAAGTAATATTCTGTCCTATTATTAGGAAACCGAAAAATTAAGAAACTATCAAACACCGTACTTTGGGCGACAATAGATGGCAACAGGCAAGAGTTCGTATGTGGCAAGTTCGAATAGCTAGCCGAGACGAAAAGAAAAAGAAAACTAATACGGGAATGTCTGTACCATTCTGTAGCACCACTTGTTTATTACTGATCCCCAACAAAATCACGTGCTACATATATATGAGTTGTTGTACACAAAGTTTGTGAAATAAATCATGACTCATTTTTAAATTAATGACTGACTAATTAATGACTCATTTTTGGCAACGATTTTATTGTATTTTCATACATAAATGTTGTATTTTTCAACCCTTGAGCAAAGTGTACGTTGTTTCCATTTTGCATAGCAATGCTCGAAAATTTGAACTAAAAGTTCCTTCAGTTTCTTTGTTACAATTTTTACAGAGTCTTCTTCTTCCTGTGGCGTTTTCCGGCTCCAGGGTATGTCGATTTCAACTATCCAACATTTATATTCATAAGAAAAACCAAGGATATTTGAGAAGAATATCAAAGACTCAGAGAAAGTGTACGAAAACCTAATCGAGATGGTGGGTCATTGACCCAAAAGATCAGGTTCAATACATGTTAAAAGAAACTATTTATTCAAAGTGTTTTGTGTTTAAAAATTATTTTTAATTAAGGACTTTACACGGTACGTTTCGAGATGTGTCGCCTCATTTACTAGTTCATCTGCAATTATTTATTATATAATTATATATAAGGAAGGATTTTATAATTACTGTACAACTAAACAATTAATTATTGAAACCTTCTTTTGCACTGGTAACTACAGTAAAAATATCACACATTTACACACATATCACATGTTTATGTAGCAGTAATTTCAGTAATATTCTGTTAGAATAACATGCAAAATCGGTCTATCATTATTATATTATTGTAATTATTTTATTATTATAATATTATATCATTAAAACATTACCGCCGATTTTGCAACTGCACTGTATATATATATATATATATATATATATATATATATATATATATATATATATATATATATATATATATATATATATAACGCCAATAATATAAAAGTAAGACTTGTTTACAATTTTCAAGGACTTTAAAATGTTATACATTAAGATCTTGTATATTTAACACCTATGTATGTACATATTATATGATTGGTTAAATACAGTTAGAATGGTAATAGTATCTGTATCGAAATTGATCACTATAAAATGTAAAAGAAAACTGAAGATAATTCTCATCTAAATTGAGAATTATGTACATAACCTCAAACTCAGCACTAGCGAACAATGTTATTAGGGCGAGTAGAAAGAAGTAAACAGTTTTTGTCATAAATGCTGGGAAGACCGGAGAAGAAACCGTCTTTGAAAACGAGAGGTGGATGACGTATTAAAACAAAATAGTTCCATTCGTTTGAAAATTTGTATTGTCATCAATTAGCAAAATGGCTTAAGTTTTGTCGGGCACTATTTTACGTAGATGTAAATGTATTTGACTCTGTTGCAGAATTTATCGTTTTATTGGTCTTTATTATCAACGTTTCAAGCACAAGCCTCGAATTCTTCCACAGTTCAATAGCCAATATATTATATATTTACAGTGCAGTTGCAAAATCGGCGGTAACGTTTTAATGATATAATATTATAATAATACAATAATTACAATTAATAATATAATAATGATAACCGATTTTGCATGTTACTCTAACAGAATATTACTGAAATTACTGCTACATAAACATGTGATATGTGTGTAAATGTGTGATATTTGCACTGTAGTTACCAGTGCAAAAAAAGGTTTCAATAATTAATTGATTAGTTGTACAGTAATTATAAAATCCTTCCTTTACACAACGAATTTAATTTCTTTTGTTTATGTTTCCTCCATCTCGAATTTTGTTCGCATTATCCGAAATTTCGAAATAGCGGGGTTCGTATTAGCGAGGTTTTACTACACACACACACACAGACAGATATATAATTATGTAATAAATCATTGCAGATGTAACAGAAAATGAGGTGACACAGCATCTCGAAAGGTTGTACAGTAGCACGTTATTAATAAAAATAATGTATGAACTTGAATTACTTTAAATAAATAGGTTATTCATTAAACTATTCTGTCTAAAAGTAGAGGTGCACTTAGAAATTCTGAATGTGTAGAAAAGAGACTAATAATTATTTTCAAAATGTTACTTTCTTTACTATCATGTATTATAGTAACAAGAATAATATAATTGTTTCTTAACGCATTATATCAATATCATGTAATCTTTTTTAAAAGCAGGAAGTTTTCTTTATATTTAATTGTTTTCTCTTCATGGAACCAATTAAATTGATTAACAAAATTGCCATTTAATCTTATTCTTTGAAAATGTATCACAATGGTTAAACAAATTTGTGTATTATCAAATATTAAGTAAATTATTGGACAGACGTGTTAACAACATTACTGTACTACAAATATATTTGTCATTAGATCGACATGTTAAGTTCCATCAGTATTAAAACATTTTAATAATTACATATGTTCGAAGAAATGTCAGACCAACCAGATGTTTCCTGGTTTACGCCAAGTTGCTCTAAACACTACGTTACCGAGACTTGTTACTAAGTAACAAGGTGACGACTGTATTTCTTTACTGTTGCATATTTCCTAGCGTATTTGCCTCCAAAAAGTGACAGGGTGGTGACTATGTTTTACAGCATTTGTTGATTGGTGACATACAGTGGGGTATGGCAAAATAGACTACTTTTTAACTATTAAAGGAAAACACCATGAGTTATAGGCATGCACTTAGAGGGTTCGAGTGTAAAACAAAACACACAGAAACGATTTTGAGATAAAAGTAAGTGAATATTTTCGTTTAAAGGATGTAAATTATTATAAGAAGTTTTCTAAACGGGGCATTATATAAGACACAAATTGAACTATTGGAGAATCGCGTTGCATGGACAACACAAATAACTGAAGGCAAACATTATAATATCACGAAAACTACTATTCTTCCACACATTATTATTTTTTGCCCTACCCATTAATTTCTATAAAAATATGTTTCTTCAATTTTGTGCCTTTTCTAAATGTAGAAGGCAGACATCATGGCAATGAGTCAGCATCCTGCCAGCAAGGAAAAGAGAAACTGAGCAAGGGGTCTCGGAAGAGTCACATCCCTATCGTTTTCTCAGGCGTTTTTTCGTAAGGGGATTTTATGCTTGCTTGGCAGTGCAGCGAACACAAGGGGATTTACATATATATTTACTTATCAAAAACCTTTACAAACTGTGTGACATACTAAAGGAAAAGTGCAATTTGTTCACGTTGCGTGAGATCTTAGATCTCTGTCCTAACTTATATACATATTTAGTTTATTCATGCATTCAAACAGCAACGACCGTTATTGGGAGGAATATGCATGAAAATATTACCTCCGTGTAATAAATACTATTTGAAAGCATAAATCAGCTACGGATTTATGATATTATTCCTTATCATTCTTTTTGTAGCGGAATCAACTTTCTGCCGTTGGAAAATGGAGAACGATTATTTCAATAACTTCGTTCCCTGCAGAGCTCAAGAAAACGTGCACAGATAGTGAGGCTACATTTATTCCACGAAGCAAAATAAGAGGCCGTCTCAACATTTGTTCAAACAGTCAGGGCAACTGGGTAAAAAAACTGATCGTCAAATTACTTGAGAATATGTTTTTATCGTGTTAAACGTCTTCAATATAGGTTAACAATATTTGTATATTTCTCGGAAATATTTCTGCGCGGATATCAGTATCTACTCATTGAATTATATTACCGTGAAGCTTTTCTACAGGATAAATATTTTGTTTCGCGGTGGTGCCAGAAAAAGGACAGCTCTCGTAAAACGGCGAACGTGTGTGTGAAGAACTACCCATTCTACATCCATGGAAGGTCTACGTCACAACCTAACTTTTAACTGACGGGGAAAAAACTGAGCGCCCGTGACAAATATCCAGAGATAAAAAGAGGTCAGCAAAACGTCTGCAACTCATTAATTCCAGAAAGCGAGATAACTGATACCTCCGTGCTCGCTAACGTTCAACGCTCTGTTTGAGACGCAATTTTTCAATTGCGTCATAAATGAGGAGGGTGATCCTTGCGAATTCCAAACGAGCTCGTTCCACAGAGATGATTTGCATCAGTGCATGAAAATCGTATTTATTTTTCCAACGAGGTTTAACGACTTTACCCTTCATTCCTGGCTGATGATGGAGAAAATTCAGTTATCTTGGCCTTGATCTGGCACAGCTGTTTACCGATCGAATTATTCTAAATCTGTTTCGCTGAAATCGCTCGCCTCCACTGGTTTTTGTGCATTCCCAGAGTGTCTTATTTAATATGCAAATTTCTATTTGGAAATAAATCTTTTAGAGAAAATTGAAGTAATATGTAGATTTTTGTAGTTGGGTTTGAGTTTTGCATGTTGATTAAAATTATATTTGAAGTGTAGATAACTTTTGACAGTACATGATTGTGAAAAAACGTTAAGGAACACAAATGCATTAAATGTATTTTGCAACCCACGTCATTTACCTATCTATCTACATATTATATATATATATATATATATATATATTTACATACACACTATTAGAACTAAAAAAACGCATTCTAACGTTGATTGTTCTCACTGACTTGCTCTCGTTTTCGTAGTATATGTTGGTACAGTAAACACTCACACTAAAAAATTAAAATTTAAATTAATCCATAAACAATTTACATTATTGCATATATTGTACAATTATCAGTTTAAAAAGATTATAAAAAGCGGCAGAGATGGTTCAGGGCATCAACTGATGACACAGGTATCCCTCTGGCCGGGAGGTCCTGGGTTCGAGTCCCGACGGTGGCAGGAGTTTCGACACTATCTTGTTAGTATCTTGTTAGGACGACGTGGTTTCTCCCATCAACACCAGGCGAATGTCGGAGCAGTACCCTTACAAAGAGCCACGGACTGCGCGCGATTTTACTTTCCTTTTCCTTGTCCCATCATCACCCCTTACATACACACTTACACTACCTCACATGCCGGGAGACCCGTCGGGAGCTAAGAGTTTGGAAGCTGAGGGAAGAAGCTTGGGCGGAGCCCCGCTGGTGGGAGATATCTGGTTGGGGAAAACTAGCCGACGGTAGGTCGGCACTGGATCTCGCCGTACAGCGGAGGAATGATCACCGCCACCTCCCCAGCGAAAAACATGCATTACACTTACGGGACTTATGACCCTGGTAGTTGACGTGCCCGGAATCACTAAACAATCAATCATTATAAAATAAATTTATATTTATTCAAAATTTCTAGGTTGAATATTTATTTTTTTATTTTCTTAAAACTTTCCCGTCCAGAAATCAGACATGACACAACCGTAACGCATTCTCTGTGAATTTGTATATATTAATATTCAAGCCACATCATGTTAAGTAATGACTATTTTTATTTATAATTAATATCCAGGAAATTCATTAAAAATTATTGTAGCTTGAAGTTTGTGTTAAGTCGTGAATTTTTCGGTTCCTGGAACTCAAAATCAAAGTGATAGGCTAATTGTTTCACGACATTAACACAGATTCTTAATGATTATTTTCAACGAACACTGAGAGCGTTCGCTTTCACGTATTCCTATTGTTTACACTATTAGCAGTGATGTGGTGGGTGAAGGGTTAGCTAACTGGCCTCTGAACTCCCAGCGCGCGGGTTCGACCTCGGGCGACGTGCCCGGATTTTAGAAGGGCGGGAACTCCACAGTAGCCATGTAGCATGTAAAAAGTAAAACGCCTTGGTGGAATGCCCGGCAAAATTAAATTCCCCCAGCAACATTCGCCCTAACGAGACCTCACTTTCTCCCACACACACAGTTCGAAAAGTAAGACTGAGACCAACATATGGTAGTGAAAGTCAAATCTCAGGTGCATTTAGTGGACCGCTCACGTGTTGCGCCTGCTCAGATAAGAAGGTCCTCTGATACCCGTCGGGGGTAGGCTTCGAAATCCGGGTGCGGAACAACTGCCTAAGGCCAGTTTCCCAATAAAGCCCATACGATGAATAAATACACTAATAGAAATATAAATAAAGTGTCATTTTGTCAGATTATTCATATTTTTATGCGTGTATAAAGCATGCCCGTAACCATGGAATTACTCTAAAACAATTTCAAAACATAAAAAAGGAATTTCGTCAAAATATTTACGTGATAATCTTAACCTTCATTGAGTTCCTTATCTCTCTGAAATTAAAACACTGAAATTAAAGAAGATTTTTAGAAGTGTTCATATTTGCGAACTGAGTACACTAAAGTCTCTTCATGAAGCGTAGTAGGTTTGTAACCACGTAGGACATTGAATGCAACTGTTGGGAGCTTGAAGATATACTATATAGACTGAAGCAAGCAACATGTTTTGATGTATGGCCGGGCATTCTGTTGTTTCACATTAAGTTAATTATGTAAAACAGGGTGGATGACCATACAGAGTTCTAAAGCTGCGTAAAAGGCAGTTGTAAGAAGCAAATTATATAATACTCTTAAAACCTATATTGTATCAGTTCTCATGGATAGCTAACATAGAACCAATTACGTTGAAAGTGGGCAGACCGCGACTTCGTTATTAAGAGTGCTGGAGTAAAGTAAATGCGTTTATCTACTCCCTAAGCATTATATTGCACCGTGAACCTCTTTTTCAACTTTAGTTACTTTGTTAACGCAGTTCAGCAGATCATCCAAATAAAACGAGTAACTCCATATTTCAGTTGTTTAAAAAAGTGTCGAAGTGGGTAATTTCTAGAGAAGTTCGGATATTTGTTTTTAGTTTCTCGCGTATTACTGACGTGTTAAAGAAAAAGTACTGTAATACTGCAGCAAAAAGTGACTCTCTTTCGTGTGTGACTGATGCAAAAATTAGATGAAGCTTCCTTGTATATATACTAAATTGCTGCTTCTAGTACGCTGCAAAGTTGGAATATAAATTTGTAATACTTGATACTAAAAGAATGGTTTACGGCAATTTCTGTCTGTCTGTAAGTATGTATGTATGTATGTATGTATGTTCACAAAACTAACGGCTAAACTATTCAGATTTTTTTTTTCAAAAGTGATATGACTGTTCGATCTATCCGCACAAGTGGTATGAGAATTTGAAACGAATATTTTAATATTTGGAGTTACTTTATATGAAGGCTAACAATATTTCCAAAATTATTTCAAAAGGCTCCATATTTTTCTTTATTTTTTCTCATGATAAAAGTACGGTTTTAAGAAAATCTTTTCAAAGAAAAGCTTTTAATGTCTGGGCCTTTTTTACTCTTATTAATTATCTGAATTTCAAGAATTATTATATTATATAACCACTACAAAACTACTGTTGTAACACTACATGTTTCGAAGTAAAATTATTAACATGTTACTAATTCGATAATTTACGATACTATGTAATTTGTAATGAATTCTTACATTTTCAAGGAATGCGCTGTTGATTCAGGGGTCTTTAAATCCCCTCTCTACATAATGTGCCATCTTAACTGTCATGAATTAAAGTCTAGTAGTAAAAACAAAATGACATTCGAAAAAAAACTAAATTACGAACAAATATTATATTGTATTTCGTTTTTTCTTACGATAGTGTAGATTTTGTTGTTATTTATATGACTGACAAGACAAGTAATTTCACCTTGTCCACATTTGAAAATCGACAAAGAGTGCGTACTTCATTAACAGTATGTAATGGTCAAGATGTAAATATTGCTTATCTGATTGGTCAACTCCAACACATATATCGAAAATGAATTGAGGAAAATCTATAAAACGTATTTGTATGCAAACTATTAAGACTATTATTACTGAGACGATTACAAACAACTTTCATCAACCGCACGATATTGTTGAGGTGAGTGCGTTTGAGTAGCTGTGAGAAATTCTAAAGGGTTTACTTCTCTCTTCAAATCTTTGAGAAAATAATGTTTGCATCATCCGGAATTTCTTGCCTATATTGTGAAACTTCCTTTTATCGAATAACGTTAAGCCACAAGAACTTATCTGCCGGTCCGGATGGCCGAGATCGCTAAGGCAGTAGTGCCCCGAGTCCCGCCTCGGGCATGGTTGTATTGTGTTCGTTCTTTCACCCCCTATCATCATCATATCGTGTCATCCTCATAGTTACCATACCGTTACACGCAATAGTGCTCGCTAATGACCAAGTAGTTTATGCGACCTTAAATAACAAAAAAAACTTGTCTGTTACTTTTCGGATAGATAGATAGATAGATAGATAGATAGATAGATAGATAGATAGATAGATAGATAGATAGATAGATAGATAGATAGATAGATAGATAGTCACAGCCATTGTGAACGGCCCTGATCAACTCCACCCCCGATCTTAATAATTAAATCCTTCGGCTCGGCGGGTGCTTTTAGCGCAGTAACTGCCCAGACCGGCCAGGCCCGGCCTACCCTCTTCCTCCTTCCCGGCCGTTCCGACTGAGCGCGGGCGGATCTGTTTATGACCCTTAGGGACCCGCGGCATGGCGGTGTGTTTTTTGCGAGGCTGCCCCGAGATATTGGCCGCTATGTACCCGTCGCATCGAGACGCCTTCAAAGGGTTTCTAAAGAATCAAATACGCGACTTTTCATAAACACACGTGCGAAGGGGAGACCATTTGAACCCCCCAGAAATGCATACCAGCGATTCGTAACGCGCACTTGCGCACTTGCCAGACGGTTCTTTAGAAATATTCATTTTTTAAAAAGATATCCACGTGAGACGCGTAAAATTCTTAAAAATGAATAAAAAGCCTGACCTGGTACAAAGTCAGAGAATCGGACACTAAGTAAACACACCATATCTCCCGAAATCGACGACAAATTTCCAAACTCTCAAATAATTTTATACTAAGTAAAGTGTAACGGGCCTATCGCGATATCTGCCTTTTGGGATCTGCTTTGACGCATGTTTGCGCGGAAGCCTAACATACGAACAAGTGTCAAAATTATGTAATTTAGTACGTTAAATAATGCAATATTTGGTGAAGTTCGTGATCACCGAAATCCGTGGTTTCAATTAGGCTTGAAAAAGACCGGGTACCCTGCACAGTGAATGAATAGAAACTAATACCCAAGTTTAAAAGTAAAATATAGTCTGATTCATATCAGTTTCTATTCAATTAAAGAATTCAAAGAGTTGCAAAAATTGAAATGATATTTATTTTAATAATGATGCATTATATACCGAGTGTGCCATTTAACCTGAGAAATCGAAATAATTGGAAAAATACGAATTGTACAAAAATGTTTCAGACAAAAATAAATATATCCAAGGGGTAGATCTGCGTGATCTAAAATTGAACCACGCCCCCTCCTCCTGGAGGGGAGGGGATCAATTTTGAAATGTTAAACGAGAATCTCCATTTTTATTGCAAATTTGGATTCTACAGTAATCATAAGTTGTGTCTAATTTTTTAATATTTCTGATACATTGCGCTGTAATCTCAAAAAATTTTGTTTTGCAATTCTCGAGAACTTACACACTGGATTGAAAAATAATGAAACGCCTGTTTAATATATATTTTTAAATCGTATCTAAGATAACAAAAGATAACAGTAAACTCCACCTCTACCCCACTCCCGGGGGTGAGTGTTAACTTTCAAATTTCAAACGGAATCCGCCATATTTTCATTAAATAATTAGATTTATCGTGTAGTTTTTTTCCATTTGTGATTAGTAAGCGTTGACCTTTTTTTAAAACTCGTACTCCGATGGTGAGAGGCGAGGGGACTCACCTAAAACAATCACTCCGGAGGGAACATTATGCTACTACGTACATAGACCTTGTTCGTCCTGGGTAAATCTAAAAGTAGTTTATTGATAGTGAAAACACTTTAACGCTATCATGTATGAAAAAATGTACACGATAAATCTAATCCTTTAATGAAAATAATGTGGGTTCCTGTTTGTGACTTGCAAGTTACCACACACTGTATCCCCTAGGAGTGGGATGAGGACTTATCGTTTATCCCTAGAAACTTTTTGAAACATTATTGAAAATATGTTTTATTATTTTTCAATCCGAAATGTCATTTCTCGAGAAATGCAAATAATCATATTTTTGAAATTATAGGGCCATCTACCACGAATCAAAAAATGTTTCAGACAAAATTGATGTATTATTTACCGCGCAATCCAAATGTGCAATAAAAATTGGGTTCCTATTTAACATTTCAAAGTTGCCCCATCCCCACCCGCTAGCGGCGAGGGCGAGGTTTAATTTTGGTTCAGACAGATGCCCTTCTTAAAGATCTTCATTTTTTGTCTGAGATTTTTTTTGTACGATGAGTATTACCAAGTTATTTTGATTTGTCAGGTTAAACGGGACACCTGAATAAATCTAAAATATTCACTATTCCTATAACAAGTATTGTACTTCAATTTCTAGGTCAATAATCCGCATCATGATCAAGTTTATCGTCTAGTTTCCCTCTGATTTTACTCTGGACATAATTGTATCTTGAACACACAGATTTTGTCTACTCCCCTTTTGCCAGTTGTGGGAGGAGTAGGGACGAAAGTGTGGGCTGTTATTTTGTCACCACTAGTGTGAAATCAAATCTGCAGTTTGTTTGCCGATACAAATATATTTTTTATTATTCAGAAGCAATCAGATCTTGTTTTCAAATGCTGTTAACAACCCGTCATGTTATTTGAGTTAAATATGGCATAGAAACATTTGAAAACCGTACAAGTATAGCTCGGCAATTGTTGTGTCTGGTTCACTTGATGTGAAATATTACTATAAAGAACAACTTAAACAATCAACATAGCTTACTTCTTTAGTGCAGCAAGCACCACAACTAATTGCCATATTTTCTAGGATAAATGAAATGCTATTCAACAAACCTGCTACAGATTTTAAATGGTATATTATTAATCCCATGTATCTTGTATGAACTCTGTAATCCTATTTTACAGCGATGACGATAATTGAATCTAAACTGGCGATTCATCACCACCGCCTTTCCAGCACGGAGCAGTGAACGCAGTTCTGTTGGGGACTGGGCGCGGAAGGAAGGGTGTGGATCCGCCTTCGTTAGACGTACTACCGCCCTCTTCGCCACAGACCTCACTCCTACACACCTTCCCCCTCTCTCACCGCCTCCGCCCTCCGCAGAAAGGAGGCGCAGACTAAATCAGGTCGGCGCCTCGTTACGGACTGGCCGTATCTCACAGAGCAACAGGAGCGAAGTGTCTTCATTAGCAAAGACCACCAGGCAGGCAGGCAGGCAGGCAGGCAGGCGGGCCGACCGGTCGGTAGGCACCACCCCTTGCCGCGCCCCGCCCATTCGTCCAGCACCCTCCGCTCTCGCCCCCGCTTTCTCTCTCCTTGGATTCTCAGCCCACGCATCTTGCTGCCAGGCTTCGCTGCAGGCAACTACGCCCGTGCTTCCGTACCCACCGCAAAAGCTGGTAGTCGTCTTTCCTGGTGGCACACTTTCCTTGTTATGTTTTTATTTATTTATTTATTTATTTATTTATTTATTTATTTATTTATTTATTTATTTATTTATTTATTTATTTATTTATTTATTTATTTATTTATTTATTTATTTATTTATTTATTTATTTATTTATTTATTTATTTATTTATTTATTTATTTATTTATTTATTTATTTATTTATTTATTTATTTATTTATTTATTTATTTATTTATTTATTTATTTATTTATTTATTTATTTATTTATTTATTTATTTCTTCATTCATTTATTCATTCATTTTTAGGCCTCTCTTTTTTAATCGAAGTATAGGTACACAGCTAGGTTTGAAAATCCTCCCCATCTGGAATCGAAATTTAGGACCTTCCGGTCATGATTAAATTATCCAATAAGTATGTAGTTTTTTCATTACCATACTCACAGTACTTTTATAATGGATGTACATTTATAAGTTTTAACTTCTATCATAGGTTATTTCCCATATTTCTTGAAGAAAATCACTATCCCCTTTAGGAAGGAACAGTAATAACATTTAATATATTCCCATGTATTTTTGCATTTTAATGCACCAATATTTTTCTGTATTTAATTGGTAGATTTTATTTTGAGATTGATAACATTAGTTTGTTGCCCTGTACCTACTCATTTCGACCACACTTGGGATGACCGGTTTCGGAGGATTTTACCATTTACACTGTCTACTCAAGCAACAATTTCTCAGTGTATTAACAAATTAAATTTACATATCGATCTGATGTACCAAAGTGGAAAACTTATCGTTCCTGAGAAAACAGAAAGTGCCGTCCGGCAAGGCGCCAGTCAGGCGTCCGGATGGCACTGCCTTGCTGAATTATGTGCCACATTTGCCAAGCATTTTTAATTTTTTTCTTTTGCATCAAAAACAGTTAAAAACTGTGTGTGACGTGCTACGGGAAAAAGTGATTTATGTGCACGTTTTCTTAATTCTGGGATCACTACCCTAAGCCATATATAAGTTTAAACCAGACTATAGAAAGAAATGAGCGTTTTAGCAAGAATGGATAAAAAAAATATTTGCTCCAGTATGATGAAATCTCTTTTCACGAGCAAACTAGCAATCGATTGGGACTTTTATTCCCTCATCGTGACGTTCGTGAAGAAATATCCTTCATGCCGCGACAACATGGAGAACGAATATAGTTGAATAACAATAATACCCACGGTCTCTAGAAGACGTGTACAAATAGTGAAGTTACGTTTATGCCCAGAAGCAAACAAGGCGCCATCGCTGTATCCTTATCCACTCCAACGATCAGGCGAAGTGGACAAAAATCTTAATCGACATGGGGGTCATTGCCCCATTGCTGAGGTACATACTTGTTACAGGTTGTTTAGAATTATAGAGTCCAAACTTCTCATAGAGATGATGCTGGAAGTGGGGTCCCTTCACAGAGATTCGCGTCAAGGAAAATTAGCAAGGAACGACTGTAAACCGTATCTCTCATCTACACGATTGTTTGTCAACAGGTTTCAAATCTAATTTCGGATCTTTGTTACTAGATAGGTTTTATAGTAAACATTTCCGGTTCTGAGGGGAAATTACGTAAGTAGTGTATTTTTTTATGAAACAAGCTCTTAATCGGAAGATTCTCACAGTGGAGTCCGTTGGTTCGAATGTATTCTTAGTACTTCTAGAAATCAATAAGATTTACTCCTTGAAGCAAATCAGGTCGTGTAATGGGATTTGCTCTTCAATAGAGCACCAGCCGGTGCTCTTCTTCCAAATGAGAATTTCCTGCGTATAGCTGATCTTCCTAACTGGAAAAGGTGATTCAGAGCATCAGCATACCTCTGACCGGGAGGTCGTAGGTTCGAATCCCGACGGTGGCATGATTTTCGGCACCGGCTACATACCTATGTCTAGTTCGGTCGCTGTCTGAAGAATATTTCTAGCGACCGGCTGTTCCGATCGGTAGTTCTTCGAGTTTCCTCCACTCAACACCAGGCTAATGCCGGAAAAGTACCCTAAAGAACGGGCCAGGGACCGCGTACAATCTTTTCTCCTCCTTGTCCTGTCCTCAATCCTTACACACAATCACGCTTACATCCACTACACATGCCGAGAGACCGATCGGGAGCTCAGAGCTTGTCCCAGCTGGAGCGGTGCTCTGCTGTTGGGGGATTCCTGATTGAGGGGAAACCCCGTTAGCCAACGGAGGTCAGCGCCGGATCTCAACATCTGACTGTGGAAGATCACCGTCCCATTTCGAAGAAAATTTACGCACTACACTTACGGGACTAATGAAATTAGAAGAATCAATCAATAAATCAAACCCCGATTTTGATTGCGCTCAGAGTAAAGGGGATAAGGTAATCTGGGTCGCCGTATTCCATGTCTAAATACAAAAATGTTTAGTAATATTCATTATAATGCTTCAAAATTAATGAATAGCAGAATTATATGGAACGAATGTGCCCTAAACAACTATTTTTAGAATGAAAGGAAGCAAGACTGAGGTGGCTCAGGGCATCAACTGTTATCACGGCAGTGCCGGAAGGTCTGAGGGTTCGAGACCCGACGATAACAGGATTTTTCACATTAGCTATATAGCTAGGTGAAATTTAGGAGCTTTTTGGAGGAGAGTTCTAGAAGCCGGTTGATCTGATTGATAGTTTTCCGTGGTTTCTTTGGTCAACGTCTGGAGAATGCCGATGCGATGCTCTCACAAACGGTCCACAGGCCGCGCGCGATCAATCACTCCTCTTGCTGGTCCTATTTTTACCCCTCACTTACACACGTACTTATATGCTCTACACTACCTTAAATGCCGAGAGATCAGTTGAGACCTTAGAGCTATCTCCTGCTGTGCGGTGCCTCGCTAGTGGGAGATACCTGAATGGGAAAATCCCGCGAGATGACTAGTAGATACGCGCCAGATCTAACCAGCGGAAAAATAACACAACTACCTCCAGTGATAAAAGCATACACAACACTTTCGTGATTAATGACATAGCCGTTGTCGCGGACAGATACACAAAAAATCATTCAGGGTGATAGAAGATCATTCTTAGCCGTGTTGCCGACCTGCCATAGCTTTTTACTGTGCAGTCATCAGAGAAGCCCATGACGCGGCGAGGCAAGCCGCTCAGAAAACACATTGTGCTGTAAACATTTTATTTATCAGTGCTATTAAAAAGCAATTTCCCTCGGGGAGTATTCGTCGCGCATGCGGTGACGTACCCAAGCGGGCTTCAAGTGAATGGGTGATAACCAGAATATTATAACTAACGTTTTATAAATTCTGAGAAATCTGTTTATTTAAGTCAATATCACTGTAAATTTGTCGAGCTTTTTTATCATCGTCTAATCATGAAAACGGGGAAAATAATTTCCACTGAATTATAGCCTAAAATAAACGTTTTTCTCAGAAGTTATAAAATGTCACTTATACCGTTCTGATTTTTACTCATTGAAACAAAGCAAAAATATACTCAATAAAAGTGAGTATCTCAAAGGTTTTAAAACGTGTTTGAAATTTTCTATCGATACGTTTATAAACATTTTACATGATTGTGAAAATTTATTCAAGTTAGAAAACGATAGGCTGGGCTCAGTTAGTTCAGAGTCAACAATACTGTCTCTGATGCGACTCTGACCGGGAGGTTCTAGGGTTCAAATCCCAACGGTGGAATAATTTTTAACACTAGCTTAATTTGGCTGAGGCGAATTGAGCCGCTACCTGGAGGAGAATTCTAGAGCCCGGCTGCTATGATCGGTAGATTTCAGTGATTTTCCGATCAATTCCAGGTGGGTCCCGAAGCACGGGATCTCTCCTTCCTCTTCTTCGTCCCAATCTCTCTCCTTACTCACACACACTCGCCGCAATACACTTCCAGTTAAGTGAATAACTTAAAGTTTGTTTCGGTTGTGGCAGTGACTCGTTAGGGAAGATTTTTGGAGGAGGGAAATCCCTTGCAAGCCGCCATGTAGGTCAGCGTCGGATGTCACTGTGTAGCGTTGGAGGTGCACCTCCCCCTTCTGTGATAACACATGCACTGCAAACGGGACTTACAGTTGTCGTGGAAACTGTAAAAAAACATCAATAAACCAATCAATGAATAAATCATCAGAAGCCGGTGTTCCTCTCCCGCTAGGATATGAAATGCAGCGGCGAATTGTGTCGGCTTCAGGAGCATTCCCTCCCTCCAAATATATCTCGATCAGTCGGAACAAACTAGGCTCCGACTGGTCTTCCGAGATGTCTGGTAGTGTAGTGCGTGAAATAATGGTATTTAAGGCGAAAGGATGAGGGAAGAAAGATAACGCGCGATCAGTAGCTCGTTTGTTAAAGGTATGATCCTACTTAAAGATCGGTATTTCATCATGAAAATACCGGTATATTCATGAGAAAATACCGTCAAAATATCTTCAGGGGTATTTTACAAATATAGACGTCGGATAAAGGTATAATACCTCTAAATGACGTCTTATGTAGGTATTGTACTGGTTCTGGTTTATCTAAATATCTGTATTTCACATCTTATACCGGTATTTTTTAAGATCTTTCGAATAATGGTTTAATAGAGGTAGAGGTATAAGGTACAGTTTCTATACCGGTATAAATACCTTTACCACTGTAATTTCGGTATTCGGTCCCTGTAATGAACGCCTAATACCTTTCGAAAACATGACACAGCCTTGGAACTGCTTACAAACAATTACGCATGTGTACATGATCGCAATTTTCTGGGACTCGTCAACAACTAGCCGGCGAATCTACCCAGATCTCGCTCAGTAGACTTCGTTGCAAATTGGAAGTTCTCAGGCAATAAAGCATATAAGTAACATACACGAACCTTTGCTAAAGAGGCTAAGATTACAGCTTCCAAATATGCTTCTCGTATCAAACCCATCGCACAACTACCACCTCCTTACCCCTACTCCCGAATGTTTGCAAACCTATAACATTCCAACAAACAACAGATTTTCACGTTTTACATCTGGCCCTACTAAGATACATTTCGAAATGAGTCCCATTGGGATCAACAAGAAATTCCCCGCATTCTTATACTTGATCCACCAGTGCAAACAGAACTACTAGGAAACGTAAACGTAATATAGCTACTTGAAACTTCTAATGCCACAATAAATTTGATGTATGTTCCTCTGGGGTTATGGGAAATTTTTGACTAAATGAATGGTGACTCATCGAAAGTTTATTGGGTCTTTATTTTGTCATTTTCCTATTCTCGCCATTCTACGTACATACGAAAAATTGAGTATTCCTTCCACTGTCAATTGATACCTTTAACTTCCTGTGTAGTTTGAATCCATGTTTTGTGTAACTTTGCTACTCAAAAATTGCTTGTCTGTAAAACGTCCGTCTGTCCGTCATTCTGGTCAACGCTAGTATTTAAACCGATTTAGTGATTTACTTCAAAATTAATACTTCGCGAACACTCTCGACGAACTTAAGGCCCTATGAATTTCAAAGGGATATTTTGGGTATTGTTTACATGAAGTTTCTTCAGAACTTTCCAAATTCTCTCAAAAATGGCCCAAATGTTTCTTAAACTTTTTCCTGGGATAGCGCAATTAACGCTTAAAATTTGTCGTAGGTCTCATTTTCATTCAACTCTCTAAATTTTCGAAAATTGCAAATTCAAATGTTTACAGCGTCTTTCTACTACTACAATTTATAAGATAGAGACTTGTATTGTCATTGAAATCTGTTCTTCAACTGCAAAAGTTTCAATAAGGTAATATTCGAGTCTTTGAAAATAGTTAATTTGCAAAATTTTTCAACAATGTTTTTAAAAGACACCAATTTTTTATTTAGATTATTCATCAGATATAGCAAAGGGCGCTAAAATATGGTGCTAGTCCCATTTCCACAGAACTCTATATTTATGGAAATTGCAAAATCTTTACATTGCAAAAGAACTACTTTTATTAGAAAGATTATACCTTAATAAAATATTTTCTTACAAATACCCTGTTGGAAAAAATATTGCAACAAGATTGCATTAAACAATTTATTCCTCCATACAGGTACAGTACATATAGACAGAATACTACTCACGTTTATACGGGCAGAGCTATGTGAGACTCGCACTATCAGCAACAGAAAGAAACATAGAACGGAAACGTCACATCAATTTTTGTGTACCCGCCGCGGGCAGTACGACAAGCCCTGATGCGGGCTGGCATTCCATCGTACGGGTGGCGAATATAGTCCTGCGGTGCACTGTTTCACGCCTCCTGCACCGCCTCACGTAGAACAGGCACAGTAGTTGGGGGGGCCGCAGCACAGGTCAGGCTTTGGCCCATCATGTCCCACACATGCTCTATCAGGAGACAAATCCGCCGAGCGTGCCGGCCAGGGCAGTTGACGAGCATCGCAGACAGCGTTTTGCGGAGCGCGGGCAGGGCGAGGACGGGCATTGTCCTGCAGTAACAACGCATCACCTTTCCGTTCAAAAATAAGTATCAGCATAGGCCGCACAACGTTCTGGACGTATCTAGCGCTGGTCAATGATCCCTCCACGAACACCAAACACGAACGCGCGTTGTAGCTGATGTAGATGAGCACCCTACACCATCACCCTACGTGACGTGGACGAACACACTTCGGTTGCACACGCTCGCCTGTGTGACGCCGCACACGCACACGACGATTACTGGCGTGCAAGTAGAAGCGTCTCTCTTCACTGAACACCACTATACGCCTTTCGGTCTCCCAGCTGACCCGCACATTGCACTACGCCAGACGTGCCCGACGACGGTTCGGCAGTCAGGATAGCGGTACGCGCGATTGTAATCCTGCAACAAGTAACCGGTTCCCAACGGTGCGTGAAGACACGTTGGAGGCCACGTGTGCCTGTATCTCGCCGCGGGTGGCCGTAGGGTCTGCCATCGCCGCCCTCACGATGCGTCGATCTTGACGTTCGTCCGTTCTCCGCAGTCGCCCCAAAATGGGTTTTCGGCTAGGGGGAGCTCGTCTACCCATCGTCGCCAGCATTGCAGCACCGACGTCTCATCTCGGCCCACGGCCACGCATCACCAATGCGCCGAAAAAAACAGTCGGCATCGCACAGGCCGACAATCCGGCCTTGCTCAAAGTTGTCCAATTGCTTAAAGAACTCACGCGTGCGACGCCTTGGCACACAGAAGTCGCGACTAGACCTTATCACAGTGGGCAGCGCCTTTTAAACCCGCTGAATGGATGGCGCGTCAGGGCCATTTTTCACACCGCTATTACGTCACCAGGCGTCAGTAATCCGGGAAATGTTAATCACGTCTTCTACGACCCACCATTCCTTAAGTCCCTTATCGCCTACTTTATTGCCCGTGCCCTTCCCGGTGTTGCAATACTTTTTCCCGCTAGTCTAGATATCTAAATAAGCTCATGTACAATATTTCGAGTTGTTTTTGCTTCAAGAAAAGGCAATTTATAAAAAAAATATCGAAAAGATATTAACTTTTTTAATGTTATCCTTGGACACAAAAAAGGGAGCTTAAAAGGGATGGAACTCCCAATAATTTCAAAAATTGCTAACAAAAAAGTAAACTTGCAAATCTACAAGGTTGATATGAGTTTTTTGTTTTAATGAAATCTGTTTTTTAATGCCTTAGCTTGAATTAATATTGAAAAATTGGCTGATTTTTTTCCCTGAAATATTTAACATTTCTTGAAGCGACGGGAAGATTGAGTTTAGCTTTTTTGTACATTACCTCTCCTTCACTACAAAAAGGTAACGAGGAAACATGAAGATAAGGCAAAAGGTGGGCTAATTCTAAGAATCTGAGTTCGAATGTCAAAAATTGTTGCTGGTTGGAAACACTTTTGCAGGTGTTTGTAATATTATATTAATATTGCGTAGCCGTTGCCAATAATGCGAGAAATTATGTACTGTTGTAGCCCCACTGGTTACTACTCGGAGCGAAGTGTTATAGGTCTTAAAAGTTTTTAACAACACTATGAGATATGTCAATTAATTTGTTGCACTAATGTACCTTATTATTATGTTTACAAAGACAGTGGGGTGGTGATTCTGGAGAGCACGAAAAAAAGCCGCGCGTATTACAGTTCTCCCCCATACACTTGTTCTGTTCTTGACGATAAATAAATAATTTATTTAATTATTAATGAATAAAATAAATACTATCTGTGCCATCTCTCAACGTGGCTGAGCCATTCTCTAGGTCATTTTTCCCAGAGAGAAGATGTGCAGCGCTGGCCGAAGCGTCTCCCCGTCGCGCCCGCTCAAACGAAAGAAAGAGGAGAAATTACAAATGCAAACACGCTGTAAGCGCTCTAATTGCACTATCTCCCTCGTGCCGAAATGTTGGCTTACTTGTCCTAAGCTCTCTGGCAAACCGCTATTTGACACTCACACGTTCCCTTTGTTCTGCTTAAACGGCTTCTGGCAAAGGACCAGAAAGAAGATTTTGTTTTTAAAAGCATTTGGTGTGGAAGGCGACATAAAGATAGAGAACGATCAGTTTCCGTATTACGAAGTGTAGAAGTCTTTGCGGTATTAAAGATGTGCAGCAAAAATGACTTTTTAGACACGAATGTAGTTAATAAATAAATAACACCGAGCTTCGTGTAATTTCAATTGTGCATTTCAAGTATATACATTCTACATGCTTCAGCCTGAATGATTTGTAAAAAATATCATAGAGCGTGATGTTCTGTTAATTAATGATAAACTACACTTCTAGGAACTTTAATTTGCTTTTAAAATGAACAAACATCCGGCTCGAGGATTTAAATACTAACAGAAATAATGCATTAATATTCAACATGTAATTATACCACCCCATTCCAGTAAAAACCTTCTGGATTCCAAACATTAAACAAGCTAAAATTCTGTGTATCTGCAATAATAATTTGAAAAGAATTTGCTTTATTTGCTTTATTGTTTTAGTTATGAACTAAATGGTTGAGACTCAACACCAAAGTCGTTCTTCAAATACAAATTATATTACGTAGAGATAAATGTCAACACTTCATATCCAGAACTTCATATAGGGGAAGTTAGCATTTGTGGTTCACATTACAGGTTTTATACACGGGATAAGAACTCCTCAGTCAGTCTTGTAAAAGTAAGAAGATAATTTTTCGCGTCTCCCTATCATATTCTTTACTTGTGAATTCAAACTATGAGCTTTAGAGATTTAAACGATGCATTTTTGCGTGAAAACTGCTTTTGCACTTATTCATAATCATCGAAGTACTTGATTTTAAGAAAGCAACTTAATTATGAAGGTTAGTATGATATATGAAAATCACTAACATTCTTCTTAAAATGAAATATCACCCAGGTCCATCGTCCACGGGACAAGACATAAAATATTGCGGCAACCACGGCTTGATTCTCGCAAAAGATTCACAGTCCTGTCTACCAAGACGCTTAGGCTGCCGGCTTTTCGAAGCTTTCCTCCACTGCCGCGCTAAATCCGCTTCCTAGTTCACGAGACTTTCACGCAGGCCAAGAAGACTGCAGCCGGCAGATCTTTCTTTTTTCGACGTATTACAGTGAACGGAGCACCCCGAGTTCCTATTAGTCTCCGCGCACAGCTTCCAACTCGGGCAGACCAGACGGACACTGGAAAACGGGGAGGAGAGACGAATAGACAGACAGACAGACAGAAAGAAAGAAAGAATGAAAGAGAGAGAAAGAGAGAGAGAGAGATGACCCAGGTGAGCGTGGACTAGTGCGGGCGCAGACAGATAAAGGCCAGGCAGGTAACACGACGCGATGGCGGAAGCTGGGACCCTTTGCCGGCAGGTGGTAACGGTGGTGATGAGGATTGCGAAGGGCGTGGTCGCCAGTTGTGCAGGCTTAGCGGGGGTGGAGATTGCGAAGTCGACACGTGCTCCCTGGATGAAAACGGCAAGACAGTGTTGCGGTGCGATGGTGGTTACTCAAGAAGCAATTGGGCGAATTATATATTGTGCATGGCATTCACCTGAGATTGTCCGAATAACTTATATTTCATGTATGTACACTATAATCCTGCACGAGACGATTTTGCTCGAACACTGCGGCAGTTGTCAGAAAATCCGCATGACGTCAGGCCAATTGAACAGGGTTTTGCTCGCCGCGACTCACCGAGCGAAATATTTTTGGCCTTGAAAGATGAGCATCGGATGCTCAGTACAAGGGGAATGCCGCGGGCTAGCTTTACGTAGAAAGGCAACGGGCAGTGGATCACAATGAGGCGATGTGTATGTACGAGCAAAAATGAGGAGATGTAGGCATGAAAAAACGGGACAATGTATACTAATGCATGGAAAGATAACGCTTCAAATAAATTATTATTACTATCATTATTAATAGTATAATATTATATGAAATATTATTTATATATAATTTCGTATTTCACATATTTCAAACGTTTTTGTTTTTTTCAATTTTATTATTGTGGATGACGTATAATGAATTGCTGCTACTCAGACGAATGAGTAAAAATATTTCTGGTACTAAATTATTAGAAATGTTTCTAAATTAAATGAAAATAAAACATTATTCAACAAAGGTAACTGCAGAGCGAACTCTAAAATTCCGTTGCAGATTGCAAATGGTATTAAGTTTGTTTACGGAGGTCAATAATAAAAACAAAATAATAATAATAATAATAATAATAATAATAATAATAATAATAATAATAATAATATTTTCTCAAATTCCACTGTACATTTCACCGTTACTCGTTTTCTAATATTTCAAAATCGTGTCGCTGGTAAAAGAAGTTTGCAAAAATATCTGAAAAAGTAAAGTTTTTCTTGTTTTTCCGCCGAAAAGAATTTGTTCGTTTACATACAAACTTCTCAAATCGGACGAAAGTTTTCAGTTTCACAAACAATGAGTGAAGCCTGTTCCTCTTACCATTATTCTTTTTAGATTTTCTTCTTCTGTGTTATGGCACCATCTCCAGGCGAATGTAAGCTTTCACAATCCTCTTAATTTGATTATAAAGCTTGGGCGCTTACACTGTAAGCGCCAACGATCACATTGCGCTCCCTGCGTAGACCGAGGCTCCAATACGGGGAAATCGCCGCCGCCTCCGCCGTGGGCCCGTGAACCAGCCCACCGCAAGCGAGCACAGAATGCTCGATGTCACGGTACTCGAAGCTGAGATGCTCGAGCGAGCACAATCGAGCAAATAGCACGCCTTGCCGATCTCTAATGTACACTTAAAAATCCCTAAAGCCTCTAGCCGAGCGGGTAGTCAATGCATTTTTAATAAAGGGCGTACATTCGATTGTCCAATTTCCTGAAAGTTTGAAAAAGGATTTGAGTTATTGTGATGAGAAACATTCGTCTCGTTTTGTTTTATTTTTATCTCGAAGTTTCGTCGGTTTTGTTACTAGGGTATTTCTTTGTTATTTTTATTTCTCTGCTGAAAATTTGCGTGGTGATTTCCATTTCCATTACTTTACCTTTTGTAATAAAACTGGGCAATATTTTAATGCTTAATTTATTATCCATTATGTTTTTATAATTTATTATCTTTTAAATTATTCTATTTCAAAACAGAATGCATACATTAACAGCAAACCGCTAAATAAACAACCGCTACATAATAAACCTCAATGGTTTCTTAAAAATTTTCCATCTTGAGATATTTCATCTCACACTTATCGCCAATATATATATATTGAAACGCGGAGCCTTTCTCTAATTAATTAGAAACGCAGGGCATGTTATTCCAATTACGCCCATTTCGAATTGCGCGGCAACGGCGGCGAGTAATGGACGTGACGAGAGAACGCGAGAAGGCGGCGAGACGGGGCGAGACGGTGGCAGTTGCAGTGTGGAGCAGAACTCGAATGAGAACGGAGCGATGTTGGTGCGCGCGGTGAACGAAGGACAAAAGGAAGTTAACTAATGTGAGGGAAGCTATCAAGAAGTGAGTTAAGTGTGACAGTGGGAAATATTAAATAGTGCAAGCTGGTAGCCGTGGAAGTAGCATCAGGAACAGTGGTAAAAGGGCAAGAATTGTAAGCCGCATGGTGTATCATAGCATGGGTAGTGACCACGTGCCTGCATTATCGTAAAAGGTTAGCGGAGAAGAACTGGTAGATCGTGTCGCAAGAAAGCATCGAGACAAGCTGCAAGGGAGAGGCGGACCATAATATAGACTTAGTGTCCGCCCGATTTGGAGAACACGTGCAACGGTCGGAGTTGAAGCAGAGGCCTTGTGCAACCGCTGCAGGGAGGGGGGCCGGTGCCACGGCCGACCACGCAGCCCGCCGTCTGAAGGGCGCCGAGTCGCGCCAAAAGCCGCCGATTATCGCAGCCGTTAGGCGACATCCGAGAAGAAACGAGCTATTTTGGTATTCGAGGTATTGTGAAATCTAAAATTATGAATGTAGTTTTGGTACCAAAACAGGGAATAAGTAAATTGAACTTGATGTACTAAATGTGTGATTTCAGTAATAAATTGTTTATTTGTTCAGAGAAAATTATAATTTGGTTTTTCCAATGTTCTTGTCAAAACTTTACGAGACCCATTCACGAGCAGACACCCGTCCTCTCTAAATTAAATGCAGTGAAAAGTACCGCAAATCGAGGTACGTCACAATATATATATATATATATATATATATATATATATATATATATATATATATATATATATCATTAATTTTATACAATATTACAATTAAACCAAATATTATTTTTCTTTTCTGAAATGTGTTTTAAATAGCTTACACGAAGAATTCAGTTGATGGCATTTGGTCAGATAACAATTTATATCAATATATCCAATATCGAGTATATTTCTGAATAAGGGTTTGTGTCCATTGCTTTGTGGCACTCTCACGACTCCATGTTGCAGTGTTAAACATTTTGCCATTTCATTTTGTATAGATGTATTTGATGATATTGTAAACAAAACCGTGAAGTTGATTGCAAGATGGATCCTGAAATCTGGATGAATATTTATATTTGAAATAATCACTGAGGATGATACTTACATATTCCGAAACGACCGTGCATAGACATGTTTTTATATACCTGACAAAACCGCAAGAACTGTTTCTTTGTGAATTATTTATGATCATAAATTAGTATATAATGTTAATTTATTTTAATTAATGTAGTAGTGATAAATGTGTAATCTACCTCTGATGAGAGAACAATAAAGTTCAGAAATATAAACAATATTTATTTTTCTTAATGTGTAATGCACCATAAGAACATTGAAAATAAACTCTATTAGATGAAAAGAATACGCCCCGGAGATTACTTTGAAAAAAAATTTGGTGTTGGTGATGTTAGCCTACGCCCACCCTTGGCATGTTAGCCATTTGGTGACGCACTGACGAGTAAGGATACGCAGACTTTCCCCTCGGCTTGTAGGAATCCTAAGTTTGATCCGCACGCCAACAAATGTCAAGCGCGAAGATGGCGAATTACTGTTGCTCATTTAGCGTTACCCAGGGGACACGTGTGGTACACCACGGACGGGAGCAATTTTGTCCCCGCTGTGAATTATTATTATTATTATTATTATTATTATTATTATTATTATTATTATTATTATTATTATTAGATAAGGAGGTGATAGGATATTGGTGAAAGGTGATCGAGGACTTTCGGAACCATCCCAGCATTCGCCTTATCACCGAGGGAAACCAATAAAATCCCTGTCAGGATGGCCGGCCGGGAATCGATCCCGGACCTCCCCTTTGCGAAGTCAGTGTGCTACGCAATGAGCCACTTCGCTCGACACGTTAAAAAAATCAAAACTTGAACTCGAGAGAATTTAGCATTTTTGTAATGATGACAGAAGTTGAAGGGTAACGATTGTGGAAATTCAAAATTAATGATGAAAAGTACATATATCTGATGACTTCAATATGCCAGAAAGTTTCAGGTAAGTTTTCTATGTTTCAAGAAAATTAAACACACTTCTATTAATGTTTAGAAGTGGACGTAAACTGAAGCGTGTACCAATTGCGAATGTCAGAAGAGCAGGATTCAATGATTTTATATTGCGACTTTGAGGCATTTTTGTGTCAGGTGAAATTACACTCAACACACTTTCGTTATCAACTTAGCCTAATTAGCATTGGTACTGTCTACTTGCATCGTAATGTAGGCTGGGGAGGATGATAGAGAAGTGAGAAAGGGCCTGGGGGCATGAGAAAGGGTGAGGGCGAGGTTACGGCAGGGCGTGAGGACGGAGCCGAGAGCGAGGATGGGACCTTTTGAGGTCCCCCTCTTAGAGCACACGAAGAGCCAGAGGAGGCACAGGATTTCCAGTACGTACGCAGACTCCGGAACTGCGAGAATTCGAAGGTCCTTTTCTAGGTGAGAGATCAAAGGCCTCTGCCGACGCTCAAAGGGACATTTCACGGCCCATATACTGCCGCCTAATGTCTGAGTGAGCTTTCATATCTAAGGTTAAAATTAGCTTTGGATATGCATTAATTAAAGGGTGCGTGCATCTGAGTGGCAAATTGTAACCTTGAAATATTAACTCTATGGCTGCAGTTAGGCAAAGATCATCTTCGCCCATGGTATGTGCTGAAGAAAAGAGAAGTCAGTTGAATTATTCTACTTTATTTGTGGACACAGTCCGAATCCTCATTAGCAAATTACTGAAATGTTGGATAACAGTGAAAAATGCAACTTGCCTTCGTTATTCTCGAAATTATTGAAATACTTCTCTTAATAATTATTTAAATGATCATATTTATTTGAACAAATATTGAAACCAATATTTAAATAAAGTTTCAACTCCGGAGATACGTGTGGAAAATATGCGAGAGTTGAATTTTTAAATGCCTTGGACAATTTTTCTTTTTGTGTTTTGCGTTTGCCACATTTTTCGAAGTAACAATGGAATTAAATGGCTTAAATAGCATCAGAATAATGCAATTCTAATAATCGGGATTTTTGTGTTACGATACGCAGAGATTGGGATGTAAGATTAACCTGTAGCATAAGCACTTATTATTTCAATTTGTTTGCAGTGCAAGGAACATCCTGTGAACGCAACAATTATTGCCCTTGAATTGCTGTCTATATTAAATTTTTTATTTCAGAACTTTGTATGACACTGCTAATGCATAGACAGTGAAATAAACTATAAATTTTGATCGCTGTGTTACATTTAAGAGCAACAGTATCTCTAAGCTTAAAGGGAGTGCCTTGTGCTGGAGTGGCAAGACGGAAGTGTCTAGCTCGTTTGCGGAGAGGAGTCTGCTGAGAAAATCTGCCTGTTGTGTTAACATTGCGGCGAGTTTGGGACGCCTTCCGTTCGATGTTCCGATCGATGTCTTTTGCGGCTTTCGTCGTAATTTCCAAAAGTTGCTTTTCGAATAATATCGTCCATTTCTTTTTCTGACGCATCATCAAATGTTTTTTCCTTCTAAAAATTTCGTTTAGATAACAACTGTTTGAATGAGATATGGAAAAGCGCGCTTTAGAGCTCCGAAGTGTTATAGTTAATATTGTAATTGTGCCTACGCGGACAGTGTCCATGGTTATTGTTTGGAATTTGGTGGCTTCAGCTAAACATCTGGTAATTCTCTTGGTGGCAGCAACAGTGCTTTAGCATTGGTTGAAGCATTTTCGGTACGAGTTTGGAACTCTGGTATTATTACAAGAGCACAATAGTAATTTGTTAACTGCTTAGGCCTTGTATATTTTTTTATCAAAACACATATCTCCTCCTAAGAGAGGCGAATCGCAGCTTATGATTTGACACTAAAGAGGAGGCGGTAATTAAAATCGCTTAAGAAAACTGATAATGTTTTTGTGTAATATAGCTCTGATTTGTTAATACCGTAGTCTTCGTTAAACACTATTTATCTTAATTTCAAGAGTGGAATAGGCAGTACAATATATTACACTCTCTAGTACAGATATTTGGATTTTTAGAATAATTTCATTTTTAGTTGGACAAAAGTTAGGGTTGCTCCTCTTATAAATTAAGAAGAACTTTGAGTTTGCTATTTGTTGACATTAACTTTTACATAAATAATTAGAAAGTATTTCAAGCAATAGTAAACAAATTGAGTAATTCATTTCCTTAGATAAAGATGTTTCGTGAGATATACTTCTGAAATTTTGTGTCGATTAAATGGAAAGAAAAACGTGTCTTTACACTTTGAGAATCTAAATAATGTGTGTTGAAAATGGCATGTATATTATTTCCTTTTTATACGAAGGTATATAGTCTTGGATTTATGCTGAGACACTGTATTTATTTCAATGAAACCATTTATTTTCTTGGTTACTTTCCACTTGATCTAGTATACCACGCACAGTAACGAGTATGCTTTACCAATCGCCAAACTTAAATTCATTCATGAACTAAAAATATATTATGTATTCGTCCCGTAAAATTGACCACGAAACTTCCTTTGATGTTTTATTTTTAGGTTACTGAATATGTTTACGTATTATCGAAAAATTAAAACGTTGAACTTCGTTTATAACGATGACTGATGAAAGGAAAAGTTCCACTGAGCTGTTCGTATTTAAACATGCTGAACTTGCTACGAAAGTTCATGTCGGAATCTAAACAGTAAGAACGATCTTTCTTTATACTAAACCAAAATTCCACTGCACTTTGCTCAGTCGTGCATGATATTTCGTCCCAAAGTCTGAAAGTCTAGTACTTCTACCCCACTGGCAGCTTTGCTAACCACTGGAAGAACGTTGAAAAGTTTGTAAACAGCCAGAGCGGAAACAAGGGGAACAACGGCTCGGCCATTACCACCCACGCTATCCCTTCACCCATTGCCCGCCAGCCCCCGCCTCACTGCCCACCAACCTCTTCACACCTTGCTACCCCACCACCTTTCGTTCGGACGTATCGCATCACCACAGCCTCCCTCCACACTCTCCTCCTTCCCCCTCTTACACCTGTCGGTTCTCCGCCGCTCTCCGCTTTCTTTCAGTTTCCGTTCCCCGTCTCCCATCCCCCTTCCCCGGCACCCCATTCTCCTCCCCAATTCCGCATTTTCCCCCGATTAAAATTTTTGTACACTTGGTGAGTGAGCAGAATAAAAACTGTTATCGTTTTAGAGGCTTCCATTTATATGAAAATAGCTGCGCCACAACGGCAGTTCTTTTTTCAAATTTATTGAAACTTCTACGAATAATTATAATATTGCAACTTGTATTCAACGTCTACAATTAAAAATAACATTTTCTTACATATTTCTAACTTTCCCCTTTTTCTTACTTTCCGCTTCGTTCCATTCCACCTTTCACTTTGGTTTTTCTCTCTGTGGTATTTTACTCTCCTCTCCTTATTTATCCAACCCTAATCCTCGCTCCCCGTCGCCTGCGCAGCCGGATGCACCCGTGAAGCGGGGCCGGCGGCCGCCGCGCAGCGCGGGGCGTCGAGGGCGGTCGCCTCTTGAGCGGCGCGACGGCCGCGCTTATCCGACGTATCGGAAGGCGCGCTAAAAGAGGCGGAAGGAGCCTCAACGGCGCTGTCAGAGAGGGAGCGGGTGCGGAGGCGGCCAAAGAACAGGTGGGCGCCTCCCGCCGGCTCCGGCCCCGCCCCCTACTTCACACAACCCCGATCCCTGCCGCCCGCTGTGCCGCTCGCTTCAGCTGCCTGCCTGGCTTCCTCATTTCTCAGATCCACTCTCCCCGTCCTTTTTTTTCGTTCTCTCGCTGTTTCTCTCCTCTTTCTGCGTTTTCTCCCGATATTCCGCCTGTCACCACTCACGACCGTCTCTCGCAGACCCTTTCTTGCGGACCTTCTGCGGACCCTCTTCTACAGGCTCTCTCATGCCGACCGTCTCCTGCGTGACACGCCTTCGTCCCCTCTTACAAACCCTTTCTACCGGATCCTCTCTCGCGAACCTTCTCTCGCGAACCCTCTCTCGCGGACCCTCTCTCGCGAACCCTCTCTCGCGGACTCTCTCGCGAACCCTCTCTCGCGAACCCTCTCTCGCGAACCCTCTCTCGCGAACCCTCTCTCGCGAACCCTCTCTCGCGAACCCTCTCTCGCGAACCCTCTCTCGCGAACCCTCTATCGCCGACCCCCTCTCGCCGAACCTCTCTCGTCGCACTGAACCGCCTTTCCTCTCTCTCTCTCGGCGTGCCCCGCCCGCAACCCCGCAGGAAAACGAGAGATGCTGCGATGGGAGCGGCGGCGTAGCCGAACGGAAAGAAAAAGGCCCTCAAGCGTTGGGAGTTCGGGCGGATACCTCGGCAAGTGCGCGTCCCCTGGCTTTCTTGTCGGGCGCTGTTAGTCGCGGGAGCGGCGCGGCTCTGGCGGCCTGTTACGGCCCGGGCCCGGGCCCGACCGACGCCTCCCCGCTCGAGGCCTCCCTTCTCGCCTTTGCCTCGTCTCCCTTCGCGGCGTGACTGAATTAGTCGCCCCAAAGACGATCGCTGAGGCCATTATTCTCCAGATAACTGATTCAGGAAAATTGAATCGATGCTGGATTTTGTATCGTTGCGGCGGAAGAAGAAATGAAAGGGAATTCTAAGAAAATTATTCAAATGGCCTATCGATGTGTAACTGATCGTTATGCCGCGCTTGCTTCGCCAACACAAGGCTGTACCATGTACTACGATCGACGTGAGAGCTCTCTTCCTATATGCGAACAAAATCAGGATTTGGAAGATATTTGATATATCATTAATGAATTTGACATTAATTATCTTTACTTGCATAATAATCAATGAAACATGATATTAAACGTGGCTAAGAATCCCTACAACGAATTGAAAATCGGAATACAGGATAACCATTCATCGATATATTTCCATTTTTTCCTTCGATCAATTCTAGTCTTTCCATAGCACTATATTTGTCAATGAGCCGCATAATGTTCATCTTCAGAAAATAACATTACTTTAAAACAATAATAATCAATGTAGAAAATAATATACTAAGTTATAAACAATGCAATAAGTACATAGCTATAAATATCATATAATAAATATAAAACAAACTTTAAAAATGTTGTCACTTGACGTTTAACCATATATTAGCTGCAATGTTATGTCGTACAACAGTTTCGGGAACTTACTAACACTACTGGGGGACAACAACACATTTTACCGCTAGTTCAGAATTATTCTATATATGTAGCATTATGTCAAGTTTCAAATCTTTAGTTTCGGTATATATTCGACCCATAGACATGTGTGTAACCCACAGATATGTACGGTTGTCAGTTTCTTTTCGAGGAATTTACATTGAAATGAGAAATTTGGTATTTTCCCAGTATACATATATAAATGGAGAGTTACTTATTAAGAGATATTTCATATCTCACAGTGCTCAACGTAACATTGTTTTGGGAATCTTTTATCTTCTAATGTAATGCCAATTTCTTAAAATTATTGACAGCTTATTTTAGCCCCTACTGAGTGTCGGCGAGAAAATGGTCCTTTTATCTCGGGTCTCGTCCAAGAAGTGGTATTTTCTATTGGCTCGTCCTTTTCCTTCCTTCTTCTTAGGCGTCTTGCGCTACTCGCAATGACAGCTCCTATTGAAACCCTCTCATGCTTTTTGCGCCCTCAGAGTCCATTTTCGCTTAGAGAGATACGTTGGCCTGCATCGCTGTGACATTTGGAACTGCACTACGGCAATGTGCCGATTGCATCTGTCTCCTCTGTTTGGGAGACTGGTGGTCATCATAATGAGCTTTTTCCACCACGAATGAATTTACATTTGGAAATGACAGGCATCCTGATATTGCTTGTCGATTGTTACTTCTTGTAACTTCATGGAGACCATTGTGAAGGAGTCTTTGTGTGATACAGCGTTCCAAACCAAGAAAAATATATATAATTACTTTCGCCCTTTCCCCATTGAAGTTCCCAATATTTATGAGTATACTTTCTACATATTGTAGTCTGTCAGTGGCCTTCTACAGGTACAATTAATGGTAGGTGTAACGCAAGTTTGCCATCTCCACTATTGTTTATTTTGTTTAGAAAAGGTTTAAGACCTCAGAAGAACAGCGAACATCAGTGCGGAAAAGAAGCAAATTCAAAATTCACGACCGCAGTACTCGGTAGTTTAATACTGGGTTCGGAAACTACTGGATGTTTATTGAATATTTAAAAAGTTCTTAAAAGGAATACTTGAAGGATAAAATAAAATAATCAGAAAAACCATAGTATTTTTTACATAATTGTCACAACCCTGTTACCTTCTTGGACGCATTTACTCTCTGAAACAAAACATGTTCCGCAACAGTAATGAATACGAAGTTGTGACCTTGTTACTGACTAAAAAATATTTTAATTATTTAATTTTTTCAAAGAACTGTCACACCGACTGGAATTCAAACCCGAGTTTCCTGGTTTACGCCCAGTTGCTCTAACCACTAAGCCACTCATACGACAAACCATAACGGGCAATATATCAGGCGTAAGAACCTGATCAAGTATATTGAATGAAGAAGACGCTTGGAAAGTCTCTGTCTACCAGTTAAAAAAAAATCTCTTTCGAAAACGCGTTGTGTGATCTTCTGCGGTTAGTTACTGTACAGTTACTGTTTCTCGCTACGCAGTAGAGAGAAAGTTATGTAATGCTGCGTGAAAAAATGGCCAATTTTCCGTAGAAAACTTACTAAAGAACCCTGAAAACGAAAAATGAATAAATCAAATTGCTAGATGTAGAAAAAATCCTCTAACACGTAGTGTAGTAAGAATCCATATTTTGTGGTCCTTCATACAGAAAAATCTAATAACGCCAAGCGTCTGTCTGTTCAATTGTCCGTGAACAGCGGCTAAACCATTCAGCCGTTTTTTTCCCGAAATCGATATTCCTCAATTTATCTGGTTGATGTCGCGGCCCCTTGAATTTGAAACCGATATTTTGATTTTTGGGGGTTCTTTAAATGAAGCCCTTGGGACATTTTCCAAATTTTCAACAAAAAAATGCTCAATCGTTTTTGATTAAATTTTGAGGTTCGATATAATGAAGGACGTTTACGAAAATGGTGCAGGTGATCTGTTCTTTAAAAACTCTGATTTTTCGAAAATTGCAAAAGTACAAAATTTTTTTGGAGTCTTCCTACAACTAAAATATTAAAGGCAGTTATTGTATCTTAATGAAATCTCTCCCAGAGAGATCGATTTTGAAATAAGGTTACGTACAATATTTTGAAAATTTGAGTACTTTTCGCATAATTTTGCGAGAAAATATGGGCGAGTAAGTAGTACGTGCTGCTATAGCATCACTAGTTGATTTACTAGTTGGTATACTTGACACCCTCTTAAACATTAATTTTCTGCTTCTGAGTGAATACCCTTCTGCGTGATTTGTCTATAGTCCAGACAATTCACGCTGAAGGGTATACACCAGTGTTTGCAAATTCAATGCTGTGTGACGACACAGAAATCTGCTCGCCTGCACCGAAGCTAGCACCAGAGTGAAGGAACAGCGCGACGGGCGGCGGGCGCAGTGTGTTCCCATGATGGTAAGGAAGCGGGGGGAATGTTCGCATGGAAAGTCGATAAGTGTTGATTTAAATGGTAGATAATATTTAGAATTTTTATGATTCATAAACAATATTAATAGTTATATAATATAACATACATTATTTCATAACTCAAAGCAATATCCGGCTCTCTTATCTTAACCAATACTGTAATTCCACATCCAGTCTTCCATCACATACGATTTTTGAAAAATACAATTTTAATATATACAATAATATTTTATACAATGGTATATAAAATAAAAAAAATAGTTCGTTCTGGAACAATAATTAATTTTAACAAATTGAATACAAATAGGTTTTTGGAAGTGGTCACACGAGATAATTTGAATCCCAGGCTTAATTATTTATGATGTATTTGAGAATGTTGTAAATCTTTATGATTGTCAATATCTTTTCCATAATCTTCAATTTGCAAATTCCTTTACTCATCCCATGATTTGGGGATATGCCAATTCTCAGAATGTATTTTTATCTCAGAGGTTTCTCCGGGTCGCAAAGCTACGTAATGCATCTGTAGGTTGGACTTTTTAACATTGTGCAGTTCTTTCGAACACACTAAACACTTTAGCATTGTTCCAGTATCTACAAATGAAACCCTTTCTTCGCAAACCGAAAGAAAATAACGGGTGTTGATGGTTTCCCAATCAGGTTGCCTAAAACATCGGCAAATGCCCACTGTCAAGATTTTCACCACCGGCGACCGCCGTGAGTCCCTCCTTCACAGCCCCCTTTACTCGCATTGCTTCTCCGAGCGCTTGTCGCGGAGCGGAACGGTGCTCTGACGTCATTTATTCTTCAGTCGGACAAACGCTGGTCTATAGGAACCATTTTTTTCTATTTTTCGTCAGTTTATGCGATCATACTTCGTAACACAATAACCTGGGATTTGTTCCTCATAAATTTCGTGAAGCGAAGACAATTAACGATATAACTTGAAAAAATTTTGACAACACCTAGCGTTTATTCGGATCACGCATCTTAGAAAATATTGAAGCTGAAAATATGATAACGGCACAACGAAGTTGTCTATAAACAAAGATTTAGAAAACGACATTGTAAACGTACTTCTTCACCATATGACACATACAGTTTTTAAAAATACTTTTGACATTAAATAAATACTAGTTTTAAATTGTGACTGTCACTTCCATGGACACGAGTGTTTAACACAGTATATTAATTATGCCTAATTATCATGGTCATGCCATCCAATTATAATTTTTACTTACAATTTATTAATACAGCCAATGTAATATAACAATGTGTAGCCAATGAAATATATGAAAAAAGTGACAGAGGTCGTCAAACTGAGAGCAACCATAATATTTTATTTAGCGAATGCAAAATGTGAAAAGAAAATGTAGTAAAATGTAATGTGAAAAGAAAATCAAGAACATTTGTTCGATTTCGTTGCATTGAAACTGTTCGTATATTGAATCTTCAATTACTTCAGGTAATTTAGTAATTTTCACATGCGTTGAAAAGCACTATTGATTCACATTTATATATTAAGATATAAATATTCACATATATAATTGAGATAATTTTTTTGAACTGCAAATGAGCATAACCCGTTGGCAGCTAATTACATAAATAAGATAATACAGCTTCATGCAAATCATAAAAATAATAATAAAAATAACATTAATAATAAAAATTATAATGATATAAAACTGTGTAATTCATAAAACATTTAAAATTACCTTAAAAAACGAAACATCATAATCAAACTTCGTACTGAATTTTTTTTCAACTGCGCTTCACTTCACTTCACTTCACTTCACTTCACTTCACTTCACTTCACTTCACTTCACTTCACTTCACTTCACTTCACTTCACTTCACTTCACTTCACTTCACTTCACTTCACTTCACTTCACTACGCTACGCTACGCTACGCTACGCTACGCTACACTACACTATGACCCTTTAATCACTTCCTACATTATTTCTCTGTTCTGCACTGCACGACACTTCACTACACAATATATTACTGACGCATCGCTCTATAACCTACTATTGTCAGTTAATTCCCTCATTTATTTAGTAAAACCCTAAATTAATTTCCTAAACTGTTGTGCGTACGAGGAAAGGGTTCAAAGGTTTTTGCAGGCAATGTATTCCATTCTTTTATCGTTCGATTTGTAAAAGAAAATTTCTCCACATCTGTTCTCTGTGGTCTTAAATTTATTTTGTGTCTGTGATCCCCCTACTGATATCTGTAGGAATACTTAGGCGCCGATTAATTTCTTTCCAAGCTGGATGACCGCTATAAGCTTTATACAAAGCGCACAGCCTTGCCACTGATCGCCTATTTTCGAGAGAATCTCATTTTGTCAATTTCTTGTCCCTGAAAGTAAATTTAGCTGCCCTACGCTAATCTTGTAAGTCACTCGAGCATATGCTCTTTTCAACGACCATTCCTTAATGCGGACATTTTATTAGAAACACTGGTGGTTCTTGTGCCAATCTGAGCCAAAGGTTTCGAAAGATTGCAATTTATTAGACAAGAACTAATAACATAAAATAAACTTTTGATTTCCATTTTCATGTTTGGCTTGATTGCATTTGGTGCAATTGCTATTATTTATCTTTTGCAATATTAACCAACCTATGATGTATGATTTGCGTTTTGTGTTGAATTAGCCATTCGAATTTATTTTAAATAATGTCTTAAAATTTGAAACATTTTTATTGTGGCTATTATAATATGTATAACTAAAATGTGAAAGTAAACCTATTCAATACTATTGTTAACACCAGCTCCACATTTAAAAGTAAATTCAAATTATATTTTTGTACGAGTATTTTACTCATTGTATTTTCGAATGAGATATTGCACATCACTGATTTCATGGTATCTAGAATGTCATGTGTCTTGTACAGAAATATTATGTATGAATACCAGCCATGGCAATAGCTCACTCACCAGCAAGGTGGCTCAGAGTCTTCCTTCAACATATTGGATTCTATTTTCGTTGCGTTTCTACCTCAGCTAGTCCCCTTGTCGCGAGAACGTATTAGAGAACCCGAGTTCTATCTCATAGCAATGGAGTACGACATTCTCAGCATGATATTAAATTCGAAATCCTTTAGTCTATAGGGTTCCGTAGACAGGATGGAACAATAGTTAGGAATATTTTTATATTTATCGTTCTCTTTCTCTCACCCTTTCCCATTGATCCGCTTTTATTCCTGACTGCCTCTCGAAACGTTTTATTTATATGCCTAGCTAATCCTACTTCTTCTCCCTTCTTCTTTCATTTTTCGACACTTTTCACGAATTGTGCTTCCTAGTTTTGAATAAAAATGTTTAAGGTGCAGGGTAGTGAAACTATCCTTCATACTTTCATTCCTCTAAGTGAATATGGTGCCAATCATGTTATTGATCCGATGAATAATGCGTCATATGAGGTAAAGGCACTAGCAGTTGACATGTCATCAGAAGTCGACACATTCAAATACACAACAGCCTATTCAACTCAAAATCATTGCTACAGTAGTACGATAGTTACTTGTATACGTTGCAGATGGCTCCGCCGAACAGAAATCGTGCAGAGCGATAATTTCAAGGTAGTTATTTTCTTATTTAAAAGTATTATATTATAAGCATTATATATTTTAATATTTGAAAACGTCGACTACTGAGGACATGTCGACTACCGGGACCTTTAACTTACTGGTTGTGTTTCATCTCTATTTGTGGAGTTTGACCCTCTGCCGTTCAGCACTGCGAGAGAGTCCAGTAACATACTTCCGAATCCACTACAGATCCTAGAGAGTTGTTCTAATGTTTTGAATATTTCTGCAGATGACTACACTGATATTCACACATTTGTGCAAATTAAAAAAAAAAATCAAATTGATTGTGATGTAGAGTTAAATACACAACAAAGCTTTAAATACATTTTCTGTAAAATTTCAAGCTATTGATATTTCTTTTTATTATAGACACATTACGAGACACATTGTAGCTAGACCAAACGCCTTTAAGCACTTAAAAATCGTACTCCGTACTGTTCTAAACCATGGACTCACACCCAAGAACAGATCAGAAATGGAGCGATACAGTAACAATTTATTTTAACGCAATGTGAAGTGCAGTGCTGTGCCTGTTCAGCGTGGTCTTACTCGCAGTTGTACAAACATTCAGCGTGGAGTTTGATTTTAGAAGTTTCTTTGTCTTAATGTAACATAACGTTTAATAAATCAGTCCATTTTTATATTATTATTATTATTATTATTATTATTATTATTATTATTATTATTATTATTATTATACCACCAGTAGTGCACTATAATACCTGTATTTTATTATTGTCCCAGGGGCTTCATGTAAAGAAACCCCAAAATTGAAATATCGGTTTCAAATTCAAGGGACCACGACATCGGCCAGATCGATAGGGGAATATCAAGTTTGGAAAAAATTGGATGAAATGTTTAGACGCTAGCGTTGTTCACAGACGGATGGACGCACAGACGGACCGAAAGACAGAAGTTTTGCCGTCATTCTATTTTTCGGTACCAAGAACCCACAAAACATGTATTTTGCTACACCACGTGATAGAGGATTTTTTCTAAATTTTCGAACTGGATTTATCTACTTTTTCGTTACCAGGGCCCTTTAATAAGTCTTTCTGCCGAAAATTAGCTGTTTTTTCGACCAGCATTACATAACTTTCTCTCTACTCCAGAGAAAGTAATAAAGGTAAACCGCGTCCATCACCACACGAGTCTGTTGTTGTCTGCTGCGAGTAAATCCGGGTGCTCTGTTCACTTCTTCTTCCCCATTCCTCCCCTTCCACTAAGAGTCTGCTAGAATCGAATTTGCTCTTCGCGTGGAAGGCAAGAAGCAAGGGGAAACGAAAGGAGAAGGTGAGAGGAAAACGCGGAGAACCTAACGTGATATGCTACCAAGTGGGGGAACATTCAATTTCCAGTGAACAATCTAACCAACAACACAACTAATTTGTTGCCAAGAAAGACTTCTACCCACGCCGCTCCAAAGCATCGGATTTGCCTGCGTTGAAGATGGACGTTTTCATCCCTTTCGCGTGACCTAAAGGTTAGACGTGGTTTTCCTCTCTTCCCGTCAGAGTGTATCTCCATTTCTGTTGTCTGAGACGCTCCGTAAATTTCGGATCCACCGCTGGGCCATTGAAAGAGGGAGCAAATGAAAATATCAGTCTTCGATCTTCTCGGCCCTCCGTAGTACTGCAGACACCGCGAAGCAATGGACTCCTCTCGACCGGAACCATTTAGTACTCTATCTTAATTTAGGTTTCAATTACAGTTGGATGCAATCCTATTAGCCAATTTAGAGTTCTAAAGTTAGTTACACAGCGTAGTACATCGCGATTTAACCAAAGACAAACTTCAGATGAACTTGGATTAATTTTAGTATCTTCCCAAACCGTTTTGGTTGATTGCACTCAGAAATTGCTATGCATCTCCTGCGATATTTCCATTTGAAGACTCTTCAGGCAGAAGACGAATTAAATAATTGATATGTGGGTAGGAATGAACGAGAAATATGATTTTGAGTAATTGAAATTTTCCTGGTGATTGTATTTAAAGAAAGGAACGGACAGTAAGGCAAAATCTGACATTATGGGGCGATAACTAAGAGCCCCGTTTTTAAGTACCGCATTTCCTTTTTTAAAGTGAAATAAATGTGGAGATGTAATGAATCGTAATATACCTAGAAATGAAAGCAGAAATTCCCTATCTTTATTATTAATGTTATCATAGGAGGTCTTTTAAATCATATATACCTACACATTCAGCTTAAAACCAATTAGCTGTCAGAGATAATGGAAATTGAGAGGGATTGTTAGTAACGTACTATGCACATAATATTTTTATGATCACTATTTTTTAGTATGATTCAGAAAAGATACAAAAGTAAATAATATTCGTGATATGAAGTAGAGGTTATATTTTCTGCTTCGTGAATAGAGGCAAGGTTTCTGGCTATTGGTATTCCAGAATTATAAACGAAATGTATCACAGAAACAAACATTGCTATTAGCGAAATTCAAAATTGAATCAAATTAAGATCTCGTCACGTTATCATTTCACTTTTCATTCAGGAACAAATGTAAACGCTATATATTAATATCGTTAATGATATTTTGAACGCACGGAATGTTTTGCTGAACAGCTGTTTTGAATGTTCGTGGATGCATGAATGGACATATGTAATATAATGTTAATGGAAAAGTAATTAGGAAGTTTAATCTCAGTTCTGAATAAAATAAATTATCAAAATAACACAAGCACACTAATATTCTCATTCATGAACTATTTTGTATAAATACGTATTAAAATGACATTTAAAAATCGGTTTGTTATTTTGTTCACTACTGAACTCGTTATGAACTATTCTACTTTTCTTTACTATACTCTACTATTCTACTACTACACGGCAGTGCCAGTGTAACCTTACGTTAACTTGTAGATTCTGCTGCTCTGAAATGAGTGTAGTGTATAATAATTTCAAGGGGTTATATGTAGGTATATGTTTACAGTTAGCATATCACTTAGGGTACTTTGCCACGATGAATAATTTTAAATTTTAAATTTAAAATTGTGTCACTTATAGTAAAAGTAACAATTTGGCTTAGTCGTGAAAGAAAGTAGAAAATCCTATAGTACGTAGTAACCTCGGAATACGACATGACTATATCTATAAATAAAGTCATACATGGGAAGGTATGTCTTTGTTTCCATTCACTAAAATGTTTTCCAAATAAACTCTGCGCACAGCGAGCTGAGACAATTGCAAATATTACATTGGCAAGTGCACCTGGATGTTACGATGGCAATCCTTTTAGTTCCGAGATCCGGTAATGGTGGAAGTCTACTTCCACAAACCTCGCGGCCAGCTTCGAACCTTGATATGGATAGCACAGCCTTAACAGTTTATTGACTTGTAGCAGCATCTTACTATTCGTTTTTTCTGTTGTTTACGACATGGGCGCCATGCATTCGATTTATGGCACCAATACACATATTTCAGTCTTTATTGCGCTCGTATACACCGACCAGCGTATACGAGGGCTAACTCTCTCAAGAGAGTGCTAGCGTTCTCAGCACATTTAAACGGTGCATTTCTAAGCAAAGAACTTTCTTCAAGGAGGCCCTCTGAAGTTAAAAGTTCATTATCAAGTGAATTAGCTCTTTCGTTAACACCACAAGTATATAAAACAATCATTAATTAGAAAAGATCATAAAATATTAATAAAACATTCGTTTTTGGTGACTTCGTTATATCGAACCACCTACTGTCCACCTACCACCTAATGTCTAACACGACGAGCGCATTAAGAAAAAAATAGGGAAAATATATGTCACAAAATAAAAAAAGGAAAATATGAAATATAGTAATAAAAATATTGCAACATGTAGAATCAAAAAAATGTAGAATTCAAAACGAATTTGAAAGGAATTAAAAATAATGCAAGTTAATAATTAAATCATATTCATTAAACTAAAACAAAATGCGCTGTATTTGCAAGCCTTGAAGAAATTGGCTTTCTTTGTTAAAATATTATTGCATCCATCGATTTCTTCTACCTTATGAATTGATAAGAGTTTATTAAATAAAGTTCGATGATCGAAAAAAAACACAAAGACATTTCTAGATTTTTTTGATTCCATCCTCACTTTTTAAAAATACAATAGGTTGTACTTACGTGTAACACTTCGACTTGGTAATTTTAGTTTCTGCGACTTACCTGAAATAAAATATATATTAAATTACATTCACAAATACATTTGTTTACTTATTATATTGCGTATAGAACATCAAAAAATGCCCGTGTAATGCCGAGGATCGATCCTGCCAACACGGGAAGCTGAGATATTTTGCAAAAATGTAACTAATTTGGATTGGTTAATCATAGGTAATACAAGGAGTGAATTGGAAATTTCCAATTGATATATCTTAAAGTTTCCAATGCACGAGTGATATTCTATAAGAATATTAAACAAATCAAATTATGTATAAGAGAGTTTTAGCATTCGCAAAATATTAATTATATTAATAAAACGCGTTCTTTGCACGTAATCTCTTATTACCAATTAATCCCAGAGTATGACTGGTGGTAGAGAGAAGTAATAAAAATGGAATAGAAAAGAGGATAATATATTTTGAGATACACAATCCTGATTGGGGCATACGAGATGCATTGTTAATCGCTAATGGTCTTATTTGTACGACTGGCATATGCTTATTCATCCCGTACATCTTGTATTTGTAATATCCCAGGAGATGGCGGAGTTCCTCCCTCTCTGAAACGAGGTAAACAGCGTCGGTCGAATGAAACACGTCGAACGAGAAACGAAAAACGTCGAAACGAGAGCATCACGTCGGCATGCGGAGGTTCTTCGTCCAGGCACCTCCGCCGACCGGGGCCTGGGCCCCTGGTCTGGAACCGGGACCGGGATCGGGATCGGGATCGGGATCGGGATCGGGGCTGGGACCGGGACCTGGAACCGGGTCGAGCTCTTAACCCTCGACTGGTCACGAAATATGTGTGGTAATGAAGGGCATGTATGTGTAAATGTGTGTGAGTGTGTGTTTTGAACTGGAGAGGTGGGGCAATCATTTTCCAGTAACGATAGAACACCGGAATATATTAAATACTACACTTAGAGGACCATAGCAGTTGATTCTCTCGGAATCACTAAATCAAATAAAATTATTTTGACAGAAAGTGTGTTCTGTTCGCCGTTCACTCAAAATATTGTTTCTTTCCAGAAATAGAGTGTCTCCATATTAATCTGTCAGGAATTATGTAAGATAAAAAATTACAATTGATTTTTTAAACTTAGTAAACCGTAGAACTAACATTCTAGGCTTAATATCATGGAACGAAACACCTCAGAAATTGACGCGCCCGAAACCGACACTCACTCTCTGGCCATGTATTTCTAAAGGGTTTTATAATCAATATGGTTTTAATTGAAAAATTCTTGATAGCCTTCAAACTTTCCACAATACGTTTCTACGGGAATATCGCTGTTTTTTGTCTTAATTATATCAGTAAAATTGATACGATTATACACGTGAATTGGAAGCTCAAAGGGGCTGAATTGCAAGTATACAAAAGTTGAGAATATTTTCTCGCACAAAAAATTTATATAAAAGGGTTCTCAAATTTCAGCATTGACGGCATTAACTTTTAGTATACGGCGCTGTATACGATTTAAGTATTATTGCCATACAATTAGTACTTCTACGTTCTTTTAGTACAGAGATATATTTAGGATAACAGTCCCTTCTTGAAATCTTTAACCTATGTCCATCCATGTGTTCTGAAAGACGATTATAACCCAGCCGTGAAATATATTTGAAGAATATGGATAAAGAGCGTGCCAAATTGTCGCTGAATACTTCTACACGCAATCTACAACGCTGATGTAATCAGTATAATTTTGCACAGATCGGAACTCGGAATAATCGTTTTCGAGAAATTTCGAGATTTTCTATGTCTGTGATGTTAGCCTCACATCAGATTATTTCCCATTCCTATCACTAGAGGTCTACGGAACACGACTTGTATACGTTAAACGTGCTCGTTTATTTCGAACAGAAGTTATCCAGCCAGACAATTAAAATCGTTTATCCAGCCAGACAATACAATATCGTTTTATTGCCTCTGACTTTATGAAGATTTTGATGACTTACACTGTAATCATTTTTTGATTACCTGAATTTTTATCTATGATTGCAGTATTAAATTAGTACATACTCACTTTACTTCAGCTGTATTCAGTGACATAACCTCCCTCTAAATAGACTTTGAGGTTCTATGAAGACTTTTATTTACGCTACTCTATTCCACGCTGTTTCTTACTTCTTAAATCAGATTTATTCCTCCAACAAAGGAGCGCAACGAATTTTCAGAAGTCCTTTCCCTGATGTATTTACTGCACGAGAAAATATGCTATATTGCTTAAAGGTTTATTTGTTAAATTTATAAAGAATACAACATAAACGCAGTTTCCCTTCACTCCAAATCTTATTAATCTATCTTTTCCGTGATAAAATAACACCGACTGTGATAGATTAGTAACGTTTGTTTCTGCCGCTACCACAGCAGGTTTGATAACCGGAAGGTCTTTGGATTCTCTTCCGGACGATGGAAGATTTTCTACACTAGCTCTATAGCTAAGTCGAACTCAGCCATTGGAGAAAAAGTCTAATGGCCGACTTCTCTGGCCATTAGTTTTCCGTAGTTTCTCTTATTTCAGGCGACTAACGAAGTGGTAGATTATCACGCGGGCTACGAACAATGCGCAATTTTTTCTTTCTCAACCCTTTCCCCTTTTCTCCTCTTACACACACACACACACACACAAACTCTTAAACTTGCATGCACTACACTACCACACATGGCGGAAGAACATTCGGGAGCTCTGGGTATGGTTAGTGCTTGGCTGTCGAAAATACATGGAGGATGGAAACACTGCAGTTGGACGTGTAGGTCGGCGCTAGATCATACATTCCAAGCGGGAAAGACACTGCAACCTCCCGAGGTACAACATGCACTACACTCACCAGACTAATGATCGTAGTGTTTTGACGCGCCCAGAAAGAAAATACTCACTCCTTCACACGCTATGACCAACACAATCCTTTGCTTCAATTTTAGCTTTAAAACGTCTATATTACGTGATTGCGGTTCGCTAAGCATGGTACTAATTTGTTAGAGAAGGTACGAGAGGCGGATTACGCTTAATGTCTTCCCCTTTCCTAGGCGTTTCATCGTAATAATGGTTTTCCTTTGCCTTGCTCTGCATGAAAGAAGATAAGGCGATCGTGAGGAATGAATGATGAAATGTGGGTGGCAGTAAATGGATGATGGTTCAGAACCGATACGAGGGGATATAAGAAACTAACTACGCCTCAACCGCATGGTGAAAACATCCATGACGCAATAAAAAATGTCAACAATTGTCTCAGCATTCTTGAACTCTTGAAGTTTCTGCGCCGTCAAGGTCGGAACGATGTGATTATTCGCGCAAAACGTTGTTACTTGACTAGTACTCTACTTTCTCTAGAATTTACAACTCGATGGTTTAATGAAATAATAATTTCAGCTATACTAGTTCATTCTATTACGGAATGAAGCTCCACCGTAGAACACGCACTCACACTCAAATGGCGTCTGAAAGAGACAATTTAGTATGCAATTCACAATTTTTCGCGTTGAAAGGATATGCAATTAGGCGACGGAAGTTTCATTCTCTTTACTGCTGAAGAATGTCGTTAACGCAAGGGACCAAGCGAAGTTGAACTGGTAGGAAAACATTATCTTGGTTTTCTTTAAAGCGACTTCTTAGTATTCACACATTCATCTGTAGCTGAAGCAAAAGAAAATCCGTTGACGGAAATTTCGACCTCCTTCGTTCCCCTGCGTACTGATCGTTGCAAAGTTCGCGTCGCTGCGAGGGAAGGCGATATCCTTATGCGTTAACCTTCTTAGTATGCATACTGTGTCATTTATCGCAAAACAATGCAAAAATCCTGTGACGGAAATTTCCAACACTTCGCGACCTCTGAAATTTGCGCGACGGACCGAAAAGCCAGCCACGTATTCTCACCGTTTCCAAATTTTTCAAATATTTGTTCCCATTGTCCAGGACATGAGTCCTAGAGCATTTATTTTGAGCAGACATCTCAAAATGTAGATTTGTAAGAGTAGATAGTCATACCACTCAGTGCAGCTATTAGATACATCATATGTCATTGCCTTTTTCTTCACTTGAGATTCGTTTTTCTAACAGGTAATATATACTAAGTTTTTATCGTAATTCGGGGTTAAATAAGCTTTGAATAATAATAATATAAAATACAAAGATAAATATTTTATAAAAATGTTTCTAATTTCTATAAATTTCTAATTTCCTTTATGAAAATTCTGGTATTACTTAATATTACATTACTCCCATTTCTTATTCAACACCAGATTGAAAGGCGCAAACCCATTGTAGACGAAACACTATTTTATTTGCTCAATGCATGACAGGCGATACGCTTTTGTGCAATGGGAGATCCTGAAAGTATTTCAGGGAAGAACGCATTTTCAATTTGTCAATTGGAGCACTTCCCCATACATTCGTTCTAGGAAACGTCGTTCTTAGCTTCTTCCCTTACTTCGAAAGATGAGAAAGCATTGTAATCTGGGCCGGATAACGTCCGACTTTCGCCACCAAATATCTTCTGGACCGGTTCTCGTGATGAATGAGAAAGTGGATAAATCGTATTCCTTTAAGTAGTAAATTACAACCTCCAACACGTGAGACGACGAGACCTCATCGAGATTCACGAGATCAAGAACTTCATAAAAGGGAAGATGCTCCGGAAATCGGTCACCGTGGTGACCATGGAAGCCACTTCCTCAGTTGCCGAAGGTGTTAGACTCAAACCTGACCTGGTAATAAAAACGAACTAAAAAACGTCACTACCCTGAAGAAGCCTGCGACATGACAGACGAAACGTCGGCCTATCTGCCAACGACGCGGCGTCACCCGGACAGCCTAGAAGTAATGGACTCGAGCCGTGGAAGCCTACGTGTACTGGTAATAAAAAGCCGGGAAGGGATCCACGTGGTCGATGTAACTGTCCGCCACGAAGATGGGTCTTGCCTTCTGAAAGCAGGGGAGGAAAAGATGGTAAAATACCAACCAGTCATCCTCCTGGCAGCCCAACTTCATGGAGTACTCAAAGCCAGAATCCTGCCAGTGGTGGTTGGATCCTCTGGGGCTATGCCAAGATTCACAGTCAGTGCCCCAAGACCCTGAGGATCACGTCTCGAGGCGATATACTGACTATCTCGTTAATTGCTCTCTTGAAAGAAGAAGAAGAAGATGGAGAAGCTCTATTGAACTTTAAACAGATTTGTAAATTACGATGGAGCAATTTAGCATTGCTGGCAGTAAAGGTAAGAAAGAAATTTCAATCTCCCGTGGCAAAGTCTAGGTAACACATTGGATCCTAAAATGCCTAGGAGTTACTCAGTTACCACGACTTTAAGTGGGAAGTGTATGCTATTTAATGTAGCATATAGAAAATTGTGTAGTCAGAATGTTTTGTGAGTCCTTAATACCTAAAATTAGATTGACGGCATAACGTTCGTCTGTCTGAATGTCTGTGTCCCCGTTTCTAAAACTAATACACCCCGATCGATTTGAAGGAGCTTTGCGTTTGAAACAGATATTTTGATTTGGGGAAGAGGGAGGTTCACACGAAGCTTCTACATATTGAACACTTCAAAAAATTGCAACAAATTTTTATTAAACTTTGTCTTTGGACAGCGCAGGTCTAATTTTCATTAAACTCTCTGTATTTTCGAAAACTGCTAATCTTAGAAAAATGCGAGAAAGTGCGTGGTGTCGCAACACCACTAGTTTAGATTGTGAATTTGGAATGTCGTCCGCACGAGCCTAATGATATTATTTCTTTAAAACGCGATGCGATCAATATGTGCTAATTGTTTTCAATAAATCCAGTACAATATTACAAAAAAGCTTTGTATTTGGAAAATAGAGGATTGGCATCCGTTATTCGCCTCTCCGCGTCCTATGTGCGCAGTACGTCGTGCGCGCAGCTGGGCAGGGGGGGGGGGGGCAGGGGAGAGTCAGCTGGCGCCGCGCCTCGCCGCCTCTTCGGCGCTGCTGGTCGGGGGAAGAGAGCGTCCGCGCTGGAGAGGAAAGGGCGTGGCGGGGGCGCGGGCGGGGCATTTGCATGGCAATGCTCCGCTTAAACGCGGCCGGGGGCTGCGGCGGCTCCTGGGGCGCGTGATTCGCTTGCCGAGCGGCGCCGCGTGCGCCCTCCGCTCTCCGAACCCCGCTGCCTCCCCGCTGCGTCACCGCCCCTCCAGCGCAGCGCTTTCCCGCCTCGCCGTTCCCTTGCCTCCCAAGGTCTCCGCCTCCATGCTTCTCCGTCGTCGCACATCCCTGCTTCCAAACGCGCCCTCCTCCACACTTCCCCTCCTCCGCATATCCACGCCTCTACACATCCACGCCTCCAGAGATCGCCACCTCCACGCTTACCCGCTTCCGTGCCTCTACAATTCCCCGCCTCTACATTTCCCCGCCTCCGCACTTCCCCACTTCCGCACTACCCCTCCTCTACACTTCAATGCCTTCGTACTTCCACGCCTCCGCACGTCCTTGCCTCTACACATCCCCGCGTTCACACTTACGCACTTCCACGCTTCCCTGTTTTCGTAATTCTCCGCCTCCACACTTCTCCCGCGCATCTTCATTTCCCTACCTTTCCTTCCCCATTTTTCGTCTCTCCACATTCTCACATCTTCAGCTCTTCACTTTCTCTCCTCCTCATTGCTTCGCTTCTTCGCCTCTTCCCCTCCCCGCGTCCCTGTCTACGCTACTCCTAGCATCATTCTCGCTTTCCCGTTCTTCTGCCTCCTCGTTTTTCCGCCTCTCTGCTGCCCCTCCTTGCCACTTCCCTGCTATTTTGCCCCCTGCGTTTCACCAACCCAGCCCTATTTCCGCTACGTTCCTCTCCGCAATATTGCCTTCTGTGATCACGTAGCCATTCCTGCTACTCATTTCGTCTGGGCTCCGCTCCCACTACAACGTCACTCGGCCTCTTCGGCGCATCTGCTTCAACTGTCATTCCCTGACTGCATTACTGTCTCCACCGCCCAAACTTCACCGTCGCCGCCATTGCTGTATATGCCCGTCAGTTATTTCCAGGACCCTTCCCTCCTCCATCGTAGGCCTAGGAGGTCTTCTCTCCCTGTTTCCCTTCTACGCTTCGCTCTCTCCTCCCTCCCGTTTCGCCATGCATCTGTTCCTTTCGCGTCTGCTTCGTCCTACTTCATTGCAGCTGATGTACCACTTCTCCGGCCGCCTATCATCTACACGTACACCACGCGCGTGTCACGCCACTCGCACTATTTTTGTGGCTTCCCACAATCACCCTACGATCCACAACGCCCTTTCAACCATTTCCAATTCCTTTAGCGCCATAGCTCACTCGCACAGCTGATGCTCTTTCCCTTTCCTGTTTCATCGATTTTCCTAAAATAGAACCAGTTTCACCCTTTCTGTCCGTTACACCTTTCTCCTTCTAACCCCTGAGCATCATTCACACAAGCAGTTGTTTTTTTCGCCAGAAACTCGTCGCATTTTCCCATATTACGTGTCTTCCTCATTTTTTAGTGTTTCCGCCACTCGATTCCTTTCTGTGCATGCTCAACGCACTGCTTCTGTGACTCTCGCTCCCCCTTGTTTTCATTTCACTTTGGCACATTCGCTCCACCCGTCCCCAATCCCTCTCTATATCCACCACCCTTCTCTCCCCTACTTCTTCGCATTTAATTCCCTCCTCTCCTCGCGTAATTCCCTTGCTTCTCCGTTTAATCCCTTCCCGCCCGCTTACGTTTTCTCATATTGATTGATTGTTAGCAATTTCGGACACGTCTACTACTAAGTTCATTATTCCCGTAAGTGTACTACATGGTTTTTTCCTTGAGGGGTGGAGGTGATCTTCCGCCGATGGATGGCGAGATCCGGCGCCACATACCATCGGCTAGCAGTATATTTCCCAAACAGGTATCTCCCACCAGCAGGGAACAAGTTCTAAGCTCTCAACCGGCATGTGTGGTAGTGTAGTGCATGTTAGTGTGTGTAACTAAGGAGAAGGAAATATCGCGCGGGGTCCGCGGCCCGTTTGTTAAGGCATTGTTTCGGCATTCAGCTAGGTGTTGTTCGGAGACCCTATGGAAAACTACCGACCATGGCAGCCGGCTGTTAGAACTCTCCTCCACACTACGACTGAATTCGACCAAAGCTCACCAGCTAGCGTTGAAAATCCTGCCACCGTCGGCATTCGAACTTATTACCTCCCGGTCAGAGGAATTGCAGTGTCACCAGTGGATGCCCTGAGCCACCTCTCCAGTCCGTGTTCTCGCCTTTCCTTTCGTCGATATTGCATTTCCCTCTTCTTCCCAGCCCTTACCCCCTCCTGCTGCAGGGCCGCCGGCGGCTCGACGAGGCCACGCAGCTAGCGCTCGCTTATTGGCTTTAATCGCAGGTAACTCCGGCGCGACCCGAGCCGACCCGACCCGGCCGGAGGGCGGGTGGTCCCGGCGCCGGCGTCTTGGTTGTCTCCGCGTCAGGATGTAGGATGCTGCCCGCGACCGCATCCCACACTTCGCTTTCATAAAATTCCTAGTTACAAATAATATACAAATATTCACCACAGTTTTTTTAACTTTCTTATCTTATTGCGAAAGAAGATAAAGTATTGTGAGGCGTTGGAAATCGGCGGTTTATCGAGAGAAATACTTTTATTGTCGGTCCCTGGTGACGAAAAATCGTTCAATCTTGTTGGTTCAGCAAATGTCGCGTATAAAGTTGCGCAGATCGCATTTTTGTTTAAATCCCTGAATTTGCTAATTTGAAAACCCTACACATAATGCGAGAAAGTATGAGAAGTTGAAGCACCACTAGTTGAAGCACCACTAATAGTACGTTTTCGTTTGATGGAATATAAACGCAACCTCGAACTCTCGCGGTTCGAAATAATTACATTTTACATTACAATTACATAATTACATTTGAAAGCT